>OZ037997.1:16184594-16377094 GCA_964035705.1 Porites rus | reverse complement strand
GGAAAGAAGGAAGGGGGTGGGGGGGAAGGGGAAAGGTTAAATCAGCCAACCGTCCGCCTCGGCTTTGTCACTCTAATGTGTCCTGTTACGAGTGACCAACGTCAAGTAAGGATCTTTACCTTCTACTACAGGGCACAACGATATGAAAGTAAGGAAAGTTAGACCAAGTTAACCTTTAACACAAACTTTGTGAAAGTACTTACTCGTTGTTAAAGCGAAAGAGACCTATCTCAAACATGGCATCAGTCTTGGAAGGCATTAGCTGTGCTGCGATCTTGTAGTCCTCAAGTGCAAGAATCATGTCTCCACGCTTAAATGAAATTTTGACGAACAAGTGTTAGTGGTAAAGAATCATTATTTCATTTTGTAAAATGCCGGAAAACAAAATGCACCAATTGAAAGTACTGGCAAAAAAGTTTCATTTCAATGGGCACACCACAGGATATTGTCCACAGACTCAAGAGTTAGAACCACCTGACAAGAGTAGATCATTCAATTTTGTGAGTGAAAGAGTTAAACAGCCTAGAAACGCAATATGCGTCTCTGGCTTGCAACTAAGTGCTCAGGCTTTTATAGTAATGATTTCTTTTACAAACTTAAAAGTTGAAACAGTTGATTGGATACGATAAACAGATTATAATGAGATAAAAATAAATACCATTTTAAACATGGCCGCTCGCTGGTAATACGTCTCGGCATCATTTGGGTTCAGCTTGATCGCCTAAAACAAAGCAACTTTGCTTAGTAAAGGAGAAACACGAGGTAAACAATCAAGCATAAAGGCCTAGAGGTGAGATTTACCTGGGAATAGTTAACTATGGCCATTGTGGCATCGTTTTCTTGACGGTAAAGTTCTGCCCTGGTGTTTGCAAAGATAAAAGAAATCAGCCAGAATAAACCCTCATAATATTAAATGAAGAACAATAACGTCAGTTTTTTGCATAAACCGTGTAATCAGTTTACCCTAACCTGTACATATAACGGCAGACAAATTATCACTGGTTCATTTTGCATTTATTGTTCATAATCAGGACATATTTACTTTAATTTAACAGACTCAGTGTACTAAGTCACGTATGTAATTAGTCCTAAAGGTTCTAAAGGGCGCACTTTAATTTAAGCCTCCCTCTGTTGTGTGACCTTCGCCATTGTTTTTGTTTTTACTTGAAAACGTTTTGCAAATAAATAAATAACCTGAGAAAATGGATACAAGTAACCTTTCGTAAGATACTACAGATAACAACTAACTTTTAAGGGTTGTTCAAGAGGTAACATATTTGTTACTTTCCTTGCCTCTACTAACCACGAAAAGCCGATGCTTTATTTGACACTAAAATATTAATAAAAAACTGAACTCCAAAAAAACGTAACAGCTACAGCAAGGTTAGTATCCTCTTTAGAACCTGCTTTAGTTCTGTGCTTTGTAATTTCACATCTTTCCATTACAACGGAAAAATGGAGTAAATTTTGGCGGGAAAAATGTTGGCGGTAATTTTTATTTCCGGGAACTTATTTTTGTGGATCGCTGGAAAAATCGCAAAAATCGCAAACATTAGAACAAGCAAAAATTTCGTGACACACGGTATGTACGTGTATGGCACTCAGAGCAACTAACCTGGACCGAAAAGCTCTTGCCTGTGTACTGCTGTTCTTGATTATAAAGGACAGATCATCCAGAGCGGCCTACGAGAACAGTAGTTTAAGATGTTTTTTTTTTTTAAGCATCATTGATCCTATACTAAGTGGCTATGTTTAGCTAGTGTTTGAGACTGGGTCAGCGTTGTTTCGAACTGCATGATGGGACTATTTTGGGGGAGGAATTTTGACCCAGTTTTCAGTGCGACCTTGTCAAATTGCCATATAACACAACACCGATCTGGCCTCAAACTCAACCACAAAAAGGCCTATACTCTCTAGTCATCATAGAAATGCACGCGCGAAGGTTGTGAGAATGCTGAGTGTCATTTAATTATGCTTTAATATTTAAGCTCACCACTGCACAGGCGGTCTTCAACACAAATAAAAATAGTGGAATATAATCACTCGCAACCAGAATTTAATAACTTAGGACTTTAAATAACCAAGAAAGTCAGTAGCTCTCTAGATATGGTCTGTGATCGAAATAATGAAACAATAGATGATACAACGAAAACAATACCCCTAGCCCTAAAACAAAAGAAAATACTGCTTATAGAGGCCAATGGAACTACAGGTCTAGAAGAATTACTGTACTACTGAAATGACCAAGGAAAAATTATTAGAGATCGAAGGCTAAGACGTACCTTTTTTTTATCCTGCAAGAGATGAAGCAAATGCCTGTGCCAGTATGCATCCAAAAGTTTGGGTTCAAGCTCGATGGACCTGATCAAAATTGAAACGAGTCAGTTGGATTCTAATCTTTCTAAGATAATCATAAGACGACAAAGACAGAGTGAATCTTTGAAAAAGGACACACCTGTTTAAGTCATCCCAGGCTCTCTTTAATTGTCCAAGCTGTAAGTAAAGGCAAACGAAGCAATAAGACAAGAGGAGTGTTATGTAAATCCGAAATTGTGTCATGTGTAGCGAGCGGGCCACTGAGCTATGGAAAGACTCTTGGTGATATTGCCTGATTACTTTGTAAAAAATATATCTTTTTATCACCTTAAATTTTTATCGCGTGACTTTTATCCTCATATTTAACCTCATACAAAGGCGGTTTTCAGTGATACGATAACAATAGCAGTGCTTTGGACCGGTCACCGGCAAAAGAGGGCGGGTAATCCAATGTATCAATCAGAACAACAGGTAGTTAAATGTGATGTCAAAAGTGTAAATCAAGAAGTGATGACATCATAAAAACTTAATTTGTTAGATTATGGTACAGGCTGGCAAGTCCAGAAAGAAGATGACTGAAATATGTTCACCTGCCAAAAATTAGCCTGTCTGCGCAAATTGGCGGGGAGATATAAGCACGATTACGCTGCGATGACTTTAAATAAATCTTTCCAAAATAGGCCTGGATCGTAATGTTACGATTTGTCTCCCACGCAGACTGGGAGGCTACAGCGTAAAGCGTAAGAAAAACGAAAGTGGAGGCAAATGAGGAGTGATCTTAATCTCACTCTTGACTGGTTGAGTAAGTGATAAGAGATTTATCAGTCAATTATAAAGCCCAGCAATGCAACACTAAAGCAACCGTGTAATTAATTAACTAAATACCACGTAAAAAATTAAATTATAACGAGGGGAAAACAGGGTGGACATGATGATCCAGAAACATCGCCACGATAAGTTGTGCTATACCTTCCGGAACACAGCGCCTCTTCGACATAAATAGATGGCGCCTGATTCAGTCCCTTGTGGAGTCTCTATCAACTCTGTAAGTCGAACAGCTTCTTCCTGAAGTGCCTGTAGGATAAGGGAAGAGAGAACTCTAGATGGAACTTAATGAGTAGTAAGCTATGGTAGTATGAACAATACCAACAGATTTTCAGATCCTGTCAGTTCATACCAAAATCAACACCGTCAGCGTGACTTTGCAAATAAAGCAAATGAAAAACGGTTCAATATTAATTGCTGCGAGCCCCCAGGCGAACAGCGCACTAACTCTTTTAGACAATTCTCAGGTTATGTTTTACTGCTCGTAGCATTATTCTTACGGTTTGTACCCTCTAGAAGTAGTTGATTAACAAAAACCGGTGGGTCTTGTCAATATTATAATGAGCAGTGGGTCCAGCCATGATGAATGTTGAAACAGGCTATTGAAAATGTTCAACGTTGTTTAACATTGTTTAACGAGAGTAGAGATCGGCTGTAATCCGTTCAACAAATAGCAACTACTGATTAACTACATGTGTTTAGAAGAAAAACATCTGGGCCAACAAAGGTTTAAAGGTTCGTCACTACTCGCCCCATGTAAGGTAACCTGGATTACCGAATCCAGGAAATTTTTGCTTTTGGAATCCTGGGCTTTGTAATCCGTAATTCAGCACAAGAAATCTGGAATCCGGATTCCAATTATCCAGAATCCAAGACTGTGTTAGATTGCCTTACATGGAAAGACACTATTTTAAACTGTGTGTCTTTAGGCGAAAAGGCACCGTGGTTTATACGGTCACTTGATTTATTACCTCGTATAGTTGTTGGTCTGAACTTCTTATCTGAGGTTCAATAACTTGGATGTCTTCCAATATATCGTTTATAACAACTTCAGTTGTCTTGCTGAAAGAAAGAAAAACACGATGGTTGAGGTTATCATCTAACAAGGCCCGCAATGTTTAACTCTTCCAGTACTACTGTAGATTTGCCACATGTAAGACAATCTGGATTCCGGAATCTGGCAAAGTTTTGCTCGTGGATTCCGGAACATTGCGCTTTTGAATTCCGGAATCTGGCAAAGTTTTGCTCGTGGATTCCGGATCATTGCGCTTTTGAATCCAGAATTCAGTTTAAGGAATCGAGAATCTCCGCTAACAATTGGAATCCGGAATCCGAGTTCCACTGGCAAGGAATCAGAATTCCAGTACCTGAAATCAGGAATTTACAGCGTGGAGTCCAGAATCCAAGACTGTCTTGGACCACCTCTCTTGGAGCGAATCGATGAAGCAGAAATTTAATAATATACGGTGTAGCTTCGACTTTTAAGTCTGTCTAGTAGGCAGCAGGATAGGGGCAGCATGGCCGAGTGATATCAACTCACTTGCACAGGGTACAAATCTACGGTCACGGTTAAGTAGTCAACTAGCCAAATAGTTCAAGGGTCAACTTGGCCGAGTTGTTCGAATGACGATTAGCGCTAATCCAGGGGTAGTTACCAACAACTGATTACTCAAATGCTCTGTTTGCAGTCAGCCCAGGATTACCGCTTACCGGGGCCGGGTTGTTCAAACCCGGGCGGAGGACGCGGAGGAGTTATTTGTGACCTTGATTGCAGTTGAGGCGCGAATCGCCTTTGTTTACTGTAGAAACGAATATGAACTTGACCTTGGGGGATTACAAGACACTTCATTACAAGGAAATCAATTGTTTCGCCCTTACCTCTGCGTCTGTGGTCCAGGTGTGCTCAAGCTTTGAAGGTCAACTAAATGCAAATGAAAACAGCGTTGTATTAAATACACTCATACCAGTGAACATTGGTCTTCAACCCATTTCTCACGATCAGCAAGACCTGAAAATATGAGCGCATTTTAAACCTACGATTATATAAGACTTACACGCACACTGAAACAGTCATGGCAGCTTTCAAACGAGAATCGAAGGAAAGTTTGTGCTTCGTAATGTGCTCACAATCTCGTGCTTCATTAATAAAACCAAAACCATTATTATTGTGCCTTGGCATGATAATAAAAGGAGACAGACTGTAAACGATTGTTGCTACTACAAATATCTAACTGTCGTTGTAACCGTTCGTTTGGTTTCGGCTCCATTAAATCCTGTACCAACTGGAAAACACTTGAGGACGAGCCACCGGCAGCACAGTTACTGAGCAAAATATTGTCTTGAAAGGGGTTCAATCTCCGATCAAAGGAATACCCTTCCAGTCCCCGAGGACATATTTCTAACATGATTTTTGCAAGACAGTGAAAACCCGCAAGTAAGAACCTGGTTCAGTTTTTAAGAACCTGTTAGGGTAAAATTTGCCAGTCAGTTAGACCCTTCTATATAAGAACCTGTTTAGCCTAAAATTTGAAACAGGTTCTTATTTTCTAAAATCTATAAAAACATTGTGTACGCTGGGGCAAACAAGACAAATCGTCATTCAGATAGCCTGTGTAAAGACCCCCTTCCCCTTATCCGATTTTTCCTGAGGGGTGGGGGGGGGGGGGGGCTGTACACAGGCTATCATTTAGAATACTCTTTGGAGACATGGGTGCCGAATCACTCCAAGTGCAACACTAATTTACGATGCAGATTTTATATGAGGAATAATCTGAATTCCACTAGATACTCTTATGTACAATGTACTTTTTTTCTGTAGAAGATAAGAACCTATTTAAGAACCTAAATAGCCAAAATTTGTGCTCATTACCATTTACGTAACAACCTGTTTAAGCTAACTTGGGAAAATGCAGGTTCTTACTGACGGGGTTTCATTGTACCACGTCACTTACATTTGATTTCTGGGACTGCTGGTGTTGGCGGATACACGTCATCAAACCAAACATACCAAAAACGCTCACGCACTGAATCAAAAGATACCTCCTCTTCGCTAAAGAAAAATACAGATACATCAACTGTCCTTCGCTTTCAAGAATTCTTAATCTTAAGATTCAACACCTCTCATTCTCCCTTAAACATAGACTGTCTTATTCATGTTGGTCAAACTCGATTATCCCTCTGCAAGTATCACAGACATATTCTACAACGACGGCAGCAAAATTATGTATCATCATCTAATTTTCCAAGATTTTTTGACAACAAGTTTCTGACAAGATATTAAGTAGGACATTCTGGACCTAACTGGATTGGAACACGAGAACTATGCACTAACTGGGTGTGACGGCCCATCGATATAAACCAAAAAGTCCACTTGGACTCAAGAACTATTGAGCGTTCGTAAAATGCCAGACGAAGGGGAATACTCATTGACATACCTTGTAAATTCGTTTTCAAAGAGTCTTTCGTGGTCAAAGACTATTGGTTCACTGTTTACTCTGGTTAACTCGGACCTAAGAGAGAAATGCACATGCGTACATAAAGTAGTAATTTCAGCACTGTTACGCGCTTTAACAAAGTAAAAAACATGTTATGTTACTTCTTAGCTCCGTCATTTATGTCTAGTAATACGAATTTAACCCACAACCTTATAAAAACAAGTCAGAAGCTCTGACCACTTGAGTTACTAGCAGGAGAATCGATGCTAAGCCTATAAAAAATACACAACAAAATGGGACCAAGCAATTAGTATGGACCCTTGGGGTACCCCAGACTTTACCTGCTGAGATGCAAACTGTACGCTGCCGTAGACAACAGATTGATATCGATTCGTAAGATAGTCCTCAAACCACCTCAGTTTATGGTTTATGATGCCATACCCAGGCAATTTATTTTGAGAGAAGTTGGTGATTTACTCTGTCGAAGGCTTTTTGAAAGTCGAAAACACACCCCTTGTCAATGCCTCTCTAACCCCAACCCTAAAACAACTATCCCCTCAGGGTTAGAGCATAGTGATGCATATATGTGATTTTTTGGGGTAAAGGATCGAACTCCAAGCTACTATGCACTGCGGTTTTGGAAGGAAAAGTAAGAGACAGCTCACCCACAGTTCACCCCTAATGATTTATTCCTTCAGAACCACGATTATGAAGAGATAGAACAATATCTATCTTGCGGTGGATACATTACGATTTATTGGTGCGATGATTATTTAAACAAGACCTAACATGGGCCACAAGGGTTGAATCGAGGTCCAAGTTGAGTTACAAGCTTACCTTGCACTGGCACTTGTCATCCTCTGGGAAGACATTTGTTCCCGCAAGTTTCTCATATCAGCAAAAGAAACACATCTGCAAAGCAACACCACTGGAAATGTGACCGGTCGCACTGGCATCGCGAGGTCACGGGTTCAAATACCGTTGATGTCCTGAATTTTTTCACGCTTCTTACGCAATCGCATAAATTAAGTTCACAACTGCGAGGATCATTCTTCAATTGAACACTGGTAATGTCAGCTACCTTTCACATGTCATTCGTTGTGCGAGTTCGAGGAAAACTTTGGCGGCGGAGGCGCCACTATTCCCCTGGCGCTGGCAGATCGGCCGGCAAAATTTTTCCCGAACTCGGATAAGAGAGCCTGCTCGCACGCTACCCTCGACAAGATGAGAAACATGTATGTACAATCTAGGTTACAGACCACTTGAACAACGTGTATGGAGAGCAAGCCTACGGTAATATAGTAAGTAACTTGAAAATCAGATCATGAACTTGTCTTAATATTCAAAATCCTAATAGTTCAAATCCCGAAGTCCATTTGTAGTAAGAATAAGTGCAACATGTAAGTGTATAGTGGGGAACAAGTGTAAATCATTGCACCTGTGTGCGTGTTGTTGCACATGGTCATTTGACAGCAAGCAAATCATTCCGTTTATATCTGGGGGGTCTTCACCTGGTCAACTTAGATCAAGCAATTTAGTTTTAGAGGCAAAAACTGTTGCACATGCCCCTTTTCCCCGGAACAGTACATGTGAATCAGAAGTTCAGTTTCCTGGTAATTTCAGCTGTAATATACGTCTCCTGAATAGACAGTAACACTATTCAATTGACACAAATTTCTATGGACAATGTTGTTTCGAGCAAGGACCACAAACTTCGAATTTAGCTTAAAAGAGGCTTGAATAAGGGACACTTTCTTTTTAGGGTGTGCTCTTACATCTTTTGCAATAACTGGATGTTTTGGCTTAGTATCACCCATTTCCGGACCAAAGAAAAAGACAGGCGGCCAAAATTGTTTTGGTACAGTTTCCATCGTACAGTTAACAAAAGATGAAGTTGCTTGGTTGACTAGTCCCTGTTCTGGACGAAATTTACCCCCAAAAATTGGCCATTTCGAGTTGCAAACCGGGTTGGTGTTGTGTTGGACTACACTGTCAGACAGTTTTACGGGAAGGATTTTAACACTGATACCAGAGATAGCCAGAAAAGAAACACTAGTGCGCTCAGAACAGTTCTATAGTACAGTGGCGGATCCAGAGGAGGGGCCACCCCCCTTATTTTTAGACCAAACTGAGGCCCGAGGGTTCCAGGAGAGGGACCCGCCCCCAACCCCCAAAGGGCCGAGAAATTTTTTTGAGACCGCCCCCCTCCCTCCCCCCCCCCACCCTTTATCTCAGGGTCTACACCCATTACAGTATATGCCTGATCTGTTAAAGGTTGCTTTGGTAATTGGTCATTGGCAATAAAGTGTTCGCGCATACGAAACTCACTGCAATGATTTGCTTGAGTGAATGCCAAACAATAACTTACCAGTGCGCAAAGCCCAAAGCCCAAAGCAACCTTTATTCAGGTATATACAGTATGGACATGGACAGACGAGGGCTGACTGGCCAACAGCCATACAAAGCGCTCCCTCATGCCAGCCTGCATCACCCATCGCATGACCAGAGAGCATTAATTCAACTAAGCTACGCAAGAAATCAAACCTTGAGATCTTGTTTGCTGGTTGGTTTAAGAACTCTCTTATCTCCTGCTCTCTTTCCTGTCACATACAAAAATTCAGAACATAACAAACTCAACAAGCGAAATAAAACACGACATTCTCAATTTTTGTAACAGCAACTGTCTCCATGTACATACCAGTTGTTTTTTCGTTTTTCTCTTCATTTTCCGGTGATGAGGTTTCCTAAATGTAGGTCAATAAGAGTAACAACCAATAATGATTGGTCAATATCGGTAAAAATAATAATAATAATAAGGGTACAGGCACACACAGAGCTTGGGGCTTACACGGCCGGAGCCCGGGAGGGCACTCAAGGCAAGTTTGGGTACAGAGGTGCCGCCGATACCATCAAACCATGACTCCGTTTGAGACAAAAGTAGCTCATTTCCCTTCCCTGTTCAACCCTTTAAACCCTAAGATCAAAATTAAAATTCTCATTTGTTGACCTATACGAAAAGGCCTATATGAAGAGGCTCTTTCCGAAAGGGGTATCTTTTTCAGGCTTCAGGTATATGATAGGGTAGGGATTTCACTAGTTGAAGTATATGAAATGGTAGGGAAATCTGTCATTTCGGTCTGTAAAATGATCTAAGAGGGCTAACAATTGTATTTTACGGCTGTGAAAGAGTCGAAAAAACGTTCTGGTTTTGTGATTTATTCATATTTAAAAGACAGTGAATTTACAGATGTTAAAAGGGGTACCAAGTTTTAAACTAGGAATATAAAAGGGTACCATTTGTGAATAGAAGGTATATGAAAGGGGTACCTTTCTGTCAAAAATGGGTATTTAAAAGGAGAAGGGGCTGGACCTCGGGGCGGAGCCTTCCCGTATAAAACTTTTTTGAGTACTCCTCCCCCCAGGGTTTGTAGGTCCACTGTGCTAAAGAACCATTCAACTCAAGGACTCTCACCTTGGACTTGTCAATCCTGTTGTGCCTGTTTGTATTGACATACTTTCTCCAGCGTCTGTCCAACCCTCATCAGTATCATAATCATACGTTCGTGCTTGAAAATCTTGTGTGGATTCAAAGGAAAAAAGACGTTTCACGTGTGAGTGAGGCAATAGTCCAGTTTCGAATTCGTCGCGCATGCTGAATAGAAGCACTCAAGACTCATTTATACAGGGTTAGCCTCGACCTAAGGTAAAAATAATCGCAAATTTCAGCCAGAAGAAGACCTGTGTACAATTGTGCCTATTGTTTTAAACTCAAATTCAGGCACCTTCTCGCCGGAATTTGTGAATATTATATTTTAGGTCGAGGCTAACCCTGGATAAATGGATCTAGAAAAAGATTGTAATGAGAAAAAAAGATCGTTGTACCGTCTTTGGATGTAATAACGATCGCCTTTTTCAGGAGTAATATACATTGAAGTTCTCTTTTTGCCCGAGAAGCGCACGTAAATACTGAGCGAGTGCCCCCTGGGCATCTCATAATACTCCTTAAATCTAATAAATTCAATATGGCCGCCGTATCGGTAAAAAGGTCTATTAGAAACTTTACAGGACTATTAATTCAAACTTACCACAGTTAAGACCTATAGTTTATCAATTCAATCATTATGCGTCGACCCTGTCATACCTGCAATAGTACTGAGCGCCTGGGATGTCTGTGCCACATGCCCTGAAAACGAATTGTCCTGGCGTTCGCTGTCTTCCCGTTCTTCTTTTCCCAGTTGTTTATCTTTGATTGCAGCAATCTGATCACGTTGGAAATTCAACTGAGGGGAAAAAAGACAAGGGGCACATTAACCACAATTTGTATTGGAGTCTACGATTTCTTGCATCTACAATAGGCAGTTGTGTAAGAGAAAATTTTGTGTGAAATCACGATTATCCCTAAGCTGAACACACTCAGAACTAGCTCCACTGTCCCGCCTTTTAAAGGTGTCAGGCGAAAGTTAGTGCATCTTAGAGGTGACGGGGTGCCTGGGCTGAATGAGGCGAGAGCTGCTACATTGTCACAGGGGGTATTACCGATATGCTTACGTTACCTCATCCATACTGATATCATAATCTGCAGAAACCGTGAGAGTCTCCTTATCAAATGATAAAAGAGGGTGCGATACCGATCTACAAGACAAATATGACCACAATCACAAAAATGTGCATAAGAGTTATACATAACCTTTAGACAGTGGGGCAAAAATTTACCAAAAAACTGTGTCAGGGTGACATATTTTTATTACTCCAATATCACAGTTTAAAGCTACGTGCAAATGGACGCAACAACTCCCAACAATGTTGCGTCCATTTGAACGGGGCTAAAAGTTTGACCGGTTTCAAACTTTGTGGAACATCATCCAACAACATGCAACAGGGTGTGCAAACGGACGCAACATGTGCGTCCATTTGCACGAAGCTTAAAATGCACAAAATCACATTCAAGGAAACTGTGACATGAGACCAGCACACTACTAGCTGAGTGATCTGGACTGTCCATTGTTATGTGGGGGAGGACAGGGAGTAGAAGCTAAACAGTCCCGGAGAATAGGGGGCAGGAGAAGAAAGGGCAGGAGGTGCGAGTTCTACAGCAGGAGGAAGAAATGAGAGAAATGGGGAGAAAATAATTACTCAAAAATGGTTAACACAACTCGTCGTTCAATTTAACGTCTCCAAAGCAATGTTGAATTACGAGCATTCTATGAAATTAAACCAAGCAGATAAGTTCAGACACGTCCACTGTGAAGATCAAGGAAACTGGACCCAAAACATTGCAAAACTCTTGAGACAAAATGTCTGCAGCAATAAAATGTAATGATATTATTTTGTAAGGCTTTTAACGGATCCGGTAGGCCTCCTAGATTCCTACATGTAGGTCTCCCCTACACAAGGGGATAAGCCAGATAATTATGTAATACCTTTATGGTCTTCCTAAGACACACAAAATTTTGTCTCACTGTTTCTCCCAATTAGGTATACCAATAGCAGGGTGTTTAATATTAGCCATCAAAGATCGGAGAATTCTCCGTTTACTATACATAAATCTCCAGCTAATGTTAGGTATCCTATGACTATTTTTTTGGTTAGACGTGGAGCCTTTTTCAAAGTATTCTCCTGTAACATCAGACCTTACCCCTGCTATTAGAATTCTTAATGAAAACACTGAATAGACGTTATTCACGTTACCTACCATCTTTGTACGCACGTTGGGATTAACTGATAAAATTTGCCAACTGATAAAATAATGAGCAATCGCGGTCAAGTTTTTTAAATTATCTCAAAATGAGACGACGATTTTAGTACAGTTCGAGTTTCACGAAGTTTTACGTCAGTATTGCTTGCCCTGAGGACCTCTACGGTCGTTGCTGCATCCAGAAAAGAAACAATGATCACTTCCACTCATAACTTACCACTATCTTCTTTAAGGGAAAAATAGTTCTTCATTTTCTGTTGACTAGAATAATCAAACTCGACCACAATTTCTTGCATAGCTTTTATCACTTGTTTGCCCCCTGAGAAAGCAGGTCACATTGATTTTATCTTAAGCATGAGTAATATAACATACATGTGGCCCTGGGTGTTGATATCCTGTGATGAAGTTGTATATATCTATCTAGGTAAAGTGAATAAGCTGGCTGGCGTTCCTGTGGTTCAAGAGCCAACGTGTCTGGGGCGCCCCTATGGTACATGTACTTCCCATGTGCAGACTTTACCTGAAGATAGACAACCCTTTTTCCCGTTCGTTTAAATCAGCTGGTTCCTCGTCAACTTCGCTTTCTTCATTATCTTTTCCTTCTATCACACTCTCATCATGTTGTTTATTCTCCTGCCTCCTCTTGTCAAGTACGGATACAAATCGGCTTGGCACTTCAAAATACAAAAAGAGGCAAACGCCCTTTACTCATCAGTATCTGAATTGAAATTCTCAGTCTTGTCACTAAATATTTCTTGTAAGAGTAGTACAGGAGAAGTAGTACAGAACAGATAATCAGAAAAAGTGAAGAGGGGATTTTATCCTTTTGTTTTCGCGCAGGACGGATCGTCGATAATTTATGCCAAAACTGCCGATTAACTGATTCACGCGCTACACGATTCTCGTAACGCGCGCACGACGAGAATCACGTAGCACACGAGAAGTAACAAGTAACTTACTTTTGTGTAATACTACTGTTGGTGACCATGCCCTCCCATATTCTCAAACTGATGAAGCATTGGTGATGCAAGGAGAAGGAAATGCAGTAAATGGCCTTTGGTAAAGCAGCAGAAGAAAGGAGAGGGACAACTGCGACAGTGGTTCTAACGGCATGGATGTGACCAGATTCAGGAATGATTGTACACTGAAAGAGTGTGTGCTCTATATACAAGTATGTGTAGAGTGACAGTAATAGCGACTTTACGATCCGATGACGCGATGGTAGAGGAAACGTCGCTTAAAGAGTGAATTTACGTTCTTCCTATAAATAGGCGAACCCCCTGGAGTTGCGTGGTTGAAACGTAGGGTGCGTTCTACATTTGTATTGCAAGTCAAACTTACATCCTGGTAGATCTATTTCAAACGGGGTCATTTTACTAACTTATGTCATTTCACAAAAGACATTTGGGTGGCTCTCTTTTTTCGTATTAATCCACCTATTTTGATCCTGGTAGTTGAAAAGATCAAGGTTGGGTTCAATATTGCTTATTCCTCATAAATGTATACTCAGAGAAGTAAGAGCTTTGCTTAAGAAGTAGGTACAATATGTATGCTGATTGTTGGGAATGCTTTGCAGTTGTGGTCCACCATCAACGGTGCATGGTAATTTTTCCATCATAAACTCTTTGAAAGAGACATGTAAAATGAGAATAGAACCTGGAATGTCAGTGTGCAAAGAAAGTCGTGTCTGATAGCCCAGGGCTAGTGCATTTTGCTAACGGGCTAGTGATTTTTGTTCTTAACTTGCCCGACGGGCAAGTGCTGTTTTTTGGGGAAATTCAAGGTACAGAAGGATTGTAATCAATCCTGCTAATCAAAAAGGGTTTTGACTTGTGGGCTAGTACACGCTAGCTTCAGCTTGCCGAAATGGCAGGCTGTAAAACTGACTTTCTTTGCACCCTAAATGTTGAGTAGGCTACAGGTAATACCCAGAAACCCTTCATGGCAGAGTACATGTGCATGTACATTTTCTGTGACATTTAACTCCATCATTGTAATCTTAACTTCACCCTCATCTGCTTGTTCCCCCTTCACCACCCCGTCTGTATCTATTTTTGGTCTTACCACTCCCTCTAGTTCTGTAGTTAACACCCGGAAACCCTTGATGCCAGGGGTACATGGACCTTTCCCGTGACAAGTCCATTGCCATAAGCTTACCTTCACCCTCTTCTGCTTGTTCTCCCTGCACCACCCCGTCTGTATCTATTTTTGGTCTTACCACTCCCTCGAGTTCTGTAGTTAACACCTTTCCTGTGACAAGTCCATTGCCATAAGCTTACCTTCAGCCTCATCTGGTTGATCTCTCTCTACATGTAGCAACCCTCCTGTATCTGTTTTTGGTCGTGTCACTCCCTCTAGTTCTGCTGTAAGCTTGGTAAGATCATTCATAGATCCATGTGTGCGACTTAATGTTCTAAAGAGAAAGCAACACTTCAGTTACCTCTGCAGTGTTCTCCTTATCAGGTAGTAACAGGTAAAATGTACCGCCAAAAGCAACACTTCTTACCGCCTCCAACGGTCTGAAGGTTTGTTAAATTATTAAAGAAGTACCTTTAGATCCTAAATTTCCCATTTGGGGCAGGGTCATGTCCCGTACTCCACTACCCCCCCGCCCCCAGAAAAGTGCACCTCTGTGGTGCATATTTTCTGCCTTACTGCTTCTTAATGATCCCCAACCTGCTGAGCTAAAATTTAGGGAGAACACTACCTCTGAAGTTTTGGTTTTTGAGGAGAGGGGAAAACGGGAGTACCAAGAGAAAAACATTGTGGGGCAAAGGAGAGAACCAACAACAAACTCCACCCACATATTACATGTCAACACTGGGATTTGAATCTAGGCCACATTGGTGGGAGGAGAATGGTCTTACCATTGCACTATCCTTGCTCCCCTTTAGTTAGTAAGTATTGAACTACACCTGTTTCTTGCTCTGATTTCTTCAGTATCCAAATCAACTTCTGTTTCATCATTGTCATCACTGTCTAACCCTGTCACTGTCCTCAGCTCTGTCCCTAAACTCTCCTGTAGCAGTGATGCACCCTGATAGTCAGGATACAACTGCGATTTAATGGTGGCTGGTGCTAGGTTCATTTTGGGTGGAGCTGGAGTCCAATAGAGTCTGTGAGGGGAGCAATAATAACATTAACAAATATTCAAAAGTGTTACTTGCTAACTTGAAATAGCCATGAGAGGAGGTACAATGTAAAAGTAAGGAGGTAAATAATTATGTAGAAAAATTAGTTTGGAAAGTTTGCAGGTTTCAAGACAGGCATGCTGGGGCTAAAGAACAAAATCTCCAACCCTTTTAGATGGCCCAACTTATCATGATTATATTTGTACAGGTATCAATCACAGATTAATAAAGTGTGGTCAAGATTCCAATTCATGCATGTTATCACATGTCAAACGTGTGATTTATAGTTCTGGAGAGAACAGATCAAGAGAACATGAATGAAATCACATGGTTTTAACATGAAATTGAGGTTAATCTGTGCTACAGAGAAACTGGATGCTATCCTTACATTTTTTAAGCCAAAACAAAATTTAGTAAGCAGTTTGTCAACTGCAATCAATTCTTCTGAGTCTTTCATAACCAAGTGTTAGATTTATCTTACAATTATTCCATGTAGCTTTTAGTAAAACAGACCACTGATTGAAAGAAGAGGGGAATATTAATAACTGCATTGTCAGCCCTTAATAGGTCGGTTACACAGGTGATGACTCTTTTAAGCTACCAACATAAAAAAGGTCCCTTCACCCTCTTTTTAGGCATCATTGGAGGCATGAAAGCTGTGATTCTTTAAGTAGTTGGTTTTTTAAAAGGTTTCTATTTTTCCTAGTACATCAAACTATGCTTTTCTCAGCTTTTCTTTGAAAGTGCACTGTAGTTATTATAATTACCTTGAAGTATCATCCTTCAGTTCCACTTTCACACCAACTATATCCAGAGATTCTCCTTCTTCTGCTGAAAACTAGTCAGAATAGTGCAATACAATAAAATACAATACAGTACAATATTTTTAACCATCCAAGGTAAAATTCATTTAGGTAAAAAAGAAGTGTGAATCTATTTCACCTATCAAATTAAGTTTGTTAAAGATCTTGCAAATAGGAATGCAAACAAGATCAGCACATTCACAAAAAGTCCGGTTGCTGTTGATTTGCTAAGTTTTTTCAAGAGTGAAAACACTTGATTACTATTTGTCAGTGTTATATTACATGACTGTATATTATATTAAGTCATTGCCCTTTACCCAGAGGTGACTCAAAAGCAAGACTAATAAATTTGTTATATAAAAAGCATGTTACATTGTGTGGAGTCAAAGTGTTTTTTTTTAATCTACCTGTTGTTTTTTGTTTTTAATTAGTAGTAACTCACCAATTTATCAGAAGCATTCTTCAGCCTAGTCAGAGTCTCGTCTGAGTCTCCACCCACTAAAGCCTCTTGCAGGATCCTCTGTGCCACAACTGACCAGCGTCTTTCTTCAGTTTTTCCCTTGTCTGGCTTGTCTTCCTCATTAGTTCCCTCTTCCTCAAATTTGGTAACTTCACTTACCTCATCCAAAATCTGCTGTTAAATGCAATATTGTATGAAGTATAGTGAGTAGTATAATAATATTAGCTCCAATAATTATGTGTAACATTAGGTGCTCAACTACTGTGTATTAAAAACTAAATTATTTATCTGGAGATTTTTAAAGTACTATGCACATTAATATGTTAGAAAAGTAAGCAACAAGGGCTGTATTGGAAGAATTATCACTCCAAAATCAATTGAGAGCATTAATAGAAGATGTTGAACATGCAGTATAAAAGAATCAACATCGGCATTTATTTGTTATGATGTAATTTTAAGTCATGTAACAAATCACTTATTACACTGCAGCAGGTTGTAGATTTCTCATCAGAACCATTAACCGTCAAGATCATTCTGGCCACCCTGTCTCTTTAATGCACAGAACTTAATGCAGTGTGTTCATGCATTAAACTACCGCCTGGTTAGCTCAGTTAAATAAACACTGGTCTGCCGAGCGGGAGGCTGCTGGTTCAAACCCCAAACCACAACCAACACTCAAACAGGGTCTTTAAATAACTGAGAAGAAAGTGCCACCTTGCTAAAGACATAATTATCTGCAAAATGGTATGACTTTCTAGTCTGCCCGGATAAGAAAGATAAACCGTGGGCCCCATCTCACAACCCTTGCACATATAAATTCTGTGGGATGTTGAAGAATCCACACACTGTTCATAAAGAGTAGGGGATGTAATCAACAGTGTAGTGGTTTATCTCTCATATATATGTAGGGGGAGGGACTGTTACGGGCCCACAGTAACTGGCGCCACATGCTGTTGTGGTGACTCTGCCAGAATTGGCAAAACCTTTAAGTAAAGTAGTAAATAAAGAATGAATAAAAAAATATTGTTTTAACTGACCTCAAATTTGTTGTCCACTGACTTCCCTGTGATGTTGTAAAACTTATCGCGAGTGTGTTCATCTCTCATTTTCCTACACAAGTGAGGAGGAAGTTCCAATCTGGAGGGCATAGTGCAGAAGTGATGAATGTTATGAGACTTGATGGGCTAGAGAAAAAAAAATAGTTCCAACATTTACATTGCATTTTCAAACAAATGGTGCCATATGTACATGTAAAAGAATTGTAGAAAAACTTTCCTCTGAATGGTCTCACCAAGGAATTTGACATACAATGAGCACTATAGCAAAAGTTTGCTTGATATCACAATGCACTGCAGCAGGCACTACAGTGCAAATCTACAGTGTAGAGCCTTGGGGGTGTACTCCCTTATATGGCCTACACGGGGACGTGCAGCTATACAGGGTGTGGTTTTTTACCTCCCTGTCCTAAACAGTATTATATAATTTCATGCAAGTCTGCCCTAATTATAAACAGGGTATTGATTTGATTTGCTAGACGAAATTTGATTGTACTCCAGGTATGCAAAAGCAATGACTATAACATGAATTTGCTCTATTGCGATATACACATGTGTACTTATTGCCAATAAAAGGCTTTAAAACAGGACGATGTGCATTTTGTCCTTTGTCCTACAGGACTGTATAATAACAGGGTAAGAAAATTAAGAGTTTTCCTAAACAGGGTATGTATTTTAGGATTTTTTGTCCCAAACAGGGTCAGGGTTTCACACCCTCAGCAGTTCACCTATACCCAAATATTGGTTGAGTACCCCGCCCCGCCCCCCAGGAGTAGAGGAACATTTAGTACAACATGTACCTTGTCTTTCTTTCCTGCTTCCTTGAGTTCCCATGAATCTAAAAAGGTCACATCCTTTTTGCTCTGTTTTAATTCAATCCATTGTTGTTTTAGCTCCTGAGGTAGAAATTCCGAGCTGTTAACTGGAGCAGTGTACTCCTTAGAGCTTATCTCCACCTGTTGTCCCTTGATACTGATGATGTCTTCTGGAACCACTTCAGATGGCAGTAACAGACACTAGAGACAAGCAGTTAAAACATCAGAAAAATAATTAATAACCACCTTTTGGTTTCTTGTTGACTGTGACCCATTTTTCATATTACAAGTGTAAAAGCAATAATATTGCTTTTTATTGATGTAGTTGTAACGTAACCAAGAGAAGAAAATACCTGCAAGGTTTGCACATGTCACTTTTATATTAACTCCAAAAAGGATAACGAATGAAGTTACATGTACTTTTAAAAACACCTCAAAATTCATGAACACTATTAATTTTATGCAATCTCACCTGCCTCGCCTGCTCATCAGTCATTGCCTTTTGACTAACACGCCCTTGTCTTGTTAACAGTGTTAGAGACTGAGATGCTGTTAAAAATAACACAACCTCAGGATCAATTTACATATCTGGGAAACTGCCCACCTACCCCTCCCCCAAGCTAACATTTAGGACTTACTTCTCACTTTATACGAAATGATGGCTTAGGGGAGGGGTAAGTGGACAGTTTCCCAGAAACCTAAATTTATCCCAATATCACATTCATATTAGGAACCTAAGGGGACAAAAACAATAGTGTTGAGCACAGGCAGTACTTACTGGTACAAACTGCATTTTATTTGATTAAAAGATTGTTTAAATAAAACATTCACCAATTTTTTTATTGAGCTACATCAGGTATCATTTTGCAGCATACTGTGCAAGTTCCATTCACATTATCACATTTTTGTCAATTACGTGTGCTCTCCTCAATCCCATCCACTTTTGCCCAGAAGGGCTCCCCTACTTGGTCCCCTTACCCATACCCTTGCTTCCCCGTCACCAAAAATGTTGTCCGTTTCTTTTGTTGTTCTGTCTTCATATAATATTAGGCAGCTTAAGCAACAATGACAGCGAGGGCTACGAAAACGTCACTTTCAAGTGAATTTGCGCTACCTCAAACTTTATTGCGCTTATTCCAACTCGTTCAATTCATCAAATGTCGGCAAATTTCTCTGGAGTTGAATCCCAAAAGACTGTATCAAAGTTCAGGAAAAGAAGTCGTCTTGTGTTCATGTCCTCCACAAACTTGAAATTAGGGACTTTCATGTTGTAGTTGTGCAGCAACAGCAAAGAAATGTACTAAAAAGCATGATGCATGTGCAAAAGTTGTTGTTTTGCCAATCTAAACCTATTGCTTTTTTCCTGTTCTCGTTGCAGTCGCTGTCATCGTTACTTCAGCTCCCTATTAGCTGCCTAGAACTGTAATAAGGAAACACCCTTCAATCAAAGGAGATGACCATCATGGATACACTGTTAGTGCACAATGAAACACTGACATCACCTCCCAACACTGGAGAAAAAAAAAAGATTTGCACATTGACAACCTGACAAATATGCCACAAAAATGTAAAAACTGAGTAGTAAATCTGGAGCAAGGGTGGTAAATGCTACATGTACATTTGCAGACCAGAAAACACGGGGTTGTAAATAAGGAGACAAAAGTGGCATTTACTATCTTTAACTCTAGATTTACTACTCAGTTTTTTACAATATTATTTGTGACATAGTATACAGTTCAGGGTTTCTGATAGGCGAAGGAAAAAATGAAATTTCGCTGGATTTTCAGTGACAAATCGGTGGAAAACTCAGCCAATTTGCAGTATTTTCGTGGGACTTTTTGGGGTAAACTTCGCCGTGAGGTAATCGGTAAAAGTCACCAATTTTGTGGGAATTTTTTGGGCAAATTCCGCAGGAAATCAATTGGTTCTGCATTGATCTGACCAACACTTTTAACAATTTTTAACAGAGATAATCATTTGTTCTTTCAATGCTTGAGAAATGAACTAAAGGCAAAGCTTTTAACAACATGGCTAGTGCCCCTCAGTTTTGGGATGTTGTTTGCTCACTTCAGTGACAAAGCTTCACAATAAATTTGTAAGTTTACTGCAAGTAATCAGCCCCAATAGCCGAGATAAGTTTCAACTATGTGGTACAGAGATGTATTTGGCTAAATTTCTATCCAATTTTGTATCTTTTTGTGAATTTCGCAGGATTTCATGGATTTCCCTGAATTTGGTGGCTCTGTGACCATGCAAAATATCAGTTGTACAGTTGTATTTGCCAAAAGCAAATTAGTACAAATCCATTTTTTTGTCTGGTGTATACTACTTGTAAACAAACTAATTTTGAACACTTTTACATGAAATTACACTGTATGTTCTAAATGAAAAACGCCAGCTGTATCGGAGTTTAGCTACATGTAAGCTCTCAAGATCTTTTGTGTTTAGCAACTTCCCACAAAAGTCCATAAAATTTGCGCATTTGCCATTTTCATCTAAAATTGTGCAACTTTAAGCAATCACACCAATACCGATCATAAGGGAGGTACATGCATCAATCATTCTCTTTGCAGATGATTTGAAAAATCAACAAAGACATCTGCAACATACCTAGTAAGTCTCTGTCAGATGTCACTTCACTTCTTTTCGCTTCTGTTTCTTTGCCAGCTGTTTTAGACAGGTCATCAGCTCTTTGTATCTGCGAAGCCACATCACCAGTGACAACACTCTCACTGTTCATAGTAGCTCCTCTGTCTTTCCTAGGGCTTGTGTTTAAACTTTCATTCTCAATGGAGGTCTTCCCTCCTGCTTCACACTGTAGATTAGTGCTGCTTGGAACAACAGGGGTCTTAGGCACCTTTGAAGGACTCGTCGATAAGGCCTTTGGGTCCCGAGGGGACGTCCCTCTCAGTGCACCATACACTGAGAAATCTTTGCTACCATGTTCAGCCATTGCACGAAGCAACAAGCTTTCTTTGGACGGAGAAGCAGCAACTGCTGCCTCACTTTGCCTTTTAGCTTCATTCTCAGCTTCCTCTGTTGCTCGTATCAGGTTGAGCAAACCTGTCTCAGGCAAACTCAGTTTCCTTGTCAGTTCAAGAATCTCCGAGTGGATCCTGTTTATTGGAGACTCCTCCTCCTGGCACCTATCATCTGCATGCAACTTTTCAGAATCCAGAGCTAAAGAAGATTCTGTTACTTCTCTAACTTCCTTCCCTGCATCTGTATCCTTAAGTTCTTGTGTAGTTGATTCTTGCACATTTATTTTGATGATTTCATCACTTTCCTGATCAACTGCACTTAACTCGTTTCCCAAATTCTCACTGTCTTGCTTATTCATCTCATCTACACATCCCTGATATATATCTGTCCTCTCCATTACATTACCCTTGTCATCTTGTTCAGCAGTGTTTAGCACCACAAAATCCTGTTGAGGTTCCCCCTCATCAAGTAAAGTGGGTGTGACTGGCAGGAGGATTTCAGTATCCCTGTTTTAGATTTAAAAAAAAAAGAAAAACAGAAATACACATTAGACATTTCCTGGAGAAATATATTTTTTTCAAGAAAGCGTGGACACTAAACATCCCCCATATCATGATACAACGATACAGAGGATGAATATCTACATGTATTTTTGAGGAGTTGTGGTTACTAAGGCAGATATTTCAATGTACTGTTATTGTAGGTGCCTGCAGCCTGCATCAACCACATATTCATGCCTTACACTATATAAAACAAAAGGTAACATACTTAACAGACGAAGCACGACTTTTACATGTAGCTGATTCTGCATGTGAGACTCTTGAACTTGCTCTTGGTGGTTTGTTTGCTGGACGAGGAGCAAGCTGAACAGCTACGGCTGTACTCTGAGAGCCAATTATTGCTGGTTTTTTAGCCTGAACTTCCTCTCCCTTGGGTGTTCTTCGTGGTGTCTTAGGACTCCCTGACCTGGCTGAATGTGGCTTCACTACTGATTTCTAAGAAAATAATTCACTTGGCTTAAGATCGGTACACACTAGGCTACAAACTGTAGCAACATGTCATGGTGACATGTTGTAGCAACAAATCTCCCCGTGTGTACTGAATTTTTGTGAAAACCTTTGTCTCTGCAACAGAATTTTGTCACCACAACAAGGCGCACAAATTCAGTCCAATTTGATTTTTTGTGACTTGTTGCAGCAACAAGAAATTCTCTAGTACACACAAAGTGATTTGTTACTTTGATGTGTTGCCCTATCTTGTTGCTGCAACTAGTCACCCAACACAGTACACAAAGAGTGATCTGTCACTGCAACGTGTTGCTGCAACTTGTCACCTAGAGTGTTCTGACCTTTATAGTCAAGCAAACATATTATAATATTATGTGATTACAGAAAATATTGATCAAACTCCATGAGGGTTCTTGGCAAATTCCCTGGGGGAGGTTTGTTTTTTTAAAGGAAAGTTGTTATTCATCATAACAATGATTTCAATGTTACAAAAACCCATATGATGAGCCAATATTCCAAAGTACATGTACCTTGACACTTACTCAGGAAAAAATAACGGATTCCCATTTTTGGATATTTTAGGGTATTTAAAGAAAACCCACAAAAATCCCAAATTTGGAAGAGTGAGACACGTCCCAATCAGGGAACTTGGTTGGGAATTCCCTGGTTGGGGCTTGTCTTCCTTTGCCAAATCTGGGATTTTTATGGGTATTCTTTGAATACCCTAAAATATCCAAAAATGGGAATCCGTTATTTTTGCCTGTGAAATTAGGTACATTGTCTGCATTAAATTCAGCTCCTGAAAAGATTGGCATCTCAACTGTGCTAAATGATGGTTTACCTTTTCCTTAAATTTTGCATTTAAATTACTTTCATCACCAAGTCCTTTTCCATACATCACGACATTTAAATCCACTTTTGAGCGAATAGAAGCAATCCCAGTAGACCTGGAAATCAAATCAGACGTCCTCCGCTCCACAGAAGCAACAGATTCAAGAACGTGACCTTGCTCAATGGCTTTTGCGTGCCGAGAGTCTGGCGTTGCTCTTAATTCCGGGGCCAAATCAATAGAAGGACTCGGCGGAGGAATTTCACCATCTGATTCCCGTGTTTCTGTATCTCTTCGTTTGCTCTTCGTAGATTTCTTGGGTTGCCTGTGAGATCCTCCCTGTTTTGTCGGCTGGCTTCTTTGCGCCAGTGCGGTTTTCGAGCTGCTTTCCAGTAACTTTGACTTATCAATCGTATTCAAGCCAGCGAATTCATGCTTTGACTGTCTAGACAGCTGTTCAAGTTCTTGCTTTAGGCGCAACTCTTCCCGTTTAAATGATTTCCCGCCAAATGACATGTCGTTGTCGTCGTCAACAACTATTCGCGGAAATGTTACAACAACTTTTCTTTGTCAACTCTCCACCTTCCTCATCCATAATTATGGCAATAATAAATATTTTGAACATTTACTCAACACATACTCCCTTTTTTATGAGTAACTCAACTTTTTGTACCGCAAAACCAGAAATATTCGCTACGCAACCAACTACATAGACGCCATCTTTGTTTAGCTCCTGTTACCTTGGACCCAGGATGGCACTTTCGGATGCATGGAGACGAGGCTGGACAATAACCCCAACAGGAGAGTAGAGGGTAAAATTTGCCAAAATTCCGGAATTTCTCAGAAATCTCAGTAAATCAAAACCTTCTAATCTTCCCTAGTTTCCGCGAAAAAGCTGAAAGGATGTCAAAAAGTCGCATTTTTATTGTCCTTTCCTAAGTGTAATCCTACTGATAATAATAGAACTTATGTGACATCAACGGCTAAGAATTTGCAAAAGCAAAACCGATGTATTCAGTCGCATTATTAACCGCAGAATTAGAAGCTGTAACATCTCAAAGGAATTATCCAAAAATGTTGCTGGTAAGTCAATATTTTTTCAGCTGATGAAACGAGATAAACCTTACAAATATATAGGTTTTTGGTAATAGATTTGTAGTTGAATTTAGCTTAACTGGATTATTCGCGCGCATTCATCAAAATTTTAGTTTTTCACGTATTGTAGTTTGTTGAAAACATTCTACATTTATACAAGACCGTAGCTAAAAGCTAAAACGGCATCGCGTCGTTTTTTTTTCCCAAGCTTGCTCTTCTTCGTGTCTTTCTCACCTCGAGTCGTTAGACCATATACAATATATATCTCAAAGAAATATAAAAATTGTTTACAATTTGAAAATTCCTTAAAGAGGAACCCAGTCACAACTTTAAAACGTCATATATTCAATTTACTTGCCACACGTCTAGTTGTGAAACCATTAAAACGGTCTAAAACGCTTTTTTTTAACTCTCGACTGCTCAGTTTCAGGTTTTGTTTTCTAAACAAATGTCCTGTGATTTGCTTTCTGTATATATCTCACAACTAACCCCCAAGCGGAATGTGGGTCCACGTACGGATCCCCGCATTAGTTTAATTTTGCCATGTGCGCACACACAAAAAAGGAAAATTGTGTAAGTGTTCCTATCAGTCATAATCAAATGACTCTTAAATGTGTCTTTTTGACGCTCCCACTATGTCTTTTATAGCCCACGTGTTTCATGTATGTTAAAACTAAAAAGAATGAGTTGATTTTCGAAAAAGACCGCTTTTTGTGCACTATAAGCAGTTAGTATTTTTACCAAAATTGATGCTTCGTTCAGTAGCGTTTCAGAAGAGTGACGTCACCCGCTTGATCTGTTTGCAAGCTATTCTCACGCTTCACTGACCAAACGTTCGATCAATATATCTTATAACTCTCTACACAGTAATGTCAATATGAGCAGGTTTCTCAGTAGTTTAAAATCGTCATTTGCACTTGGGAAATAAAATGAAAAACAAAATCCAAATTTTAAAATAGAGCACTCAAGAACAACACACTTGAGAGTTCTCGTACTGGATTTTTTATTTGTTGATAATTGTTCTGGTATAATAGGCACTCACTACGCCCCTTAATCTCGTCCACATCCGTATCGAAAGTTCTTACTAAACAACTTTCAATCAATCTCGAGCAATACAGGCAGTATACATTCATGACGTTGTACCTAGGCTAGAGCAATATCACTTGAAGATCAATTCAACATAAAGTGTAGCATCCAATAACAGATTCTTGGCGATTTTAGAAATGACTTCTAAAATAACTTTTACCAAATTTATTTTACCGCACTTCTGAAAAGCACCAAAAAGCACCACGAAAACATTTGTTAGCCGTTTTGAGACTGGGTTGGAGTTGTGTCCGCGAATTGTATTATGGGACTGTTTTGGAGCTGATGCTATTGACTTTGATTGGCTATTGCGACTGGGTCAAAATTCGTCCCTCGCGACAGTCTTTGGCGATCATCCTAACTCTTTCGATCACTAAAAACCACCATATACTCTATATAATGAACAGAAGCTCGGGAAACTGCTGCTGTGCAAGGGTTTAATTACGATACTAAGTCGCCCTTGAAGATTTCTTTCACAGACTCAAAAGCTAGAACAGCCATCAAAGGTCAGCAAATTTCTATTATTTCAGTCCTTAGCCTGAGACTCATAACATAGAATTACCTTGTAAAACTGTACCAAAGAAATTTTCCGTTCAAAAGGTGCCACTGATTTACACCGACAAGTCAAAAATAACGCTTGGTAAGGACTAACTGCACGAGTAGAATCAACTGACAAACAGTAGGAAGAACTCCTTAATCAGATCTTTCATTTGACTGGTCACAAATAATTTCATGACCCATTGAATCAAAGTTGGAACTGTTCTTTAGTCTTTATTGAATCACTGCTAAATGCACATCGCAGGTCTGTTAAAGCGCAGGAGAGACCTATCTTTCTTAGTGAACAACACCTCAGAAAAGTACCGTTTGATAACGGCCAGTTTGACCTGAATGATCAATCACTCTATTGAATTGAGCTCAAATAGATTTCAATGAGGACCACATCATGGCAGATGAAAGGTATTCTTTTAGAAGTGAAAGGATCAGCATCAAGAATATGCATCCGGCATATTCCTTGTGAAGAGACAAGATTCAAATGAAATGTCTTTGCCGAGAGCTTTTAGGATTAAAAATTTTTCTTAATTTTGACGTCTTCCACCTCCGGGAATGAACGATAAATCTTACTTTCAACGAAGACACAAGAAAATCCCTCTCTTTGGTGATGCTGCGCATTATTTGATCTTATTAACCACCGCACAACTTCTCAAGATAACTAAAGATTCCGAATGAAGATACAAAGCGCGTATTTCACTAGATTTTTCGGCAGGCGAACCTGCGAACGAGAGACAAATTTGCCAGTCGACGCCATGTTTTGGCCGTTCAGCTTGTCCCTTTAGGACTGACTGAAAATCCCTTAAACTGATGTGATGCCAGCATTCCTGAAAAATAAAGCCAAGTTTATATTATCTGTCCGAAGAAGGAGACGAAAATGGTTTCAGTATTCAATATAAGTTGACTTTCAAAAGCAAAAAGTAAATTTAGCTCTAAACTAATACAGGTCAAACTCGAACGACACAAACAAGTGACTAAAAGCAGAAAAGTAAATTTAGCTCTATACTAATATAACTGGAAAACACTCTAAAAGCCTAAAAGCGTGATGATCATTCAGGCTCCTCTAAAGAGAACACGCAGGAGTTAAAAGCGGGATGTCAGTTTAACTCGCAAAGATCAGTTTTGATTACGAACAAAAGATTTTCGGATTACCTAAACGATCTCCAACAGATTCTACCGAACTGAAAAAAGCGAAAGAAAGAGACCCAACGGGAGCTTAAAGCAACTGCAGACACAAAAGACTATCAGGGCTAGCGCATACGGCTGCAAGGTAAGGTAGTTGCTATTGTTGTATTTTATAACTTAAAATTGTCGGTTTTGGCTGGGTAGAGAACTAAACGTATTCTGGAAAGAAACACTGTTTGAACACTTGTTCGAAAGTTAACATTCCAAGCCACCAGAATGAATCAACCAGTTTACTTATCCTAACGATTTAATTAAAAAGTACTTATTGGATGGCGCTCTTAAACTCCCTTCCCATCAAAGGGTTGTAGTTAGTTTATTGAAAAATAACATGCAGGTAAATGAAACAGACATAATAAACTTTCTTACGAGAACGTCCCGGCTTCGAAGCTTTTACGCAGTCTGTTTGCACTCGTCGGAATTGTAGTTTGCAAACTGCTGATTGGCGCACAGCTGGTGATGTACCATTATCACGTGGTATGCATCAGTATCATAACACACTCACGAGAAGCGCGAGTTCCAGTGGGCGAGTTAGAGAAAGAGAGCGGTGAGTTTCTGGGCGATTTTGATTACGAAGGTAAGGTAAGGAAAGGTAAGGTAAGGTAAGGCTGGAGGTCTTTCCAAAAGGAAATCCCCAGTGTTTAAACCATTCATTTTTCAGTTAATAGATTGCAGCGTTGTTCGCGATTTGCAGATTATAGCTGGCGTTCGAAAAGGCTGTTCATTCGGCGCGCAGCGTTACGAACTACAAATTTTGTAAGCGTGTCTTTGCATGTCTAGCAAAATATCTCAACCTAAGTTGCTTTTTTAAGAGTGAAGTACAGTTGACAAGCTAAATTTTATTTGGAAAACTTAGGATATAATTGGGTTGCGTGAACACTTTTCTCAAACCAGCACGCTATAATGATCGAGCTGATGGAAGCGCGAGATCTTCCCAAAATGTTTCCTGTGTTTCGTTTTCCAGCGTTTGTTTTGGAGCTTTCGATTCGTTTACCGCATTGCTACTGATATATTGGTCTTTGCGCAGTTTTTAAATAACATCATCTCCAGCAAAGTCTATCGAGTATCTACGAAAATAACTTCATACTGACGTGAATTATGGCGTAAACGATCCCCCAATGCATCTGGGTCAACTAAGACTGTACCCAAATATTGTTTACTAGTTTCTCCTCAAATATCTTGGCATCGTTAATAGTATGACTGACTTAAAATAAAGTGAGCTATAATGAAAGTTTCATAACTAGCAATGACTTTATTTACACAACGATATCTAATGATATAAATAAGTCAAAATATAGGTGCAGCAAAGGAAGGGTGCAAGCTTGCCATTGCCATCAGGGTATGATCACTGTGTGCCAACAGTCTTGTGCGAATCTTGAATTATGCTTCGCTTCAGCAATGTATGTTTACACTGTTTTGAATGTATGTCATACGTGTGTACTAAGTAACGAGCGAAACTCCTTTTTGCAAGATTTCCTCTATGTACTGAAAAGGTCCAATACATTATAAGAACTTCTTATCTGAGATTTCCCTCCATATTGCAAAGAAGTGGCTATGGAGGGTAATTGCTTCCATCTACAGCAGTCTCTGCATTGAAGGAAGAAAGAATCTCGAACACGCATCACTACTAGCTACTACTGGATAGACCTTTCATTGAATGATCGCCGTTTGTCCACAACTCTGCAATCAAGTAATGCATTACAGCCACAACAAACATTTCCCCCGCGGAAGTATTACACAGTTAGGTGGAAGCCCGGTAGTAATCTAGAGATTAAGAAGGTATTACAGAATCCTTTTGCGTCAAGAAGAACTGTGATGGTATATGTGTGAGTAGTCATAATCTGAGTAAAATTTGCACCCAGAACTAAAGAGGGTTGCTGATTCAGTCTTGGTAATTGTTAGAATATTATAAACAATCTTCCACCCTAACTAAATTGATAATAGGGGTCTATCAGAATGAGAAACTGGTATAGTGAATGCACCAGTAGCTACACTCTAAATCGTGTTCATTCCTGTGTTTGTGCTTAACAAGAATACAAAAAGTGTCAAAAAATTTAGCACGAGACTACTGTCACTTTCGGTTATAAACTCTACATTCCCAAGCCTAGCTATGGCAAGATGATATGTCTCTCCAGCGAGAAAATCTGTGGGCGAAATGCAATAAAGTGATCATTCAAATGAAACCTCTGTAAAGCAGAATTGCTGCCTGTGTCTTAGGAGTTTGTAAAAAGAAGCTTGAAAAGTTCTGTAAAGTTTTAACATTGCTCCACTATAAGGAGTGAATGGGTTAAATTCAGATGTGTCTTTAAAACTCCCACTCTTTCCAGTAAATCAATGAACCAGCAAACAGGGATAAATGAATTGGCTTGACAGATGATTATCTAAAGCACACGAGCTTGAATTGTTTCAAAACTCGTCCGATGGCAAACCTAGAAGTTGTCCCAACTAACCTCAACCACCGTTCGCAGGTGATCAAGAAAAATCACTGCTATAGCTTTATCTCAGTACGGTTTTATAAATACAACGTTCTTAAGAATCAACTTTAGTTCCTTGCTTTATCCATACTTTAGAGATATCTTGAAACTGAAGACACTTTCCGAAATTGTCATTTTAAAAGATGACTCTGACATACGTTTAAATCAGGATGCTATAGACCCGCGACTAACAGATAACGGTTTTGTATTTTAATCCAAGGACAAGTGATCTAGGTTTTCTCGTCCATCAGTCTTTTTTCGGTTCAAATTTGAAATGTTGCGATAAAGCCAAAGTGTTCAAAACAAAGTAATCTGGTTGTTTTACAGATTGTTTGGATGTGAGATACATCGAAACATGTCTTATAAGTTATAAATTAAAAGGAACTTGCTCTTTTTAAACCTGACAATTCATTAAATGCTTTTACGACCCGATTTCCTTAATTCCTCTTACACACACAGTTTTTTGTTGACTCACCCATTCTACATCAGCACGCGTTATATCAAGCTTCACTGCTTTTCATTTTCAAATGATCCAGTCGACAAGTTCAAACTTTTGATCAAGCACGTCTCAGTTGCCTAGCAGCCAAACTGACTCAAACTTGGTCCTTGACCTGTCCTCAGCAAGCTACCTTCCTTCTGTGCTTAATGGGTACTTATCAATGCGAGTCGACTTAAACATTTTACGCTTGTTTGTCTTTGTGATGGCCGCCCATCCACCAAGCATCGTATGGCCAATTAGCCTTGTTACCCATTTTGATATGGACAAGAAGAAGCCCTGCATTTATATGGTGCCTCAGCCTTAATTTTCTTTTTATTTGTGGTCTTTCTATTTCAAGCGTTTATACACGTGCCACTGACAAATAATCTTTTCTTATTAATATGCTATGGCAAATTTCAAGCGTTTATACACGTGCCACTGACAAATAATCTTTTCTTATTAATATGCTGTGGCAAATTATTTCACACTCAAATCAGGCCTTATTGAAATTACTGGAGAAACAATCCCGGTAGCATTGAAACCTTCCTCTTTCTTTATATAGAAGTCAAGTTTGAGTCAACATTCAGGAAACGAAAGGCGAACTATTCTAGTGTCTGGTAAAGTGAGTATTTTTGCAAGATACAGCTTATAAAAATCTATTTCCCCTAACATTCTTCTATAGATCAACTCGGGCAACCGGCGTTCTTGATCAATCTCATTGAAACGGAATTCCAAGTTAGGAGCTCAGTAATAGTAGCCCTCAGCTAAAGTAGAAAGTGCAACATGAGAAATATTCAGTTGTCCATGGTTTTCCTGTAAAGCTTAGGCACTGAGCTACGTCAAAGCAAAACGTGTCAACAATAACTAAATATTTAGCAGAGAAAATTCCCTAAGTGAAGACACCGTGACTGCTAAAAATTGCTATTTTGCCTTTAAATATCTACTTGGTATTTTGTCTCCATTTTGACTTTTTCTAGAGAGTACATTACGTTGAAAAAAAAAACGGTTTAATCTAGCAGTGATTCGATATATTGCCCATCAGCGTTGCTTTTTGTAGACTGAGTCCCATTTAAACATCTGAACTCAGCCGTCCCATGTGCTTCAGCCTTTCGCCTAAATTTCAGGGCTTTTGGTTTTTGTCTTTATAGCCACTGACCAAAAGAGATTCTCTGGAATTCGTAAGCGTTCTTTACAAACGTTAACTGGGACAGTTTCCTTTTCGTATTACAACCTATGAGATCCCAGCTGGGAAAAGTGTTCGTTTTGAGAAACATTTAAACAAAGCACTCCTTTTCTTTGCCGTGGTTCCTAAGGAGCTACAGTTTACATCAAGATTCCAGCTTGATAACTAAGATTGCAAAGTAACGCTAACACTTCCAAACAAAACCGCTTTATTAAATCATTCGAAGTTTAACTATTATAAAGTGGTCATCAGGAGTTTTCCGCTGTAGCACTAGAGAGGGTGAAATTTCACGGTCCGTGGCGTGCTACGTGCATTAAGTTTTATGATCTGGCAGTCAATTGCTTGTGTTCACATACATGAAGCAAGGTTGGCTGGGTTTTCTCCAATTTTTCTTCTAAAGTACATAATAAATACCTGTATTTCTTTGGCGTCTTAGATAGGTTATACATATTTTGGGAACACAAATTCTCTCTTCAAGTGACTTGGAATAAAATTTTAGGCTCTCGGGGCACGCTACACTTCGAGGCGTTTTTTCTAGAACAAACTGCGTTCGGTCCAATACGACCTCACGTGGTCTTAAGACTTCCTCAGTTCCAGTCCACAGAAAAAAAAATACCCTAAACGAGAATTCTAAATTCATCCATCACGTTCACTGAATTCTCGCGTCATATCAGATGCATCAGAACTGTCGATTAGTTCTTCTTACCGAGTGAGCTTGATAAAATACCTGGATTTTTGTACAACGTTCATGATGTTTCATGATGGTGACTGTAAATACATTCCAGGATCGAGCTACCATGGTTTGGTTCATTGTGTTACCTATATCGTGCTGAAACAGGGTTATAGGTCACAATTGTCGTCACAATGTTATTTACTTTCAAATCGGCGAATGGACAAAAATACGGTAGTAATATATATAAAAAAGGAAGTCATAAACGACACGGTAAATTGTGTCATGAAAGCGCGGGAAACAAGAGCTTTTTCACCCCTCAAACATGACTAGCCTTGGCTGTAAACCTCTGTAAAGCGCCCTGTGAGCTCAAGAGGTAAGGTTAATAGTTGTTTTTTCTGATTACTCCAAGCTAGTAAGGTATTAGGTGGGATGACTAAGGTATTCGAAACGTTTTCTTAATTAAACGAATTTATAAGTGAAAACGCAGTGAGCCCAAACCACACCTTAAGATCTCTCGAAAACTTTAAAAAGGGTAAACTGTTTCCTTCAAACTAAATTTCTGAGTCTTTGGTGAAGATTCGCCAACTTTGTTAAACGTTTATTGGCTCATTACCTCATATTCGTTATGGCCATGCATTCCTTACTGGTTCCACAACTTAGTTGAGACAAACGTGGTGTGGTGAATTATTGTCTCAGAGACTTTGACCTTTTCGATTTCTGTCATTTTTGGCGGCAAGCACTTCCAAAATTTCTGAAATTACCTAACGCCTTGCGTAAAAAAGATCTATGCATTTTTCTTCTTAATTATTCGGACGTATTGGTTAGATGATATGAATTGGAGTGAATCAGGTAGAGCCACCAAACGGGCACGTTCATTTATTCTCAATGCAAACATCGTTCTATCTTACTCTCAGACATGATCTGCCTAAGTCACTCCGAAATGTCCTTCCGAAACCCGCTGGGTAACTGGAACAAAAAGCCACCACCCCATTAAGGCTTTTTGAAATTGTTTACAAAGTTCGTAAAGGTTGACGGGATAGGTTACATTATGTCGTGTAGTGAAATTGTCTCAGTCAAGCCTGCAAACGATATATCGTCTGTTTCAGCACGCAAGCGAGTCTCTGCAGGGTATACGGCTAATGAACCAATATAAGATGTGTCGATACTGTGGATAGAATAGAAATAAGTTCCGTCCAAATGGTGAGAGTAAAGGTGAGTTTTCATGCAAATCGAAGCTAAAGAAACACGCGCAAACTTCTCGGGGCGATGGAGCAGACAATGACTGTAACATGCTGCTAAACCTTTCAAAACAGTACAATGGCGTCGCAGCGAAACAGTTTCAACAACTTCGCCAGTGTCTTTTCCTTGCAAAAAAAATTTCATTTTCTTGTTATATAATATCAAGCTCTTCTAGATACAAGTGTGACTGAAGGTAAGGGCGTATATCTCGCACTGAGAGCGATCAAGTCCAAACAAGCGTGTACTATTGTATACATACGCCAAGTCCTTGGATACAACGAACTCCACCTGCACAATTATTAAAGCCAGCACAAAAGTCTTCTGAGTTTTCGCATACCACCCTTAAGTAGACCAAATTTCGCGGCACTTCGTTCCCGTATTTGTGTGTTTTGTTTTGTTTTGTTTGTTGGTCAGACCTGTTAATCAGTCAATCGCCAAAAAAGTTTACAGCGTGCGATGAAATCACAATCGGCTCCGGTTGCTGGCAAATCTTCGGACGTTTACGTTTTTTCAATCCAGTTTTTAGCTCCGCTAGTGTCTTTAAGTACATTCTATAAGCTATTGGCCTATATTGCGTTTCCTCTTGAGCGATAGATAAGATAGTGTTTGTCTATTGAATGAGGAGTGTATCGTCGTTTTGGCGCAAGATGTGGGAGTCTAGCAGTGGTGGAGAGTGGTGGACCTTGTATCTTCAATTTTGTAGTAGTGCAACATGGCTCTCGTAAGGTGATTTCATTAACAGGCACTTGGATGTACAGAGGTTTTGATACAAACCACACTTAGCGAATACCTCATCGAGTCAAAATGGGCTGATATATTAGTATTTGCGGGCTTTCGTTCCCAGAACCGTGCTGCAAAAACGAGAATGCAAGGTAACTGTTGGCTGACTAACTCATATGTGTAAAGCAGAACTGGCTTGCTCTATGAATTTCAGCTAGACTTTCTACTACAACGGATTTTTATCGACATTCCCTTGTTGGTGCATAGCCTTATGATTGCGTGTCTGGTAAGAAGATGAATTTTGATCGAGCTGAAACATTCTTGCACCGCGCCAGTTCAGCGCACCTCCAGGATCGACTCAAACTGAGTATGACAAATCAGCCTGAACATTGGTGTGAGACAGTACAGGGTAGTCTCTATTTCTAAACTGGAAAATTCAAGGCCTTTGCATTAGCCTACAATCTAAAAGGTGGGATAAAGATCGACGATTGGTGTGCAGTTTTTAAAACTGCCAACATGTAAACAATGAGTAAAGTGAAACATGTCTGTCCTTGCTTAGTGTGCACGGGTCCACTGATTACGGCCAGAAAAACTCTCATGTTATGTTGTCCACACTCTTTTACACCTTATATATGGTAAATTAGCTAATCTACAACATTATTGGAAAAGACCATACTAAGCAACAAAACATGTGGATAGATTTTGAAGGTTTACTCTTTCACTTTCATTATGCTTGTATTAATTTGCAGTGGATGTTGTGAAAGACATTTCTGTTGGCTTATTATGTATCAAATCCTTACCCAGGACACGTAACAACTGACGCCACTTGATTTTAAAATGTAGCGTGAGTCTTGCACTTTGTCCAGCCTGTTTTCTCTAATAGTCAAATTGAATGCCAAAGGGAATTTAGTAATTGTAGATCTTTGATGAATTATTCCAAGACCGAATGGGCCAGTGGTTTAGTAGGATCCTACTCGGTTATAACTTTGCAGCTCTCTACATTCGTAACTAGAGAGGAAACTTAATGTTTTGGCAATTAATGCTAGAGTTTAAATTAATATACCTTACCGACTTATAAATCAGAAATTAGGTTTGGATATTACGAGACAGGAAACATGACTTGCCGTTGACTTGTTGTCAGCTGAGAGCCCATAAGGCAACTTACATCACACTAACTTTCAAAGCTAGAACGTCTTGCAGTAATTTGTACTTCTTCTAGTCTTCATTAACAAAAATTTTGTCTGTCTGAGGTTTACAACACAAATGCAATTTTAGAGGAATTGAACAAATAGGTCCCAGTAATTATTTAACATGTTTGTCTTAGTTCATGAAACAAAACAAAGACACAAAGATGGAACCATCATGGAAGAGAGACATTGCTTTTATCAACAACCTATCTGCATTGACTACAAATAAAATTATTCAGTTCTTTCTTTACCAAAAACAGGATGTGTATGCAATTGGCCATATCCTAATTGTCGAGTTGAGACCATTTGGGACCTGGATGGTCTTCTTGGAGTTCCGAAATGGAATTGATTTGGCAAGATGAATCTTATTGATCAATTCAGTTGGAAATAATCCTTCATGGCATTTATTTGCAGCCTCCTCCGCCGTAAAATTCAACCCATATATGCTTGAAAGTGGTAGAACTTTTTTTGCACCGAGCCTTAGAAAGAGACCGGCAGCATTAAAGGAAGGTATATACTATAACCCCGTTGTATTTCTTATCCAGAAGGAAGGACTACCTTGCATCATAATACACTGCACCGCAAAAAGACTCAGGTCCATTCTTGGTGACAGTTATTCTCGACAGGCTATGATTCGTCAGTTTAGAAAAGAGTAATCCCCAGCTTTTGCCCAGCTGTAATGTTAGCGTGAAGGGAAATACAAAGATTGTAGTGCGGATTCAATACTTCAAAGACAAAATGGTTGTTGTGGCGAAACAGAGGACACCACTTGGATGCATGGAACCATTTGCGGCAGAGCAAATTTCTTGCATCTATTTCGTGTCCATATTTTGTAGAAAATCAGACGACTACTCACAGAAAAAGCTTTTTTGTCTTACTGGAGAGCATAGGTGTTTTAGAGGCTGCCATCATTTTCCGGTTGTGTCTAGTTAATCTGTGAACCAAGGACTTGTTTGACTCGGATAGTCCTCTTCGCCTCTTGGATTTCCAAGGGACTATCTACAAGATAAAGCTCATGAAGCAGTTATATTTCCCATCTATCTCGAAAAAGGTTAATTACTGAATACGATTTTAGATCTGTTAGACCTAGTGCAAAAGAAAAGGGAGAAAGACATTTATAGAGGCGAAAAAACAGAGACCTTACAGTGACTTTGATCAGCCATGTCGTAGCATGAAGAAGGAAGGCAGAGGGTCTGATGTCCAGACTCTTAAGACTCTTGTTTTTGAATTTATTTTCACGATGGCCTTGATTACACGACGCTGAACTTAGTATAAAAACAGCGATTTAGTTTTTATCTTTTTCTACAATAAATGTTTCAGCAATTTACAAAACACAGCTACCAATGTGCTGTCAAACATAAGCCAAATCACCGCCACAACATGTTCACTGATCACGGTCACAACTTCGACTACATGAGACTAAAATATTGGAAAATACAGTATCAGTTTTTGGTCATTATGAGACCCTCGTCGATTAGTTTTACTTCGGCTCCTTCTCATGGGTTTTAAGAAATGTTGTTTATGGAACTCAACCAAAGTCTAGTCCCTCTACAACACACAAGGCCAGGGTTGCTCGTTGACAATGTTTTGTGGCCAGTCCCATACTGTTGTGCCGATTAATTGTCGATCTGTTTTTATCCATGGTTATCAATAAAAACAAGAGCTGTATCAGTTCGGTTATAAAGTTTCAATGAAGCCCGGTTATCGAGACATAACGACAAGAACAATTACATGCACCTCCACATACAAGGGCCAGTTTATTTATTGCTTGTTATATAGAACTACTCAGTCCTTGTGCTATTTATTGCAGTTCAACTTCAATTTTGAATCAGCTTTAACCAAGAATGACTATTTTACGGACAAGAAAATTAATTTATTAATTTCCTCAGATCGATATAACGCTTATTTGAGGCAATGGAGAGCGTTTAATATATCATTGACGCTTCCTCTGTTTCACGGCTGTCATGAAGTACTGAAACTTTTCCAGCTAGGAATTCGCACAGGCTTCAAACAGATTTGAGTTGCCAACATGAGCTAGTATATGACTCTCTTCAGTTATGTTTTATTTTTAGCAAAATATTGAAAGGTTTTCACCTAAAACAGAGAAAGGTAAGGGGAAACAAAACATTTTTATCGAGCATCTACTGGCAACTGGGAATGTTACCATGGCCAGCATCCTGCAAGTAAACATCCCATTGCTTGGATTCATTGCGTTCCAGTAGTTAGTACTATAGCGACTCAAAAAAATTGGTACTGCGGCTTAATGTATGAGATGCCTAAAACTGGGATTGAAGAATTTTTCATCCAAGACATTCCGCTCTGCATGCTGAATTGCTGATTTTTTTACCTGACCAGAAGAGTAGCTGTAAACCGAAGTCATTCGATGTTAGTGTCTGATGCTTTTACGATAGCTTTTCCATTGCTCTTTTCAGTTGGCTATTCAATTAGATAACAAGAGGCTGCGTTTGCAGTAACAATGATCAGAAACAGTTGAGATTTCTTTAAAGATGACATCTTTTTCAGCTTTTTGAAGAATTGTTTCCATGGAAATATTATGAAGTAGCTATTGTTGAAATAAATTATTATTGTGTTGCAATGCCCTTGTGGGCTACCGCCAAATGTCAATAACACAAGTGTTGTTTGATTTCGAGTAATACAAAATCCATCGGATAAGTTGAGTTACCTGTTTAGATTTTTATTAAAACGTTTTCGTCTTATATCTTAATGCCATAATAAAACTAATTTATCCTCGTGATCAAATCATTAACCCGGAATATCATGATAGATCTTTTGATTCGTGGATCATGAGAAATATCTTTACTCATACCATGGAGTCGGAATTAAAGCCTTAAAGCTAAAGGTCTGAGGAATAAAAATACTTGAGACCGGGAGGTAAAGACACAGGAAGAGAGGTTTCCGATCCTGCGGCAGACGAACGTTAAAGGTTCACATAACCACACCGAAGCACTCCAATCAGTATGATTCGCCTTTTGGACCTCGTGTGATCCTAGTGATTTTCATTGTGCCACTGAAACACTTTACGAGTTGGACATAACCGAACTGCATGCTTTTTTCGTTAACAATATCAATATTCCTTTAAACTTGAACTGTTAGCTTCATTAGAACGAAGACACCAGATCAAACTTCTAAATACTCCCAGTTCTAAAAATTATTTTGATGGAACATAATTGCAGAGAGAAAATCATGCTTCGATAACTGCTGCAACTCGCTGTTTGACTGCAAGTCCATGAGTCGTACCGCGACGGATATTATCATTTTAATCCGTTTGCCCTTAATATTGTAGAGCTGAAGAAACACCCCGTATTCGTTCAGAGTTGACAGTTGGATTGTTTCTATAAATAGCCTCTCGAATCCGCACAAATTTAGAACACATTTATTTTCAGGACTGATCAGAAGACACGTACAAGCTGAGCTATGAACTAGACCTGTTCTAATGTTAGTTATACTGCTTATCAGATATATATCGTACTGGTTTCCCAAAGTTTGCTTTTTTCAACTTCTAATCTAATAATAAATACAAGCAGTTTAGTGGAGATTAGTTGCTGGACATCAATTGCAAGTAGATCTTTTTCCTTGGCTACCATACGTCATGATCAAGATTATTGCAAAGTACAATAATGTTGACTTTCTGAAAACTTTTCATTTTAGTCGCAAGTTATATACCGCACACGTACTTTTGCAAGAATATTTAAACTCTGCATTTTACAAATCTCTTGCCGCCTACCAATTAGCTTACTGCTCTAATTTTATTTTCATCTAGTCGGCTGGGTCTAAGGAAATTATGAAGATTAGTAAATACTTCTTAAAGTTTCTGTGTTGTCGGAAAAAGGCGCTGCTCGCGGTTTGAATTCAAATGGTGATACGCTAGGGCTTCTTTAGCACACCATAAACCGGATCATCGACAACAAAACATAAGGGGAACAATACCACTAGAAATTCTTTTCGACGGTGTTCATGTGAATGCTAAAGCTATGGAATTAAAATAAAGAAATATAAACACATGAAAAACTATGGGATTTCAGTGGTCAGAGTTCAGACTAGAAACGTGCCTCATAAAACGAAGACCGAGCATCCGGCACACGTTATAGGGGTTAATCGGCGCACCAAAGTGAGATTCATCTAGTTGAATATGAAAACACATCAACAGAACGCTGACTCAGACACCTGAAAAGAACCAAAGTGGCTAAAGTACTGCACTGTGCTGCGTGGCTTGTGTAGTTTCTCTTTGATATTACACAGACAGAATTTCTGGAAATCAACTTACGGACTAAAAGCGTTAGCTCGTTCTACTCGTGTTTTGTAAAAAATACAAACTAAATGAAACATTGCGATGTTTCTTCCACACCGCAGGCCTTCTTAATACACATCAAAAAGGGCACAAGTTAATCAGCTGCCGTGTTACCTAGAAAAACTCTGGCCCTAAAATTATTGTACTTCATGTCTAAAATATTTCGCAGCCTTTTCACAAATCCGCTAAAAAAATTGACGGTTCGCGTTCGTCTAATTGCGGCCAAGGCCTTACTTCCTGTGGTCTCTTGCTGCTTTTCGAGGAGGGTGAAGTGGACATGAAAAGATCACTGTTCATGTATTCAACCAAAATACTGAACATATAAAACTCTAGCTCTAGTCCAATTTAACAGGAGCATGGGCGAAATTGCTTCTAAATCTTTCCTGTTTTGCCCTGGACAAATTGATGTTTCAGGTTTGCGAGTAAAACAATTTCAAATTACTAAGGTAAACCAGGGAAATTACGCCAAACTAATAGGGACATATTTTTTGCTATCAAAAGGCTATGGAACTCATTTAGTGCTGCTAATTAGCTCTAATTCGACATATTTTGCTTCAAATTGTTGTAGTGGTTGTATTGTTGCATTGCCTAAGAGTGTGGTGGAAAAACATACACCAAACACTCATTGTTGATGTTGGCTAGCAAGCCAAATGGCCTAACTTCTTATTTATGTGAACGTTAGTTTGCCCGGACAATTGCAGAATTGTGTGCCTACAAAATAATAGTCTAGGACGTCTCAAATTGCTCGCAAGCCGTTCGGTTTCTACTTCAGGCTAACCTGTACAGTGCATACACTAGCTAAATCTGTTGTAAACTTTATTACTCTCTTCCTGACCGACTGTTATACAATAAACAACACCCTTTTGGGTGACTTCATTATTCGATTAGTGCTGTATCATCTCATATCGTGTTTCCAACTAACGAGTACGTTTTTGTTTAATGGTGTAGGAATAAACCCACATTTAATTTCTGATCAAAATCCGCCAAAAATATTAAAACTCACAAACTTATAAATTATTTTTTTAAAATAAACGACAATATTGGACCCATCACTTGAAAAAACTTTGAAATCAAGTAGTGGAATGATGTTCAGCCATCTTGAAATCCCGAACTTCTGCAAAAGAAAAGGTAATTTCTACCACTGGATATTTAAAGTTCAGGTATCACTGCAAAACCTGCGACTTGTTCTAAGCATGTAAAAAACATGCCATCATTTAGCCAGAGAAAAAAGAAGCCCTAAGAGCTCCTAGAACGCAGCTATTAGTTTTTTTCAGCCATCTTGGCATCTACCTGATTTTCTACCATTGCTCATTTTAAGTTCAGATCACAGATGAATCTCTCTTGTCCTCATTGTGACATCAAACCAGACAAAAATAAACCTTCCCTTGTAACTACTATCTTTATGGCAGCCATCTTGACATCTACTTCAGCTAATAAAAAGGTTTTTCATCATTGCGCACTCATTGAGTTAAGATCACCGCAGGTGAATCTCCTCATTGTCACTTTTCCCAAGACTGAGCATGACTGCGCTGAAAATTCCACCATCTAGCCAGATAAAAATAAACCTTTCCCTGCAACTTCTATCCTTATTACAGCCTTCTGTTAAGAAAAAGGTTTTCTACCATTGCACGTTTTAAGTTCAGATCCGACAGATGAAACTCCTAATTGTGACCAATTTTCCCAAGACCAAAGGATTCGCGAAAATCTTCTATTATCTAGTCACAATCAAAAAACAAATCGGTTCCAACAACTGTATTTATGACTGTTCGTTGTTAATCCTTTAGACGACGAAGTTATGGAAGGATGACTTGCCGCTCTAACTCTTAAATTCTATGGTGTTACCATTCAAATTGACTGATCGCTTTGGGAGCACTTTTAGATAGTGCCATTTACTTCTTCGGATTTTAGGAAAAGAAATTTGGAGTGATTGAATTTCCCATTGACCAATATGAGGCCGAGTGAGAGGGTTAAGCCACACCAGCTAACACGACCGTGAACGGGTTGTTTATCAAATAAATTCAAGCTTTATTGTGGAACTGTCGATTAGAGGGTAGTAGTTGAAATGCCCTCCCTCAGGTTTTTGCAGCCGATTGTAATAGTTTAAGGACTCAGGTCCCCTGACTTATAAACGTGAAGGCAAAGGAAGGGTGATTTTATGTAGAAAAGCCTGTTTAAATTTTACAATCTAGTCGACAAGAAATTGGCTTTTCTCTAATCGTTTCTATTGTGATTGCGTCTATCGCACACAAGAGATTTTTTTTCTGAAATAGTTGTGATCAATTTTTTATTAATCGGACCGGCATATAACAAAATGATGTAAAGTTGTAAAAACATTTTAGGATTTGAAAGAAATGGACGCAACACTCTGAAAAGTCTAATAAGAAAACCATTATCGTACGCCACCACCTAATATTTAATAGCTTTGTAGGTCTGTAGGAAAACAGGAGACTTTGGAACATTTTTTAACGCTTAAGGAACAGGCTTTAAGTAACAGACGTACATGGGACAGAAAATCTCAACTAACGTACCCTCTGTACCCTTCCGTCCCCAAAACGAAAGAAAGTTCAGCGCGCCTCCGAGTTGCTAGCAGTCAACTTCCTAGGGTTAATACCCAGCGTTTTAAAGACCTTTATTTGTTATTATTTATTAGAAAAATACAAGACCAGCTACACAAATGGACTTCATTTGTACTAGAGAAAATAAAATAAAATAAACTTTTTTTTTTGTAATCTTCCATTGGTGAGCCAAGTACTAAGTTCAGTCAGTGACTTGAACTCGAAATTGATGCCGAAATATGTACTGCGTGCCAGTAATTCTTGGAGCCACGTAGCTCAAACCTCAACCCTCGTTTTTTGAAGCAAAAAAGGTGGAACCCTTTCTCTTTACAGGAGAATAACCGTTTGGCCTGAAAGAAAAGCTAACTTCGATCATTAAGACTGTTTTTGGTCCTTATTAGATCTGATTTCAAAATAGATCATGGAGAATGACATCAGTCTAAGATCGCCTTTTTCACCGGAAGCTTTCATAGACATAGACGACGTGATCAAGTTATTTTGTTTCAGAGGCAACTTGACTGAGCATGACTAACAATCTCTATCACCCCATACTATAAGTCACGTTTAGAAACAAATAATCTGCCAAATTTGTCATAGTTATTTATTTCCCGACTGGTTGAGAGAGGTTTTTAAGCCGTTCGTACGTGCCTCGATCGTAGGAAAACAGGATGCGTTAACGTTTGTAAACAACAAGTCGCACCTGTACCGAGGAGCTACCCGCTATTTAAATATCTTACTTCTAGAAAAGATCAGAAACCGAATATTTAAAAACGAAAAACAAAAAAAGGGGGGGCTTCACTAACATATATTCAGAAAGTAAACTGTGCTACATGTTTTTTTGTATTTCTAAATTGAACTAGGAAAGAATTGCTTGCGTGATGAATTTTTATAACAAAAACAACGATTAATTCTATCAGACTGTAATTGTGTGTAGCTAGCGGACAAATTATGCAGAAGCACGCGCGCACAGACAGTACAATTATTTGACGGGAAGCCCTGTGAAGGGAAAATAAATTGAGTTGTCTAGTGCAAATGTAAATGTACAGATAGCACACTGAGGGGAATCGAATCGGGACAAAAAAATAACTAATTGTAGCGCTATTTATTCAATAATGTTAATGGTTTTTTTGGTTATGGGTGATCGTTTGTGTACACGCCTCTTAGCAACACGAAGTCGTTACGTGACCGCAGATCATTACATCAAATAATTTTTGCATGCCTCGACTATTTGTAATGATGTTTATTTTTTGCATCTTCAAAATACCTGGAGTTGTCAAACTATAAAGAAAAAATACGGCGGGACTAAACCCACTATTGAATCGAAGCGTGGAAAGCAATTACTGACTTTACCATTTTGCTGTATCATGTACAAGGTTAGTCAAAAGAATTTCTGATAAATGACTGAAGTAAAATTTTACTTAGGTATAGTCAGTAAAGGATAACCCTTCGGGGATGTCGTACTAGGAAGGTTTTAGCAGAAATACGTAAATGAAAGAAATTGTGTTATATTTAACAACCGGTTACGCTGATGCGGGGTCAATACCATTGTACAAAGACTCTACACCGGATGTAATTGTCAATCAAGCACGTGTGATCCCGCCTACTCTATTCTTCAAATAGTCACTTACGAGTAGAGGATTGGCCAATCATATCACGAATAGCCGAAAACACCGCTTTTCCAGCCAATGAGATGATCGTAACGGGGAAACCCCTTGCGAGTCATGGCTTCAACGCGCTAAAACGACCAAGTGGAGCTCGAATGAACTTAGTTTGCCATGATTTACAAATTCTCGAGGCGTAAAACTGTGCACTCAGTTAAGCAGTGTCTATTGAGTTCTGCAGTGCAAGATTCATTCGGCTAACATACCGAGGTATGGTAACCTCCATTCTTATGTCTCCTCATTTTATTTAATATGTTATTTTTTGCTTAAAGCGCTGTGGAGTCTGAAATTACGCTGTCGAGCATCTGGCTCTTTTAGTGGATTGGAGCTCAGACGCCTCTTAATATAACAGCCGTCCACTTAGTCCCAGAGAGGTCTTTTACAAACAAAACTGTTATAGACTCCAGTACGAAAGGTGGCCCTAAAAAAGGACAAGTAGAATTTTCCCCCGCCGTCTACATTCTGAAGATGCATCGATTGTAGATCTTTCAGTCAAAACACACCTCTAGTTGTTTTGACACTAGAAAACACTACACCACAGTTTTCCTTTGTGCCCACACAGGATCTACACTCGAGCTAATTTGTCTTTCCCACGTATATTTTTAGCAGGAAAACATGTATACCTGACCTCCAAAAAATTGTTTATACCACATCCGGTAACACAGCTCAACAAATAGATTGAATTTGTAGGTGTGAGTATGAACTGGAAAAGTGAATTTAATAAGAACTCGTGTTGGCCGGCCGTCTAGACGTAACTGTTCGTGTGAAATTTTTAGAATATTAATGAGACAAGAGAGTAATTCATTCTTACAATACTGGCACCGGTCTTTCACAGTGAATCCCTACAAAATCGGCTTTGGGCAACGCAAACAACTTTCGTACAACACCAGCGAGCTAGATATAGTTATGCTGAACTTTTCAAGAAAACTTAAACAACGGCTAGTAACTGAATTTAAAAAAGAGAAACTTGTTTATAGGATTGACTGCTGACAAAAATGGCTGTGTGACAAGCTGGTATAATTTAAAACTACGTCACACATTAACTGTTTCGTGGCTTGCAGTCATTTCTTGGGAATTTAACTCTCCAAATGTGTCGAAGAAGCTTCTTCTTATTCCTTTATACCAGCGTCTTTTTAAGTAAGTGTTTTATTATTTCGTCACAACGGTCTTTGAATAATACAATCTTAACCTGACCTTGGTAAGGTATTTGAACATAATAAATTTGCAAAACCAGTTTGTTTTTGTTTATAAAAAGGCGGAAAATAGAGCCTTTGTATATTGTGAAAACTATGTGCTTGCTCTGATTCAATTGGACTGTGAATTTAGCCATGAATAATGCCGGTAGTTAACAGCTAAAAAGAAAAAACAACTCAAAACCTTTGGAAGTAGTTGTTATCTAATTGTTTTTAGTCAAACTGCACCATTTGACACAATTCTGTTTGGCCGTACGCAACAAAGATCTGAAGTTTATACCCATCTTCGATGTGGGCTCGGGTGTAATGTTTGCCATCCAAACGGCTTCCGATCCATTTCTTTGAGCCCTAGACAGTTACGGAGCGCATTCTTTTCTTTCTTAAAACACTGAAGCCTCTTTAATATATGCAACATTTTATAACTTGTACCCAAATTGGAGTGTCATTTCACCAAGTAATCGGTTAATGGTTACAGACTTCGTGAAGTGTTTTATTGTCTGTCGGACTTGGACTTATGACATGGAGGTAGGCGGTAAGATGTGTTACGGATGGCTACCAATAAGGACGGCGGCGTTTTAATCTACTGCTTTTCATAATATTCTCCAAATCCTTTGACGAACGCTAACATAACACGAACGTGGAACTGACTTCATATACCACAAGTGTTAAGGTTGACGACTTTTAAAAGCTCAGTTCTTTACGTGGTAGACCTGTGTAAAAGCGTCGATGCCTGATATTCTAACACACTGGCTCGTCTTAAGAATAACATTTACCGCCCAACTTAATTAACCTTCCGAATTTTATTTAGCGCATTCCTCTTAGTCTATATTGCGAATATGCAATGCGAATACTTAATTTAAGAATGTCAGTAGTTTTACTGTTCACGCAGTTGCAAACGCCCAATTTTCTAACTGAATAGTTAGAGCTCGTACGGCCGCCACTGAAACACCGCGAAAACTGCGATCATAAAAGGCATTCCAATCGTCTAACATAATGTTTGAGACTTAAATAGCGGATAGTCGTTTCAGTTGGGCTCAAATTGTCTTGAAACACAAGTTTGCTTTGTGGTTTTAAAATCTTTTTGCATCTTCCACAAGGGGTTTATGAAATTATAGATACCTCACCAATACCGAGTTGGCTTTCGAGAACAGTCAGCGGTGAAATTGAATTGAAACTGGCGTGGCCGTGAGATCAACTGAACTACAAGTATTCGGATTGGCAAAGCACGGGGCAATAAAACTCATTGTACCATCTACTGCAGCTACCACAAGGCCAAATGATGGTACAACAAGACAGTTCGAATGTAAAAAGGAGCGAAATTCTCGGGGATGTACATGCTCTGCTTTCGAGAAAAAAAACGTCGAAGAGTTCAGTCATTATCCGAAACGGCCCGGACGCTGTTTTGCTTCTATAATTGTCTTCATATTATTTTAGTCAGTTTCAGCCTACTCGTTATTTATATTCGCACGTGCAGAGCTTGAATTTTTCCTCCAGCGTTATCTATTTCGCGAAAATGCTTTCTATTTCGTCGCCGGTTTCGGTGATCACACACAGACGGTCGAGGCTAGGAAAACACGGATTCCTTTTCGAGGCATTTTATTTCCCTTAAAGCGAAAGACCCAGGCAAAGGAAGAACAGTTTACAGTTACACAAAGCCAACCATCAGAAACTATAGATTAGAGTCGCATTAAATTTTTACCAACATTTAGTTTGTTTACCTATAATGATAATAATTAAAATGCAAATATACGAGCATTCAAGCGAAGGTTGTTGAGTGGCTTTAAGCTTCAGTTAAACAAGGAAAACAAACATTAATTCCCTTAAACATTTAGCGATCTGAAAGCTTTCTCTCTAGCCACAGTGATTTCACAAATGATTTCAATTTCGGTCGTTTTGTGCTTGGAACTGTTAGAACTTTATCGGTAACTTAAAAATCTCTCTAGTTTGGGAGTACAGTTTCACTGTGGAAAAATATATTTAAGCATCAAAGCTGAAGAGTTTGTACTGATTAAGGTATCTGTATACTTGCAGTTATACCAGAATTTCCTAGTTGTTCCCAGTGAATAACAAGGGCTTGGAAACAAAGGAACTCTTCTGAATCAGACTGATTAAATATTGATTAAGCCTGAAAACGGATTTTACCCACAACTGAGAATACACTTTAAAACTAAATTGGAGGTGACTGTGGTTCTGATTGCTGTCTTTTTTTTACAGACTTTCTCAGAACAAGAGCTAATAGAGGCAGCTAAGATGAACTACGAAGAGGTAGCAGAACTGGAGAATTTTCTGAATCAAGCCTTTATTTCCAATCCCAACGAGTCTCAAAGCTCCATGGAGATAGATGCCAGTCAAGTGGTCCCTGACCCGAATGGAAGTCAGTCTTTCAACGGAGATCTATCGCAACTGCTACCATCAGATTTAGCTTTCGGTGAAGGGCAAACCAAAATGAGGAGTAGTAGTATGAGTTCTTGGAAGAGCTGCTCAAGCCTTACCTCTGGTTACGGTTCGGACCAGGACACTTTGGCCGGTTCACCAGTGTATATGGATAATCCACCATTGTCTCCGGATCGTACCCTGGTTGATTTGGATGTCTTAGAGACGCTTGGTCCGACAGGTTAGTGTAGGAGCTTTCCCAGTTAGCGATGTAAGAGAACTGCCACACCATATTGCGTTATTACAGATCATGATTTACTTAACGGCGAAGTAATATGTTATTAGTAAGGCTTACCAAAGATATATTACAGTTCAGTGACTTAGTCATCGGATTTAACCGCAGCTCGCCTAAGACATTTCCTTAGTGTTTTCAGTCAAATGCCATTTGATATCAAAAAAACTTTTTCAGAATGTATTAAACTTAACATTAAATATCTAAAACATTTTGCTCGCCATAAAAAAATAGTTGAAAATATAGTCTATCACTTGTCATTACTGATACATATAACTTGTTAAAAATATAAACAAGTTATATATATTTAATTGTGTGACAATTTTTATGTATTGCGTGTAAGTCATATATATTTTCAGCTAGTGTTATATACTGCATGACACGTTTAAGTATTTTGAACAACTTCAATATTTTGTGCAACCATTTTATATTTAAAATCAAGAACTGACATTTTTGCACTATAGTGACATGTATCATACGGCTACAACTAAAATTAGGGTTTCTTGTAACAATTCTCTGGACTGTTAGTCAATCATACAAACTGTACGGAACTAAAAGCGAGAAGAGTTGTTTCCCTAATTTAGCGAAACATTCGACTTTCGGCAATGAGTTTCTCGGTGCAGATAAAATGATAAAATGAATGGTTTGATGTCGTAACCCATCAGTTCCTTCTCTTGGTAAGTAAATTTTGTGATATGTCTCCCCAGTTTGCACTACTTTCATGCTTCTAATAGCGCCTTGCTATTACTGCCTTGCTTTGTACACGTCTCTCGCTTTTTTCTTAAATATGTAAGCAAACTGTCATTGATCAATTTTTATTGAGGAGACATTTTGTTTTGAAATATTCAGTTATGACTCTACAAAAAAGCAACGATCTTTTTTATATGTTAAGAAATGTAAAGGGCAAAATTTCCTCTCGTTATTCCTTCTCATGAGTTCAGATGTGCAGTGGAACCTCGATATAACAAACCTCAACACAATGAAGTTCTCGGAAAAGCGATATAATTGCTTTTTGCCCGAGTAATAGTAAAATATGAGGCCGAAAAGAACCTCGATACTGATAACGAAACTTCGTGATACATACACTTTGCTTATCCCTTGGGCCTTCGTTATATCGAGGTTCCACTGTAGTGAAGGTACACCGAGACTGGAATTTAGAAACTATTAGTCAGAGTCCTTGCGTGCGGGCAACTTTGTCATTGAGTGGTCGCTAAGAAAGACTGTGGGAACTTCAACAAACACGAGTGCTATGAAATACCAATCAATCGGTATTTCAAACGCCGGTGACCACTCAGGAAACAGAAGAATGAAAATCACGTCCATTTTCAAGATAAAAATTGAAAATAACTAGACATATGTTTGGCATGATATTACGGTGATAATTAGCAGGCAGCTTTTAAGGAAACTTTTACCCTGACGTAGTTTATCTTATATTTCCCACAGCCCATGCATACAGAACAGAAGTTTACGCACATTTCTTGCATATTGAAATGGTTTTTCCACCCAAAAGGAGCTAGAATCTTAGAGAACTTTCAACTTGCACAAGTACTGCGCCTAGTGAACATGCATGAAGAGATTTCATTTGCATGGTCACACCATACAGGATTTCCTGTATACAAGTTATATTAAATGTTCACAGCATCTCTCATTACTAATACTCACCCCCCGGGACTCACGCTAGGGACAAATAAAACACAGCTGTTTTACGGTGATTGGCTACAGCCGGTTTGGCTGGCATGTACAAGGGACAGTAACACCTCGCACGAATCAGTAAACTTGCTGATACTGATTTAGGGTATGTCCACACGAATCCGGAAATTTTTAAACAAGCATATTTTTCACCTGGGTTCGTGTGGACGGGGCATTAAACCACTCTGAAGAGCGGTTTCAAAACGATGCGGTGTTGGTGACTGGATTTACTGGTTTCGTGTGGATTGAAGGCTAATTCGTGTAAAAAGTATGCGGTTTCAAAAATATCCGGATTTCTCCCACAGAGCGAAACATCTGCTACAACGAGATTTTTACTCAACTGTTTTTCAATGCATGCATCTAGATATTTGCCTTTCGTTTATACCACAAACTAAGAGAAAGAAAATGATCGACGTCCCTGTGGTAGTTAGGACGTTTGTGGCGGCTGAATAACTTGCAAGCACTTTTTCGATTCTTTTCCAGCTTGTAATTCAAAATCCGCTTCATTTACGCGTGGTATATGGACTTCGGATTGAGGATTATATAGCCGATCTAACTGCTTTGAACGAACTTTTCACCGGGATAACATCGATCTCTTCGTTTATATATGCCTAACATACGAATCAAACACCGTTAAAGTGAACAAGTGGTTTGGTAAAAGCAACTAGAATCTAAAATTCTAAAGTTGATATTTTAGTCAAGTACTGAGAACACAGTTTCGGGAACAGCCCTCTCTACTGTTTGTAACTTATATTGTTCAATAAATATTTGCTGACATCATTTAAAGGGCATGATTTGCATACCCAATCCCGGCATAAAACAAAGCAATCGAAAGTGAACTATCTTTAGCCAGTCCTTTATTACTTACTTCCTCAGTTTATCAATACTGTAGAAACAGCAAAAATAGCTTTTTTGCTCGTAGAGTTTTGTTCGCATGTGCATGTCTTGGGCTTAAACCGTGGAGCATGCCTTTGTTTAGTTTTCAATCGTCTTGTGCAGGTGGCCGGCGCTAAAAGTAACTAATTAACCAACCCGAACTTGCTTATAAGTAAAGGTGGATTCTGACACGAAACGTTTTATTTTGGCGTCAAAACTCAATTGCTCTAGATTCAAACTTATCTTAATTCGGCCGGAGATTGGGCAGCTTCTACCTGAACTCCCTTCTGATTGGCTGCTAGAAGACCATCATTGTTTGCCGTGCTATGAAAGCCTGAATGGAAGTCTTTTGTTGTTTACACTGAACGTTACTGACCCTACATACCCGCGGCTTATTGAAGTTGTTTCTTAACCTACATTGTGGGGTATATTTTAACACCGTTTTCTTCTTAAACGTGACGGGCTGATTTTCAGTTTCATATCACAGACAATCCCAGATTCATCCACTGTTTTGCTCACCGCGATTATGCTTTGTGGTATCGCTGGCTTAAGACTTCCGTTCAGTATGACAGACGGAATTGCTCAAGAAGTACAAGAAAAAACCCATATATCTTGGAAGGTATCATTTTATCTCAGTTCCTTTCCATAAAGGCAAGCTTTTTATATTCTAGTGCTGTCTTAACAGTCGAGGATTAAAGTTCTCGCAAAGCGGTCGTTCGGACTTCCCCATATTTACGAGCTCGAGTATCCTTTGTAGTCGACTACAACACTCTCTTGTCTTTCCTTCTCTCTACGGAAAACACGTTAGGAAAACTGAAGGATAGATTGCAATTGCCTAAAATTTTATTTTAATGGGCAAGCACCAACATCTACCAAATTCCTTTACTAGTTGAGCACAGGTGGCTGTTAGTATGGAAAAATCCAAAGGAAGAAACCGGCTTGAGATTTTCATAGCCTACTTGGCATCTTTCAGAATTAACAGTACTTTAGGGTTTTCTAGACATAAAGCTTCTTATTCAAGAAAGTAGTGCATATTATACTTAGGCATTTAACAAAATGTGCGGCCTAATCGGAGCCGTTCAGAGGACATTGTGTGCTTTGATGCAGGACCATGCAATTTGTTAAAGCGAGGATGAAGGCGAACACGTCCAAAAAAAAAAAAAAACTCAGTGGTTTTCATATGTAGAAGGACAAGATTTTCATTTGGAAAGCAATGAGGAGTTTCTATATTAAAGCAAGATGACCTCAAGCCTCACTCTCACTTAAGAGTGGGATACTCAGTACATAACTGTTAAATGGTCTATTAAAGCCGACTCAGTTTGAAAAGTGAGTTAAAGGTCGCTGCACAGGTCTACCAACAAAAAACTTTTGATCGAAAATGCAGTCTAATTTATCCCCTCTGATTTATGAAGCATAGCGAATAAAACTGTCATTATTATTTTTAGTTATAACTGCAAATATCCTTAAGAATTTTGTTTTCTCGTGTAAATTATGGTGTTTGTTAATATCGAGCCCTCACTAGGATTACTAACTAAACCTAAAAGCTATTCTAGATCACAGCTTGTTTTCGATGTTGTTTCACATTATAAGATGGACTATATGACGTTCACACTAGTTGTATAGTCAGAGTGAATTTGTTTTATCATAATCATCTAACGAATATTCTACCTTACAACCAAGCAAAGAAACAAACAAAATATAACGAAACCAAGAAACAAAAACAAATCAACAAAAAGAGCCGTGACGCTTTTTGTTTTGGTTATCAGGTACGGGGTTTACTCAAAGGCAGCAGTCCCATAGGCGTGTGGTTAATGTCCACGAAGACTGCGTTCTGATATTATCGACATATATGATTTAAATAAAGCTGTTTTAATAATTTGATTCTTCAGCTGAGGCGGATTCTGGCGCAGACTGGATGACATGCTCACCTTTTACCTGGACCAAAGAGCAAGTACAGTGCTGGTTGAAGTGGGCCTGGGACTACTATAACCTGCCAGGAGAATGTGATGCGGAGAAACTTGACTTAACGGGTGCCGAGCTCTGTGTCTATACCTTGGAGGAATTACAAAGTCGTTCAGAACATGGAGGTCTTCTGTATGAGGCCTTCGCCCTGTTGGATATTTCCCCACGGGGAGGTAAGAGGCTTTAATAGTGATGCGAAACTTGTGACGTGAAATATACCTTTCCTTAGAATGGGATAATTCCCCACTCCAAAAACGTTAAAGGAATGCTTACAACTTTTCGCGGTGCAACGATTTTGGGGATCCTTTGAGTTGACAAGCGTTAGTTATGATTGGTTAATGCCTTGAATACTATCGACCAATCATAACTAACGCTTGTCCACCCAAACGACTACACCCAAAGCTTGTGCCCATTCTCCCTAAAGTTTCTAAAGTGTGGAAGAGGCCTTTTTAGCGATAGTTGATCACGAGATCAACTTTCTGTAAACACGAAGACAGTTCGCTTTTGACAAATTTTGTTTCAGGCCGACTGAAAACATTTTAGAATTAGGTAATTTTCAGCCGCATATCTCAAAAGTAGCGATTGCAACGGCCGCTGACAGTAAGAAGGATTTGTATAGGAAAAACAACTCTTGCCAGCCAGTCACGTCTGAATTGTTTTCCGTACAAATCCTTGCAAATTTCGAAATTTTCAAACTGTCGTAAAATGTTTCCTTCAGCATTAAGGGGTTTAAATCTCCTTTTTATTCAAAAGAGACAATTTGAGCCCTTAAAATACGTAAGGAAAAGATTTAACGACAGTTTTAAAATTTCAAATTACAAGCAGCATATATAAACAAAAAGACAAACGTTTATTTGTTCATAACTCCTATCCATCTGCGTTATTACCATTTAAATACTCTAATTTTTCATTTTCTTTTTTTCCCAGATAATAGTACCTTCTGTGAAGGTAGGTTGGAGCATTCTTTTTGTTTTTTGAAAATACTTGACTATTATGTTACCTGAATATTTCACTGGTTTCACAAAAAATATCAATATTGACTTTCATCACATTTTTACAGGAAAAGTTGAATCATCAAGTGATGATTTCGATCGTATGCTTGCTATGCAAGGTAACGTTTCTAATTGTATTATATAGGTGTATATGTTTTTTGTCCCATACTTGAACTCCATTTAAAACCATTTACTGACTTTAGTCTACACTACACTACTCTCTACCTTACTCTGCCCTACCCTACCCAACGCTGTCCTGCCCTACCCTACCCTACCCTATACTACCTTACCCGACCCTACCCTACCCAGTCTCTTTATAAGCAGGGGATCAGGTATCGGTCTATGCCATGCTGATGAGTCCTAACAAGGACGAAACAGCTGTCCATGGCTGTCACTGTCGGGGTGATATGGTTGTGCGCATGCGTAAGGTAATGGCCTTACCTTGGCCTTTCACAAACCTTGGCCTTGGTAGTGTGAGCTTCAGTGCATAATTGTGGTTAAGTTTATCGTTCCCGGATAGATTATTGTTGAGCAGGAACCCACAGAAAAGAGAGCTTTGAACCACTCAGTATATTTTTGAAATCATAGGTCCTGCTAGTTCATCTTGTGAAACCATTTATCGCTTCTCTAAAACAAATACTAGTTAACCGGCATTCAGGCTCTCATTTTGTTCGGAGTGAATGATGGACTCAAACAGGCAGGTATGCTCCCCCAAGCGAGATGACAGGTATTTCCCGTCTCCAGGGTCTAAATCCCGTATTCCCGCCTCTTTTTCCGAGACTAGAATCCAGCATCCCGCACTTCTGTCATCGCTATGTCGGATATCGTTTTCTTTCCCAATACCGAAGCCGTGCCCAAATTTTCGCAAATCGCGCTTCCTGGGTAGCAGTCAAATCCCGTATCCCGTTAACGTTTCTCGAATCCTACACTGTGTTTTGGCCAAATCCCGGATTCAAGAAATACTCTTCCGGGCCATGTTTAAAATGAGAATCCACTTCGAACACAATTCATTTTTAAACAAAACTAACCATGATACTAGCCTTTTCTTAATGAAAACCGATGATTTAAAAGTCAAAGACTAACATAGTGTGTTGCTCTTTTATTGTTAGATCCCCTAGCTTTTGCCCTTGATGAGCTTCCCATGGAAGGTGAGAAACAATCTATACACATATTTTTATACCGGGTTTTATAGCATCGTCAATATGATTTGCAAAAGAGGCAGATGAACCGGTACAAAGGTCAATGGCTCGAAAGGCATGACAGCAAGATACCTGGCACATCTATAGCACTGTCTTTACAATAGAGACCAGTGGCCAGCCACTATGGAAGGGATAGGGACCCTACCTTGTATATACCCATAGTTTAATCATCGATCTACTACTAGTACATGGCACTTGATGATGAATATCATTTCCAATTCCTTACGGCGTTTAGTTTTACTAGGGTTAGGGTAAGATTGGTTTGGTTATCTTCTTTTCGTAATAAAGATGTTTTGCTTTTCAGAAATTTTCAAGGCATCCCCCTTTGATGGTGAGTAAAATTTTTTCAAAGTTTAAATATTTGTTTGGGTTTGTCAGTTGAGAGCCCCGTTTAAAGTTTCAGTTAAGATAATTTTTTTAGTTCAATCTAGAACCGTTAGCAAACACTCAACGATCCCAAATGAAAATGTAGGAATCAGATTCCCTTGAAAGGACTAAAAGAAGGACTTGTTTCCAACAAACGTATAACTGAAATAACCGATTACAATTGAAAATTGCGTTATTCACACAAGTTAGCAGTATATAAACCAAATTGGCCTCATATATTTCGCAAAAAACCTTGATTTTTAACCGTAATTGGACGTTTCACATCCAAACTGCGCCTTTGAAGAAAACGTGCTCATTCCAGTTCAGTCCCGCGTGCCTCCAAAAAACTTAGTAGAAGCCGGTCTTTTTATGCGGACTGTAAGCTGTATTTGCAGCAACAGTGGAGAAATCAGGCCTTCATTAAGAAAAACGATTTTATGGTTTTCATCATCAGACTGAAGCCGTGAAGATAGGCTGTTTCCTGTCGGTTTCCAGCCCAGGTTTTCCGACATTAGACAGGACAATCGGCGGCTTTATAAAATAAAGAGGAAGTAAAAAACCCTCGACTCTTTTTTTCAGATAAGGTATCCTGTTACCTAAAAGAAAAGTTGACATAACGGAGTTTGGCCAGTTGCGAATAATGACCGAATACTGCGTTGAACATGACTGGAAATTTGCGTTGCGTCTGGAAACGTTCGCATTTTCCCATTTTATGTATTCCTGCCGGATCATTGAAAGAACTTGACTAGTACAGTCGTCGTTTTGAATTTTTCAAACAGATAAAAAGGAAGTCAACATAACTTAACTAACCTTACGCACTGTGATCGTGCAAACATATCACCCGCTTTTGAGAGTGAGACCCTTTGGTCGTGGGAAGATTTGCAATCGTCTGTCTTCGGTCCTTTCTAAATCAGGGTCAATACTACAACTGTTTGAAGCAAGTTAGAACAAAAATCAGCGGCGTGTGAAACAAAAGCCGAAATAGGCGAATGTTCATCTCGCAGGCCATGAAAATAAGATCTACGCGATTTAAAACGGATGACATGGAGTCAAAGAAACGTCATTCAACATAACCATCGTTAAGTTTTACCTTCAATTCAAGTCCATTATGGCTCTTGCTTCAATTGATTTTCTTAAAGCAGTCTGTTTTTCGTTGATGCTGACAATAGCAACAACGCTAAAATAATAGCATCAAACAACTTTGCTGGTGAAAGAACTTTTGAAATTGTAAGTTGCCATGGCTACAGCATAGCTTGCGGAAAACACCCTTAATTTTGGCATTAGGTACGTGCTTATATCCAACCGATCATAAGATCACGACCGATGTGGTCAATGACCCCTGTTCTTTATGTAATCGTTCAAGCACAATCATCATCTTTCTCAAAGAAACGTTTCCACAGACCTATCTTAAACTATCGAATAACCTGAATGCAAACTCTGAGGAAGTCAGTTACAATGTCCACTATTAAATCCATAGCAGAGAAATTTAACGGTGATATAGGAGTGAGATGAAATTCTCGCAAGTCACTGTTTTAGACTTAATCTAAGGAAAATGAATTGGTCATTTAGTCCACTGGGTAATATCAAAAGTTTTGACACTGGTCTTGGAACTTCAACCCAGTGCGAGGGTGTATCGCGAGAACTTGCTTAGTTATCACCCGTGTTTCATATTTAATTAGTTTTTTCGCGAGGTCCGTTTGATTGTTTTAACGAAGCAGAATTCTGCATAGGCATTGTTTTACTTCACGGAAAGCTTTTATAACCATTTTCAATTACCGTGATAGTCAGATAAACAAAGTGATCAAGTTTAGACAGCAGAGAAAAATTCCAGAATGATGATTTTGACGTCAAGACGAGCATCCCCCGCAATTATTTCATCATTTTTATGTTATTTGACAGTGGCGTATTTTTAAAGGTCACATTTTTGCAGGAAACAAAGCATAAAGATATTTCAAATTCCTTGTTTAATTGAGCCTTAATTCTACATCTTTCCGCAATGCAAAAACTAGAATATAGTGAAGGTTTTCTCAGCTTCCTCGTGGCTATCATCCCTGTTCTATCCAGCGTAAAACAAAACTAAGATACACACGCGCCTCCGGATATAAAGACAAGAGAGTATTGAACTTTGATCAAAAGTTAGAATAAACGATGTGGATCGGGACGTATTATTTAGTATTAAAGAAGCTCCTTGTGATCGAACAAAAATAGTAAATGTGTTAAATTGTTTCTCGATAAAATCGTTTGACAAAGTTAGGTGACTAAATCACTGAAAACAATCTCTTTTATTATAATGTTTAAAAAATAAAAAGCATCAGTTTCCGCATGACTTAATTTCCTCATCGATAACTGCACGTATATCACGCCAGTGGAAACCACGTGACCCTACAGGCCGAAGTGTGTTGGGGCGTGGGTGTACCTGACGCGCCCTGGTTGATTTCAATCACATCTACAATCTTTGCAAAGGAAATAAATGCAAAAAAGTTCGAGCGGCTTCTTGAATAGTACCTCGAATACACTCTGCGACGGTTTTTCAGCCGCTCAAATGCACGCAGCCGTTCTCTTCCTGCCCAGAATCGGCAATAATGCAAAATCAAAGTTCAGCTGTAACAAACAAGCAGAACAACATTCCTTTGTTTCCGCAAGGATACTGGAGCGCGCAACTTTGTGCTTTGTGACACACTTCCGGGTGTAGTGGATTTAGTGTCTTGTGAATCGCTATTCTCTATCACGGAGACTTTCTGATATTCGTCCTTTATTGTATTGGCCATGACTATAACCAGCGATCGATCGGAAATTGCGAAAAATTCGGTTTTGAAACCAAATTACTCGGGCGATACAAATTACAGCTTGCTTATTTAAAAATGCAAATAATCTGTCTTGAATGTCTTGCTACGTAAATAGGCAAAACGTGAAATTGAATCTCATAACCGCTCGAACTCCTGACGGGGTAGTACTTAGGCTAATTTGTTACTATACCTGTTTCTCTTCCTAATTTTCAGATAAGCTATCAGATTTTTCCATTACGAATTTATATACTTTTAAATTCTTCTTAGAAGCCTTGATACCTAAGCCGAACGATTCTAATTAGGGAAAGCCAGGCTAATGTAATGTTTGATAACTCTCTCCCCCCTCCCCTGTGTGAATTTTCAGTTATAATCTGCAGCATATTTATCGGTGGTTCCGTGGTTTGCTCCTGCAAGTTGAGTTACTAACAGGCGACCTTTCCGCTAGCTATTCAAAATCTGGAAATGCCTTATTACTGTTCTTTGAGAATATTTAGCAAGGAGAAAAAGAAAAGGCGACGACGAAGAGGTAAATTGAGCCGATTTGAGTGATGTTTTTGCGAGTATTAGCTACGATTGTTTGCGTGAACTGGTCGTACGATAATTTGAACTTTTATGATATATTTACTGTTGGCCGCCGTTCATTACTTTAGTTTGATAAAAGTGTTAAGGTTAGAATTATAACTTAAAGCTAGCTGTTCGCGCTTTTTTTGCTTCGGAATCATTGTCTGCCGTTAGGATTACATCTTGGAAGCCGAGACGAACGAGACGTGAGTTTGTGGTGTAATTTTTACCAACCAAGCTCCTTTGCTTCCTCATCGATTTCGCCTTTTTCAGCTCTTGCCTTTCACACATTACTAATGATTTTTGCTCCAACTGACGAACCTAAGGCTTTACTGACTCTTTTGTTTATGTAGCCGCACAGAAGCCCATTTGTACGGTCTTACAACGAATGAAACCAGCAAAGTTGTTCGTTTCCGCGCCGCTGACGCGCCATATCCAGCGAAGATGCAAAGCGGGCGAATCGAGTAGCTAGAGCCATCTATCGCTATTTTTACCGTCTACTCTAAGGAGATTCAAAAAGTGAATGATACAAAAGCCTTCATTGTTTCTTAAGGGCTAATAATCTTCTAAGATGAAACTTAAGCGACGAATTAGGGCACTATACGTTTGTGAATATGTGTTGAAAGTTTCTGTGTCGGGCGGTCTGTATTGGCAAAACATACCAGAAGATAGATCATCTCGACATATTTTCTGTCGAGTTATTATTACGCGACTCTGCTCTGCAGCTCGCGTTCTATAGCGTTTGAAACTTAGCTAAAATACCCATTTTTATTCATACAGAGAAGTTTTACAGCGGTCTTATGTAACATTACCAGCTTCACGATTTTATTCTGAATGCCTGCCATTGCTTTCCGCGTTGCGGGGCGCTATGGTTTCCACTCACTCGGCATTGAAATGAACTAAAGCACGCACATAAATAATTTTGTTGTGAATTTGGTGGACAATCCCAGGTTTAATTCCTTTTCTTTCTTCTTTCAGACGAAATGAATCTTACAAATGATGACTCTTCTGTACCAGAAAGGGATGATCAAGGTAGGATGGCTGTTCAAAGAAAAAAAAAAATATTTGTCACGTAGCTTTGAGTCAGCGCTCAGAGTCAAGGTTTAATATTTCCGGGAGCAAAAACAGTTCTCTCCAAGTTTCTTCCGGGAGCGTATTAAAAGCATAGCGCTCTTTGTTTGCTTAAGGTTAGACATGTTCATTATGGTTAAATGATCGTAGTTAACTGACTTCAGTTGTTTTCGCGAAGGGTATTTGAAAATTTCTTTGTGTTTTAACCACAAAAGAGATAAGTTATCCTTCCTTGGTGTGTAATTATTGAAAGGTCCCTGTTTGTCTTTTCCTGTTCCTAAGTTACTAAGCATATCTTCATAATTTCAAGGAAATAAATTGAATACCCAGCTAATATTTCGTTCAAGCGAAATATTTTTCGCGTTGTTTTCGTTTTTACTGTTGGAAGGTTTAGCAGGAAATATACGTGCGATGATATGGCCTTATTCCCAGTCGCTTTGCTTGTGAATTGAATTGTGCTTTCACAGAATTTTCAAGTTTTTGCTGTAGGAATAATCATTAATCAGTGTTGTATTTTTATGAGTGATTTTTGTTAATGGGCTATGCCTGCTAGCAAAGTAATTCACTATACACACAGCGTTGACAAGCACTATTAATTACACAAGTTTACGAACGTTCACTTCACAAGACATAAGCATTCAACACTTCCTTTTGTGTTGTATAGCCAAGCTATTACTTAATCGTCGAAACTTGTAATAAAGAAATACAACCCAAAATAAAAAATACGGCAGGTTTCTCCTTTGTACAGTGGAAGTAATCCAAATAATGTTCCTGATATTAGAACATGTTGAAGTTGACAGAGCAAACATAATTTTGCAAGCCCCTCTGAGTTATTCAAAATTCAGGAAAAGAAATTTTAAGGTCATAAAAAATTTACAACTCGTTTCAATGCGTATCTAATGCTGCACTGTAGACTTAACGACGGCAAACAAACAAATTAAAAGACTTCGCTGAAGTAAACTCAGTAAGGTTTCCGTGTTGTATATAACATCTATTTCCTCGCTGATATAGGACGCACTGTATTTTGTCAGGTTTAAACTAAAGGTTGGGGTAAGAATTTCCTGAAAGTTCTTAAATATCTGTCTCATAGAAAACATGGCTCCTTTCCAGAAATGTCTTCCTGTTAAATGCCAGGCTTTCTGGGAAAAAAAAGTATATCCTCCTGCTTTTAAAACTGGAAAAGTGCCTGGAGGAAGTACATTTGCCTTGCACATAATTTATTGCCTAGTCCTATATCTGTTGTAATGAAAATTTTTTTCTGACAAAGGCTATTTTTGGTTCAAACAAAGGGTCTTGCATATTAAACGGTTTTTAAGACCGTTATACAAAAGGAAAAAAGTTTAGCATTTATCAAAAGCAATTTTTACATTACAAAGGTGTTGGGTCCACACTTGAGGAGCTAGTTTCCATGGTAAAGTAGCTTTCTTTTCCAGAGAATATTTTTTGGTTGTGATGCAAGGGGAGTTCGAACTTAAAGTTTGTAAAGTTAAGTATTGCCTGAAACTGTATGTTTTTTAAAGATATATCATTATGAAAAAAAAATTGAGTTCATAGTGGGTGGTAGTGTTTTGTGATACTTCCCAATAAGTCTACCCTATTTAGGTTTTGTAAAGATTCTTTGGAGAAGGCAAATTGTTCACATTTTGCTGGTGTTTTTTTTAATTGGTAAAGATAAAGAGTAGAAAGTGCAGGAACAGTAATGAGAACGAAGTAAAACATAACATTTCCAGAAACTGTCAGCGCCTATCTTGGGGCAGATGATTCTGTTTAGGAATCGCAGAATTAACATCTGCTTACTAACTAAGATGAGTGTGGCAGGACAAATCTTGTTATTTCCAAAGACTATATTTTTACTCCAATTTTTCAAATGTCCTTGAAAATAGAATGTTCAGTTGTAAAATTAAATCTTAAACTGAGGTCTGTGGAGGTATACTATGCTGGATATAGTGGTGTTCGAGTTTTATCAGAACTTTCATTGTTTGTCCTGAAAATAAACTTTAGAGAAGCGAGCTTCAAAAATAATAGTAATCAATGAACATTAATGTTTGAAAAAATGCCAATCTGCCATAGTATTTATTCACCTTCAAACTTCAAATTTGTCGACGGCGGTTTCTTTGATGCTTACCAGAGCATTTTTTTTCCCGGTTTCTTCCGCGAGAATGTAATAGCAGATATTAAAAATGAAAAACGCGGAAGTAGATTCGAGGGGAAAGTCGAGGAAGGAAAATTTCATTGCAGCTTCATAGATTTTTCTTCGGCCAAAAATATTTGTTCAAGCGGCATTTCAAAGAGTTTTGTGAATGGCTAATGCCCCTTTATTGTCAACTCATCAGTTCATTTGAAGGCTTTTCGTGCATTTAATAAATGTATTTTCAGATAGTTACCGACGATGTGATGTGAGTGGTATTGCAGAAGTCACGAGATAAGCACATGAAAACAGATTTCATAAGCGAGCTAAACAACTCCCGCGTGACACTCACGAATCAGAGCTTTTCGTGACAGTAAGTCACATACAGCTCCCACCGTCGACTCATCACTGGCCCCCAAAACCATCGATAAAAAGTAACACAAGTCCGAATTTATATCGGAAAGCCTTTCACCCGCATAGAATACAGAAAAGTCTCAAAGAAATCTATGAACACTGGAAAACGCCATTAAATTACAAGTTAAATGCATTTTGTTCAGACCAACCTGGCGTAGCTTGAACGTAGCGTGTACACTTATGCTGATATTAAAAAAAAAAAAAAAAAAATTAAGAGTTAAATCGATTTGCTGCGACAGCGATGGAAGGACCTTGCGGTGGGTAGTAAAGAAAAGAAAGGCGTTCGTAAAAATGTGTCTTAAATATGGACAGACTTTTTAGGGATTATTTTGTGAGACCTTGCAATCACTTTTCTGGAGCATAAATGGAAGACAAAAAGCGTAAGGTGTAATGTTTCACTCAATTCATATCCTTATAGACCCAGGGGCAACTGGTCGAAAGTGCGTGATTTTCGTGAAAGAAATTTTTTCCAAAAGTATGTAGTTGTTCAAAATTTGCAGATTTGTGTGAATGTTCGTGATATCGGCCCAAGGTGAAGAAGCAGTCGTACACAAGTATAGGCTTCCGACATTTTGGCGCTTTTGCTTGTGATAATGTATTGGAATAATGAAAGAAAGACACTGTAAGATAGGTTTTAAATAACCTCGGGGTTGCAGGTGAATCGCAACGTCGCAAAAGTGTCGTGTTTTTTGTGAAACTTCGATACACATTGGTAATTTTCTAAAGACTGTGGTTCTAGAAGGAATGTTAACCTCTTCGTAGGCTCTTTGTGATAACTGGGATATTTTTATCTCGTTATTTATATTTACAATTTATAATGATATTAAAACTTCCGTATATGAGCCGTAGGAATTCCACTGTCAACTAAGATAGACTAAGCGCTAGGTTTTTTTCGTCGTAACTCAAACCCGAAACCCGAAACCCGAAATACTCAGATACTTGCTTCCCTTTGCTATCTTCTTAGAGTGGTTTTCGTTTGAGTGTCGTAAAACCAAAACCAAAGTAATTACTCTGGCCAATCACATAGGACACAGACAATACATTGAACCAATCAAAACTCGAAGTAATTACATGTGGCTGACACAAAGCGCGGGAAAATGCATGCGAGCGCGTCACAATTGGCTTTGGTTTTACTTCTGATTGGATGAAAAGGTGGCGTGAATCTTTTAAGCCAATCGCATCGTGTAGAAAGTGCAAAACCAATTACTTTTCGACACTCAAATGAAAACCGCTCTAACCTATCTTCTTAACCTATCTTTAGGCAACAGTGAAAGCGACGAAGAGGACGTGTCAGTCCCATCGCTCAGCTCACAAAATAGTGCCTTCGGTAAGTCTATAATTATCCTGACATACTATGAGCTGAACTATCAATTTCCTCATTCGGTAATGGGTAAATTGAAAAAAAATATTAGCAGTAAATTGATTAATATTAATTAGCCATAAGTTAACTAAAACGCGAAATTGAAAAAAGCAATTAGCTGTTTATTCTCCAAGCCTCCTAGTTTTTCAGGTGAAACAGGTGTTTGTTTGGCGTTATCGCAGCGTTAACAACCATTTTTTTCCAGAAGATTGCAGAATGTACGCTTGCAAATTAACAGCAGAATCTTAATTACATCAACAAGAAATTTCTTTCAGATTCAAATTAGACCCTTATACAAATTCTTAGTACTGAGCATATTATCATATTTGCTCCGTTGTCTAATATTTTTATCTCGTTTATGTTAAAAACTTTTCACAATTCAGACCACAGTCGACTCCCGATAATTCGAACCTTCAAGGGAAATAGAAAAAAGTTCGAGTTATCGGGAGTTCGAGTTATCGAGGGTAAAATTATATAGAAAATGATCTGAAGGGAAATGAAAATTGCTTCGAGTTAGCGAGCGGTTCGAGTTATAGAGGGTTCGAGTTACCGGGATTCGACTGTATTATTTTGAGCTTTTCGTCGATTAGACAAGATTTGTATCCGCACTGGAAACCTTTCCGACAGATGAGAAAGAAAATAGTTAAAGAAGAGATAATTCAAAAACAACACACCGGAGAAAATCATCCCCGCTGTGCACCCAAACTAGATTCAATGGAAAAAACAACTTTGAGGTCAGAGCGACTAAAACTAACGCATCTGAAGACTTATTTGTTTAAAGCTGCCCCGAGGAAGGTAATTAACATTTACCTGGGCAAGGACACGCAAGAATCGAGAAGCGTCTGTGGGAGGGGCGCCCGCTGCTAATGCATGTTGTTATTCAGTTCTCTCTCGGGTTTAATTTTATTTCCTTTGTTAATGGCTGTCCTTGTGGGTTAATTGAACTGATCATTTTCCTGACTTGGGGCTAATTGAAAATGACCAGTCTCTTCGGGAAGCACTGCGGAATAGTTGGAACCAGAGATTACATCCAAAGATTCAAAACTTTGAGATACCGCCATTACATTATTTTTTTACTCTTACCTTTTTAGCTCCTTCCAAGAGTCACGTGACGGCGACAGGCGCTCGTAGTCCCTTGCCCAGGCCCCAGCCGAGTAAGTAGTATTTTTTTGCGTCTGTTTAGTTTAGTTCAGTTTGTTCTTTCCTCGTCATAGTGAAAAGGTTGACACAGTGCAAAACTGTTTAGAGACCTTTAGATTCGAGGACGAGTATGACTACGAGTACGAGATTTAACTTTAATTTTTTTCGCGCCTTCTCAAGAAATAGACACCCCGAAAGCTTCATTGTACTTTGTTTTCTCCAGAAAAGTTAGCACTGTTATCTTTATTGAAGGAGGTTCAGCCCTCTCCCGATCGCAAAATGATAAAACTTCTAACATTTGATAACTTGTTTCCGCCTCTACGACATTCTTGCGAGAACTCGTAATAGAATGACGACGACTGTCACATTTTCCCGCCAAAATAAAGCTGGTTCACGCACCAGCACTATTTAGTATCGTGGAAATCTCGTACTTGTAGTCGCTCTCGTCCTAGAATCTAAGGCTCTCTTTTGACTTAAACGAACATACTGAAAATGGGCGTTCAAACCAGTCACTGTTTAATCCATAGCGAAATGGGTACAGCCGCCATATCTGACTTGGAGACCTGAACGTCGTTTCAAGAAAATCAAATACCAAGAACCGAATTTCTTAATCATTTGATATTTAAAAATATTAAGCCAAGGTTTTGCGCCTTGCATTAACCCTTTAAGTCCCAATGGTGACCAACAGCAATTTTCTCTTAACAATATCCATATTGTCAAGAGCAAAGTCTATAAGAATTTATAAAATAATCACAAAGAGGAAAATCTTTGATCTTTTATCAAATTCTCTCAACAACTTTTTGAAGGAAATGTATGGTGATTAGTATGGAGAATTGTATGTAGATGTTAGGGCTTAAAGGGCTAACAGTGCACCTTGTTTTATCCATCAGTTCGCCCGTTGAACATCCCCAGAGATCTACCTCTGCATTCTGCTGCTCAGCAAAATCCCACAGCCAATGGATTCTGTGCTTCCCGTTTGTGGCCACCAAACGGCTGTTTTCCACCCTGCGTTCCCCCACCAGTAAATGGCTTTCCTCACCCCCGGCTTCCTCAGAGGGGGCCCATGGATTTGCAACGAAATCGCGACCTCCCACCGGTTCCGCCGCTGATCAAGTCTCCCGATCTGCCCTCCCCGACAAGTCCCATGGAGAACTTCCCACGAACCCCACTGCAGACGCTTTCGTTCGCGGCGAGCTTATTCGCCAAAAACGATGCGTTGTTTGACGTTTCATCGTCACCATCCAAGAAGGAAGAACGCATGACGCGTGGTGGGCTTTACGATGAGCCGTTCTCTGCCGGAACCCCTGCTACAAACGGTTTTTCTCCCCCGGAAGCCAAGAAACCTAAACTAGATTTTGATGTGCATTCCAAGCACAGTAAGATGGCAGTTAATGGCGGGGTGCCCCCACCTTTGAGAGCATCACCAGGCGACTCTCAGGTGCCTTTTCCTGCGAATCTTTCACCAAAATCTTGTCCAGACAGTGATGCGGATTATAAAGAAGAGAGAATGTCCCCGTCACCACCGGCATCCCCCTATGGACATTCAGCCTCACCCTCTCAAAGAGGCTGCGATTCTCCTATGACGCGTAGAAGGAACAGCACCAGTTCAACGGACTCCGGTACAGAAGAGGGGAGGGATGGTAAGTTGAGGAACATTGTAACATGTTAATTAATTTGATTTCACATTGAAATGTAATTGCTCCAAAGGAATGTTGTGCCAGTGTTTGTCTTATCTCGTCTTGCAATCAGGCCAGCTTCACACCGGACAAATACGGATATTTTTGAAACCGCTTATTTTTTTGCACTAAACCTTCCGTTTACACGAATTGAAACCACCCTCTAGAGTGGTTCACTTACTATGGAGAGACTAGTGTCGAGCCATTTGCCAGGTTTATTTGTGGCACACCTCCTGTGTTTCAGTGAGAATAGTTATCTTCAGTACTATTGCTGACTTCTAATGTACAGCTTTTGCTGATTGAAGTCCTTATTCGTTCAGGAAACCACAGCAAGAGCGAGTCTTCCTCGCCGAAGAGTTCCGGTTCACCAAGTGGAAAACCTCGCGTTGGCCGAAGAAAGCGTAAGTGATTAAAATGATGTTACTTTCAATCGTGTCGTCGCTTGTAAAATGTCACGAAACTTTTCCTATTCATTTAAGAATTACACTAAAAAGAAGTTATGGTTAACTCTTTCCTCGGCATAGTCACCTGTATCAGGTAGACTTAATAATGTTCCCAACGGTGTTCGTCTCAAAGACAGCTGACTGTAGTTTTCTTTTCTATTCCGCTGCCAAGCCGCACAATGCTTATGAAAACTGCCAGGTTTTTAGATGGTTATTTAAACCCCCGAAGCTTACCACATGTCATCTCTTTTCGTTTCAGAAACAAGATCCCTGCACTTGTGGGAATTTCTCAAGGAGCTTTTGGAAAACAAGGAGACGTGCCCGCGATACATCACTTGGATAGAGCGAGAGGAAGGAATCTTCCGACTGGTGAACTCGGGCGCGGTAGCTAAGCTCTGGGGTCAGCGGAAGAACCGCCGAAACATGAATTATGAGAAGATGAGTCGTGCTTTGCGGTATTACTATGAAAGGAAGATTCTAGAGCGGGTGCCCGGTCAGCGGCTGATTTACAAGTTTGCCCCAGACACTATGAGAGAGTGTAACTTCAGCTTCATGAAGAAGGATGGCTAACCTTGGTCTGTTAGATGTGCAAAATGTTTTTCTAGTTTGGACTTAAAAACGATAATTTTCAACTTGCTAGAGACATCAGTGAATCATCTCGAACAACCGTCAAATCCGGGTACTGTTGGGAACCCAGGTCAACGTATCAAGCCGCGGTGTGGTCAAATAAGTAATATCTTGGTTGAAAAGAGCGAATCGTAAGTTCTTCGTCGACAGGAAGGAAACTACTCGACTATAAGATTGCCTCTTCCTCTTTATAAACCATATTTATATTTGAGGAGGAAAATCTGAGTTGAAGGGTTTCGTTTTTGTTGAAGTGAGACATATCTTTTCACTTTTTAGTGACGGATGCCGACTTTACGTAGAACACGAGCGATCTCTCTTGTTTACCCAAGAGTCCCGCGCGGTGAGCGAAAAAGTAAAGTTATTCAAATTAATGAAATTGGGGCGGAGAGAGGAAAAAGGACGACCGCAGCTTTTTCATTCTTTGCTCGGGCTTCCGCCCACGTTCCTCGCGGCTTTGCCGCTTGCTCCTCACGCGCGCTCGCCCCTGTCGCGCGTTCTCGATCTATTGTGACTCAAAAGAAAAATAAGAGACTGCTCGCAGTCTAACTTTACGCGAAGACCTTCCAACTCTTCCGTGCGAGTCGGATTGCTGCTGGTTCAGGCAATCAAACCAGCCTTGTAAGCAGAAGATGAATTCCCTGATGTCCAAGCTTGATTCTATTTTCTCAAACATATTCAGATATCTGTACTGTAATTAGTAGATATACAGTCAGGTTCAGAATTTGTTTGGGATAACTTTTCAATAGCAATAGGTCTTAAAAACTGTAGAGAAGTGGTTCCCAGGCAGCGAATTCTGTACAAGAGATTTCTCTTGTCTGGAAGGGTCATTTCTCATGCTCGAGGGAGGAAAATGTTTATTATTATGTTAAAATACTGAAAGAAAAACTTTAAAAAACAACACCTCAGGGGCGTTGTCTAAATCAACTTGTTAGCGGTCCATTTCAACCAAAGAATCAACTATTTTTGCGTCGTTATATATATTGAAGGTTTCATATTTACTATCTTATAATACGCTTTTGTTACAAAACTGTAATATAGTACTGGATCACTTGCTTACTGCTCATTAACAGACCAAACAGTATATTAATAATGACAAGGAATCACTTCATTCCTACTTTCACCAAAGGCAGTAGTTAACCCTTTAAGCCCCAGTATGTGCATACAAATTCTCCCAACTGATCTCTATGCGTTTCCTTACTGAATCAGTTGGGAGAATTTGATAAAAGATCAGAGCATTTTCCGGCTTTCGTGATTATTTTATTAATTCTCATGACCCTTTCTCTTGATTGTGTATTGATCATCTTAGGAGAAAATTGATGTTGATCACTCTTGGGACTTAAAGGGTTAATTAGTCCTTGCGCCTTCAGTAGTTTTCCATGAGACTGACATTCGTGTGAAAACTAAAACGGGCTGAGTCAGATTTTAAAGCCCTGTCACCCCTAAACCAAGCCATGGAGAGATTATCTGTCACTTCAACTTTTAAATCTGTGGACCAAATCGTATGTTACCATTCAAATGAAACATCTTTGTCAGAACTTTTTCATAGTACTATTTATTTCTAGGGATTTTACAAAGAGAAATTTGAATTCTTTCAGGGGTGACAGGGTTGAGGCTGTAGACCCGTCTTTTGACTTTCATATTGTTTTTGCCAAATTCTCAACTCTGAATGAGTTCATTTTGGAACCATTCAGGGGTTTAGGTAGTCAAAATAGGCTCCATGTGATTTTCGTTCGTGATAAAAGCTCCTTGTGTTTTCTACCAAGAAGTAGTATGTCTTCCCGCCCTTTCGTGTTTTTGTCGTCAAGTAGGGGTGGTGACGCTATATTCGCTGTGTTTGCATGGTTATAAACAGTTTTTTTAAAATTATGCATTTGTACTTATACATGTAGGTATGGCTCCTTCTCCAAAATTCATTTTTCACAAGTCGAGGACGTGTCTAAATAACGATTAAAAATAATCTTCGATTCCTTACGACATTGTCGGTCATGCACTCTGATTTCAAAGAATAATAAACTCACGAATTAGGATAGTTTTTCGTCGTTGGGTGCACAATCTGTTGCAGGATATTTTAGCCTGCGTGCGATGTGTGTTCGATTTTCAGTCGTGTTGTGCGTCCCTGGTTTAGGCGTTCTGTTTTCGAGAGCGCGCCGCTGACTTTCGCGGTCCCGAGAAAGGGGAACGCCTGTTTGCAGATAAAACAAAAGGCCACAAGAGTTAAAAGATAATCAAGACAAATATTGCTTCAGGCATGTTGCTTCGCCAATTTAAAGGGGCTCTCTCAGACAAATGCTATGGTTCCGGTCAACCAAATCAAGTTTAACAAATTTAACAACCTTTTATACAGGTGTGACTATTAGAAATTTTCGTTGTCAAATACATCTTTATTACAATTGAACATTCCACGTTTGTTTCAAGCCATACAATTTATCCTTGTAGATAATCACGTTTATGATTGCGTGCACTGGCTGCCGAGTTTTCATAGGTCATTAAAATAACATTTTAGTGTGTTAGAGTATATTTTGTATAAGACAAAAAAAATGATTGTTTTTAAAATAAACTTGGAAAAATTTTCACTTTTTGGTTGCTTCAATGTTTTGAATTTAGGTTCCTGGGAAACTCCTCACCTACTCCTCTCCTAAACCAACATTAGCACTAATTTCTCACAAGGGAAAATGTTGGCTTAGGAGAGGGGTATGGGCAGTTTCCACTCTCTTCTTATGTGCACCTGCATTATACGGTCACATGACGTGGGTTTTTTGTTGTCATGGTTACAAGGCACCAAAGTACACAGTATTCCCACCGGGATAGATACAAACAGTTCCCTTGGTCCTAAAATATCTTTCTACTTACCTTTCACTCAGCCTTACCAGAATAATTTCATGGGCATGTCGTTATCTCAGTCTCGGCGATACCAAACGTCTTTCGAATCCTACCTAGAATTCTCAACAATACCTAAACCCCTAGAACTTTTGTAATCATCTTTCTCGCTTTGCCTCCGGTGCCTTTGTTAGAGTGGTTTGATTGTTAAAGGGAAAGCAGATGAATTCGATTTGTCAGCCGCAGAGAAAAATGCAGGTTTTGGTTTCGAACTTAAGGTTTCCTCAACACTTATGTCAAACCCTGTTACGTTAAACTGCATTCACTGATCCTTCTGGTCTTACGATGTCTAAACGATCTGACAAGGTTTTATTCCTAGAGGGGAAGACTTTATTTAATTAACAATTATTCCTATTTAACGATTATTCCTCGAGCCCGAATGGGCTCTGAGTCAATAGTCAATGAGGCTGAAGGCCGAATGGGCTATTGACTCAGAGGCCATGAGGGCGAGAGGAATAATTGTTTTGGTAAAATCCAACTAGTTGGTCAATAATATCGAGACAAAACAACCTTAGCTAGTTAAAGCTAGACTTTAATCCTTCTTTGCCGCCAAAAAGCCGGCGCTTTTCGCTACTAGTGGGCTATAACTTATCGCCTAGTAGTAGCTCAAACAATCAGAACGCAACGTTGATAATAGACCACTAGTTGGATTTTACTAAAGAGGGAATATCTTAAAACTCAATTTTTGACTTGTTTGCAAATGTCATAGTTCTCGCCACTTCCCGTTCTGGATGCGGACGCTACTTTCTTGTTGAAAAAATAGGGTAAGTTCCCAGAGCTGCGATCTTTTTGGCCAGCGCCAGGGATCAGGAACCAGCAAAGATAACACGCGAGCAAAATAGGACAATTGCACTTGACGTCATTTTACTACAACTACCCGAATCCTTCAGTGTTGTTTTCTTGTGCAAATTAGGGCTCAGAGGGATCGACAAATTAAAGTTGAATAAAAAAGCAAAAACGAAATAAATTCTGGTAGTTGTAGTCAAATGTAGTCATCGAGAATATGGCCTATACCTTCCATGTCCGCAATCTCATTTCCGAGTCCCCTTGGCAGGTACTTCATATATGATTACTATAGTACCGTCCCTGTTGGTAGTTCCGTCGGACAAGGGTAACGCCCATTCTGGGAACGAGAATGTAACCGTTGGTAACGGTTATTGCTTCAAAAGCCTGGCTGGAAGTCCGTGATTCGTGGACTTGCTAATCTCGTCCCAGAGCCAGGGTTCCATCTTCCGAAACCGGAACAACATCCTAGTTCATTTTCCAGAACCGGAACCACAATTTTTGTGACGTTTTTATCGGTCGTCTATAGTGGTCTTTGTGACGCGCACGGCGGCCGAAGAATGGGCCTGCGCGCCACAACAGAGAGGTAAGAGTTGACTGGGGACGAGTCGGAGCCAATCAGGGTTGTGTTTCTTACGGATTCTGGTAAGTGATCCTTAGTGCTGACCAAAAGGATCGCAGCCTCCTGGAAGGAGATTGTGCACACACATGTTAAGAGCCTTCATGACCCGACCTAGTAAAACGAAATACCGATTAATGACGCGCTTGAATCGAGAAAGATTTTTTTTGCCGCGGACCCATTCGTCCCTGGCAAAAATACCATTTAAAGCTAGTCGAGCCGTTTTCTGGTAGAAGGCCCAAGAACAAAAGCCTCTGAAGATCACACTGACATTTGTCCGTGACGCTAAATAAAAGCTTCCGAAGTTCGGGAATGCACAGAGGTGCCACAACCCCTCGACTTAAACCTTCTCTGTTTCTTTTGCTTCCGGCCGTCTTTTCCCCACGTTGCTGGGCATTTACTAGGTTTCACTTCGCTGCGAAAGCATTTGTGAAAATTGCCGGAATGTGAAATTAGCATGCAGATGAAAGTGGTGCGATATTTTATTGGAATTTTTGGGTAAACATTACATGCTCTTCTTGCGTTTTTCTCTGCCCTGTTTGACCAAGATCTCTCTTGGTTTGAATCGTGGTCATTCAGGTATGTTTTGAAAAGTTGGATGTTAAATGCAACCTCGTTCCCAGGGTCCTCTCCTACCCATCCCTGCGGAGCGATAGAGGCACGGGTAGAACAGGACCATGGGAACGGGGTTGTGTAAAATGAACGTTGAAGTTGATGTCGTCACGTTATTATACATTGGACTCACTTTCTCTTTTATGATTGGCCGAAAACGTACGGTGAATTGTTACAATCAACGCCTTTGATAGTGACTAGCTGCAGATTGTACGTACAATAATCTTGTCATGTTGAGGACAATGGTAATCAGCTATTCACGTCATGTATGACCGCGTCACATAATTGAAGGAAGTTTGGGAAGTGTGGGCGCCGCCGAAGCCTTCAAACCCTTACCCCTTTTAAGATTAAATCGGTTATTTCCCTACCCTGCTTAAGAGAAGGGGCATTTTTTTTTTCATAATCCTGATTCACTTTATTTCGTATACAGAATTAAGTCAGTTAGAATTATTGGGGCCCTGTCAACACAAAAGTGTTTTCACTGCGCTTTTCACAAACACGCAAACTCTAAAGTTCAAAAGCCGTCTTCACAGTTGCGTTTTTCGCTGCCGTCAATCATCATTACGATCACAAGCAACGAACCTTGAAATACTCACACAAAATGGATCACAGATCACAAACCACAGCCTTTGAACCCGTTTTAGTAAAGTTGTTTCCGAAGAGGTCCGCTAAGATGATTGCCGGCAGCGAAAAACGCAAACGTCAGTTGGCTTCTGAACTTCAGAGTTCGCGTGTTTTTGAAAAGCGCGGTAAAAGCATGCGTTTTTGTCATCGAAAACGCATTGATCGATTCGCGTCCACACTACCATTTAGAAGCGTTTTCGACTGTCCACACCAAAACGTTCGAAAACGATAGCGATAGAATTACACGTTGTGACGTAAGTGGAACTCTATGCGCATGCTACAAACACACGCGCCTGCGATATTTTCGGACGCCGTTCTCATTTTGATGCCTTTTGATGACCGATCGCTCGATCGGCCGTTTCACGGCCTGAAAAAGCTCCCTCCGCTCGCCAAACTCGTGAGGTCGACTTGTAGTAAGTCTGCTTTGGAGGCTTCCGGTCTAGACAGTAAAAACTGAAAACTAAATCAGTTAAAACTGAAGCTTTTTCAACACTAGCTAACATTAAATGTCATACTAACAATTTTATACGGGCAGATAACAGTAAACAGAAAAACCCTTTAATAATCTTATTTACAGCCTTTTTACCCGACCTAGAAAGAATAATAATACGAAGGATTTTCAATTACTTTGAAAAGAACGAGCCGTTACACACCATTGACATTAACTTGCTCGTAATGGGGCGTTTGGATCAGCAACAATCAAGCCCATTTCACATGCTATTCAATAATTGCATTTACGTAACTATAGGTTATTGCAAATACAATTTATGGAAAAATGCACTAGGTATACTACTAAGTGGGGAATAGTAGCAGAGATTCTCTGCAAAATGCACAGCTTTGCTGTATAAAAGAGTTTGCACGACGGAAGATAAAAAATTCTTACGAAATTCCACCATCAAAATTTATAATACAATAACTTGGTTACAGCTAACAGTTTACGGTCGTTTCGCGAACGTCCTGTCCGCTAAAGTTTCGTTTAGCTTGCGTGTTACGTCAGTTCGCTAATAGCCTGTGTACAGCCGCCCCTTCCCTCAAAAAAATCCGATTTTTTTTCCGATTTTTTTGAGGGAAGAGGCGGCTGTACACAGGCTAGTTCGCTAATTACTTTCTCCTAATCAGTGGCTGAAGGAACGAGGCATGTAATGCGTATCACACCTTTTTGTTTCACGGCAGCGAGAACGAGGTATGTACAGGCGCAGCGATCGCTTCGGTTCTTAGCGGAACGACATAAGACGTTAGCGAAACGACCGGTCATCCAGCTAAAACCCTTTTGTTTTGCTTAAAGATCTTTACTATTTTTCACTAATAATATAATCAAATAATCTCACTCAATTTTTGGCAGATATATTCTGATTAAATTCTGATTCTGAAGCCACCTTCTACTCATGACTTTATAACCCTTTAACACTCTGGGAGCTCATTTCATTTTGGAATACTATTTTACCACCTACATACTCCTCTGGTTATTATTATTTTCCGCTCTCACAATTGATAGAACAACTTTAACCCATTGTTTTATGAAGGTTATATGTATATTTTAGTCTTAGAAATTCTGAAACCAGGTTAAAATATGTTAAAATATGACTAGTTTGATGTTATTCTACTACTGATTTTAGCTATTGCTTGTTAAAGCACTCAATTGTAAATATAAGAAGACGAAAAGTAGCCTTTTTTGCAGGACAGAAAGGAGAAAGTTCCGAGGGCTAATTTGAATACTCTCACACCCCAAAGAAAAAGCCAGCACTGAAGGCCACATCAATTAAACCCAGTCTCATTTTTCCCGGATTACGCGCTTCTAATTTTCATAGGCCTTTGCTTTTGCGACGTTCCAGCTAACTGTGAGTCTGGAACAGGTTGAAGGAACTATGTCACCAGGATATTGCTGTTTTAGGTCAAATTATTTCTGAATATAGTTACTCAAAGCTTATACCCCTGCGCAAAGTGTTCCTGTAGAGTTTTTGTGGCCGACAAGAGGAGCCCGCAATCCTAATCTCCAGGTTGTTATTACGCACTCGTCGCATGTATGTAGCCAGCATTTGTTGGGACTTCCATTAAGAATAAATGGAAAGCACAGAACGCAATTTGATCACGCGCGTTTGGACCTTCTATCACTCGTAGTGTGATCACGGGTGTTTTGACTATCTGTCACATGAAACTTAAAGCACAGCAATGGAGCAAGAGCGTTTTGACTTTGATCGTTGTCGCCAGAACTCCGTAACCTTTGGTTATAACTAGTCATATTAAGAAGATATCAAACAAATTTCATCAGGGAGCACTGACCACTATTCTTTTTGATGTGTTATGTATCAATAAAAGTTTAGCGGGTCACTCCTTGTAATGCGGTTAAGATGCGGTTAAGTTTGCGTTGCGTCTTCCCCCAAGCTTTTGGCATTGCATGTTTTTTGACATCTTATTCCTTTGCCTTAATCTTGTCTGATCCAGCCAGTGCGGCGCTCGCCTGGGGAGATAAGAAAGGCTCTGCCAATACTCTTGTCCTAACCTACGGTAGTGGGGCGGTAAGTGTGGCTTGTGTTATATTTTTTTTGGTGCGCATAACCCGAAGTCTCCATAACCTGCCACCAGGCTATGTCTTCCCCCTTATTACGCCACGTTGTCGTTGGTGTTTTATTTACCTGCATGCGTTATTTGGCTGCGTGACTTTTGCATGCGTATCTTAAGCGGAATAGTGACATTAACTTTAAGAAAGATAGCAAATAGTGTGACATAGCCTCCTCAACCGTAATCGCATCGGGGGGGGGGGGGGGGGGTACTTTAGGAATTTCTGGGTGGGGATGTGCCGCTGGGACCCTGGAACCCTTAACCTATACCAGAGCTAGTTCAGCTGAATTTTGCTACCCTATACTAGAGTAAACTCCCCAAATCCCCCCTATCCTAGAGTAGCTGTTTCCCTAGTTTAGATAAAATCTTCAACCAACTGATCAGTTTCCTGAAAAATGATACCCTATTCTAGACCCAAACGCTCTGATTTATATACCCTGTCCTAGAGTAAACTGCTTGAAAACCATACCCTTCACAGCGGCAGATACCTATATAGCCCATATATGGCAGTTACCCCCCCCCCCCGGAATCGCATGGTCAGCTTTGTCACCATGGGTGCACAATTGCACAATATCCTGCTACTCACACCAACGTGGCACTGTTGTTCTGTAATTAAAAATCACAGAAGGACTAGAATTTTCTGTCTTTATACATTTTCACAGAGAAAGGGAAATCTGTCATGATATTGTCACATGGGGAGGGGAGGGGGGTAAGGGGGAAAATCTAGTGACCAAAATTATGAGGAAAATCTCTCTCCAGCCTCATCAGGTCTGCTTGTTCAGCTTGCCACTGACTAAAAAGGCCCCCCAAGATGTCTAAATGTAAGAGTTTAAAAAACGCATGGTAAAAATAAAATATTGAAACCAAACAGCTCTAAAATCGAAAGAAATAAGCGAAAATGAGTGCGTCAGTTGAGCTTTTTGCCTTCTTTAAGATCTGGACTAGCCACTCCATTTGCCACAATACCCCCATTTGCTACAGCTTCGCTGTTTTCCTTGTTGTTTTCATACTCAACCACCTGACGTTCATGTTTCCTGTGCCTCTTGGCAAGATAAGAATGAATGTAGAAATTTGAAAACAGGACGAGGAAAGATACCATGTAGAGAACCAGGGAATATTGCATCCACAGGGGGTAATCACACTTGACGTAAAGTGAAACAACACCATGGCAGAGAAGAATGCAAAACTGTATCTGTAAGGCATGATAACAAATCAATTACAAAAATTCATAATAATATGATCAGGGCCAGGGTTCGCAAATATGCCAAATTTTTCAAGATGACTCCACTGAGGTTACGGAGGGAGTCACTCTGACTTGCAAAATAGTTTTTTCTTTACCTTCTTCAAAACAAATACATTAACAATCTACATTAACTAGAAATGTTGTAAACCTGACCTAAACCACCTTAATTGAAGAATTATTCATGTGATGGATTTGAGCCTTTCTTGGTCAGCGGACTCTCACATGAGGCAGTAGCTACTTCATGTTTCCGTCATGATAGTGGAAAAGATCATAGGTGACATACAACTTTCAGCTCACCAGCGCTCTAAGAGTGACAGATACATGCACAGCTGTAGAGTGTCTTATAACCAGAAGAATTAGGATTATCAGTAAGCTGTATAGAAAAAGCTTCTTCTTAGTTAAAATTATATAATGATAAAAATTAAGACCAAAAAATGACTTTAAACTGTACAGTCATAAAGCTGTATAGGAAAAGCTTCTTTTTTAATCAAACTATTCAGCTGCTTTGAAAAAAAATGTAATGCAATCAAATTATTCTAGGTGCAGGAAGTATCACAGGGGAATCAATTGTTTCAGTCCATTTTTTTTGAACAAACTGAAACCACTCTTCTCGGTAATACTTTTATCAGGCAATGAAGGAAAAACAACTTACCAACTGAAACTGGGTGAGATGTCTTTTCCACCATAGGTACTTGCGTAAACTTGGCACAGCTGACATCCCATAGTAAGTGTACATTATGACATGAACCAAGGAGTTAATCAATGCACTTAAAAATGCTGTGGATACAAAAGACTTAACAGTTAATCCACCCTACCTAGGGAATCCAAAACTGTCTTGGATTCTTGATTCCACGCCATAAATTCTGGATCCTTTGTCAGTGGAACTTGGATTCTGGCCTCCAGATTTTAATTATTGGGATCCAGATTCCTTGATCTGTATTCCTGTTTCCAAAGCCAAGGATTCCAGGTTCCACAAAAACAAAACATGGATTCTGAATTCCACAAGCAAAAATTTCCCAGAATCCGGATTCCCGTACATGGGGTGAAGTTACATAATATCAAGATTTTTGCCATCATTGACAGCGTTTATTCAGGAGTGCTCCTACTATTCTGTTCACAAGGCTATGCAAAGATTCTTTCAGTATATTGAAGGGATAAGTGGATTAAAAAAAAGATCCCCAAGTGACTTCAGATAAATTGCTATTTAATATTCCTTTGCTATATTTGTTGGTATAAAAATAGAGGATTTGACATAACAAGAAGACTTAATTCACTTAGGACCCTATTTATGCACCCCTTCAAAGCTGACGGTTGGCCTTAAATTCCCTATCATTAAATTAAATCCTGTTGTACTTACATTGTCCACCAGCCACCCATTTGATACCAATCCACCAAAGGCAGACCATGGTAGTGTGATGATACACATGTAGAAAAGATACTTGACTATTCTTCTTACGTAGTAGAAAAAACATCTGACAAGTGAAAGGAATCCATTGAATACAGTGCCGGTACAGTACGTGTAGGTGGGTATTTTTTTTATTACAATGTAGTATTTTGCCAAGGTACACATACATGTTGTTCACTTCTACATAAGCCACTGGATCTCCTTCACATCCAGAGGTTAATTATTACTAAAAGTGAGACTTCATAGGCATGGAGGAACTGCAGGTATCACGGCAATAGAACGTTACTTGTACAGTGTATTTAACAGTGTACGGTGAATTTCAAAGTTGGTAGTACCCATGCATCTACAGGATAATATATATACAGTGCTTTACAAAGTGAATTTGTTACCCTGGTGTCCCATGCAGATCAGAGCCCCACCAAACCTTGACCCTTGACTAAATAGACATTTGAGTGTAAGGGGGGAGGGTTAAAAACTGGTGTAAGTCATAAATAAAGATTATTACATTCCATTCCAAATGGATTTCTGACATACTGTACATCATGTGCTTGTCATTTGATCATGACATTATTGCTGTTTAATACCATCTGTATCTGAGGCCTTTTTAGGCAGTTCTAGAAGCTCCCTGGCTAGCAAAAAACTTTTAATTTATGGGAATGTCACAGATCAAAATTGATTGTAAATGACATCACAACAAGCTTTATTGATTTAATTTAGTGATATGATATCTCTCGCCTTAAGCTTTTCTGATTCGCTAGTTTCATTTCCTTAGACAACGCCTATTTTTGTGTAGAAAACGCATGTCTCTTAAGTTTAGCTTTAGTTGGATTTCTTCGTCTTCATGTGTACATCATTGTAGTCTATTTGGATAGTTCATTTCTTGGTACTTAGAGGCAAGCGGGAACCGATATGTAAGTACATTTTATCTTCTGTAGTTTTGTCTATCTGGCCACCCATAAAGTATATTCCTGCAAGAAGTTATTGTAAAACTCAGTATCTCGTACCATTACGTGACTACGCCTTTTTGAGTATCAAGTAGGTTTTTACTTTTTAGTTCGGCGTGGGAATCTCATTTCCTTTAGTTTATTTAGTTTTCGTGCCTTTGCAAACGTAGTCCGTTCTCAGATTTATTTTGCTAGTTTCTTAGTATAGTATTATTCGTAGGAGGCAACCATTATTATTTTGGGAAGGTTTCTTTACTCCTGCATACCCAAATTTAAGTTGATTTTATTCCTTTCATGAAGTATATTTAGTCTAACATTCTAGTTGGTAAAATTTATTATTCCTGTATTTCAGTAAGTATATTTTCTTTTGTCTTATTACGCGTTTTTGGCAAGGTTTTTATACCGGAACAGCTACAAAAATGAAAATATGATTGGAATGTTAGTAAAATGTTATATTATCTGTTAGCCAAACTAATAATTGTAATTGTTCTTAAGCTTTTAGTAATTATTTGTTACGTAGCATTATATTTCAGTTTACGGTTCGATTATCGTCAATAAAATCACCATCAAGGACAAGCTCCTAGTTTCGTGGTCATAGTTGATTCATGATCAACCAGTAAAATATACCCGTTCACACAGAATTTTACTGCTACAAATAGTTTTAGCCGCATGACAATTGGCTTCTCCTACAGTCGCAGCGTATCATCCGTAACATTAATTTCAGGTATATTTTTAATTTCCCTAGATTGACACTTAATTCCCATGGTCTCCAGAGCTCCTACAGGAAATAATTAATACTGAGAAAATTATCAGCTTAGGTTAAAACTGTCACCATAAATCAAATTTGCTACATGTATCAGATAATCTTGATGCCCTAAACTTCACATCAGGCCTGCAGGAATCTTAAGGCCACAAGTTGCAATTGACACAAAAAAGGCTGACAATTAACTGCATAATTGACAACACCAGCTCACTTTTGAAACAAAGTAATGATTGAACAATTAATTTTCTGAAAAAACAACAACAACAACAAATAACAGAAAATAGAAGCTGTTGACATACAATGTACACATGTACTTACAGTGTCTAGAAGTTCCATAAGTTTTGAGGCATAGAACCACCACAACACTGAGGCAATCTGGGAAGACCACAAATAATAATAATAATGGAAACTTTATTTGTGTTTTTGAATGTACAATTGTAAATCTCGCTACGTATAGGCAATTTACAAATGCTGCTTGAGATTGGATTATTAAAAACGAAAAAAAAACAGAAAACAAAAAACAAAAACAAAAACAAAACAAAACAAAAGCCAAAATATATATATATATATATCTACCGGTATATAAAATCAAAATTGCATTAAGTCTGGGCTATCCCAGTTCCTATTTATACAACAAAAGATGTAATATGTTGATCTAATGGCTATATTTATCATTTTCTTGATTATATAACGTTGGTGCTTTTTGTCAATGCCAATGTCATTCATCATGTCTAAGAACGTGGAGCATTCATCGGAGAAAACGCCAAGGGGACTCATGGAGAGATTTACAAATATCACACATCTGTAATTTCTACTCATTTTTTTGATCAAGTTCAGATATTTTTCTTTCTTACGCACTGCATTGTTGTTAAGGTTAGACTCGAAACCAACTGAATTCTAGAACATATAGGTACTTGACTGGAAGAGGAAAAGAAGATCTGGACGATAATTTTCACCAATCCACGAAGTGGCTCTTCGCTGTACACAAACAGCTATCTAAACTAATATTCTAGAAATTTACAAAAGCGCTAACAATTAAATTCTATGAGAAGAGTTAAAAAAAAAAACAATAATAATAAAAAATAATAAAAAATAAAATAAATAAATAAATAAATACACTAAAAAAATAAAAATTAAATTAAATATAAGCACATATTAATATGAAAAAAACTACCAGTTGCATAAATTGAAGGGATTTGAAATAAGCAGGAATGAGAAAATAGTTTTCCAGGAAATATATCACAGTGTACAGTGTAACACAGCCCTTGGACTAAAACCAGCAGCAAAATTGACAATAGCCTGCCCTTTTCTACCAACCCTCTCAGTTATTGAGAAGAGCTAGGCACTTGAATGTTTTACATGCATGCATAAAAAAGGGATATATAAACCAACATTAATTCTCCTGAAAATAACTACAGAGCCATTAGTAATATTAGTACAACAGTTACAACAGAGTGTGTATAAAATGCGAGCCAGCGAGTCATGTGAGCCATACAGTCCATTGAAGAATCATTGCAATTGAAAAAAACACCATAAAAATCGAAAACAGTAATACGGAAAACATTAACTGAACACTAAACGTTGCCAATAAGTGTTAATTAACCCTAAACAGCACTTAACCCTAGCCCTAAAATGAGCACTTAACCCTAATCCGTAAAATGAAAGCTTAACCCTAATCAGTACAATGAGTGCTTAACCCTAATCAGTATAATGATCGAGTGTTCAACTCCTCATCTGTAAATTTGCGGTTTTTACTTGTGTTTCCTTTTTTTTTACCAATGCCTCACGTGACTCGCATGGCTCGCAGGCTCGCAGTTTGTCAAGACCCATTACAACACTGTAACATTTGCAGATTATCAATTTTACCAACTAACACCTTAGAAATGCAGCTTAATCATTACAGAAATTTGTTCAAATAAAGACAACACCAAAAAAAAAAATCCCTTACCCTCACTTCCTTTGGATTATTACTCATGTCCAGGTTTTGACAGGAATAACTATATCCAGCAGCTGAAGTCGAAATAAGAACCTAAAGAAGTATTGTAAATGTAAGCTGTAAGAGGTAATAAAAACTAAGACTATCAACAGGACATTGAGGACATTGGGAGATTTTGTAGTGTGACATCGCATGCGTATTATCAGCTACATATATTATTATTCAAAAATCATTATTTCAAAATTTAAGACATTTGAGGACTCTGCTGGCAGCATTCAAGGACCGAAGGCAAAATTAAAGTGTTTTCAGACTGTATAACGAGATAGTGCGAAAAGTAGATTAGAGGATCGGATACAAAATGTAAGTTGCCTGAGAAAACAGCCAACATTTTGCAATGCTACCACTGGTTTCCCATGGCTCTAAATGGTGTCTGAGGAACGATTGCAGCAATTCCATACTGATAACATGTCACTACCTAAATCTGGCTAATGCTTTTTATTATTCATGGAGAATATTATTCATGGAGAAATCTGTGGTAGTGTCCCGAAAAGTCGGCTGTTTTCTTAGGCTAAGGGATAGGCGGGGTGAATATACCCATTAATAGAACAGAATGACCAGAATGCCACAGAATTACTGTGCAAACAATGAAATCAGAAAACTAAGAAAAGGACTACTTTTTAGAGACTTATGTGATAGTGAGGCTTTAAGGGTTAACAACTTCTTTTCACTAACCTCAACAAAGATGTATAAATTCAAAAGTGTCATAGCAGCATTGTACAGCACAAGTAGGTTTGTCAGTTGAAATGGTTCCTTGTTCTTCATCACTTTGGGGAGACTCCACACTAACAATAAATAAATTACTACAAAAGAAATGGGTGATAGGATGGATGGGACAAATAGCCATTTTGTAGTTCTTGGATCTAAAACAAGATGGAATAAAAAAAGTCAAGTATTATTTAATTAATTTTGAGATCTTCCTTAGAGCTTAAATTTCTAGGGCATAGTTTTCTTTGATAAAGTCAAAGGTTTTCAAGAACCCTTTTGTTATCATTTTCTTAGAAAACAGCAAAACCATTCTCTGTTAAAAAAATAATACTGTCTGAGTACAGCATTCAGCAAATAAAAAATCGACATGACATTTCAGTCTCAAGCAAATGGCAGAAGATAAGCAAAAGTTAATTTATGGCAATCTTCAGCCATTTATTTATTCTGGAATTTAGGACTTTTAGGGGTTCAGATGCTCATCAAAGAATTGAAATTGAACCCCTAGGACAGACTTATCTGGGTGTGGCTCAAGCTTTATTTAGTGATATTTCCATTAGAACAGATGGACAAAGAAGAGCTTGAGGTACAAGCAACTTCATACCCCCACCATGGGATGGGGGGGGGGGGGGCGCGGATGTAACCCCTCCCTGAAGTTTTTGATATGTTGCAGTATTTCAAAACAATTTGACATTTAGTGGAAAGCTATTGATCTTCTTAACAAGATCAAATATATTTTATGGGTGGTGGCACTATTGTTGAGAGAAGTTGAAAAAACAAGTACTTTCACCCAAAAATGCCTTGACCACCTGCTACTTATGATGTCATATCTCATAACCATAGCAACTGACCATCACTGAACTTGCCTCAAAATGTGCGCGAGGGATGAATGAACAGCCACTGAAAACGTCAGGTGCTGATGTTTTATCCCCAAGGAAAAACTCAGGAAAACCTTATGGGGGGGGGCATCCACAGACCCCCCCCCCTTGTGCGTCCGAGCGTTAAGTCACAATTTTATTTTAACTCTGATAAGGAAGTTGTCACTGAGGGTTTCTTTCTTTCCAGTTTCTTTGCTTGCAAAATCTGCAACCAGCACCCCCAAAATAAAAAGACAAACATCCTACCCCTGTCATATGGGAGTCTTTCCCCCATCCCTCCCCTCCCCCCCCCCCCACCCACCTAATAATCATAGTTGAGGTGACAGAGTTAGTTTACCTCTACCGGGGGAGGGGATACTCCCTGTAATGGCGTATATGGGGAGATCCTGCCCGAAAGGGGTACCTTTTTCAGGCTTCAGGTATATGAAAGGGTAGGGAAATCTGTCATTTTTAGTCGACGAGTAGTCCCCCATTTTTCCTCAGGGATAGTAGAGCGAGCGAAACGCAAGTGGGCGTGAATCCCTGAGGAAAAATGGGGGACTACTCGTAGTCTATGTCATTTGGGTCTGTGAAAGGACTAAAGAGTTAACAGATGATTTTTATGTAGCCTGTGAACAGGCTCTTTGTTTGGGGAAAAAATAGCAAGGAAAGGGAAGGGAAAGGTTTTCCCTCTCCCTAGTTCCCTGCTCGACCAAAGGCCTGTTCACAGGCTAATTTTTATGGCTTTATAAAGTTGAGAAAATGTTCTATTTTTGTGATCAATTCCTATTTAAGAGACAGTGCATTTACAGCATCTTAAAGGGATGCAAAGTTCTAAGCAAGGTATGTGAAAGGGGTACTATTTGTAAATAAAAGTTACTTGAGAGGGGTACCTTTTTTTCGAAAAAAATGGCATATAAAAGGTATAATGGGTTGGACCTAGGGGCGGTGCCTCTCCGTTAATATTTGTTGACTACCCCTCCCCCTCCCCCTCCTGGGACCTCTACCAAGAAAGAATTTTATAAGGTACAAATCAGGTTATTAAAGATACTCCCATGTTTTTACAATAAGGTTTGTTCCCTTTAGTTAGATCATTTTTTAAACTGTATTTGTATAAAAGGACGAATAATATTTTGAAAACACAATGTAACATGGAACATCTACCTACACTGTAGTCTGCAGAAAACGTAAATAAATCTTTAATTAAAGTTGTTTGATAAAGAAGGCTGAGTTTGACAACTGTAATAATTTGGTCACTAATATTTTGTATAATGTTTTAGTTTAACCCGATCAAAGATCACCATGCAAAGAACTTAAATCGATCCGGTGTTGTATCTAGTAAAAACAAATAAATCCATAAATCCTCTTCATTCTTTACAAACTCACTCACCACTCACAGAATCGGCCCATTTGTAGAAATCTTGCAAATCCCTGACCCACTGCATTTTCATACCATAGGCCTGTTACATGTACAAAAGAAAGTTTCACGGGAGAAATCAAAGGAAAACAATCTTTAGTTACTAAGGGCCACACAAAAACACATTATGTACATATTATTTACAACCGTGATCTTTGACATCTGTTGCAATATGCGCGCAACGCAGATAATTTTACGGCATGAGCTAGACACGAGTTTATTATGCAACTACTCCTGCGAGTTGAACATTTTGTATAACGTCTGGCATTTAAAAACCGATTGCTTAATTACAAGAAAATAAGTCGCTTTTTTCTGCACTTTCAATTTTCGAAGCAATTTAACGAAACTCGTGCAATATAAATAAGCTTATCACCGGCAGCTGCCACTTATTTCTGCACAGCGACACACTCACAGCTGACGAACAGAGTAAATATATTTACTTCATAATTATTTCCAGTGTTTTCGCTTTTCAACTTTCCCGGAACAAAGGCTGCAGACAAAATAAAATTGGAATGGAAATGCGTCTTCACGATACACTTCACAGTCGATTAACGTCGAGTTGAGCCTCACGTGCCCGGGACATGTGCAAAGTTCGTGGACACGGTGATCGTCCACACTGCTCTCTACCTCACAAAAGCAGACGCCTAAAAATGCATCTTGCACTTTAACACTTAGTTAGTTGTGCTCACCTTTTTAGTCAACTGTCAAAGAAATAGTGGAAAAGTTGCAGAAATCATTTAGAGTTGCAGGAACGGGAAATTACTTGTAAACAAAGTGGGTCCCGGGGATGTAAATTCCAGCCCGCGCGCACGCTTGAGGGAGCCTGTCGCGCCACTGCAAATGAACCAATCACGTTGAAGGATCACACTTATCTTTGACCTCGTTCTACGATTCTTTCTTTTTGTCCACTGTTTATTAATTGTGCACACCTCACTACCAGCCATTGCAAAGTGCGCCGAAGCTCCCAATTTTGCAGTGGTAAGTTTGACCTTTTATGTGTTAAATTTTTTATGGTGAACTATTTAGTTTAGTATCATTCACATTACTTGTGTCAGCCTGGTAGGAAATATCGAACGTCTGATCTGAAGCCCTCGAAGCTCGGGGAAGACCTATGAGCTCAATTTCCTCCTGATTTAAAATCTATGGGACAATCTTTGAAATTTATTTCAATCTTTTCCAGCCTTGTGTACAAATTTTTTCGGATAACATACCTTGCAGTAGCGAGAATCCTACCAAAACGACGTTAGTTAATGTTACGTAAGATTAATTGTCTGGAGTTAAATTACTCGTGGTCGTCGCTCTAAATGATGAATTTTCTCTTTCCCGTAGAAGCTTATTTCCAAATTTTCTTAAATCATCTCGCACATTTAGCTCTTGATTTTAAAGAGTCTTTTTCTTTTTTCTGTATTTGATGAACATGTTATCCCTTGAACATGGAGTTGATTTCCTTTATAACTTGTCATTCATGTGCTGATCGATCTTTGTACATTGTACAGTACAAAAACGTACGCGTGTGTGTCAGTGATCAAATGATTTTCTATTTTATTTAAAGAATCTACTGCCAAATAAACGTCTTGGATTAAATTTGACTCAAATATTTTTCGTTCCTTTCGTTTTACATTTTGTAGTTTGACAGTTTGTGTGGAATATTTTGCGTTTTTTGTGTAGGTTCGGCAGGACTCTCACTGTCAGAAATACTAAATGACATAGAAGTCACATCTTAGAAAATGAGATCTGTTTTTTTTACGTACCATGTCTTTAAAAAACGCCTAATAGAGAAACTCAATGACACGTGTTTCTGGACACTTGTTAGGGACACCAACATGGTGTCTGCAAAATGATGTTATATTACAGTGCAACTACTAGTATAACCAGGGCCACCTAGACAAAGATGACCAATCGGATTACAGGAAAGTAACAATACATTCCGACAAAGTTATTTGTCAATCATAATCGAAATACACAAAATGGATCGAAATCAACCAATTACAACCTGCAGACGTGACCTTTTGAACTGAAAGCCCATGTTTCTGGAGAGGTCCGTTAGAGAGAATAGTGCAGGTGAAAAAAGTGAACAAGAGTTAAATTTTTGACTTGAGGTCGTGATTTTATTGGAAAGCGAGGCAATGGTAGCCAAGAAATTGCAGGTAGATGTCAAAATAACAGCTTGTGTCTAACAAATATGTGCTCCTGGGAATTGTATGGAAAGGACATTTTGCTTTCTTGAATAATGCTTGCTATCAGTATTTAAATTTTGTGCTTTGAGTAACTTGTTGTTTTTTACGAAGGGCAAACTAATGTATGGTTGGTTAAAATTATATGATGATCTGTAAATGAAATGTTGTTTTTCTTGATCTCTGCCATTTCCTATTCATAAATTTCGGGCGGCAACCTCTTTGTTAATAAAACTCCAAGGATCTCTGCATCATATCTGTACTTAAATAGGCTGGACAGATGAGCCACTTGTGAAAGAAAATGAAACAAACGCAGAAAACAATGAAGATGGTGGAGAAACCGTAAAATTCAAAAATAAGCCCCGTGGATTGTATTTTTCAAAGGCCCTTTTTTGAGGGGCTCATTTTTGGAGGGGCTTATATTCGGAGGAGCTTATGTATGGAGGGAAATTTGCGTTTCAAAATTGGCAAGGGTAGCTTATATATATATAGTTGGAAGGAATTTTATGTCAGCAATTTGCAGAAAGGTGTTACTGAAACTCGCCTTGAGGATGCAGACCTTTGTAAAATGCAACCATGCAAGTACTTTGTCTATATGGACCAAGGAAATCCTAGCCAAGTGCAGAGCAAACTATGCAAACAGCAATTAACGGCGACAATTTCTGACTGCAATCATTTGGCACACATAATCGTTCCTTGGCAAATCGAAAATTTATGTGTTACTGTACATTTTTTGCTTTGATTTATTTTGAATTTGAGGGTAATTTTCAAGTACAAGCCGGTGGGGGCTTACATCTGGAGGGGCGATTTAACGGAGGGCTCTTTGTTTTACGAGTTTGGGGGTCTTAAATTTGGAGGGGCTTATACATGGAGGGGCTTATTTTCTGAATTTTACGGTAAAATCTTAAGCTGTGTCCAGATCTCCCCATCCAACAATGCCTGGTTACCTTGTGTATGTCAAATGTGCATCTTTCCTGTGTTCGATTATGCTGTAAGCATATCTTTTAGAACAGTAAGTTCTTCGAGAAAGAACACAATCTTATGCAAAAAAGAAACACGTGTGTACAAGATGATTTTGTAAGACAGAAATTTTCACTAACCGTGTCTGGCTAGTAAGGCTCATTTTTAGTAACCAAATATTGGAAACTACTAACTGTTGGTTAAAAGGTTTTCTGTTAATTTCTACCCTGAAAGCAGAGGCTTCATTTTCGCTGTGTGAACTGTCGTACGAAAAGTAGCCTCTGCCGACAACTGTTCAATTTTTCTATCATGCATGCACGAAATTTGCCACGCGATTTGCAAGCAAAATTAATCGTCAGGTCTGTTATCAAATGGCCCAAGTTTCGAGGGAATAAAAAAATTGCGACAACTCTGATCTGCTACAAAAGACCACACAAGACTCATGCAATGCTCTAAACCGGTCAAGAACAGAAAAAAAAACAGTTTTTTAATTTATTCATACAAATCTCTGGACAGATTTGAACGGTTGTTGGCAGAGGTTACTTTTGCACGCCAGCTCACACAGTGAAAATGTAACCTCTACTCGCAGGGTAGTTAATTTTTGAGCCCTGCTGTTCGAAAAGAGTAGCGGATGTAAGTCCCGGTGGTGTGTCCAACCTGTCCTGGGGTGGATGGGTTATCTGTAAGGAGAGATCTTAATATAAGGATAAGCTCATGATCCTCCTTCAGAGGTCATAATAGCAGCCTGTAAACAGCTGTGTACGAATGTCTCATAAGAATTATCCAGTGGTTCTTGGAATAATACAATTTATGGTTGGAGTTAAAGATGGACAACCGACGTGACAGTATTTTAAGTGCTGCTGTGAATATTTTTACATTTGATAGATTCAAAAGCACCTTGAGACACTTGGAAGTCTTCTTTATATCAGTGGTCAAGAAGTCATTGTTACATGTACCAATTTTGTGGGCCCGTGCTTTGACTTGCAAGCTGCAATTTTTTTTTAAATTTTATATATCATCATCTTTGTTTTACAGTCTAATGTTTCCTCTTGGACACCTCTAGAATGTGGACACCTCTCTATTACAGACAGTGTTTCGTCCCAGAAATGCCCAAAATTATACATTCCCTACCTCTATAACACGGACACCTCTGTAAAGCGGACACTTGGTTCTGTCCCTTTGGTGTCAGTATTCATTGAAGAGGCTTGACAGTAGTCACAAAATTACAAAATTAAGGGCTGAATGTCTATTGCCAAGTGTAGTAAAAAAATTATGTGGAGGTCTAATAATTTATGAAAAGGAAAATAACTGTGGAAAGCATCACACTATTTATGTCAGTCTTCAATGTTTACAAGAAGATTTACTGCAGAATAGGGTTCAATTTGTCTCCTCCCCTTGGGCAATTTATAGGCGTGTAACTGCAAACGTGAGAGTGATCAAAACCCAGAGTGAGCCCAACCCAAACTATTTCTACAAGGGAGCTTTGGGGGATCATTATACATTTCTGGGAAACTGCCCTAAGTCAACATTAATTTCTTCTCACTTAGGGCCAAATGTTGGTTTAGGGGATGGGTAGGTGGGAAGTTTCCTAGAAACCTATAATAATCTGCTTTTGGGAAAAGGTCTAGTGTAACCTGGATGTACTTATGTGTTGGCCAACTTTACGATTTTATCAGATTCCTTACTTTTTAGGTATTTTTCACTTTATGGCTACCAAAAGAGAAATACTGAATAAATTTGGGTTCTGTTGATAAATTCAACAATATGACATCATAATGGCATCAAATTACATGTTTGTGTCAATCAAGATGTACCTAGATGTGGAAATGTACTCTGTGAACAGGCTCTGTTTTGGGAAAAAATAGCTCAACCAAAGGCCTGTTCACAGGCTGAATTCATCATTCTGTGTTATTTCTCGTTTGCTCCCTCATGTCCTGCCAAGCCTGGACTCCATAGACTTCAAAGGAACTGCTAGCAATTCCAGTATAATAAAACGGCGGCGCTGCGGTTCCTTTCATGTTTTTCCCTAAAAGGATTGACTTCATATAAATTGCTTAACTGGCTATCATAAATGAAAAACAGAAAATTGTTAACCTGTAAACAACGTATTTTACATGACTTTTAGGCTCCTATTAAGAAGTAGTTAGCTGTAACTCGAAACTTCTTGCTGACACCATGTTCGCGTCTCAGTTGTCAATTCATAGTAAACCTGTCACGCATGGAAACACCTGTCATTTTGTAGCTTCTGATTCGCTCGTTTTTTTCAACAGTCTGGGTTGCGCTTGCTTTTCTCCGGTTTCGATTCTTCGTCGCAGCGTGATATTTTGTAAGTTATCGAAAGCTAACCGTCGCTGCATAAAGAAGAAAATTAATTGCAAGAGAATTTCTGGGTGAGTTGTTATAGATCAACCTTTTTCCTTTTCTCGTGTTCGAACGGTTCGTTTTAGTTTTGCTGGCGTGACAATCATTTTAGTTAGCTTTTTATTAGTATTCATTTTTTGCACAGTTTTCTTTTTCCATCGAATAGTTGACTTCACGTTTTGAACCACAATCTACCTCTGTGTGCTTAAGTACTTTAAGATTGTCCCAGTTAAATCAAGCGAGTTTTAAATTCCTCCCTACGTTTGAAATAAGGTTTAAATTTAAATCGCATTTCTCGCGTCACCGCCGTCTGCAGGTCTGTGAAATAAATTCACGATTAGTGCATTCATTATTATACGGGATGCGCCATAGCTGGACAAGACTAGTTTGCCTTTCCTGCCTTGCTAGTCGATGTTTTATGTAGATAGTGTTTCCATTTGATGCAAAGTTTTAGGAGGCGGTTTTAACGCTTTAGACGTCGTTTTGTGAAACAAATACACTTCTAATAGACACGCATTTATTTGTCATCTGTCTAGCCCGTTTCCAGACTCCGAGATAGTCGGGTCCGCGAACACTAAAATTGAAACGGGGGGAAACTGGGAAGAGGAAGGACGCAAATCATACACTAACGCGTCATCCCTTCAATCTGAGACAGGGCAAATAAATGTTTATCCTTTATCCGCCCTGATCTGAGAGCCTGGAACAGGCCAGGGTCTGTCATGTCCTTTAATTTTTCACGTCACTCAGTACATTACTTTTTGTTTGCTAAAATTTTAAAGTTAATCGGCCGAGACTAGGAAATAAACATTTAAAGTTAAGCACCGACAATGCTTCAAATCTTGCGAAGGAGCTTTCCCCCTTCCCCGCCAAAAAAAAAGAAAGGAATTCTTTCAGCCAACTGTCACTCATTTATCCGAACGAACACCCATAGATTGTGGACACACATGGCTGGTCACAAAACTTGAATGGCAAACTGGTAGATTTGGACATGGAGAATTCGTGGCTGGATTTGTTTCTCGGCCGTCCCAAGTTCAAATCGACGGTCTTACTGATTATACTAGTAATAGTTGACACTACAGCTGCCCCCGCTCTGTATATTGTCGGTCAATAGCATTCTTGCTCGTTGAGTAACTCTTTGAAATATACCGATTCATAATGAAGATGTTCACACACATTCCATACAATAGGTGAGATAAATACAGGAAATAAACGCAAGGTTCCATGCACAGTTTCGGTTCGATTTAGACAGCTTTGATCGAAACATTTTCAGTTTCGAGAATAGTTTATTCTAAACCATAAGAAAAGATTTAATTAGAAGTTTAATTTTTCGCTATTTCTATTTCACGTATTACATTTAGTTCATTTTATTTGCCGGAAAGTAAGCCTTAGAAACCATAGTTAATTGAGTGGAATGGTTATGAAACCCGTCAGACTCCTTTGTTATATGTTTTTGTGGACCTGAAAGTGCACAACGTTCAAAAGAATTCCTATCATTTTGATTGTATTGACCAATAAAAACGTTGCATTAATTTATTCCATAACAATTTGCCAACAGAAAACAAAGGATTGTGCAGTTTCAGGGTGCTTCCAACATAAACTGCAGCACTGTTGTTTTTATCATTGATGTTTGCCGCTTTTCATAACCAGTCTCCTCTAATAACTATGTTAGAAACTAAAAGGACGTTTGAACAATTCACGCTCGCGCATTCTAGTCTTATTTTAAACTTTATAGCGGAAGGACATCTGTGAGCAGGGAATAAGTCAGCACAGAATTTGATGGTCTGCGAATTTCTGTAATCGTCCCTCGTTCTGCTAGTGATAAGCTAGCAGTTGAATCATTCACTCTTCTTGCTTGTTTGGGGCCGAGTCTACCCTGCGAGCAGAAAGATCGAAGGGCCTCTGCTCGCAGGGTAGACCAAGTCTTATTCCGGTCAAAGAAAGAGAAAGAGTGTCTGGCAAGGTTTCCAATCAAAGATTTGTGAACTCGTGTCTGGCAAACTCACTTAGTGTTAAAATATACACTGTTATACGCATCTTATAACTTCATCTACGCTTAACGAGTGTCTTTTGGTCCATAACTTTCATAACAAATGCTCCACAGAATGTCACTGATAACACGTAACGCAAAAGAGTATCGAAGTATGACTGCACAATTAATGTCACAAAATCTACTTATTGTAAGCGGTCCCTTCGGGATTTTTTGTGTTTTACGTCATCCTAACCATTTCGTACTTGCGGGCGCAAACAATAGAAACGTCATCATTACCTACCGATTCCTCGCGGCCCCTTTTCAAGCAAATCGAGATTTTTTCCATCTGTATATTTCCACTGTAAGTACTTTCCTTAATATATGCGCAAGTTACTAGAGTGCCTCCTCGGGATTTCGCCTTCTGGGCGAAATCTCTGCGGGGGCAATTACTCGTAAATAGTCAACTGGTTGCCTCTTGTGAGTTAGGATGTTTAATCCTGTTGTGGTTTATTATAGAACTATGTTTATTCGGTTTTGTTATAAAGCAGCCAAACCAGCTAAGCGAACTTGCACTAAAAACAAAGCTTTCACATTTTTTACAGGTAGTTAACGAACGCTGATATGACGACAACTACACAGAGACTAGTAGATTATTACCAATGGGTCATCGAAAACGGCGGTAAGTATCTACACCGACAAACTGCCCATCTCGCTCCATGTAAGGACAAACTGACCATCGGTTCAACCTCGTATCAAGGGTCCTGTCCCACTCCTCGCTCCGCGGCACCAGTAGGAGTGGACCCTGGGAACGAGGTTGACCGTCCGTTCATCCGTTCTTCACAGATAACCTTCTACGGCCTTCTACAATCAAACCCCGCTCAGTACGGGCACCTCATTATTACAGACAGTTTGCTTTGTCCCTAGGGAAAGAAAACCCTTTTATTTTCTTTGAATCCAACCCGCGCTCAACACGAAAACTTTCTATGACCCCCTCAGTGTTCATATTAACGGGGTTTGACTCTGGTACTTGGTAATCCGAGCTACAAATAACAGGCGGTCATCGGCCAATGTTCGACCAAAATTTGCTATATGTCGCACAGGAATCCTACCTTTGGTCGCGGAACGTGGTGAATGGACATAGTTCATAGTTCAACTTAAGAACATCATTTTAAGACTGTAGATTGTCAACGTCTCGTCTATCTAGGTTGTTTGTTAATACAGCGAGTTGGGCGTCGTTTTTCGCGGAGAGGGAACATAAAGTTATCCAAAAAAATTGCTTTTTAATAGCAAAATCACTGTTTTAGTTGAACAAATTTGTCTCCCCAGCATCATAACAAACCTTACAGACAACAAAAATAAGTTTTGAAAAACTGTTAGCCTAACAAGTTTTCAAAAGCCCCAATTGTAATCCGTTTTAATCTTCGAGTTTGTCCATCTGGGGCTTATTTTGAATTTGCTCTTCTATTTATACCTTCTTTTATTGCTTTGAGCGATTATCATTTATCTAACGGCAATTCTCACTGTTTGAATATTGAAAAAATTCGTGACACAACCCCTTTAAGAAAGTCAACTTACTGTGTATGTCGGACAAACTTTCTTGCTTTCTTGTCCGACTAAAATGGTGTCCTGTCTGTATGTTGTGGTCGTTATAAAAGAAAAAATATATATTTGTAGGCCTTACTTCTAGTTAACGGTTGTTCTCTTCTCTACTTTAGATCCCAAAACCGAGGAATGGCCTTTAATTGCCACTCCATGGCCGACTGTCGCTTTAGTGGCCATGTATTTGTTCATTGTCAAAGTAGGGCCCAAGATAATGGAGACCAGACCAGCTTACAGTCTGAGAGAAGTGCTGATTGTGTACAACTTTGCACTTGTACTTCTATCTGGTTGGATGGTATACGAGGTGAGCTTGCCTCATGGCTCAGTTATAACATTGAAGATGATGCCAGAGTGATTTCAGTCTGAAAAAAACTTGAAGAAAGCTGAGCATTTTGAATGATCTTGGTTTCCCCTTCTCATCTTTTTAGTACGCTCTACGCATGAGTGTGGGAGGGCGCAGTTCGTGAATGAGTGTGGGAGATTACAGTTCGTGAGTAGCGTGAATGAGTGTGGGAGAGGGCAGATCGTTAGTAACGTGAATAATTGTGGGAGATAAGATTGCAGATCGTGAGTAACGTGAATGAGTGTGGGAGAGGGCAGATCGTTACTAACGTGAATAATTGAGGGAGATAAGATTGCAGATCGTGAGTAACGTGAATGAGTGTGGGAGAGGGCAGATCGTTAGTAACTTGAATAAGTGTGGGAGGTAAGATTGCAGATCGCGAGTAACGTGAAAACGTGTGAGAGATTGCAGTTCATGAGTAACATGGATGAGTGTGGGAGAGGGCAGATCGTTAGTAAAGTGAATAAGTGTGGGAGATAAGATTGCAGATCGTGAGTGACGTGAATGAGTGTGGGAGATTGCAGCTCGTGAGTAACGTGAAAAAGTGTGAGAGATTGCAGTTCATGAGTAACATGGATGGGTGTGGGAGAGGGCAGATCGTTAGTAACGTGAATAAGTGTGGGAGATAAGATTGCAGATCGTGAGTAACGTGAATGAGTGTGGGAGATTGTAGATCGTGGGTAACGTGGATGAGTGTGGGAGATTGTAGATCATGAGTAACGTGAACGAGTGTGGGAGATTGCAGCTTATGAGTATCGTGAATGAGCGTGGGAGATTGCGGCTTGTGAGTAACGTGAATGAAAATTCTGGGGCAGAGGAGATGATGGAAGTGGGATGGCATTTCACTCTTTCATTTCCCCTCTCATCTATTCATTTATTTATTCTGTTATTTATTTTTGATTTTATGCAGTTTATCGCTTCAGTCATGGATATTCCCAACTTTAACTTTTTGTGTGAGCAAGTGCCTTACGTCCGTGACGATCCAAGATTGAATCGGGTTTGTATAAACTACTTCAGCACAAAGTTGCACTCCTTAACCTAGTTTCAATCACTAATTCTAGGTTTCTTTCACCAAAAACTGTTCGTAAAATCCAGTTCCACTTTCATGACGGTGATTTTGGTCGACTGTATCAGCAATGTCATTAGTGTTTGTGCCTTACGTCACATTTTGCGTTTGCCTGCTATAAAACCTTTGTCAGGTGAATGGTACTAAGCACGTGTAGCTTAAAATTGAGTTAGGTTTTTATGGAATAATTATAAAATCATGTGTTGTTTACATGTTCAAGTTTGTTTCTTTCAATTTTGTTGTTGTTGTTGTCGTTGTTTTTATTGTTATCGTCTTTTTTTTGTTATTCGCCCTGTGAACCAGTAGCTACAGATTTATATTTAGTAAAACAGGATTTAAGAAACATTGCTTTGAAGTTTATTATTGTTATCTTCCTGTTTTACAGCTGGCTCGCGTTTGTTACGTTTATTGGTTGTCTAAGTTTGTGGAGTATCTAGACACGGTAAGTAAAGTTGATGAGTTACCAGGGTCTTGAAGAAATACAAGTTGTCTGTGTCATGAAAGCTGTTTGGATTTGATTTAACAATAATTAAATTCGATATTATTGCCATTGTTCAACCCTTTAAGTCCCAACGGTAACCAACGTCGATTTTCTCCTAACGATATCCATCAAGAGAGGATAAAGGGGACAGAGAAGGCATCCCCCATACACACCCTATTCCATAGGTAATTCGTCTCGAGTTATTTTTAGAATCGGGATAAAGTTACCTCGCGCGCTGCGTGGATGTTTCGTAGAGGTTTCGCGTGACTAAACGCCGTGCAAAACTTGTCGGGCGCGAAAGGCAATGAAAGCGTAAAGAGATCGAGAGCATTCCTGAATATTGACGCGAAATGAGTCGGCGCTCACATTGGAAAAGGGAATCGCTAGACTCTTTGACAACCCGTGAAATCAGTTTAACTCGAAGTTGTCGTAACCTCAGTGCTTTAAAAAAATGAGAAGTTTCGCCGGTCTATTGAAACTGGTCATTTGTACAAAAAAGTAGGACGCCCAGTGTTATTTTTGTTGAATAATAAAAGACTAATAAAAGAATGATTATCAAACCAGAAATTGCTCTCTTCAAACTGTAAATTATAAATGTTCCTGAGAGAATATTCAGTGTGTTAAGGATTTCCCTGCTGTACTGTTAGCTCTATACAAGAGAGGAAGGACGATTCTTTTTTAATTTCCGTTTCGCTGACACAGCTTTAGCAGAAATCTCTCTGTAGTCGTTTTCGTCGACAAAACGAAAAGCAATATCGCTCTCCGTGTCTTCCGCCATTTTGTTCTGCGTCAATTCGTGAAGGACGCGTGGCTCTGAGCGTGGGTCATCCACGCGGAACACATTCGCACTATGTAATTGGCTGTTGTCTAATCCCCCTTGGGATCTGTGGTCTTAAAAATAACTCGAGACGAATTACCTATGGAATAGGGTGTGTATGGGGGATGCCTTCTCTGTCCCCTTTATCTTCTCTTGTATCCATACATTGTCAAGAGACTAGGTTATGAGAATTAATTAAATGATCACGTAAGAGAAAACACTTTGATCTTTTATGAAATTCTCTCAACTCATTCTTTAAGGAAATATATAGAGATCAGTTTGGAGAATTTGTATGTGGATATTTGGGCTTAAAGAGTTAACTTTGACCCCGTCTATATAGAGAAAAGTTGGCCGGAGTAAAAGGGTCGCCGTCCCTGCCCCCAGTCAACTTTAGCGAGCGTTTATTCGAGAATAACCTCAGGTTAAGTCCGTCTGTGGAACAGCACCGAAATCCCTGTTCTGGGCCCCCACTTGTGTACCAGGATTTGAGTACATGTACGTGCTGTGATTGGCCCGTTAAAAAGCCATTGTCAATATGGTAATCGGGTTGAGGGGAAATTTGACACGCATTTCCGGTAATCCAGTGAGTCCCTTGGAGGCCCAGACCAAGGATATCGGCGTTGCTTCGCAGACGTTACTAACTGTGTTTAGATCACCTAAAGGCTATCTCGGGTACGGGGATGACATTTCTTCCCGGGACAACTTTTCTTCATATAAACGGAACCTGATTGATATATTTTCTATTGCAGTTTTTCTTCATTCTTCGCAAGAAGAATAACCAAGTGACGTTTCTACACGTGTATCATCACGCTAGTATGTGCGTATTGTGGTGGATGGTCTGCAAGTGGATTCCAGGTGAGAGGGATGGATGGCTTAAATAAGGTAGGGGATGGGGGGTTTAAAAGAAGCGGTTAGTAGGTGTGGTGAAAGAAAGGATTCCCGGTGAGAAGGATGGGAGGTTAGAACACGGTAGAGGAGAGGAGTGTAAGAAAGACACGGTTAATGGGTGTCGTTAGCGAAAGGATTTCGGGTTAGAGAGATTGCAGGCTAGAGTAAGAATGGGGATGGGAGCGTTTGCAAGACGTGTCTAATGGGTGTGATCAGCAAAAAGATCAAGTTGAGAGGGATGGGAGGCTAGAGTGAAAAAGGGGATCGGAGTGTTAGAAAGACGCGGTTAATGGGTGTGATCAGCAAAAGGATTCCAAGTGTAAGTGTCAGTCACGTATTAGGATAGGGCGTCCGTGGAAGAAGCATTGGACAGGATGTAAAGAAACATGTCTTTATTGGGTGTGGCCTTTAAGGGAAGAGAAAGAACGATGCGTGTAGTATTAATCCAACTGAGTTTCAAGTGATAAAGAAGGAGAACAGACGAGATTCTAGGGTTAGCAAAACGAATACGAGAGCGGCTAAAGAGACTGAGGAAAAAAACGTGTTTACATTGTTCCCCTTTCGTTTTGGTCATGATTTTCGCTTAAGACATAAGTAAACGCCACCAACTATTTCATGGTAAGTTTTTTTACAGTGAGACAACTTACGGAAGAAGAAAATAACGAATGCGAAAATAGACGAGGAAAATGGAACTAATTATAAATTAAGATCGATCACTTAACGCCTTACGTAACTTCTAAATTTCCGTTTTCACGCAAGTAGGATAATACGAAAACTTCCTTTAAATTAACACTTTTCTTTTGTTTTGTTTCAGGAGGTGTCTGTAAGTATCCTGTCAATATCTTTTCTGTGGTCGCTTTACTCCCTTTTTTGTAACTTTGTATCTTTGAAACAACTTTCTGACCGTCTGTCTTTACTTTCAGCTTACTTCGGTGCAACATGCAATAGCTTTGTCCACGTGGTCATGTATGCTTATTATGGTCTGTCTGCGATTGGTCCGCAAATGCGTCCGTATCTGTGGTGGAAACGCTACATCACAAAGCTTCAACTGGTAAGAATCCTCTCATTTATTGCAATACCTTCTAGAGCTGAGCGATTTCAACTGAGTGACGTGAGACCAAAGGATTAATCTGGCCATTCACAACAGAAGAAGACTTTCTAATGAACCAATCAGAACTTAAAGCAAATGTGTCACGGGCTATAAGCGCGGGAAATCGCCCGAAAACAAGACTTTTGATTGATTGGCTGGCTGAAAAGCTGGATCACGATGTCGTGTAAATCACAAATTGAGGAAATACAAAACTGAAGACTTTGAATTTTATTTTTACACTCGTTTGAAATGCGCTCTTCTACCATAAAATTCCTTGAAAGAAAGCCCCTAGATATAAGTTCATCTACCCGTCAACGTAATGTTGCGTTAATAAGCTCCGTCTATTTTGTTTGTTTGTTTTGTTTTCCTAACGTAGGCGCTAAGCCTTTAAGATTCCGTTGGAAAGTCTAAAACTACGAGTTCGATTTTTCAGTAAATCAATAAAATGACTATTTAACTCTTAGAAAACGAGAACCAGTAGTCTAATTATTTTAGTAGAAACTAAATGACATGCTACTTAAGATTCTAAATCAAATTTTAATGAAAATGTAAATAAACAAGCCTTTTTATACACAACTAATTTTGTACTTATTACCATTTAAAACGTTCTATCCGTTTTTTATTATTGTTTTATCGGTTTTTTTATAGTATCCTTAATTCATTTACCTACTCATTCATCAAAGACGATTTGTTAAAGAGTTTGCCGTTGTTTTGCCCTTTTTCAAAACTTAGGGCTCGCTACTCGCGTGAAAACGTATTTGGATATCGCCATAATCATTTTTTCTCAAGAAGTTCATTCCGAAAGATCATCCCTTTAAGCCCAAGGGGCTTCCTTCAGGAGCTTTTTGGAGGTATAGTAAAGCAGATAAAAAAAAACGATTATAAACTGAAAGAATGCGCTCTTTTTTGTTTCCGCTGGTTCTGCACTTGTTCGCAAAATGTTTTCATGTTGTTCTCAAGGGTTACTGTTTTCGTATTAGCAAGCAACGCCAATTATGCATATTAAACACGAGTAGCCAGCATCAAAATTTGTCTGAAAATTCGTCTTTCCGCTATTCGGAGAAGCTGTAAAGCCACATGTGTATGGCATCATTGTTAACCGTCGTTTGTGTCAACCACGCCAGCCATAACAATTGCTCTTAAAAACAGCGGTTAGCAATAATGCTCTGAGCACACTTGATTTATTTTGTAAAAATTTTGGTATTTTAACATCGTTCGTCTTGCCGCACTGCAAAGTAGTAAGTGTTTCTAAAACCAAAGGCATGTTCTGTCACAACTAAGGCTATGTATACAGTATACTGGATAACTTTTCACGTCGACTTGAAAAGCTATCCGCTATAGTATGAATACCTGTTCATTCTACACAAACGAGTGGCATTGAAACCTGTCCGATCCACGTTCAATATCTGGGTGGGGCGGCTGCGCCCCTCTACAGAAACCACGCCGAAGTGAGCGTTCTTATGTGTGACCAGACGCCCTATCCGACACGGTTTACGTCTTGGCGCAAGAGCTATCAAGTATTGTTTTTTGTTTTGTTTTTGTTTTTTTTGTTTTTTTTAAGGCGAAACTTTGTAACTTTATTTGATTTACCACAAAATACAAATAACGATAAAACAAGACAGTTACACAAAAGCAAATGAAAGTGGAGAGGAAGCCCAAAAAGAAACCATGAGGCTTATAGACATTGGGCTCCCTCAGAGTAAAAATAAAGTTAACAGTAACAGTAAGGCCAGGATCGAAAGTAAAAGACAATGAAGGTAAGTATAAATGAACTAAGTACATAGACTGAGTTAAGTTGACAAAATATAAGGTATGGTAAATGTAACAATAAGTATCAAAATAATATCAGACATGTGAAGAAATATAACTATTTACTACAAGATTTATAGCTAATAATTCATATATAATTTTTTTTTCAATTTCGTTTTGAAATTGTGCAGACATAGCTCAAGTCTCTGATTTGATGTTGCTCTGGGTCCCTGAATTCCGTTTTTCTCTATCGACCATGTTTCGTTCGCAAAAAAGGCTCACAGTCTGGTTTAATGCGTTCACACTTAAATTATGAAAACATCCAAGTTCTTATCTTATGTTATATATGATTGACTAATCACTATTTTTTAGGAATGGAAATAACAGTTAATGAGTAAATGATGTTTTTGTCCATGCTTCTTTGCAAGTTTAGTACACTAACTTATACATAACGCCCTCAATAAAGCTTTGATTTAAATAATGTTGTCCTGTCTCTTGTCCATGTTAAATGTATTCATGGTCGTTTAGTCTGACATAAATTGATCTAGCTATAAAGCTTAGAGCAGTTAGTTATTGCGGCACAATGAGAATCAAATTCTTTTCAAAATGCAAGAGAATAGTTAGTACGTCGGCATTTGAATTACTGATACCTTAATAATAAATGTAACATGGGTGTATAATTTGAGTATTGTGAACAGGAAGGAATACTATTCTTAATGTATCCTGAAGTCATATTTAGCTTTATTCTCAAAGGAAAAGTGGTAGTAAGTTAGTTAGTCGAGTCATTGAGGAGATCCCTTGTACGAAGGCAAGCGCGTATCGTGATAGAAAACGTTTAGCGGCCTCGTTGTTTTGATGCGTACTATAAGAGGTAGTGATGTAAGAGGATAATAGCTATGATTCATTATATAACACTACTTTTTTATCAATATGCGTCTTTATTGGTTAAGAAGAGACTGTGCAATATAGTATATGTAGGATCATTGTAGTTCATGTGTGCTATCGTGCGACTCTTGATTCTAGCTGCTGATTCTGCAGTTGTACTCATAATATTTTCTGTTAACAAAAAGTGTTTTCTCAAAGCGTTATTCTAACAGACATATTCGTTCGATAGTTGAGACCTTCGACACGTTAGTAACGTTTTCACTAAGAATTCTAGTAGCAGGAGAAAGGTGTAACTTTGCAGGTGAATATTGTAAAAAAAAGACTCCATGTCTGAATAGAAAATTGTTATAGGCTATCGCACGTTCTGAACCGGAGAATTCTGTGTACTAAACGGAGAATTCTCCGATCTCCTATGCCTAATGAATACCCTGCCGGTTACGTTCATCAAATGTAGGACTTATGTCCTTTTTTGTGTAAACGCAAACATTGGAAGTCGTCTTTGCAAAGTGTAAAAATATAATTCATGACACAGAGATAACCCAAAAAAATAGTGATAATAATAATAAATAAAGCATTAGCTCGGAAAAATAGTTACCCCAATTTGTCTTTTGGGGACAGTCAGGGCACAGTAGAACCGTTGATCGTCTTGGATTCAGGCCCTAAACTATGAAAAAGGTCTACTTTAAGGGGCTGTGTCCGGCTGCATGTAGTCTATTTCGCTTTGGTTATAGTGCCAGTTATGCGTCCTTATTCGCTATGAAACTTAAGAAATTGTACCAGTGAACTAAAGATCTGTGAATGCCTTGTAATGATCAAATCACTGATTAGGTTTCACTGTTTTTCAATAATGCATTTGCATAATACCCTCATTTTCCTTCTACGACCAGGATGTTCCCAGGGTTTTGCCTTTTGTGTACAAATTAGGGCTGTTGTTATTTGAACCTCGATAGGATTATCAAATTTGAATATAAAGGGAAACGCGTAAATGATGTGTGCTGTTACCATTCAAATCAAACCTCTTAAGCGGAAATTTTACATAGTTTTATTCGCCGTTTGAGATTTTATAGAAATAAATTTATAATTTTTTGTGAATTTGTTAGTTTGGCCTGTATTAGGAGTGAGGCCATGTCACAAGAATTTTGCTCTGTGAGGTCAATTCCTCGCTGAAGTCATTACTTCCTTTACCTATACCGCCATAAAATGATCCTATAGAGTTAAGAAGAAGATATTAAACAAATTTTAACAGAGAGCAATAAACATAATACTTGTTTGGTTTTTTTTTGCCGGGCATAGCATTTAAACTTTAAAAAAAAAAAAAATGACACAACTTTTTTTCAAGGTTAAGTCCATGTGCACCCTTACTATCCCGTAGTAACAGACGACAGGAAACAGCTTCAATACCTAAATATAGTCTTTACCCGCCCAAATATCCACATACAAATTCTCCATACTGATATTCATACATTTCCCTAGAGATAAGTTGAGAGAGTTTAATAAAAGATCAAAGCAGTTTCTCTTTGCTGATCATTTGGCTAATTCTCGTAACCATTTGTCTTGACAACGTACGGATATTGTTAGGAGAAAATTAATGTTGGTCACTATTGGGACTTAAGGGGTTAAATAGCAAAACTGGACCTTTATTTTTGGAATTCGATTGTTGCAAAGACACGTTTTAGCGTTCTTAAAGATAACAAATATTGTGGCATAGCCCCTGCAAGTTCTGTGTGGTGATTTTTGTGCTTGTTTGCTTTTGTCTTTTTAGACTCAGTTTACTGTTATCATAATATCTGGGGTGGGCGCGTTGTTCAACCACGACTGTAAATACCCCACTTGGGCAAAATGGATCATGGTTTTCTACACATTCACTCAGCTGGCACTTTTCAGCAACTTTTACGTCAAAACGTATCTGCAAAATAGACAGAGCAAGATGGCGGACAGCAAAAAAGAATCGTAGGCAAGACTTCTGGATTAAACAACCAATGACCCGGACACAAACACACGACTCGGTGAATAATCATTTCGCGATCGTAGCAAGGGATGGACTTTTACACAAAAACATTTTTTTAAAGAAAGCAATATATGACTGGATAAGTGATTAAAAAGTGAAATTATTTTCATTAAATTGTGCAAGTGCATCTTAAGCCTACGATCATTCCCTCCCCATATCTCTTATATGCCTTTCCTCTCTCCTGTCCAGAAAAACAAAACAAAACAAACAAACAAACAAACAAAAAACAACGTGATCGCAGTTTATTGCATTATGGGATTTCTTGATGGATGACATCTGTTTTTAAACTTCTGTACTCTATTTAAAGCACTTGTTGTTTTTCAGTGAATGAGATACTGGCGTGTATATATTTTCATGATATTTTATTTTAATCGAAAAATGGGTATTCAATTTTCTCATTTGTATGTAATGGTGTAAGGGTTTTCTATTCTGTTATGTTTTTACTCTTTTGTTTTCAAACAGGATAAGTAGAGTAGGTTATTTGTTCGTCATTAAAACTGAAAAATAATATATTTTTTTTATAATAAAGTTATCCAGCATTGAAGGTGTTGTACAGTTTTATTTTCAAGCGAGCTTATTCGTGCAATCGTCAGTTCAGAGCACAATATAATACATTACAGTTTAGTTTACATATCATTTCCTTAATGTTTTTGTGGTTTCATAGAAGACTGTATTTTGAAGATTATTTTGAATATTAAGGTTAAGCGTGAGGATTTCGTGATAAGCTATAGCCAATGTATTTGCAATCTTTGTATACCCCTTAGTGGAGGGCAAATATAATGTAAGACACAGTTCGTTAGCCAACATGCAGAAAAATAGCATCTAAATACCAAGGCAAAGCAGAGCCTAGCAAAAGGAAATAAAAGAATGACGAAAGAAATAAATCGGCTGCAAAGCATGCGAATAATAAACAATTATTGGATAAGGTTTTTGTGATATCCGGAATAATCAAGGTCAAGGGAAGTGTTATCAGCTGACCTGACGGCCGAGGCTGATAGCACTTACCGAGGCCTTGATTATTTATGATATCACAAAAACCGAATCTTATAATTGTTTCATTATACATTGTTTTGAAGAAAATAACAACAAACACACCGTCGCAAGGAACCCGAATTAACACTGTTATTGGAAATCATGCATTGCGCGTGCAACCTAAAGATTAGTCAGTTATCTGCGAGGAGATAACTAACTAATCTGTAGGTTACGCTGATTTCGAAAATTAGCTGTAGGCTCTTAGCCAATGAGAAAATAGATAGTAAGTAAAACGTAGAACAATACGCAATTATTGGACGAGGTTTCTGTCACATCCGGAATAATCGAGGTCAAGAGAAGTGTTATCAGCTGAGCGAGACCTTGATTATTCCGGATATCAAAAAACCGACTTTAAAAATTGTTTTATTTTACATTTTTTTGAAGAAAATAACGACAAACACAGGCGCAAGGAACCTGAATTGACATTGCTTTTGGAAATCATGCATTGCGCGCCCAAGCTACAGATAAGTCAGCTGTCTGTTAGCAGATAACTAACTGATCTGAAGGTTGCGCAGACTCCAAAGTTAACTGTAGGCTCTTAGCCAATGAAAAGACAGATAATGAGTACAATGTATAATAATCGAGATAAACTGTAGCCAATGTATTTGTAATTTTTGTGTACCTCTCAGTGGACAGCACATTTGTAAGACGAACAGCAATAGAGCTTAGATAAAGCAGAAAACATGGCATCTAAACACCAAGGCAAAACAGAGCCTAGTTAAAGATAATAAATCATAAATAAATCATAAATCAGCTGCAAAGCATACGTCGAATAAATGAGTTAATCTGCGTAGTACATACGATAAGACATTAATAACCATAGCCTCCCATCTTTTCATCCATTGACTGATAATACAAATAACGAACTCTTACCGAAACCATTTTTCAAGTTTAACGAAATTCGCTCTAAGGTGGTTCCGTGAACGGAACACGTAAACGCACGAGTTTTTACCGGTCGAAAATTCGCCAGGTGCCGCGTGAACACGGCCTTCGTTGAGGGAAGTATGCATAAGCCTGAGAAATCAGCTGACATTTGGCGACCCCACCACTGGTTTCTCCGCGAAATGACGTCTGAGAAACCAGCTCAGAAATTTCATACCCATTCCATGGGTAGTGCTTCTGATTCGGGTTTAAGCTAATTTCCAGCCAATCAGAAGCACTACCCAGATCTTGGTAGTGATGCGTCATCAATATGGAATTCCTGAGCTCGTTTCTTAGCCGTCATTTCGCGGGAAAACCAGTGGCGGGCGGCGTCGCAAAATGTTGGCTGTTTTCTCAGGCTAAGTATGAATAAAAATGCTGCAAACGAGGTTGGGAGGTCAGATGCACTCAGTTGTTCCTTGTGTAAACGGTCGCTGCCATTTTTAAGCCAATATGTCAATTTTTGACATGTTATTGAGAGTGTTTCTATCAAAAAGAAAGAAAATCGCAACCCAGGGACGAAACCGGACCTTTAGTATCCTTATCTCTCTCTCTTACCACTACACTACCAAACCGACTCGTCAAAATTCCGAAAAACTTAAGTTCATAAACAAGCAAACTGTCGTTCTTAACTGTTACATCAATAGCAGGTGACCCTAGTCTGCTCCATAACTATGAACGTAAATTCAACTTGGGTTCCAAGGTCTTTCTTTCTAAGACTATTAAATAACGTTTAAAATGGAAACGGCCGTTTACGAAAGGGAAATAGTCGGAGGCGACGCTTATTCGGGTAAATAAGGTAACCTTATTTTTTTTTCTTTTTCTTGAACAGACTCAGTTTGTGGTAGTTCAGATTTACATAGTGAATGCCCTGCGAATTGACTGTGGCTACAGTAGGAATCAGCTCTATCTGACTTGGTCTTATCTTGTCACTTTAATCATCCTGTTCGGCAACTTCTACGTCAAGTCTTACCGTACCAAAAATAACAACAAAGACAGTCTCAGCGAGAAAAATAATGAACTCAAAAAATCGGAGTAAATACGTGTAAGAATATTGATATGGTTGGTAGTAAATACCCGTTGTTTTATATTGTTCTAAGGTGTAAGAGAGGGTCCGTATTGTTTGCACTCCAATTCTGGCAGTACACCAAAGGAACAGTATTAACAAGACTAATATTTTAACTTTTACTGCAATGATGTGAGATAAATGTTTGTAGCTGCTTGTGCAATACAAAATAGGAAGGCGGAGAGAAATAAGTTGTCTTAAGGTCATCAAAATGGCTACATATAGAAAGGATAATACCTCCCGCAACTTTCAGAGTCGCAAATTTTGCAGTCCACCGTTAGTTGCTATCTAGTTTGGATCCTCAGATTCATTTTATTTCCTGTTCCTTATGAAGGAAAGAGATAACAGAGAGAAAATTGTACTTGCAGTACTTTTATGGATTTTGTAATTCATGGAATTAGTGACAAGGGGGAGTAGACGCACATTCGATCTCAGTTATCATTGAAATTGCGAATATTAGTAATTTGATTCTTGGCAAGGAAAATATTTCTCACAGAGAAGAAGAAAACATCAGTAGACTTCGTTTCAGAAGTAGAACGCCGTTAGATAGTAAAGATTGAGTAGGAATTGCAACATTTACCGACCAGTCAATACTCAATCATTTAACCCTTTATTAAAGTCCCAAATAGTGACCAAGATCAATTTTCTCCTAACAAACCATACATTATCAAAAGCAAAGATTGAGGAATGATGAAATGATCACGTAATGTAAAATGCTTTGATCTTGTATTAATTAAATTCTCCCAACTAATTTGTAAAGATTATTTTGAAGAATTTGTATCATGGTTTTCTGCATTAAAATAATTTTGTTTGAAAAGTGATGTCAAAGTCTTGTCATATTGTTTCATGAAAATATCAAATAAACCTTAATTCGCCAAAAATTATCCGCCACGCGTCGTATTTTCAACTTTCTTGTCATTGTTTAATATACGTTGAATTGTCGTTTTTGCTCTATAACGTTCTAATCACCCCTCAGGTGATGAATCTTATCGTACATGTAAGAGTTTTGCGGTTGAGGTGCGAACACAACAACAGGCGAAAAGACAAGCAGTTCCACTGTTATTTTTTGAAAGGGTATTTCGTGACCATGGCGGACAAAGGAAATGCTTAAAGCCGCAGTCAACTGGGAAGTGAATACACACAATAAGTCAAGAAATGAAGGCAATAGATATTATGAAGTTTCGTTCTAATGATAGGTTTTGTCTCCTCTTTGTTCTAGATCCAATTCATGATTGTAGTAGTGCACACTTCCAATGCTATTCAAATCAATTGTGGATTTCCAAATGGTTTCTTGTGGCTCCAGTCTGGTTACATGTGCTCTCTGTGTATTTTATTCATGAATTTTTACAGCAAAGCCTACGTTGAAAAGAGCAAAGGCGAATGATAGTTTCTAGAACTGTTCAGTTTTTTTTTTAAATTTTAAGACAGTTCCTCGGAATAACATTGGTAAAAACTCAAAGAGATGTAAGGTTGTAAAGCATTAATGACTCGATTACGAACGGGAATTTATTAATGATCCTAGCCTGAAAAAATAGCCGACATTTCGCGACGCCTCTACTGGTTTCCCCGCGAAATCACGACTGAGCAACGACTGCATGAATCCTATACTGATGACGTGTCACAGCCGAGATCTGGGTAGTGCTTCTAATTGGTCGTGTTGGTATAGGTAATAGCATGATTTGTAGTGATATTTGGCATAAATACCACGAGTGATATTTCGAAATTGTTATACGTAATTTCACGAGCCGTTAGGCGAGTGAAATTTGAGACAATTTTGAAATATCACGCGTGGTATGTATGCCAAATATCACATACAAATCATGCTATTATTTGTTTATACTACTACCTACAAAAGGTTTGTAATTTTCACATGTAGGTATTTCAAATTAAGCTGAAATACCACTGCTTTAAGCCAATCAAATTGCAGAAATTTCTCATGTAGTAGTATAACGAGAGAAATTTGTTTCAATCAATCAGAAGCACTACCCAGATCTGGGTAATTACACCCTCGTTTCTCAGACGTCATTTCGCGGGAAAACCAGTGGTGGCGTGTCGCCAATGTCGGCTGTTTTCTCAGGTTAAAATGGCCCTTATCCAAGAAAAAAATCTATTGATTCCAACATATTACTTAATGTCAAACAGAGCGCATTATTTATTCGGTAAGAGTCTTAAAGTTCTGTGGGTTACCCCAGGCTGTAATAAGATATTTCTTTCAGTTTCACATAAAAAGAGAAAATGATTATTTAGTTTTTTATAACATTGTTTTACTTTTTTTATTAAGTTTTTTGGTATTTTTACAGTTTGCTAAAAAGTTGTATAATTTTCTTTTTTTACTCTTGTTACGTTTATAGCTGGGTAATATATAAGGGAAAACAAGTAAAAAGAATCTAAATATGTTTTATTGATTTAAAGATGGCAGATTAGATTCATTGTACACCAGTGACAAAAAAGTAAAGAATTATCATATCAATACCTCTATGACTGATCTATATTAAAGGAAAAACAAATAAGAAAAATCTAAATCGATTTTCTAGATTAATAAGTAGCCGGTTGTGGTCTTTGTATATTTTGTGGTCCAGTATTTTTCCTTGGCTTAAATTTTATTTTCTTTTGTTTTAAACTCATTATCATATATCACCGTACCCGAAAACGAAAGAAAACAAAATTTAAACCAAGGATAAAATTGAGCCATAACATATACGTGAGGGGGAAAATGAAGTATCTCAGTTGTTAAGGTTTCTAATTAATGTTTGAATTAACAACAAATAACAGTAGAGTACCGTAAATACTCTATTAAGCCCCCTACGGGGCTTCTTTATTTCAAGCCCATTTGAGGGGGGGAAGCTTAATAGAGACGGGGGGCTTATTTAATTTAGAAATGGCGATGGTATCAGTTCTCCATAAAGAACTAGAATACAAAGTGGAAAAGCTCAAGAACAAGAAGTTTTAGGTCATACAGCTGAGGATCAGACTCAAATCCGAATTTCCAGTTGGTAGATAAACCATCCCGGATCAGTCCACACAAAGTTTTACAGTCGTGATTGATCAATACAATCTATCATAATCAGAGGTTATCAGAGGGAGGGGGACTTATTTGAGAAGCGGGGGGGGGGGGGGGGAGCTTAATGGAGGATTTACGGTAAAAAAAAAAAAAAAAACATTGTGCAGATGCCATTTGTGTCATAACAGTACTAAAAGTCTGAGTTTTGATGTGCAGCATATTATATGCATAGATTACCTTAAATGAAAACATTGCGTTCAAAATAAAAGCTTAAGTATTAAGCAATTATTGAATGAGGCTGAGTATCATCTGAAGAGTTATGGAGATCGAGGAGGGTGTTACGGCAAACTGCACTTGAATTCTTTTGTTTTACGCTTATCACCAGGGCAACAAAGAATCGAAAAAAGTGCGGTCATCAAAACTTTGATACTTTACGTACGCGATCTATACTTGGGTGATTCCGAACAAACCCAAAGCAACGCCATTCAATAAAACGTTTTGGAAGGGGTGACACATTGCCCTCGCCTTCTAACCCTTGGGAGCATCAAGTAGTGGAACTGGTTGGAAGGATTATGACCACTCCTTTGTCAAAGAGCTTTGTTACTCGTCTCCATCACTAACCTCAAACATGATCTGAAAATGAAGTAAATTCTGGAAGATGTAATATTGAGCTCTCTTCGTGAAACATTGTTCCTGTATCATAATGCCAAGGCCAATCAAAAGCCTAGAATTGCAAGGATTAAGTTTTAATCGAAATAGTAAATTTTACCAGTTCTTCAAAAGTTATACATCCAAAGCGAGCGTAGCCTGCGAACGGCAGAATTGCTCCACTACGGCGTGAAATTTTTCAGACTCAGACGTGTGTATGGTGGGGTTCACGAACCCCCTCCCCTCCCACCACCCCCCTTCTACTAATACCACCACCACCACTACCACCACTTAAAGATCTGTAAAATTCCGCGTCTTTGCGGAGCGTCATCTTCGTTTGTCACAATCGCTATATCACAATCGCTATTGACTGGTTCTAGTGGAAGGTTGAACAAAACCGTGGAAGGGTTTATTTTTAGTTGTTTAAAGAGGCGTTTAAATGAGGTTAGCGATAAACTACAATGCAGATATGATTCTCTGTCTCTCCTCTTAACGTCAAAAACACTGATAAAAGTTAAGTGACTAACGTTTTATTTGTTGCTTTCTTGAACAGCTCCAGTTCCTGGCAATTCTACTTCACACCACATGTGCGTTATGTATGGCTTGTGGATTTAGCCAAAAACTGCTCTTTTTGTTGTGGGGTTACTGCATCAGTTTGATCATCCTCTTCGTTAATTTCTACCTGAAGGCTTACATCGACAAGAGTAAAAAAGTGGAATAATGTCATAAGTGTTTACATCTGTTTTTCTTTTTCACGACTAGCTTCGAGATTATAAAACTCCGTCGTCGGCTGCCCCGGGTAAAAGTGTGAGACAGAGGAAAGCTCTAGAGATTTTCTGAAAACGCGTGGGGGCGGTTTATTTCATTCTAGATATTTTGAGAATGGACCTCTGAAGCCTGGGTAGCTCGGCTCGAATCGTTATGTATTTGAACAAAGAAAAAACTTATCAAAAACATTAATATATTAAAAAGAAAACATATTATCTGCGGAATTCATATAAAATTTTTCAATATGTTCAATTTTTTGAGGGAAAAGTGATTTTTGAGTAGTTGTGTACATTGTTACCTCAAAGGACTGCAAGTGCGTACCGGGAGTTTTTATATATATATATTTCTTTAAGCTTTTGTACTTTTTTTGTTTGTATTATTGTTACAGTGCCTTAATTTTTTTGGTACGAAAATAACTGAGAACATTCCCGACTGTAATGTATATTATGTGTTATTTTAGTATCCTGACAAAACATGCGTACGAGATTTTTCAGAAGTGTATAAGTTCTCATACAAGCGTGGCTTGCGTAGCTGGCGATTTTTGTTGTGTTTCGAAAAGTAAGAGTTACAGCCGCACGAAAGCTGAATCGAGGACAAAAAAGAAAACGATGGGGAAGGGGGCGAGGGGAGAAGGCACTTTCAGCTTATGTGCGGCTGAATCTCGAGACTTGCTACATATAGCCTCCCACGCAGGCGTTTTTTGGGGAGCTCGTTTTTCATCCCTCCCCACTCACAAGTTTTTAAAAGTGAAAGAAGCAAGTCTCTTGGCATAACCAATCAGGATAAAAAAAATAGGACTTTAGAAAGTCTTCTGAATCTCTTACTTTACGAATCGCAAAAGAAAAAACACACACAAAAAAAACCCAAGCTAAGCAGGCCAATACAAGAGAAAAATAAATCAATAGTATGTGTTCCATTACGTATAAGTTTTTTTTTTGTTTGACAAACCTCAAATGACTTCAACAACATACGTTTTGAGCTTAGAACAGACATTTTTTCGTTCATCTTTGTAGCTTTATATTCATGTTTATTGCAATTATCTTCAGATTATGACTCACGCTTTTTTTAATCAGATTAAGGTATTGAAAGTAGACCCGACTCGAATTAACACCCTGATGGGCTCCCGACGTTGAAGGTAAAATTACTTCCCAAAGAAATTAAAAAGATAGTAGGGGGTAAAAATTAAAGTGATTCGCGCAAAGAAACGGAATTTGTGGAGACAAACGGAACAACACTAAATGTTCTCCATCTGCATAATTCTTCACATCCTACTCAGCCTCATACAATAATTGCTAAATATACTTTTTTGTGTTAAGATCAGACCAAGATTAAAGATTTCTTCAAATGGAAACGTCAAGCGACGCAATCTCCACCTCCCCCAAGCACCTTTCACTTTTTTAGGATAAGATAAGGTATTATTTACACTGGCAACACAGAGAAAGTTAGCGTTACGTTTTTGGTGTCTTGATAAAACACTGGAAAAATTGAACAAACCAAAAATGAAGTTAATTAATTATTGAAGCATCACAGGCTTTCATTTTTTCTGACATTTGAATTTGGAAATTTTTGACTCGGATTGATAAACATCAAAATGATCATCGTGATCACTGAGCAAGAAATTTAATTGAACTTCAATATGTAAAAATCACCATTTATTGGTACGTATTTTAGAGCATTTAAAGTATTTTATCGACAATTCGGAAATTAAGGCCCTTCCTCAGAATATATGCCACCACCTTCCCCTAAATTCGAAACGAAAAAAAAAAACGACTCCGTGTCACGAATTTACAGTTTCAACTGTAAATGTTTAAAAATTCTCCAAGATTGTATAAATTATCCCACTGAGATATTGCCGACACAGATTTCTTTCCTAGTCCCATTCGTGTAAAAGTTTAACTAGTAATTGTGTCGGGCAATAGTTGACACCACAGATGCCCCCGCTCTGTATGTTGTCGGTCAATAGTATTCTTGATCGTTGTGCTGCTCTTTGAAATATACCGATTCATTGTGAAGACTTTCACACATATTCTATACAATAGGTGAGAAAAAAACAGGAAACGCAAGGTTCCACGCACTGATTCAGTTCAATTTACACAGCTTTGATCAAAACATTCTCAGTTTCCAAATATTTTATTCTAAACCTTGAGAAACGATTTGATTAGAAGTTAAAATTTTCGCTCTTTCTCTTTCCTTTTTTACATACAGTTCACTTCATTAGCTTGAAAGTAAGCCTTAAAAATTAAAAGGTTTGATCAATTCACGCTCGTGCGTTCTAAGAAAATATGCACGTAAAAAAACGTTAGCAGGGAATACGTCAGCACAGAATATAAACCGCAAATTTCTTTAATCCTCCATCGTTCTGCTAGTGAAAAGCTTGCTTGCGTGCAGACGTCTCCTATTTCCTTTGTTGCACGCGGAAAAGGGACGTCCCTTTTCCGCGTGCAACAAAGGAAATAGGAGACGTTTACACGCAGGCAAGTGATAAGCTCGCCGTTGATTCACTTGTCTTGCTTGCTTGTTGACCGAGTCTTACATTAAATTCCCCCAAAGAAAGAGAAAGAGTGTCTGGTAAATTCACGCTGCAAATTGTTTCCAATCAAAGATTTGTGAATGATAAATTCGTGTCTGGCAAACTCAATATACAGTTACCCCACCCCTTCAATACGCCACTTGCACATCTCCCATAATGCACCTTATTTGCCCCCCCCGCTCCCCCTAAATTTGCATAACCTTTGTTTTTCATTTCTCCTGGGTATTAAAGCCGTTTTAAGAGAAATTGAAAACAATGCCTATGCAAAATTTGGGGGTCAAATGGGGTGCATTATGGGGGATATGCAATTGGAGTTTACGTACCAACTTCATCTGCGCTTGACGAGTGTCTTGGTCCATAACTTTCAAAACAGCTGCTCCACAGAACGTCACTAATAACACGTGACGCAAAAAAATATCGAAGTATGACTGTACAATAACTTTCACAACATCAACATAAGCGGTCCCCTCCGGGCTTTTCTGTTTTACGTCATCCTAACCATCTCTTACTTGCGGGCGTGAACAATATAGAAACGTCACATTTCCCAACGATTCCATGCGGTCCCTGATCAAGCAAATCGAAATTTTTTCCGGTATACTGAGGGTATATTTCAACTGTAAGTACTTTCCTTCAAGAGAGAATGATCTATTATAAAGAGAGCGAATCCCCCATACATGACCCTCTTCCATCATTCAGATCATTCTCTCTTGTCAAAATATAAGGACTTGTATGGGAGAAAAACAATTGTTTCTGTAGCCTACGAATGTAAAAGGATTTAAATAAAAATCGGCTAACCTCTTTTCTGTGTGGTTTCTGAGCCGATTTCTGGCCATTTAATGGGTGTTATTGGAACCGGTTTGCTCTCTCAAAACCCTATGCTGAGAGAGAGAAAACCGTTTACCGGTACAACCCATAAAATGGCCATAAATCGGTCCATGCACAGGAGAGACCTAACACACATTTTATGTAAGGTAAGCTGTTTATTATTGAAAAAATCCTTTCATTTTCGTAGGTTACACAAACGATAGGTTTTTTCCACTTACAAATCCATATATTTCGAATGTTACGCAACAATGCCGATGCTCGCCGATGCTCATATTTCGAGCTTGGGGTACCTGTGGTCTGGGCAAAAGGTGACCTGATTAAAAGAAAAAGGCGCGAAATATTCGGATTGTTGCGGCGCGGTGGCGCAGCGGAAGTCATCTTGGATATTCGGCTATCTCGGCTATTATCAGCCATGGAATATAGCAGAGAATATGCTTTTTTATGCCTTTAATCTAACTCCACACCACTTGCGTTTGACCGATCAAAAAAAGCAAAATTTTGAAAACAACCAAACTGATCTATAGCAGATCTTATGTTGGTTTGGAACTGATAAAAAGTGGAGCGAAAGAGCAACAAACACTTGCAGGTAACATTTTAAAAGTATACATTTCTTTTAATGTATGTCTATTTTACGAGTCTAGTGGGTATTAAAATGTCTGTAATTGTGGCTCTTCCAGGTCTCCGAGCTTCCGTTTGGCGTTGCGTCTTGAGTATAAGATCAGCGCGTCTATAATTTTGCTTATCATTGCGCCGATAGTGTTTTGATGCGAATCACATGTCATTTTTAATACATTCAGACAGTTCTCCTTGTAGTTTTGTGATTGGGCTGTGTTTTGCGTCGGGTCAGAGTTTGAATTTTTTGGTTGGCTTAAAACTTCCCTCAAGATAACCATTTCAGTTGAAAGTTTTTAATGTCAAAGAGATCGTTTTCATTTCCCGGAGGGAGGGGGGATACTCCCTTAAAAATGTGCCGCTGCACTGGGTAGTCACTGGGTATGGTCTTCAGGGTCTTGCGGGTATACAAGTTCACTATTTAGCGTGTTCAATAGGGTGTCTTTTTGGATTGGAAGCCTTTAAAGAGTGTCAAGGCTGGCAATAATGAGTGTTCACATTAAGAAGGAATCCATGAGGGAATAGGCCATTTGAATGATGACATCATTTTACTACTACGACCAGAATCCTTCAGGGTTTTGCTTTCTTGTGCTAATGAAGGCTTTTGTTATTTAAACCTCACTGTGGTTACAAAATTTAAATATGAAAGGAAAAACGAAAAGGATTCTAGTCGTAGTAGTAAAGTCATTGTGCAAATGGCCTATTGAGTAGTTTTAATTTTCATTTGGACAAAAACCTTGTACCAGAATGATTTAAACAATATCGCATTCTTTTTACATTTTACAAGGGCTATAGATGTAATTAGTTGTCTGTAATAACACCAAAGAAAATTTCGTTTGAGAGCCCGAGAAAATAAATGTCAAATTTAACAAAATGACATCTTACATATGAAATTGTTTAGAATTTTACCTGTGTTTTCACAATTATTCTTGTGAAAACTGACATTTATTTTCTTGGGCTCCCTTGAGAGATAGTCTTTGGTGTTATTGCTTGAATTATATTCTGCAGAAAAAGATCTGGGCATATGGATTAGTAAGGATATGACATGGTACAAACAAGTAAAAGAACAATCTTTGCGCTAAACTACTTGGATACTTAAAGAGGAACACGAGGTTCATACTTAGAACCAAAGTAAGACGAATGCTATACCTAGCCCTAGTTAGGCCACATTTGGGATATGCCACCCAAATTTGGACCCCGCAGTCCATTGAGCTCATAATTTGTCAAGCTTGAGTGTATCTAAAGAGGCGCGACTAAGTTTATCTTAAAACTGCCTTACTCTTCTAACTCTAAACCTAATACTCTAAACCTAATACCTATTTGTTACTGGCATGAACTTTAAGCTCTAATCTTTCTTTTCAAATTGATGCACAGTCTTGGTAACATGAACTCCTCTGTCTTACCTGAAGTTTGCAAATATGGTAGACGCACTAGATCCTCAACCAGCAACGTTAGTGAATGCATAATTATGAAATGTAAAATTACTACGTACCAGAAGTCCTTTCTCATTAGGACTAGTAGAATTTGGAATTGTTTAGTGGATGAACTAGATTTGAGCTCATTGACCTTAGCTTCCTTTAAATCGGTTATTTTTAATTATTATAAGTTCGCGTTAGCTGTTTCCTATGATTGTGAAGACCCACGTTCATTCAAGTCTATCTGTTTAAAATGTAATAGTGCTTGTCCCTTCTCTCATCCAAAAACTTGTTGTATGTAGCTGTAGTTTTTCTTGTATCGCTGTGTTTTTTAATATTTCTTTTATTTTTTTATTAGTATCTAGGCTCGCTGTAATTGGCCACAGCTGTTGCGGTGTCCCTGCCAATGTTCTTTCTGTTTGTTTGTTTGTTTGTTTTTTTGGCGTGTCTAATAAAAATTTAAAAAAATAAAATACAGATAACTACAGCTACTACAGCTGTAATTATATCTATAGCCCTTGAAAAATGTAAAAAAATAATTTAATTATTCTGGTACAAGGTTTTTGTCCACTGAAAATTAAAACTACTCCATCAGGAAATTGAGTGTACTCAATTTCCTAATGGATTCCATCTTGATTTTGTGGTATAAACAATTTTTCCCCCAAACAAATCTGATTTCATCTTGTTATTTTGAGAATTCAGTTAATTCTGTATGCAAAACAAAACTAATCAGAGTCATAAAATAAGGTCTTTGTCTTAATCAGGGTAATGCCTTTAAGGCCTCGGCAGCACATCTCTACCCCAAATTTCCTTGTCCCTTGAATGCGTCTCCCCCGGGTTCATGTTCAGTATGATTAATTTATAGACTATGAAGAGAAGACCTTGATTCCCCCACAGATGTTATCTTTTCATTATTTTACAAGCAGTTTTGCTTCTGCACTCCTGCCAGCTATGCAGTGTATGATAGTTTGGGATCAAATTTTACTCACTCACTTTAGGTTTGGAGAAGCACTATAACATCTTCATAAAAACACTCATTATAGAAAAATATCAACTGAAGACAGATTTGCAGAGGTCAGGGTGAGTTATTTTTTTTCTGTGAACTACTTAATATAACACAGGGTCCAAAGAAAGTCAGTTTTACAGCTTGCCATTTGGGCACGGTGAAGCTAGCATTTACTAGCCCAAATGTCATTTCAACTAGCAGTGTACTCCTTATCAGGCAGTAACCACTATTAATGTTGATTCATCAGCTAATAAATCTATCAAGTACTACACTTCTCGATTGTTCTTTTTTGCCGGTTATCATTTTATCAGCCATTCATTATAATAATTCTTCTGTGGTTACAGGAGCCAGAAAAGTATTTTTACATGAGATATTGTGACTGTTATGTACTGAAGCAACGTGCATTAAAATTTACATTTTCTGCATTTTGTCATTTTGAGAGAGATGATTGACAGAAATGCAGAGTAAAGTCAATGACAGAAATTTCAATTTTTTTGTAGATGTAGTCACTGTTCTGTTGACTCTGTTTTTTGGAGCGTCATGTGCTAATTCATTCCCACTACTCAAGAGAGTCATCTTTAGAAATTCATTTGGGCAAAAACACTCATATCCATCCCCTCCCCCCACCCCTTTCCAACTTAATATTTCTAGGCCAAGATGTTCAAAGCTTGGTTAACTCTTATCTTGGGTTAACTGCAAATTGAGCACATAAGTTGTCAATGGTAGCTTATCCTGGGTTTACCTTAGCTCCTTAAACAACACAGCTCGGAAATTAGGGAAAGTAGTAAATCCCTGTGACTGCTCTGTGGTTGCCATCTGCAATTTTACAAAATTTCGAATTCTGCTACCGATTCCCTTCGAATTGAATACATTACAATGTGAATTTTTCCCTCCTCAGGAGCAGTTAATTTAATTTAACCCCTTGTATTCCGTGACTTATTATGCTGGTTTATTATTGGCCCTGGGGTAAGCTGATGACATGTGCATTAGATGTGCAAGTTTTTTAAAGCAAAACTTGGGTATATTTATACATGGTTTGCTTCAACTGAAATAACAAACAATTTTAAACATACATGATCATGCTCTTCTTTTCAACACAGTTTTTAGGATATCAAGGGAAATTTAAGAGAGTTTTTGTTTTTCAGGTAAAATTTTATGCTGCTGCCCCTCACCCAAATTACCCCTCAAGTGTACCCTACCCCTAGCTACCATGATCAATCCGCCATTTTATCTTTTTTGCTGCACAGACCAGGGCCTCCATTTTTCATACAGGCTTTGCCACAGGCAGCCCAATAAAAACCTCTCTTTGCAATAAGGTCTCTTAAGTTTAATTTAAATATGTAGAACTGTAACTCTTTTTCAGCGAAAAGAAAACAGTTCGTAATTTATGGTAATGACTCAATAGGCGTTTCTTCTTCACGGTTTAAGATTATACATTTTAAAAGCTACCATACTTTAGTGTGCATGGAGTGGACATGGTGACTTGTAAAATTTTGCACAAAGGCTTTTGTAATCTTGTACAACAGCAAGTGAAAATTGTCACATGGTTAAGTTAATACAGACAAAGCGTCCTAAATGTATTTCAGGTGCAACTCTCTGTTATATAACTTTTCTTTCACATGCTGGTTCAGCCACCAATAGTTTAGTATTTATTCTGTAATTATATACGCGGAAATTAAAAGGTTGACTTTTATACTACATTATACTGCTACTCGACGGTAAAAAGTATTTAATTTCGTCAGGTGCAAGAAATCCTGAAAAGAGCTAGCAATAACAATGTTTTTCCCAAAAATTGCATTTATTTCTTTGCGTCTTCTGAAAAAGGTTCTGAGAAATTAGGTGGATGGCCTTGAACTTTCCTAAAAAAGTGCTCTTTAATTTTTCAAGTGCCTACTGGACACTTTTAGTAAGCGTTTTAAAAGAGGCCTCTTAAACTATATAATCATTTGATATTTTGTTGCTGATCAGTTCCGAAGAGTATTCGAATAAATAATACAAAAAGCAATTAACTTTTGTGACTGAATTCTTTGCACCTGCAAAAACTGAATTGCTGAAAATAACATCAATCACCCCCAGACAATAAACGTTCATTCTCAGTCAAATTCACTAAAATAATATTTACATTCAGGCACATTTCTTGTAACCGTTAATCGATTCCACCACACAGAATCAATTCAAGAGCAAATTTAATATTTTGCTACGCTATGGGAGTAAACAAACGCCCCTTTCTTTCCCGCACGTGTACAGTCACATGCTGGACTCAAGTTAAAAGGGATCAACCCTGTCAAAAAAAATTCTCAACCAGTTCTTACCAAATAGAAAGGTTCTCTTTGTAAAGCTTCAAATTCATACTACATCATGTCTGGTCTTACGGCTCCATTTTTTATGGAGCATCCACTGCTTAGAGCAAAAATTATCTTCGAGCCGTCCATTTGCACTTTTCGGTAGGGTGGGTGGCGTGGGGGGGGGGGGGGGGGAAGGGGGGTGGTTGACTTCTGACAATAAAATATTTTTCCAAGCGTAATACTCTGATCAATTTTTCCTTCCTTTTTTTCGTTTAAATAAATTATACGACTTCACTATCAACCAACTGCAAGCTTTTTTTCGTTTCAAGTCTGTTTAGATGATAATTTTTTGTTCTGTGAATCAACCATCACTCACAGCACCATCTCCCAGCTCATCAAACTTCTGGAAGTCAACACCCTTAAATGGCTTAGAACTTCAGATTGTTGGAAGTACTGGGGTATGTGCCGCGGGGTAGAGTTAGGTTTTTTAGATGCGTATCAGTTGAGTATCTTTAAAGGTCAACAGGGTAATGATAAATTTTATGTTCACACACACCACACAACCCAACTCTGCGTTATCGATCAACAAATACGCTGTATATAAATATAGTTATATGTCCCCCCTCCCCCTCCCCCCGTTACCTTTCGTAATTAAGGGAAGAGCATAATGGATGCGTGCGGAAAGTTCTCTAATTTAACCTTAACAATGATTCTCTACAATGCTTCCTGTTTTTGGCATGGCCCTGTTAGGGCTTGGCGTGTGAATCCCTCGTTTAAATCACTCGCAACTTACGGAAAAAGAATGTTTTGTAAACACTGGCACAGTTACAATTTCAATCATCCCATTTTTTTTTCGTTTTTTGCTTGAGTCATCTTACGATCATGGACTCTTGACCTACACATCTAGCTCATTCCCTTTAAAAAAAGGGTTTGGTTATGTCGGCTCGGTTGTTATGCAAGATTTAAAAACTGGCTTTTTAAAGTCAATTAAAATGTTTCACGTGAAGGTGCAAATGTTACGTAACTTTCCTTCCCCGTACCACTGCTTCAGCCTCTGTAATAAATTCATGTATTCGTATACACAGAATTAAAAGGTTGATTTTTATACAAAATATACGTGCGGCGTGGTGGTAAAAGGTTTCTTGATGTATCAAAGCCGGCACCCAGTAAAAACTCTCCTGATAAAAAAATAAATCATTTTATTTATATTTTCTAGTAAAGCAACTAAAAATTAATCAAATGGCCTTAAAACTGTTTTTCAGTTTTTAAGTGTTTTTAAGAGTTATTTCTTAATAGGTTTACTTGGGCTATACATTTATTTGATGTTGTTTCTGTTTCGAAGCAGATTCGAATAGATAAGATGAAAGAGATAAAGGTTTGTCAATTTCCCTCACTGTAAAAACTACATATTGCCACGACGAAAATAATCTACAGTTAGGCAAAAATTGAAATTGTATATATAAAAAAGTAATAAAACATTCATACTCGTTCCTTGAGACAATGAAGTTAAATGTTTGTGCCTCGCATCAGACGGGGATCAAACGCAATATTTTTCTCTGGCGTTCGGAATTTCGCACTAGTACTGACCCAGTGGGAGTTAAAACGACTCTCTTTATTTTTTTTTCAGTCACGTGCTAAGCTCACGAGGCAAAAAGTACTTTCTGTAAAATTCATTTCTGAATACACTAAACTGTCAATATAACTGTGAGTCTTTCTCAGTTATAGGTTCCGTTAAAATTGCTGCATGTGGTCGTATCAGACGGCGATCAAACTCAATATTTTGCTCTGGCATACAGAATTTTGCAGCTTTAAAACCTAGTTCTGACCATGTGGAAGTTAAAACGACTTTCCTCAATTGTTTTTTTTTTTTTTTCACTTGTCGTGCATCAGTCATCACGTGCAGCGCTCACGAGGCAAAAAGTACTTTCTGTAAAATTCATATATGAACACAATACACTGTCAACATAACTGTGAGTCTTTCTCAGTTATTAGTTTCTTAAAATGCTGCATATGGTCGTAAATTGAAGGAACTTCTCTCTTGGAAATTTTAAAGGTTGAGGTGCCCTCGTGTTCCTCATGCACGCTTTGTTATATAAGGAGAGTTTCCTCTAAGCTGGGAGGCTGAGATTTTCGCCCCGTAGGCTTGCAATTTCGACTGCTTCCGGTAGTTCCCCACGATTTGTGTACAGTTCAAAGAGTGCATCCCACGGCTTATTAATGTCATAAATTTCTTCAAATTCTATACATTCGGATCGACCGTTTATCTTTCTCGCCAAAGATTTCAGTCCGTTCTGAATTATATGCGCTGTGTCGCTATCATGCAAGTCCCAAAATAAAATTGATGGCTTATGCTTGAGGTCTAAAGCTTTTTCTTTCAAATTCTTCATTTTTCTCTTCCACCGACTTTCTGTGTGCTGCGGCAAGGGTACAAAATAGCGTACTTCTTCCAGAGCCACTGACCATCGAACCCTTCGACGCTTGTATCCTTCTTCTTCCAACTCTTTATGACTTGTTTCTATGTGTATGACTTCCATCTCTTTCAGCCGCACCAACAAAAAGTTTCCAGTGATGCAGAGTAAAGGGCGATAGAACCTGAAGAACTTTTGATTAAACGAGCGGCCGTGTGAATTTGTTTATATGGGAGAGAACGCACCGCAATGGTTTTATTAATTTATGTAATAACTTCCTGTTGACAGAACATCCAGTGATAGGCTGTTAAAGGTAAACAAACAACTGTCAAGCTTCTATTTTTTTCGCCACTGTGGGTGAAAATGGCTTTTGAAAGCTTAAAGACGTCTTCCTTTGCACCTGTCTCTCAATGACAGCGGAAGACATCAGTGAGAGACGTCGGCGTTTCGTGAAAGCACGACTAAGCAAGAAAAACCCGCCGTCTTGGTGCAACAATACATAAAATCATCTTATATACTAAATGTTATCTTTTTGAAACGGGACGAAACTAAAGAAAGAAAGGATTTATCTTTATACACCGCTGTTTTATTTTATAATTTATTATTACTATATTTTTAAGAAGTGGTCCTAACTCACTGGTTGGTGCTGAGAAAATTTGTGTCTCACTCAGTTAATCGACCGACATTTCCGGCGCTATATTTATGAGTCGCTTTTCTTTAAGCTTGTACTATTGCTGGAAACGATTAGTGCTTCGTTTTATTTATTTTCGTGTCGACAATTGAATTGTGGTGGCGGATTCATTTATAGATCGAACATTTAAAATCTCGTCAATTTCAAAACCTTTCTGCGATGCTGCGGTATTTCTTGCCCTTTGTCGTCCTTGCCAGTACTATAATACAAGAACATGCGATAGCAAAATAAATTCTTTAGTAATTCCGAAAAAGATGAATAAATACTATACTATATCTACTGACTAAGTCTTAGACTGCATATTTAATGTTTTAATATATGCTGAGGTAATTGCTGAAAAAGAGCGATTAATCTCGGGTCTCACTTGTGAGGAATGTACCTGTATCCTGTCTCTTGTCTTGAAGGGATGGATATTCCAGTCAAGATTGCGGTAAAACGTATCCAAATTTAAAGTTTTGTAAGAGCATGGCATTTGCCCACTGAATCATTTCATACGTGTGAGCTTGAGCTGAGCGGTCACGTTCATAAGAGTTCCGCGAACTATTGAATATTTAAGATTTTCTCCACTCCTAGTAACGCAATGACCGGAGAGAAGACTAAACAGCAAAGTCAGGAAAACCAATCCTTGAGAAATGAAATTAGCGAACTAATCACAAAATACTAAAACTAATGTCCTTTTATTAGTTTTCCTTTTTTGATTTAATGTGGAACCATATTACTTATACGTTTCTCTGTTTTGCAAAACTGTCACTTTGTTGATCTCTTTTTTTCAAAGTTTTTGTTGTGAGCTTTTTTTGTTCGTGGCCTCTGAACTGAAAATATGGAAGGTGCAGTAGCACATGTTGCCTGCGTCGGAGACGCTCTAAACCTTCTGTAGTGGGCCCGCTTCAACGCAGGCTATAGCCCCAGGGGGGGTACTCTGGATTTCAAGTGACGGGGATGATCGAAGGATTTTTTTGGGTCTGAAATTTTCGATTCCGGGATTTTTTTGGGTACGAAAATTTGGCAAGTATTTTTTGGGTAGCTTGATTTGAGTAGAGATTTTTTGGGGGTATTAAAAAGAATCGGTAGTGCCCTGGCTGCGTAGTTCGGCGAATAAAGTACAAACAAACGTGTTTTGCTGTTGTTTAATAGTTAACTATGGTGTCGCTTTACATCCACGTGTTATAGTCTGTATTGTCCGGTGGTGCCCGGCCGTGTCAGGACTTCAACCGCTTCAATTCAGTCAATTGGCTTTACCATCACTGGAATTCCCTTTTGCTTCAGTGAAATTTTGCTGTTAAAATGACTGCCAGAGGAGGGAAAGGATATATTCAGATGGTATGATGAATAAACAAACACGAGTGTTCAATTTCCAATGTTTTTCTTTGTGTTATAGCATTACCCCTTTCTGGAACTTTAAAGGGCCGCAAAATCGGCATGGGATTTTTTGGGGGTTAATTTTTGGTCCAGGGATTTTTTTGGGTTTTGCTGGAAGCCCTAGGGATTTTTTTGAGTCTTGGCTTTTGGCTCCATTCGATCATCCCCGTCACTTGAAATCCCGAGTACCCCCCCCCCCCCCCCCCCTGGGGCTATAGCACATGATTTCTTCCATGTTTTCGTGTGAACTTCACTAGCATTATGGAAGTAGACTCCGGTTAAAGCACAAAATGGCTCCTGAACAATAGCAAAGGCTGGTGCGCAATTATTCTCAAACAACGCAGCCTTAAAACACCAACCACTGAAACGGGATCAATTTAGGGTTCTGGGAAACTACCCACCTACCCCTCCTCTAAGCCATCATTTTGCCCTAAGTGAGAACTAAGTGTTAATGTTAGATTAGTGAAGGGGTAGGTGGGCAGTTTCCCAGAAACCTACATTGATCCACCAAACGTTTCGATCTGTAATGCTGTGTACATCAGTGTTTAAATTAAGACAATGACATCATAATTTTGTTTTTAGCAAGAACCACACAAAATTGATCAGCTAATTAAAAGTGAGTTTGTTTTCGTGCATTATGTCATGATGCAGGAAGTCACTAGACGCGTCTATACTATGTAAACCTGAATCTGTGGTGTTGCGGAAGTCTAAAAAGTTGAGAATCAGAAACCGTTTCAGCGTCTTTGGTATTTATTACGAAAATCCTTAAAGGTGATGTTACAGGAGACGATTCGCAACGACAATTTTTTAGCGCAACACCGCGTTGCAACATTGTTGCAGCATTGTTTCTAATGGTTACAACATTGTTCCAACGTTGCAACGCTGTGTTGCGCTAAAAATCGTCGTTGCGAATCGTCCCGTGTAACATCAACTTTAATAACATTTCCCGAGACCAGGTTTCAGTGAGCCCGCGAGACTGAGCAGCCCCCACTCAAACGCTTGTTTTCACAAAAACCGCTGGACGCCAGCCTTGTTGATGTCATTGTTATCTAAGGTCTTCCATTTATTCAGTTTTATTGCCTTCCCTTCAGATAGCCTGTCAGTAAGATGACTACAACATAAAAAAAAAATTGTTGTAGATGTTCAACATTTGCGAGATGAACTGACACGTGGGTTATCATGTAAACTTCCGCAGGAAACTGATTTCGTTTTTCTTGTCTCCTCGATCAGCAGTAAAGAAAGCTCCACTTTAAAAGTCGTAGTGCAGATAAGAGCTCAATTGTAATTTATTCAAGACGAACCAAATTAAATAAGGATAACCATTACGAATACATTAGCTCTATAGCTACTCTGTAAATTTCGAGCATAAATAAAGTATATGTATGTATTACGTAAGTATTTTCATTCAACGTAGTGAACATACAGTGAATGTTCTCGGTCGTGGAAGATCAAGAGTAAATCGAACACAATACAACAACAACAAGTTTATTCAGTATTACCACTTCTATACATGGTGTTACCGATTGAAATACTATAATAAACAGATGGGTCTTCATAGTTCAGTTGTTTAGAGCACTGCAGCGCTAACGCGGAGGCCATGGGTTCGAATCCCGTAGAAGTCTGGAAATTTTTTTCGGGTTAATTTGCAATCGCTTAAATTGGAATTACCACTGCGACGATCTTTTCTTCATTTGAAATTTGTATTTCCGCAGTTCAAATCACCTTCAGATAGAGTTAAGGAAATAAAAATATAATTGATGAATGGTATAATTAATCATGTTATTATTACGTTTCTTTCGTCTTTCAATTTGCAAATGCTTGAAAAACGAAATTAGCAGTAGCCTTCTGATATGTGAATCAGTGTTGTTGAAAAAAAAAAAACAGCATTTATCATGGTTATTGTAATTTGTAAATAATGTGTTTCGTTCGTGGATTTCAATAAAAAGAGTCCTTTTCAAATCATCATATAGGTCATAGTGAAATAATACGTGCATTTCATTTCATTTTCATTGCAATACTATAGATACCATTTTGAGACAGTCAGGCTGGGTTATGCCTATTCATGCCATGCTTCTTATATTCTCTTCATAAGCAGCTTCTTTATGATTTGTGAATTTGCTCTTGTTTGTTTTTTATTAATACTACTTTGACAGTGTGCTCTTTTGGGCAGTGAGTTTAGGCCGTATTTCGCACTTCCGACGCTTTTTGGTGACAATTATATTTTCTAGGCCGTTTTCCACTTAGCGGCTTGACATTGATCAGATGATCACGTTTCAATATATTGTTAAAGATTGGTTCTTGTCATGCAGTGCAGCTGTTTTCTGGCAATTCGCGAGCGGTAGTGGACTTTAAGCAAGAGTCACAGCAGCGAGGGAAGGGAGTCGTGATCTCCGCCCCCCCTACCCCCCCCCCCCCACACACACACACACACACACACATACCCACCTTTGGTGGTTTGTGGGTACCGGTTCCCAAACCGACTCTACGGGGACCACCTAAAATCCGTTCGCTATTGACCTCCTCTATTATCAGTTTGTAACTTTGACATTAACCTTTTAATAATCTACCGTGATATTAGCGACAACGCCCTTCTAAATGTTTTGCCTCATACACACACTGGTTTACGAGGACCAAAAATCTGGTTTGTTCTACATAGAGGTTGCGAGGACCGATAAGTAATACAATAAGCCATCATTACTACAATTCAAAATTACTTTAATTTTTAAAAGCTCCCCTCAAAATTTTTGCTTGGAAAAGTTTACTGACTAGGCCATTCTGCGGGTAACGTGTTTACACACCTTCATTACGAGGACCGCACCTTTAATAATCGCATACCATTTAATTTTCGTCTATTTTAAATAGAGTCGAACCACTTAAAGTGTCATGATATAATAGGCGCTCCTGAGAAGCAAACCACTAAGGTCTCTTCGGCTGGGACCAAAATGAACTCCGACACACTAGGGTTTCTGTTCTAAGAACGGTGATTTCGGCCAATCATCTGTAACGGGTGCCAATCGATAAAGTGGTGAGTCACATATCGGATACGTATTCACACTATAACGGATAACCTTTCCTTTCGGCACTACTAGCCTGCATAGCAGACGCCTCCGTGCGTTTGTCCAGACAGTTATATTTTATGGCAAAATGGTAAAAAACAGTCCCCGGACAAAGAACTTTTTACTACCGGACTATTAAGCTTTGGAATCAGATCGATGTGCGTAAAATGTAATCTTAAACCTCTTCGCCGGTTCTGCGACTTAATTTCGACTTAATCGTTATACCCAGCTGTCTGTCTGTCTGTCTGCTGGCGTAAAAGAAGAAACGCGAAACACGTTTTTAAATCGTTGTTTATTGGGTTTCTGAACACGTAAACGGTACGTTCTGGTGGGCCACTAAATTAACAATATGAATGATAAATATAAAATATACCTTTCTTTATTATTCCACTATTATGTTATTTTGCCATACAAGGTCAAGAGAAAGCTCAAAATACGAGGCCGTAATACACTGTAGTGTCCTGGTTTAACCGGTTTACAAAAGGGCGAATACCGGCCGATGCAAAAGGAGCAACTATGACTGACAGAATCAGGATGTTTTGGATACTCTTACTAGAAAATAGAAGCAAAAAATAACATTTTTCGTTTGCAATAAAATAATTAACCTCTCATTCAATGGTTTGGCATATAACACGCGCGAACATTTTGCTCACTGTTAACGTCATTCTCACAGACGGAATCAGGATGTTTCCGAATTGACTCTTACCAAAAAAATAGAAATCAATTGCAAAATAACAAGTTTTTTTGTAGTGGAATAATAAACCTCTTATTCGATGGTTTAGCATATAATATGAACGGACAGTTTGCTCATTGCTCGTATTTTTACTGTGCAACTCGCAAAATATCCGCACGTATTATATGCTAAACCATCGAATAAGGTGTATTTATTTGATTGTTTAGACGGTAATACATATCAATCATATCAACTTTTTATATAAGCCGGGCTGTCGCGTAATGTAAACCTTTTCAAATGATTTTTTTAAATTTAAATACTCAATCACTAAATAAATACCGTAGCTGATCCAATTGACGCACCCTATAAAAAAAAAGCCTCTTGTCTAATAAACGCTTCGCTTCCGCCTTTAGCTTTGTATTAGATGCCCCCGTCTTCTTTATGCTAGCAGAGGTTTCTCTCTTCAAGGCTCTTAACGTTTAAGACTTCGTAAGTCATGCAAGAGAGAAACCTCTGCTTGCAGGGTGTGAGCAATCATCAAAAAGGAGCAGTTTTTTTGCTCGATAAATAAGGGTTTGTGCATTGCATCGTGGTCAGTGTCAAGTCCAGAGTAACGATTGACTAACGACAATAGCACAATGATCTTGAATTAGGGTTCTAACATCGAAGGTGAAACTAAAAAAACCGATATGATCTGGACGGCCTAGAAGTATCAATGAGCTGCATAAAATTCCTCTCTTTGCAAACTCTATTAATATTTTCGCCGAGAGAATATTATTTGAAATGACAATAAAAGCCTCTCTCCATTACGGTTAGCGCCCTATTTTGGACGCTTAAAATAAAGTTAAAACCACCGGGTATCTATTAGATCATTTACGGCTGATGATCTGTAATAAGAAATTGGACAACCAACTAGGTTAAACAGGTTACTAGAAGCAAAACTCTGCTGTGACGCAAAGGTGCGTAATTGCAGTCTGATTACAAGAACGAATAAGACGAACATTCAAAATTGCGACTAAAGCATATTTCTGGTTCGCGTCGCTTCTCTCCTTCCGAAAAATAGGAGACGAGACGACCGGAAATACGTATGCGGTCGCAGGCTCAAGAGTATAATTCGCATAAACATAACAAATCACACCAACAAACTAAGCACCTGTTTACTTGAAGGTGGGAAACCCGAGGGAGATGAAAGTAAAGTAAGAGAAACCCTCTTCAGTAGCTTTTTCTTTTAGCTGATGTTTGCACTCACGAAAACGTTTTCCTGGAAGTTCTTTTCCACATCATTAGTAGACAGTACTGTTATCGATAATGATAGCTTAGCTTCTTGCTGTACCGTTGACCATTTCTTTTTTTTGGCGGGGGGGGGGGGGGTGGGGGGGAAGGCTCTTGTGACCGATAGGGGTCATACTGCCTGTGCCTCCAGAGCTCTGACGCCATGAAAAAACACATACAACTAGGGCAAGGCAAGAAGTTAGCCGCAATCCCTTCTTCTACTTTTTGTGGCATTCGCACCACGACGGAATTCTCCCTCACCCAGGGCCAACAGGTCGCAGTTGTGTTGGTAATCACCTAAGAGGCGAAGCCTCTCAAATGCCAAATCTTACTCCTGGGCAGTTTCCATGGTCATTGCTTTTGCCACTTGTGATTCACTGTCTGGTTTGGTGTCTTCTGACCTTTTTTTGAGGCTTCTTACAGAACAAGCACACATGTGACCGCTCACTTAAGACATATTTTCGAGGTCTTCCCTACAAAGAGATTTAAAGAAATAAAATCCGTTGTTCTTCTTCTTTTGTTCGCATATTCGTACCACGATTAACTCTTTCTCCCCAAAGGGGAGGGGGGGGGGGGCGCAACGATGCCTTTAGGGCACCACTGCAGCTGGCCCAGTCTGGTCCACATTTACGATAATTGTAGGGTCGCAGTCTCCCCTGATCTTATTTTGTTAAAGATGATTATTCTTGCCAGAGTCGTCTTGGCCAAGCTGCTCCAGTGGCCGGCCGCGGTTTGTGTCTCTTCCCCTTCGTTCAAAATCTCTGAAAGATCTGCCATCTTTTTTTCGAGGTGATTTTAAGCAACATTAGGTCTCCAGCTGGTGGCAGAATTTCTACTTTGTTTTGCTTCTTTGACCCCAGACAGACAAGGGACCGAGAACTACCTTATTATAGGAAATTAACACTCCAAGAAATTAACGCGAATCGTTAAAATTCGCGTTAATTTAAGTCGCGTTAATTTTTTTGAGCGTTAATTTCCGCGCTCTTAATTTCCAGTATTTTAACCCAATTCTTGACACCTAAAAAACATTAACTACAAGCTTTCTTTCTTTCCATTTACCCTTTATTTTTCATCTTTCACAAAAGCTAAGGTGAAGGTTTACAATATTTCGAGTTCATCTTCATCGTTGTCGCTGTCAGAAGTGATTTCAGCTCAGTTTTGTTCAGTTTTGAATTTTTTTGCATCCATTGTTGAAATAAATTTGTTCCAGTTGTCACCACCAACTGTCTCTTAATCGCGTTAATTTCCTTTATTATGAAACTCTACCTCCTCTTTCGCGTTAATTTTCTTCATTCGAAAGTCGTTTCCCATTAAATTCGCGTTAATTTCTAATACCTTAATTTCATGGAGCGTTAATTCCTATAATAAGGTAATCTTGATGTTCAATGAAGTTCTGGCATTCTCTTATCGCTGCCCCTTTTTTTTTCCTCAGAGCTGATGATTTAAGAACTTGCGCACACTGTTTTATGCTGTGCCCAAGCTTTAAGGCCAGTGAGGGGACATCTATTTCCAACCGAGATTTTTCCTTGAATCCACACAGACCTTTTACTGCAGCAACTAGCTCGTCAAATCGTGCAGTGTCTATGAAGTCATCGAAATTGGCAGCCTCGTTTTCTTTCCGTAACGTTTGGAGGAGCCTGGCTAACTGGCGCATTCTTTGGGAAACATAATTTATGTTTTTTGTCCCGACTTTTTCAAAGATAGCGGTGCCAAAGTTAACAATTAGGGTGTCTTTTCTGGCGATGGCTGATATTTTGTCGTTTTTCATAGAGGAAAGGACGTTGTCATGGAAGCTCTCTTTCACATCTTTGGTGGACAATACTGTTGTTGGTAATAGAAGCTTAGCTTCTTGCTGTACTCTCGACCACTTTGGGGGAGTCTCTCTTGGGACCGATGGGGACAATTTTGTCGGTGCCTCCAGAGCTCTGACGCCATGAAAAAACACATACAACTAGGGCAAGGCAAGAAGTTAGCCGCAATCCCTTCTTCTACTTTTTGTGGCATTCGCACCACGACGGAATTCTCCCTCACCCAGGGCCAACAGGTCGCAGTTGTGTTGGTAATCACCTAAGAGGCGAAGCCTCTCAAATGCCAAATCTTACTCCTGGGCAGTTTCCATGGTCATTGCTTTTGCCACTTGTGATTCACTGTCTGGTTTGGTGTCTTCTGACCTTTTTTTGAGGCTTCTTACAGAACAAGCACACATGTGACCGCTCACTTAAGACATATTTTCGAGGTCTTCCTTACAAAGAGATTTAAAGAAATAAAATCCGTTGTTCTTCTTCTTTTGTTCGCATATTCGTACCACGATTAACTCTTTCTCCCCAAAGGGGAGGGGGGGCGCAACGATGCCTTTAGGGCACCACTGCAGCTGGCCCAGTTTGGTCCACATTTACGATAATTGTAGGGTCGCAGTCTCCCCTGATCTTCTTTTGTTAAAGATGATTATTCTTGCCAGAGTCGTCTTGGCCAAGCTGCTCCAGTGGCCGGCCGCGGTTTGTGTCTCTTCCCCTTCGTTCAAAATCTCTGAAAGATCTGCCATCTTTTTTTCGAGGTGATTTTTAAGCAACATTAGGTCTCCAGCTGGTGGCAGAATTTCTACTTTGTTTTGCTTCTTTGACCCCAGACAGACAAGAGACCGAGAACTACCTTATTATAGGAAATTAACACTCCGAGAAATTAACGCGAATCGTTAAAATTCGCGTTAATTTTTTTGAGCGTTAATTTCCGCGGCGTTAATTAAGAGCAGCGTTAATTTCCGCGCTCTTAATTTCCAGTATTTTAACCCAATTCTTGACACCTAAAAAACATTAACTACAAGCTTTCTTTCTTTCCATTTACCCTTTATTTTTCATCTTTCACAAAAGCTAAGGTGAAGGTTTACAATATTTCGAGTTCATCTTCATCGTTGTCGCTGTCAGAAGTGATTTCAGCTCAGTTTTGTTCAGTTTTGAATTTTTTTGCATCCATTGTTGAAATAAATTTGTTCCAGTTGTCACCACCAACTGTCTCTTAATCGCGTTAATTTCCTTTATTATGAAACTCTACCTCCTCTTTCGCGTTAATTTTCTTCATTCGAAAGTCGTTTCCCATTAAATTCGCGTTAATTTCTAATACCTTAATTTCATGGAGCGTTAATTCCTATAATAAGGTAATCTTGATGTTCAATGAAGTTCTGGCATTCTCTTATCGCTGCCTCATCTTTTTTCCTCAGAGCTGATGCTTTAAGAACTTGCGAAGAAGAAGAAGACTCTTTCCTTGCACCTGTTCGATATTACCCGCGTCAACTGCTAAAAGGAGTTTGCTGACCTTAGCTAACTCTGCTGTAGATTCGTGAAGGCGATAAAACTGACGATGGACTCTAATATCGTGTCCAAGGTGGCGTGCGAGCCAGTCTACGTCTAGTTCCGTCAATGCCGCCGTTTGTGACACCGTTGCAATGTATTTTCGCAGCTTTGTGCTGGTAATTACCTCTGGCTTCTGTATTTCCTTTACTTCCTTAACGCTGACTGAGGCGCAGTCACAGCCACGAGGATGACCCAAAGAGCCTTTGGTAGCTCTTGCAAAAACGTACTTGTTTGACTTGGGAATAACTGGTGGTCTCCTTTCTATCAACAGCATGTTCAATGAAGTTCTGGCATTCTCTTATCGCTGCCTCATCTTTTTTCCTCAGCGCTGATGATTTAAGAACTTGCGCACACTGTTTGATGCTGTGCCCAAGCTTTAAGGCCAGTGAGGGGACATCTATGTCCAACCGAGATTTTTCCTTGAATCCACACAGATCTTTCACTGCAGCAACTATCTCGTCAAATCGTGCAGTGTCTATGAAGTCGTCGAAATTGGCAGCCTTGTTTTCTTTCCGTAACGTTTATAGGAGCCTGGCTAACTGGCGCATTCTTTGAGAAGCATAATTTATGTTTTTTGTTTGCTTCTTTGATCCCAGTGAGGTGAGGGACCGAAAACTAATTTTTATGGTCCACTCCGCCTCAAAGAGGTCAATGAAGTGCTGGCATTCTCTTATCGCAGTCTCATCTTTATTATTTTCGCAAAGCTGAATTTTTTTTAGCACTTCCTTGTTCCCCTCGCCCCCTGAATCAATGTTGGGCAAAACTAAATTTGTTTTTGTGCGTAATTATTCTTATTTGTCCCAACATGGAATAGGGGGAACTAGGGGTATTCAAGAAAAGAGCAAATAATCGGTTTTTGAAAATAGATATAAAGCGTTTGAAATGGTCTAATAATGCTGTTGAGTTGTTCAACCTTCCCAGCTACTTTAGTCCGTGATTGTAGCTTGTCGAATCGCGCAGTGTCTATGCCAATCTCGACGACTACGGTAGTCGTCGAGATTGACAGCCTCGTTTTCGTTTCTTATATAATGTCTGGAGGAATTTAGCTTACTGGTGCATTCTTTGAGAAACATAAATTATGCCTTTTGTGCCGACGTTTTCGAAGATAGCTCGGCGACAAAGGAAACAATTAGGGCGTCTTTACTGGCAATGGCAAATATGTCGTCGTTTTCATAAAGGCAAGAACGTTGTCGCGGAAGCTCTTTTTCACATCATTAGTGGACAATGCCGTTGTCGATTATAGTAGCTTAGCTTCTTGCTGTACCGTTGACCATTGGGGGAGGGGGGGTGGGGCTGTTGGGACCGATAGGGGCAATATTGTTGATGCCTCCAGAGCTCTGTAGCCATGACAAAAAAAACATACAACTCGGGAAAGGCAAAATGCCAGCTACAATCTGTTCTTCCTTTTTTGTTGGCATTCGTACCAAAATTAACTCTCCCTCACCCAGGGGCCAACACCTCACAGTCCTAGTCGGTCCCCACATCCATGTAAACAGGCCTTAAAACTATTAGTAATAAGAACAGCAAAGTTCCTCTTTATATAAGCATCGAGTTAAAATTGTGAACTGTTCGAGTAGATTTTCAATGTAAGCAATTTCTAAGGATTTGCTTTTAACCTATGTTTTGATCTTTTGTCGTGATTATGACTACTGTAATGCTACATTAACTAGGCTTAATTTCTCGGTCTTAAACAAAATACTAGGACAATCGAACGCGCCCTTAACGTTACTCCACTATTCGTACTAGCCTTATGGGCACCATTCCGGATTTCTTTTTGGTTTTCCTCCCAGAGATATCCGCAAAACTAATTTGCACGATGGCCGTTGGCTCTAGATAGAGCTCATCCGCCCTTTTACGGGTCTTGTTTTTCGTCCCGCAGGGTGACGTGCCACCCGCCTCACCAGCGTAACGCTGGAGGGGGAGTCGGTTTAGTCGCCGGCAACCCGACCATGCGGCAGGTGGTACTGGGTTACAATGTTACCAGTAGCAGGCACTAGACCTGACCTGACCCAATATCGCTACATATCATAGGACTTAAGCCTGCATGTTAGTGATAAAATTTGCTTCTGCGAACAGATATTCAAAGCAAAACATATCGTGTTGGGTGCCCCTTGTACAGGTAAGTCTGCCATATTGGCGTAGGAGCTCAAAATCATAAAAATATTTAGGTTGATAACAATTTTAGGGGGTCTGAAAATGGCAAATCTTATTTAAAACAGGCCAAGAGTAACCTTGTGCAAGAAGTAGCCGAGCGTACGCTATGGGCTCCCCACACGAGAATAGCACGACTCCGAATAAAGAGAGGAACAATCGAAATCGACAAAAGAAAAGAAAAATAGTAAAGTAAGGTGACCTTATTTTAACATTTTTTTTCTTCGGTCTATTTCGTTTTTTACGAAGTACTTAATTGCAGTCCAATTGCGCCTGCTGAGGGCACCGTCACTCTTCCTTATACACTCCTCACAGGCCTCCTTCCCAGGTGCTACCTCAGAAGTTATAAACGCTCCCAAATGCTGCAAAACAGCTCTTTTTTCGTCCTTTTCCCATGGAATTTTTACCACAAAACCTGAAAAGAGATACGCAAAATGTACATGGTTTTGCTAGAAACACGTGTATCGCAAAACGATGCGAGGAGAAGGCCCGTAATATGCCAGGGATGGGGGCGGGGGGTGGAGAGTACGAGAGAAACAAAGTAAATTGTGTAGCTGGGTAAGGCGGGTTTCAATCTCCTTTTGGTTGGAGTAAATTCAAATGCAGATTTAAATGAGGTTGCTATTGTTAAAGGACAGCCAGTGTCACATGGATGTTCGACAAGTTGCGTTTCACTTTTCTAAGGTAAGATTGTCTTCCAGAGGTAAAATGCTGTTGAAACTGGATTCTGCTTAATAACTTGTACAGCCTGCGGGGGAGGCTAGGAAAACCTTAGCAGTAATTTTTCTCTGTGTTTTGTTATTGTGCGTTTTTTATATGCATGTGTAGCAAACGAACAACAAACTTACTTCTTTTATTTGTCTCCACCGAGCTTTGGCCAGAGCCTGAAACAAATTGGAATATAAACAAATAGAGCCACATTCTCATGCTGAGAAAACAGCCAACATTTGACGACAACATTACTGGTTTCCTCGCGAAATGACGACCGTTTAAATCAATTGAAATATTTGTTTGTAGATTTGGTGCAAAAATGTGGGAAAGTATTCCTCACAGTATCCGAGTACTTCCTAAACACGAATGTAAAGGTTCAGTATACATGAGCTCCTTTAACATATCGGTAGCGGTAGACTGTTCACAGTCCCCTATTTTTTCGTGAGATCGTCGAGATAAAGCGCGTCTTACCGTAAATGGCGGCCATCTTGATTTTCAGATGTACCAAGGGGCGACCGTCGGGAATTATAGCTCTAGTGGGAGGGGGGCGTGAAAAATAGAAAATATTTTTCTCGCTTCCTTCCCAACCGCCCCCGCCCCCAAAGTAGTTTTGACACTCATGCAAGATGGCATCCCGTACGCGCAAAGCGCTCGATCTCGACGATCTTAAGGGAAACTAGGGGACTGTGAATAACTAACATGTTGGTTTTAGAACTGAAATATACTTGTGTTGACACACCTACTTGAAGCAAAAAGACAAGAAATGTAAATTAAGTTTGTATATTTTGTAACATTGTATTGCAATAACTATCAATCATTGCAGTTGTTGCTCAGAAGTCAAGAAACCAGTGGTGGCTAAGTGAAATGTCAGCTATTTTCTCTGGCTAACAAATACTAAGTAAGAGTGATTTTTTTATGCTGTATATACAGTCTTGGCCAACCCAGCCACCCCCCCCCCCCCCTCCCCCAACCTCGTTCGGTCCGTCTCCTCGTTGGATCGCACCACCCCATAAAAAATCCTTGATGCGGTATCAGTTATTCCAGGTTTATGAACATTGGAAGAGTAATTTTATCTAACCAATTTAAATCTTTAGTCATAGATGCTGAATAGAGTTCGCTTCTTCCTGTATAAATATGAGCAATCTTATTTCACATGGGTGAGTTAGCTTAAGTAGAATCCCTGTAACTCAAACACTGAACGAAAACGAAAACGAAAAATACTCAGTTTGAATTAGTGCGGGTTGTTCATGTTCTCGGCTCGATCGGAATTTTTAATTTGCTGAGCGGTAAAACACGAGTTAAATTTGAAGACAAGGAAAAAAAAGTTTAAAACACTATATAGCATACTTTTAATGAACAATGAATCGGAATACACATCCTCGGTTTTGATAGTTATTTGGCTTCGCCCTAGTCAAGTCAAGTTATTCCAACTTACTTTTGCCATTCTTGTTCATGCCCGAAGATACATCTGATCGTCGAGGTAGTTCTGAAATAATAGGATTTTATGGTTTTCAAAAAATAGACCGAAAAATAGAACAATTCATTAACTGAATAACAGACTGGAAATCGATGAGTCATTTAGTCCATATAATCCAAAGCAATTCTGTGGTTCAACAACAGGAATCATATTTTCTTCATAAATTCTTATTATTGGCAATCTAGAATTAACTCACTTTTGTTTCGCTGTGTTACAGTGGTGCTGGTTGAACGCCCCGCAGAACCTGAAATATTGAAGGTTTTAGATAGCTGATAATCAAATCGATTGATGTCATAGTCCCTCTAAACTATGCTACTTATCCTAAAAGAATATCATTAACAATAATAATAATTAATCGGCTTTTGTAAACAAACGTACATACCATTACTCTTTCTTTTCTTGCTTGCGGAAACAGAACCCAAACAGGTATCTAAGAAATAAGATTAAACATGCGTAAAAGGCTAGGGCACGATAAAAAGTAAGAAAAACGTCAAGATGTTCCCTAATCTATCAGATATGGTTTCCTTACCACCATCTTCTGAAGTATCTGCCACTTCTGAAACAATAAGTGATAGTGATTGTCAATTTCACGAAGTAAAACACTATTTTTTGTAGGTCTTAAAGGAAGCAAACAAGGGAAACAAGAAACAGCTTCTGAATTTTTCAACACTTCCCGTGAACTCCTTGACGAGGGCTGACCAACTATCCCAGTTTCTATTTTAAGTTTGCAAGGAACAGTTTTTATCAATCTAGCAAAAAACACTTGTTAGCTATTTCTCTTACGTTGTTCCACCACTGCCTTGTTGCTCGGGACATCTGCAGTGTCCTCGTCCCCTGAGGCGCCTGACTCTAAGAGAGTGAAAAAGGGCGATGCTAATTAATACGCACGATACATACCTCCTTGACTTGTACATTTCGGTGTGACAGAATATTTCGTAAAAAACTAAGCGGCATGTTTTTCTTTTTTGAAATGTACTTGTCGTGGAGATATGTACAGTGCGCATTAATTAGCAAGCATTAGCATAACATCAAAACAGTGAATTTTGTAACGCAGATTTTTGGCCGGTTCGCAGGCTAGGTTCGTCTTGAAATTTCAAGAAGTTAAAGTGAATCAATCTTAATGGAAGTTTTAGACATTCTTACATTCATTATAAAGATTATGAGATTTGATTTTTAAAAAAATCGTTCGAGTAGTTTCAGAGATATTAAAAAAAGCGCTGAAAGTCAAGATTTAGGATAAAGTGGCGCCTAGACAGGTGGTAAGAAAGCAGATTGCTTTAAAAGATCGCAAGAACGAAAATACACCAAACTTTCCTAGCATCGAAATATGATATTAAGCAGTAATCCGAAGTTACTCATCACGGCTATTGAAAATACGAGGTTTGAAATATATTTACGTTTTATTTGAATTCAAACATACAGAATTTTTTTTACTTCTCACGGAGGTTATTTGCTAAACACCAAACTTTAAGTTCCTAGAGTTGGATTTTTAGTAGCAGGTCTAGATTGCGCAAAATTCGGCTTTTATCAATTTCCAATTTTTTTCTTTATTGTTGTCATAGTAATATCAACTTTAGTTAAAATTGCGTTTTGACAAACTTCAATCCACAACCAATTACTGGCAAAAATTTTATAGCGATCAGACAAGCATAAAATCCTTTTAAGCCGATTGAAAAATATCGGTATGGTCTCCGAAAAACTGTATCGAAACACTTTAAGACTATTACGGCGGTGAACGCTGTGAACCCACCTTCAGACTCACTGATATTTTCCTGGTTGACTGAAATATCCGGAATATCTGTCAATATTTAAAGATAATTAGAGAACAAAGTGTCAGTTTAATAAACCAAAACAGTGACAAACATACTTTGCATGGTGATCTTCTGATCAATTACTTTTTCGGAAAAGTTAATCAGCGTTTGTTCTAATTAGTGGTCTTATGTAGAACATCAATGAGAAGTAAGATCATGGCATGTGTTCTAGTATTTAGTTATACCGTTTCTTCATTCACCTATCTGATTTCATTACCATTCTTTAGGTCTGTTAGAAAACCAGGCTATTAAAAATAAGACAAAAGGAGGATAACGAAATAGGAGGACGAGATGCGCCAAATATAATTTAGCCTCATATAGGCGTTCAATCGCAAATCAGGCTATACTTTTACATACCTTCGACTGACATATCCAGAAGACTCTTTCCTTGCACCTGTTCGATATTACCCGCGTCAACTGCCAAAAGGAGTTTGCTGACCTTAGCTAACTCTGCTGTAGATTCGTGAAGGCGATAAAACTGACGATGGACTCTAATATCGTGTCCAAGGTGGCGTGCGAGCCAGTCTACGTCTAGTTCCGTCAATGCCGCAGTTTGTGACACGGTCGCAATGTATTTTCGCAGCTTTGTGCTGGTAATTACCTCTGGCTTCTGTATTTCCTTTACCTCCTTAACGCTGGCTGAGACGCAGTCCCAGCCACGAAGATGACCCAAAGAGCCTTTGGTAGCTCTTGCAAAAACGTACTTGTTTGACTCGGGAATAACTGGTGGTCTTCTTTCTATCAACAGCTCTACCGCTGCCCTTGTGTCAGGTGTCAGTATGATTGGGACCGTCCTCCCTCGCTTGCCCGTGATTTCTATTAGGTCGAGCCTAAGGATTCAATGTTAAAACAAGTACTAACACTTTATAGCATCACAGTGTATGATAAATCCGGATGGGTGAAACGGTTACATTTTGTTGTTCCTTTTGAGCTTGGAATGTTTTTATATTTTTCGTCCGCGTTTCTAGTATAAAAACTGTTGTAAAAACAGCCAGAGCTCCATTAGATCTGCCTTATTAGTTATGAAAAGTTCGAGCACTTTGATCGCGAAATTTAATGCCCTTTGTATTCATCTTCGCCTACTGACATGGCGAAAATAAAACCCCGCGAGACTGCGAACCAAGTATAAAATATGGAGTAGGCGTAAAACGCGGACTTTCCATATATCTTCCCTTGCTCTAATATACGATTTTACTGACTCACATCTTACCTCTCACAAAGACGCTTTTCCAAGGCTGTCAACGATGCCTTTAAAGCAGTGCTGCAGCTGGCCCAATTTGGGCGACACTGAAATTGCCCTATTTGTAGGGTCGCAGTCTCCCCTGATCTTCTTTTGTTAAAGATGATTATTCTTGCCAGAGTCGTCTTGGCCAAGCTGCTCCAGTGGCCGGCCGCGGTTTGTGTCTCTTCCCCTTCGTTCAAAATCTCTGAAAGATCTGCCATCTTTTTTTCGAGGTGATTTTTAAGCAACATTAGGTCTCCAGCTAGTGGCAGAATTTCTACTTTGTTTTGCTTATTTGACCCCAGTGAGGCGAGGGACCGAGAGCTAATCTTGATGCTCCACTCCGCCTCAAAGAGATCAATGAAGTTCTGGCATTCTCTTATCGCTGCCTCATCTTTTTTCCTCAGCGCTGAAGATTTAAGAACTTGCGCACACCGTTTGATGTTGTGCCCAAGCTTTAAGGCCAGTGAGGGGACATCTATTTCCAACCGAGATTCTTCCTTGAATCCACACAGATCTTTCACTGCAGCAACTAGCTCGTCAAATCGTGCAGTGTCTATGAAGTCATCGAAATTGGCAGCCTCGTTTTCTTTCCGTAACGTTTGGAGGAGCCTGGCTAACTGGCGCATTCTTTGGGAAACATAATTTATGTTTTTTGTCCCGACTTTTTCAAAGATAGCGGCGCCAAAGTTAACAATTAGGGCGTCTTTTCTGGCAATGGCTGATATTTCGTCGTTGTTCATAGAGGAAAGAACGTTATCATGGAAGCTCTTTTTCACATCTTTGGTGGACAATACAGTTGTTGGTAATAGAAGCTTAGCTTCTTGCTGTACCCTCGACCATTTTGGGGGAGTCTTTTGGGACCGATGGGGGCAATTTTGTCGGTGCCTCCAGAGCTCTGACCCCATAAAAAAACCCATACAACTAGGGCAAGGCAAGTAGTTAGCCGCAATCCCTTCTTCTACGTTTTTCGGCATTCGCACCACGATTAATTCTCCCTCGCCCAGGGCCAACACGTCGCAGTTGTGTTGGTAATCACCTAAGAGGCGAAGCCTCTCAAATGCCAAATCTTGCTCCTGGGCAGTTTCCATGGCCATTGCTTTCGACACTTCTGATTCATTTTTGTGCTTTCTGGTTTGGTGTCTTCTGACCTTTTTTTGCGGCTTCTTACAGAACAAGCACACATGTGACCGCTCGCTTGAAACCAATATTTTCGAGGTCTTCCCTACAAAGAGATTTAAAGGGATAAAAAATAAATATTATAGTTACTTAAAGCGACACTCTGAGGAATTCGAGTGCCAATATTACGGTCGACTCGGAAAGATTTTTTTTTCAAAATGGTCGTTTCCAAAGACGTCATTCGAACTGGAAACAGATTTGATTATGAACAAAAAGACCGAGGCTTAATAATCCTTCAAACACTATTTTCATGTTCCAGTGTCGAGCTCAGTTGCCCATTGAGTTGGGTACACGCATGTCGATGACGTCCCACTCGGGTCCTCTTTGCTGATTACATAATTAAAAAGTTAATATACCTCCTAAAAATTTAGCAAGGCCTGGCGGCACCAAATTAATTATCCTCAGCTAATATTTGCATCGGTACTCAGGCACGGTCTTGTGTATTTTGCAAACAGAAATGTACAAGATATAGATCGACTACAGCGCCAACAGAATAGATCTACACGGATTTTCACACGTTGCTCTCGCTCATCTCAAGCAATAGAGCAGCTTGCATTGACTCTTTCCAGCAGACGCTCTTACCACAAGGTTAAAATCGTTTTTCTCTGTCCTCACTCATTAGCTCCTCCAGTTATTTTTCATTATATTTTCACTAGATTTTCGAACATTCACTCAATTATTCCACAAGGCAAAGTATGAGGCTATCCCTACCAAACGTTAAACAGACTTTTGGGAAAAGGACCTTTCTTTTTACTGGCGCAAAAATTTTTAACAAACTCCCTTTAAACATTGTGAAGAGTGAAAACATTCAGACGTTCTGGCACCGAGCAAGACATTTCTTTTTATCATAACTTTGATAGTTTATTATTTTTTAGGCTTTAAATTCTATTATTGTATTTTTATTACCCTCTTTAAATTTAAAAGTTTATGAAAATTATTAATGTAAATTAATTTTTTAAGGTACGGGGCCCCTATGGAGACCAGCCTTAGAGCTGAATGGGCTACCCTGTGTAAAAGTTTTACTTTACTTTACTTTACTTTACTTTAGTGGCATGAATATCAAGCAGCTAACCTTTTTTAACATCTGATCCTGAGGGTTCACTGAGTGGGGCACAGGATTGTTTTTGTTCTTTCTGATTCTATAATAGAAGCGTCAATCAGGAATTAATGGCCATGAGAAAAGCAACACTTGTGAAGGGAAAACCACAACGACGAACCAGTGAGGGTCAGTCGGATCTTTAGATCAGTAAAATCTTCAATATCAAATTTAAAAATTAGAACTGTAGACTGATCCCTATGGCAGGAAGAATGGTAGGAAAATAAAATTTGGCTGAAAAAAGTTTTAGGTTTCAAGATAGGAATTTGCATGGTTCGTTAAAACTGATGCGTCGAGATACGAAAAAACGGGAAGACAAAATTACCCCTTTCCCACCCCTGTCTTCACGATGTCGCATATCTGGCTAGGGTAATTAATAATTGTACTTTGTTGGTAGAGGGTCTGAATGGGGTTTAGTTTTTACTGCTATTTGCCCGTAATCTTTAGTGTTTGCTGTTAAATTTGACAATTTTTAATGTTTACTGTTTCCGAAGAAAATACTGTTAAGTGTTTGGAGGGTTTTTCGGACATCTTTGGCAATGGTCGGACCTCTTCGTTCGTCTTCGGAAATCTTCGACAGTCCTCGGGAATCGTCGGTGGCCTCAGGAAATCTTCTGAATTAATCCAGAATTGTCGTAAAATGGCCGAAACCACGTCGATATACTAAACAAAATAACATTGACCTATTTGGAGCCGTTTTTGCTTCTTTCTGGAAAAAATTTACTGTTTCAAAGAATTTTTTTTACTGTTAGTGTTAAAAGCTAAAAAATGAAGTGTTTTGTGTTTTTTGAACTATTGAAATAGGGAAAACTTACATTCCTGACGTTGGAGGCGCCATCATCAGCGTTCTGTAGACTCGCCACTTTAATAAAATGATTAAAAAAATTAAAAATAGTCCTCTGGGATGAACAATCTTTCCATTAACGGGTACCTATGGTCCGACTGTCGGCAATTGTTAGCGCACTTTTTCGTAACCGTGTGAGAAAAAAGGGCTCTTGATTCAAGTTGTTTTAGCTTTTGCAAACAAATCTGTAGTGAAAGTATTTCATGATTTCTTAATATCAGACAGTCATTTCATTTCCATTGTACTGACTTCCCGACCAAATCGATTCAGTCCAGATCTCCATAATTGTACAGAATTGACTTAAAGGAGGAGAAACAATCACAAGAGTAAAGCAGGTAAACGTTCTTCGGAGTCGATCCATCGTTGGATTGTACCTGAGCAAACGGCGACTGCTCCAAGCTACTTTACCGAATTTCCTAGCGCGTATCCTCTCTACCCCGTCCGAGAAAGAAGAAAGAAAAAAGAAAGAAAAAAACAAGAATGCAAAGTGCCACCAACCTTTCATCTTAGGATTTACTGCTTTTAAAGCTGTTCTTGAGAGTACCTCTTCATCCTGGAACCAGATATACAAAAATGTTAAAATCAATGAGACAAACGATTTCTTTCCTTTCCCTGTTGTTTAGAGGTCACCCGCCCCCGTGCTTCCTTTTTCTCCCCTATCCCCCACCCACCACTGACCAGTATAAGAAGAAAAAGTAGAAGAAGAAGAAGAAGAAGAAGAAGAAGAAGAAGAAGAAGAAGAAGAAGAAGAAGAAGAAGAAGAAGAAGAAGAAGAAAAGGAGGAAAAGGAAGAAGAGGAAAGAAAGACTCACACTTTCAGTGGAGAGAACTTCGTCATCGTCACTACTTTCATCAGTATTTGGTTCATAAACGGATGATAGGCTCTCATCATCGGTGTCATTATCACTGTCAGGAACAAAAATGGGGCCACGCCGGCAGCTACGAGGGAATTTGGTTTGCATCTGTAAGAGAAAAGAGAAGGTTTATTTTAGCGGATTACGGAGTGTAGCTCTGCAATTGTCACCGTGTTACTAGCGTAGTCCTGCGAACGTCTGCGTGGGAGGTTTGGGAAATACAAAAAACCGTTCATTTTTTATGGGATAGGGGGGTGGGATTTGAATGATAGCTCCTGTAGAATATGATGATCCCCCCTTCCCCTCTTCATCAGAACATTTTTCGGGTGGCCCCCTCTTCTTCTTTTCAAAAATAATTGAGATGACCCCTGCCTCCAAAAAGAAAAGAACAACCGAGAAAGAAGGGAAGGTTTCTATTTCTTTTTGTGAAGTTAGATACAATACTTTGGAATTCAACTCCCCCCCAAAAAAGTCAACATTTGACAAATTAAATTATCTGCAATAAAAGCGATGTGAAGCAGCGCGAATTCACTTTTTGGGAGACGTTTTCGATGCTTACTCCTCGCTATTATCAAAAGAAAGAATTCTTTGGTGATCCCCCTTTACACCCAATATTTTTTGCCTGCCCCACCCCCCGATGAAAAATGAACGGTCCCCAGAAGAGGTGAAGTGAATGGTATTTTCGCTTTAATTTTAATTTAGGGCCTGTTAACATAGAGTTGGGGGACCCAGGAAGGTGGCGTCACCCCACCTTTGATGTAAACGTGATCAAATTGAAATGAGAGATTATATCATAGTTACCCCACCTAAGCGGGTTACCTCACCTTCTACGCATAGCGATCTCCCAGGTTACTACTCCCTCCGTCTAAAACTTCAGGGGTACCCAACAATATAGTTCAAAACCACTTAAACATAACATTGTTAAACGTATTTTAGTGTTAAAACGGTAGATATAAGCATATTTTTATCACCTAAAAATTTTTTTATCTTTTCGGAATTCCTACTTCCCTACTTCAACTACTATTAGCTTTTAGTCCAGTCTTAAAGGTCAGTGACAAGTTTGACAACCGCGCGTTTGACAGCGCCAAAGATTTTTTGTTGTCAATTTTTTTATTTGTGCTTTCCACTCGTTACTAAAGAGTGAATTTGTCTATCGAAAATTGGATTGCATTGTATTATTGGGCTCCAATTGAATTTTTTGAACGAAAGCCTCATTTTAACTAAGGAAGATGTTGATCAGACACACCGTTAAAGACAAAGGCAAAATTTTATACGCAAAGAGACTATTTCGCCAGTTGCTTTCGCTATAGTTTTCGCTTAGATACAGCAGGCTTGCTTTTAAGAATTTATTCTTTGGAGTGTTGATGGGCTCCTGGAGTGTTTAATATTAGGTGGTTTTCATGCAATCTCGTGAGACACGAATAACAATGAACAAATGCTGGTGGACAAACAAAGCGCGCTAATGAACGATCTTCTGTTTACCGTCCACCAGCATGGCGGTGATGACTTAACGTGAAAAACCACCTATAGTCGGAACTGCCGAACTTCTTGTCCGTTCTCATAAATCCCAATGAAAATTGTGTTTTGCAGACACAAATGAAGTCTCACGCGCGAAGTTATTTTCGGTACTGTTGTTGTGAAAAATCATTTTTTTCCTTTCCTAGAAATATTTTTCTTTCAGAAACAGCTTGCTTGCTTGCTTGCTTCCAAAGCAAAACTTGCTTTGAAGGTTTATGTTGTTGAGCGAAGGTCAATTATCAGGTATATCCACGGCCGGACAAAGTTTAGTTTTTCTACTGCTTTCTCCCCTCGCCCCTTTCCCATCGTTTTACTGTTCGTTCTGGATTTAGCGCGTGGGGAAAAAAATTACAGAAAAAAAAACAAAACAAAAAAACCAAAAAGTCAACTGCCACGTACACTTTTTGGCTCTACAACTCGTGGAACAGCTGTGATGCATGATGGACAGTACCAGCCCCGCCCACTTAAGCAGCCTAGAAACTGGAATTTCTTCGAACTTGTTTCGATTGCGAGCATTTTTTTTCAGTGGAACGTATTCTGGCCTTAACTGTTCTAAAATAACTTTGAAGAATTCGTTTTTAGTTTATCGGCGTTTCTGGAGGTCGGTTTAACTTATTTTCGACAAAAAAAGTTGTTCCTCTCCTTCCTTTTGGCTCACTGGTCGCGTCTGAGACGACAACATGCACGAGGTTATTGGTAATTCTATGAGGATGTTATTTTTTATCTTCGCATTTTGTCCATACGGTCTGTTCTAAATAGTGGTTTTTTTAATCCTTAAAGTCATCCAGTTACAAATGGTAGAAGACAACGAGACAACAAGAATTAGGTAAGTACAGTGTGGCTGTCATATCATTCTTCCATAAATTGACCGTGATAGTCAAGCGGCAACGAAAACCACTTGGTCTCAAGAAGAGGCAAAGTGAATGGTATTTTCGCTTTAATTTTAATTTGGGGCCTGTTAACATAGAGTTGGGGGACCCAGGAAGGTGGCGTCACCCCACCTTTGATGTAAACGTGATCAAATTGAAATGAGAGATTATATCATAGTTGGCCCCACCTAAGCGGGTTACCTCACCTTCTACGCATAGCGATCTCCCAAGTTACTACTCCCTCAGCCTAAAACTTCAGGGGCACCCGAGAATATAGTTTAAAACCCCTTAAGCATAGCATGGTTAAACGTATTTTAGTGTTAAAACGGTAGATATAAGCATATTTTTATCTCCTAAAATTTTTTTTGTGTGTGTTCGGATTTCCTACTTCCCTACTTCAACTACTGTTAGCTTTTAGTCAAGTCTTAAAGATCAGTGACAAGTTTGACAACCGTTAACAGCGCCAAAGATTTTTTGTTGTCAATTTTTTTATTTGTGCTTTCCACTCATTACTCAAGAGTGAATTCGTCTATCGCAAATTGGATTGCATTATATTATTGGGCTCCAATTGAATTTTTTGAACGAAAGCCGAACGTCTTGTCCGCTTTCAAAAATCGCAATGAAAATTGTGTTTTGCAGACACAACTAAGTCTCACGCGCTAAGTTATTTTTGGTTATGTTATCGTGAAAAATCATTTTTTTCCTTTCCTAGAAATATTTTTTTTTCAGAAACAGCTTGCTTGCTTCTTTCCAAAGGAAAACTTGTTTTGGAGGTTTATGTTTTTCAGCGAAGGTCAATTACCAGTTATCCACGGCCAGACAAAGTCGGTTACTGGGCGGGTTTACCGGTTATTTTTCTACTTCTTCCTCCCCTCGCCCCTCTCTCATCGTTTTACCGTTCGTTCTCGATTCAGCGCGTGGTTATATCTCTTACTTTGACGAACCAAGACTAAGGAAAAACTTACAGAAAAAAAAAACAACAAAAAATCAACTGCCAGGTACACTTTTTGGCTCTACAACTCGTGGGACAGCTGTGATGCATGATGGACAGTACCAGCCCCGCCCACTTAGTAGCTTAGAAACTAGAATCTCTTCGAACTTGTTGCGATTGCGAGCATTTGTTTTCGGTGGAACATATTTTGGCCTCAGATGTTCTAAAATAACTTTGAAGAATTCGTTTTTCTTTTATCGGCGTTTCTGGAAGTCGGTTAAACTTATTTTCGACAAAAAAAGTTTTAACTCTCCTTCCTTTGGCTCACTGGTCGCGTCAGACAACAACACGCACGAGGTTATTGGTAATTCTATGAGGATGTTATTTTTATATTCGCATTTTGTCCATACGTTCTGTTCTAAATAATGTTTTTTTTTATCCTTAAAGTCATCCAGTTACAAATGGTAGAAGACAACGAGACAACGAGAATTAGGTAAGTACCCGGGTGAGGCTGTCATTGACCGTGATCGTCAAGCGGCAGCGAAATCAACACGTGAGTCTGGCGTGGTTTTCGTCTTCATACTGATTATGAAACATTCAAAGCTCTTGCTAGCGACCACTTATTTGACCTTATTGGAAAAACGTTTGTCACATTCCCCCGGTATGTTGGCAGTTTAGATGGTAAAATGCCCCACCGGCTAGTACTTCAAAACGCTTCGAATCCACCAGCGATTCCATTCCTGTGAAATCTCTAAGGTACCAAGATGGAATCATGTGTAAAGAAAATTTTATGCAAAGCCTCGATCTGTGTGTTCCCATCTTTATTTGATACAGCTGGGGTTTCCTTTTTGAGATACCTTTTTTTAATGGGAATGTGGAATGCTCAAACTTAAACGGTATATTCCCCAAAAAATCCAGTCTAGCCACCTTTAATATGGAACTAAAGTACTACGAAATACTACTCACTGAGCTCTCAGATTTAGTGTACATATGCAATTCATTCTATAAAGAGCGCTGTAACGTGAATAGTGATGTCATATTATTTTACTGATGTATTGGTTTGTTTTATCTTTAGAATATTTCATGCATACATGGTGGCCAGAAGACGGAACAGTTGATTCCACCAGGTATTTAATATTATTTTAAGCTCAGTATTAAAATCAGCTTTTCTATGTCTACCAATTTAACTTATAGTTCATAAAATAAAAAGAAAATTCCGTATTAGCTTGAAGATATGAATTTTTATGTTAATATATTGAGGAATCCAAATTTTCAATATACACAGCCAAGAATGAGGATTTATGATCTGCAAATTATGCTTACCAGTGTCTCACTCACTATGCTGCTTAGGTCCATGTCCCCAGAACTGTCTTCATCTGAATCAAAAACCATTTCTAAAAATAAGAATAAAATTGGAATAGAGGTCAATAAATAGAATCAACTTTAAAACATTCAATATTTTTTTAAAATCACAACACATTTATAACTGATTACCTGCATTGGAATTTCCTTTACTGTTGGATTGTCCTTCTTTTGCTTTCTGTTTTTGAAAAATAATGCACATTAATGCCAATAACAAAGCAAGTGAAATATAAGGTATTAATTTAAATCGAACATAAACAATTGAAAGTCGAACACTGCATTCAACAATCAAACATTTTAAACAACGTGTTGCATTCAAATAAGTTATGTATTGGTTTCAATTTCAAACGTGAGTACGCAAAGATGTCACAGAGGGAAAACACTGAAAACATGAAAAACAATTTTGGAAGCGATGGTTATAAATGCTATCACAAGTGCTCTTTTGCTGTCGGTGTTGGTGAAAAGATTCTTATTAAGAAGAAAATGGGAGATTCAGTTCTGCAGGTAACTGACCATTGCCAAGCCCAACTTGGACATTGACTTGGACATTTCCAACATGAAACGTGATCTGGTGCCTGTGCTTGCATGTTTTGCCAGTATTTGAATTTATCGATTTTGAATCACTTAAACAATAAAGATTTTAGTTAATTCTGGGTTACTGGTAATTGAAATATTTTTGTTCTCAAACTGCTTCAAATACATATACTGGAGGGAGATCTTTCCGATTCAATTGACTTGATGTGTTTAGTCTTTTTTTAGTCTGCCAAACAATCAAACTAATCGCATAGATTGAGTTCAGTTGGTTCGATTGAGTGCAGTAATCAAATTAAACTCTCAAGTTCGATTAATCATCGAACTCACTGAAAAGTTCCGGTTTGATTGCCAAAGTAATCGAACAACAATCTGACCAAGGGGTTTCGTTTGAGTTCGATTGATTTTGGTTTGGTTTCATTTGATTGACTAAGCCGGGATTCCCTCGTGATTTTTTCACCCTTTCCACAAACCGAGAGCCTTTTCACAGGTGAAAGGTTAAAAAGGGGGATTCTTCAGAATGGCCTCATAACCAGATCTATTTTCGTTTATCTGCTAGATGGGTCTATGTAGGCGTCGGGGGGGGGGGGGGGGGTCAGTGTTTACTGCATACATATTACACAGCTATGTAAATGAGCTAATTGACTATGACAAAACAATTAAACTTACATCCTCATAGTCACTTGATACATCACTGTCATGTCTGTAACTTTGTTTTTGCCTTTTTTTTCCAAATACTAAATATAAATAATAAACAAGTAATTAATGTCTGGTTAGTAATGTTTAAAAAACTCTAATGTTATTTCATATAAGACAAAGCTTGTAAATACATCATTTTCTTTATCAGGGCCTTATCCACCATGGAAACCTCACTCTTTTGCATTTTACAGTCACATTTCTATTGTAAAATAAGCAATTAACTCCTGAAATTTGGCTTCTAAATGGTCTTGGAAGGGGAATGAAGGGCCTTATTATTGCTTAATTGTTAAAAATAAAAGCTTATCATGTAAGCGTACTTTAGCTTCGAGATTGTCCAACCGTTAATCTGGGATACAGAGGCGGATCAGGGATTTTTTAATGGGGGATGGCTCTGATACCAATCGGCCACCAAACTATACATTGATTTATTTCAAGTTGTCCTACGTTTGTCCCAAAACAATAGCGGTTTAAGAAGGATGAATTGGAGACTGTAACATTGCAGAGTCTCATATTAGATGTCCTCACTACATTGTATACTTCTGATGCAGTAATTGAGCAAGTTCCAGGCATTAGAAATAAATATCCTAAATGAGTGCCAAAGGCGCAAGCTTCTAGGGGTTCTGGGGGCATGCATATTTATTTATGAATAATCGGACCGATTTTCATAAAAGGTTTCAAAGCGGTGTGCATGATCAGTGCCTGAGTTCTAGTGTGGCCTCTTTAGACTTAGAGGAATAAGAGCACAGAGCTTATTAAGGGCCCTCTTTTCCTGAGCAGATTATGTCAAGGAAAGATATTGTCACTGGTACTTTTCGTGATTCCCCCCCCCCCTCCCCCCACTGCTGGATCCGCCCCTGGAATACCATCACCAAAATGCATTGACCGAGAAGGCCTAGCTGGTGAGAAGATGTCTTGCAGGCAAACATTTGAACACTGGAGAGAACAGGAAACAGTGTCCCTGTATTATACTTATGTATATAGTAAAAAACCTAAGCCATTTAAGTTATGTTCTTAGCTTAACAGGACATAGCTTTTGTAACTTGTTTATTATCGATAAAGACAAATTTCATAGTAAGGCAGCAGGCAATGAAAGTGATGCTATACAATATATAGTTCAAATAATGTCCTGTGCATGTATATATCTTCAAAAAAAGAACTGCAATTAATATCTCCAGCTGGTTTAACTTTTAGCCTAAAATTAATTTCATTTAATGAAACTGTCATATGAGTACTCAAACCTCTATCCATGAGAGTATTTCGTTTTGATGCTTTAAGAGACTGCAGATGCATCTCATCCTAGTACGAAAAATAGGTAGTTTTTTATTATTTATGTGGCCCAGTGTAGGTAGCATTTCAAAAAATATTTGGGGTTTTCTGTACTGTGATTCTTAACTCAGGTCTAAATGTGATGATCCAGAAGATTACTTTGGATCATAATACATTCAAATGAATCAGTGAATCCTTTCCCAAAGTGGATTTGTTGGGTCCTTGTGATGTGCTATTGATCCAACACAAGTGACTTCCTTAATCAATGGAACACACCCATGGGGCAATGGCAAAATTCAAGTTAAGAATTTCTCAAACTAAAAAATAAGCAGATATAAATGCTGTTCAAGACAATACTTATGGATAAAACTGATGTGATAACTACAAAGATTTCTGAAGAAGTAACATTAACAGTAAATTAAAGATGGTACTTAAATTTTTCTTTTTGACTGCTCATGATTTAAGGACGGTGCCCATGCACTATTATTGTTACTGCGCACAGTTTCTGCGCATTCCAAGAAGGAAATGCGCAACACGCAGGACACACGGACTGGTTTTGTCTCCTGTAAGTCTGGGAGGTTCTAGTTATTTCTTGTGGAAAAGATGCGTTGTTTTTAACAGGTGAAAAATAATTTCTATTTACATTGTCAGTTCTTTGAAAACTGAAGAAGTATGCACATGTTGCTATTTCTGCTGTATGATCAATCTGACCGAACATTTCATATAGTCAAACAAAAGTCAATTCTTAAACATCAAAAGTTATGGCTTCAAGATGTTACGTTTGGAGCTTGGGTATTAATAGGTAAGGATCAGTAAATCAGAAGGAAAATAGCTCCAAGTCCTCCGCTTAATCGAGAAACTGCAAGCTTACCTTTCACTTGCATCCTTCGCATTTTATCAGCTAAACGGCTATAAACACTTTCCCAATTGTTTCTTTAATTTTGTAAGATTTTCTGGTCACCAGAACACAGAGTTAAAGCGTTCGAGTACATACAGATGTCCCTTTTATATTGAGAGTCTGAGGCTTTTATTTGTTGAACAAACAAGAAAAAAACTATCACAAGATTGCTTGGATCGCTTAGATCACAGCTTCACAAATAGTTGCGGACCGCAAAGGAAAAGCTTTCATCGTGGAAAAAATCGTAAAAAATTGTTATGCTTTTTACTATTATCATTGTTATTTAAGCATTTTGGCATTACTAAGCATTGAAATTATTGACTCATTGGGTAGCTTGTCATGTAGATAGTATTTCTTAAGGTTCAATTTCATGCCACACATGCATAATCTGGACATTTAGACATAGCTGCCATTTGGCTGTTTACAAACTAAAGATGGAAGGTAAAATAAAATATTTCCATTCTAAGACTTTCTTACAAATGTAGGTTTGACAGACACAGTTGTTAAGTTTAAAATTAACATTTAGGAACGAAAAATAGTGAATGATCATGACACAGAACTGATGACGTGCTACAGTAAAAAAAATCAAAATGAAAATAACATGTAAAATGATCCTTAGCCCAGTTTATATATGAGGGTACATAAACACATTTGGTACAACTATTTTCGCAGTATTCAGCATTTTTAAAAGAGAGCTCATGTATCGAACTTGAGTCTATGCAAATCATTTAAGTCATATGACACTTGTGGCAAACCCGAAAGAGATAGTGCAAACCACAGATATATAAGCTCATTGAACGAATGCAAGTTTAATAACATATTTGATCGAGGTACCCGGTAAAATGATAAAAAACAATAGAAGGTTTACAATCCATATTATATCTACAGTTCAAAAAATCTTGATGACATATACAGGTAAGCAAACGATTGAAGAGGTACCTGTCTAAGAGTCCCTGTCGACTATTTTCCACTACGTATACAGTATAGTAGTTTGTTTACAGCGCCAGCCTTGGCTCTTGAGCTCACCATCTACTCTATATGCACTGGAAGTAATCTTTAATAACTTCAAGATTGCTCTTCTCCAAAAATGTTTGTTAAATTTTTGAGACGGACAAGCTCCAGTTGAATGAAATAGTATGTGTTTTCCTTAGAGTCCATGAAATGTCATGCTTTACTTTCTGGTTTTGCTCTCCTCGGTGGGTTTTTGTTCTCTATGACTGTTAGCCATTTTGGATATCCCAGAGTACTCCGCGTTGAGTGAAGCAATAGTAAAACTGACCAGGGAGGGAATGGGAAAAATTGTAAATAACCCCCAAAGCGATTAAGTTAAGGTCGAAACCAACCAATTTAAGTTCTAAAAATGCGTGGTAACCCCTACTTTTTATCTTCCCAAATGAAAGTAATAAGCCTACTCAGCAAACGATCAATTTTTGGTTCGGGGGAAAATGTCATTTACACCATTTTTAAGGCAAATGCGTGGAGAGGGGTAACTGCTGATAACTTCCTAGTTGTCCTGGTGTTTAAAAAAAGGATGTATAAAGAGCAGTTGTTATGTTATCATTTGTTGCTTATTTTGAAACCTTGTTACAATTATCATTGCATTTGTGCCAGTTCACATGTACACTCTGAAATTTTGGGACAAAATAACTTTTTATCATTTTTCTAAAAAATGCCTATTCAGCATTTTTCTCCATATTGAAGCTCAGTTATCTCTGAAAAATGCGAGGTTACCCCCAGTTTTCTTTTTGGATTTCAATAGCCCCTGATATGATCTACTTGTCTCAGATGGTCATTACCTGGGAAAAAATACTTCCCATTAGTGGGCGCCATCCTTAAGTCGGGTAATAATTGTCTGAGCAGTTTAGATATTTCATTGGTGGTGACTTTAGGTCCAGAGTATATACCGGTAGTTACACATTTTAAATTTGAGTTTTTCCCTTGCAGCCTTATGTTATGTTATTATAATTATAACCTTGTATGGACAAATGAAATTTATTTATTTTTTAAACTTACATGAGTATCATGGGCACTGCTGGTCTTTTCATGCTGGTTTGATGACCTCATCACTGCATAGAACAGAAAATAAAATAAATGAACAAAGTCCATCAGTTAGTATTAGATTTTTGAATAATTAAAGAACAATCCACTCCCAATATTTCCTGTACTTTACTACCTATAGTATAGTTTTTATAGATATTATTTTGCCATCTTTTTTCACAGAAACCTAACATTACGTGTTGTATTAAAGTAACCAAATTTATATCGTAGCTTAATTTTTGACTGATTAATGCTGGAGTGCAAGACTCTTTTTTTTTAGGGTTATAGAACCTTTTTGACCTGCTGTTTACTTACAATAGGGTTTTAAACGATATTGAATGATAATTATTTAATACAGAACTGCTAATTCAGATTCACCCTAAGATCATTTGATGAACAACAGCTATAAAATATGGTACTATACACAATGTACAATTCTGTATATTTTTTGGTTTAATGTTTCATTTTTGAGCTCTCCAAACAGAAAATAATTGTCCATAAAAATGATGTATGAAGTACGTGTATTGCTATATGATAAATATCAGACTTTTCAAAAAAGTCCTTGTGACTTCTACTCCAAGACTGTAAGCTCTTAACAAAACAAAACTATCGCGATCTTGACAAGTCTCAAGTCAAGTTCCATGTAGAAGAGAGTTCGAGTTCAACCATGTCACATGACATAAACAAGTGATAATTGTCCAGACGCATATAATGTAATGCAACTAGAAATGTCACTAACAGTCCTTTGTCTAATTTTATATTGAGCCGGAGACCTATCACTCACTCATGCACTTTGCTCTGCTTGCTTAAACTTACAGTGAGGCCGACTTTTTTTTGTGGCAAATCTATTGATAATAATAATAATCCCTTATGTTGAGAATTTGAAGTTAAATAGAAATTTAAAATTTAAGGTGTTAAAATATAACTCAAACCTGTTGTCACAGCAACAGTCTGTCTTTTTCTTGTGGCTGCTTGTATTTGCTCTCCATTCTATATAACAAGATCCGTTAAAAACAAGTTATTAAACTCAAATGTAAAGAGCAAGAGAAACTCTTTCAAATTTCCATTTATTTTATTGCTTTTGTAATAATTATTATTCTTTTTGTTTATTAACTATTATTATTTAATTACCTATTATTTAATCACCACGAAATTCGGGGATTTGATAGTACACTGATTAATAATTCTTGATGTACTAAAAAAGTTTTAATAAAATCTATCGACGAATTTTGTTTGAATCGCTGTTTTCATGAAAGGAGCCTTAGAAATTACAAAAAGAGCTCTGCATTGCATTTTACCCTGATTCAATGTTTTTCGAAATCGCGCAAGTTTACTTGCTTTCAGCGGCGTCTAGAGTGTTTAAGGGTCATTTGCAAAATGAATAAGTGAGAAAACCGAAGAGTAGCAAATTTTTCTGCATTAAGTCCAGTCTTCAGTGCATGTATAATTTATACCGTTTTTATAGAAATTCCAAGATATCTCAAAATTCCTCTTACAGATTTTTGTGAAACTTTGCACAGCAGAAGACATTTATCTAAAGAAGATGTAGCGTAAAGCATTTCAAAAGAAAATGCCGAACATGAATGGCTGAAATTCGATTTAGAGCTAAAACATTGTGACATCATTGCTGCATGACATTTATTCTGATCGCCCCAAAAAATAATACCAAAATAAAGTTTAGTGTAAGTGTAATCCATTGTGTCGTAATCGTTTTACAACACAGATCGATTTGTTTAAGTATAAGAGATTCAAAGATGGAGAGGGCTATAAAAATACTGGGTCAAGACACCTAAACTCTTATTTCAACTTACATTGCTGCTGTTAGCACCAGCACATTGGGTTTTTTCTTTGTGATTCTGCAGTGCTGTCTCCTCCACTAATTATTTCAATAAAACTTAAATGTCAGTATAAATTAAACCAACAATTTTTTTTACCTAAATGTATAATTATACCGGTAGAATAAGAAATAATGGCTGTTGTTGGCTGGATAAAATTTATGGCTTAATTTTGGCCTGCGTAGCAAGCGTTTCATCGAGAAAGTTGGGACAAAACCAAAAAAGAGGAATGAAGGGGGAGGAGGGGAAAGAAGGAAATGCTTGTTTGCAAACCGACAATTTTGAAAACCTGTGTCTGTCCACAAACACAGCTTCTGATTGGTGCTCTACTGGTATTGGTGTTGACTAAAGAGTGATCAATACATCCAACCAACCAGGCATATTTTGTCTACGTGCGCTGAGATCTGTCCTGATCTGAATTGTTTCAACTGATATTTGCAAAACCCACTCATATAGACAAATCATTTCTTTGCGCATCATTTAAATATTTCTGTGTATTCCATTCATTCTTAGTGGAAGTCCAAGTGAATGCTAGGGACATACATGCAACGCATGCATAATTACAACTTGGAGATTAGGATCGTAGCTCCTCTTGTCGCCTGCAATTACTATTAATATAAATTCTATTAATTTAGTTTATATCCAACAGTAGCTATAAGTTAAGAGTAGTTATTCCTATGGACAAGCCAGCTTTTAGAAACAGCCACAAAAAGAAACAGAGACGTGTAAAAGTAAGAATTATTATTGAAGATGATTGTTTTAAACAAACCTTCAGTGTCAATGACATGTCTCATAGTTGCAGCACCAGACTTTAGTTGCTTTGTATTATGCTAAAGTGTAATGCAAAAGTTAATATTTTTATTTTAATTTGGTTAGGTCAACTGTACATAGTTTTACCATCAGTGAGTATAAATTATATTATTATTCATTCAAAATATTTCCCTAATTCTGATTGGCTAAAGGCACACGCATAATTCACCATAACCAGTTTCTGATGACCAAATTTGTGTTTAGTGTTGAAATGACGTCAAGAATGCAGCGTTCTTACAGGTTAAGACACCATGGGAACGAGGCTGAGTTGTTTTGGTTGTGAAAATAAAGATGGCACTTCACTCGTTTCAAAAGTAAGAACTACAGCTGCAACTAGGCGAAAAAATAGCTAAAAACATTGCAAAAACAGCAAGAAGACAACTCCAAGGGCGACATCTGCTATTTGGAGAATATTTGCGGAGCTGGACTTAAACCTAAAGGTACACTATCGAAGATGAACTTAACATCAATGCAGGTATATTAGCATGTTTTAGCTATGTTTTTAAACTAAGAATTATTTTGAATGAATCATAAAGCAATTAATGAATTCGGCTTTTGTAGGATATAAAAAATTAAGCAGATCTCAGAGGGTTTTATCCACTGAGGCCAATCTGCTTAATTCTTCATATCCTACAACAGCCAAATTCATTAATTGCTAATTTATACTAAATAATAGTAGTGACAACTTGAGTAACCATTTTAAATGCAGAAAATTATATTTTTATGCAAGAAACCTAGAATAGTAGAAAAAGGTTAACCTGCCAAAAAAATAAATGCTTTAACTCTTATTTCAACTTACATTGCTGCTATTAGCACCAGCACATTGGTTTTGTTCTTTGTGATTCTGCTTTGCTGTCTCCTCCACTAATTATTTCAATAAAACTTGATTGTCAGTATAAATTAAACCAACATTTACCTATAAATGTATATAAGAATTAACAGTCACAATAAGCATTATTAAATGTTGCTGCTCCTGTATTGACGTCTTTTATTCATTAAAACTATTTGGAGGAGCTTATACATGAAGGGGCTTAATTATAGATGATAGTTTTAAACAAACCTTCAGTGTCGCTGACTTGTCTCACAGTTGCAGCACCAGACTGTAGTTTCTTTGAATTATCCTAAAGTGGTAATGCATCACTACTGTAAATGTTTTCATTTTAATTAGGTAGGTCAACTGTAAGTTTTACCATGACAGTAATTATAATGTATACCAAAAAATAATAATAATTTAAAAACATCCTGTACCTTAACTGTAGAAAACAGTGAAGTACTGGGAGAAGACCACTTTTCTTTACAATTTAGCAGTAACATCTTTAACCCTTCACCCCCCCCCCCCCCCTCCTTCCAGGTAAAACAGACGACATAACTGGGCTAATGTGAAGAAACTTCAATGTTGTTTAATGACTTTGAGATTGTCCTTACACAAAGTAAGATTTGCACAACAATTTATTTTTTTAATTCCTCACCAGTAAGATGATTTAAACGATAACAAAATTCTCTAGACAATGATCAGTTACTGTTATTTGCAGCCCTGCCCCTTTGAGAATTTGATAGCAACATTAAATGAAGAGATTGGGAAAATTACAAGTAGTGTTACGTTATCATCCGAGACGTTGCAATAATATAAACACATTAAACGAGTGTGTGCCATTTTGTAAAGTGAGAAGTTAATAAAAGCTAATTAGGAAATTGAAGCATTTTAAGCTTTGTGTTTATTTCTCTTAAAATTGGAATGCAGCAATCAAAATATTGTAGCAATCAATGAAAATACCAGTGAAAAGGTCATTTGTCAGTACCAAGATCATTTGTCTCCCTCACTTTGCAGTTGATCTAAGTTCACAGCTTTAAGAGATGTCCCTTTGTTGGAAGTACTTTTCAGTTTGTTTTTTGTGACAAATGTAATTCTACCATTCTTACATATCATTCTCAAAGATCATTACACCATTAAATACTATTGGTTTTGGTTATAATTCCACTTCACTTACATTGTTACTTTTCTTGGCCTCCTTGTGATCTTCTTTGCCATTGTTTTTCTCATTGTTTTTCTCTGTAAAATGGGATTAGTTTTTGTTATACTGCATAATTTGTTGATCAAGATTTATAAAACAAAGTTTTTGATCAAGCATAAAAATTACCTTGACTGCTCAATTCTGTGGCTTTCTTGGGCTTGAGGCATTCATCTGGAAATAATACATTTTGTGGTAGTTAGATATTGTTTTTTTTTTAATGTGTAATACCAATATTTCCTCGATTGTAAGCTGTGTGATTTTCACACAAATTAAAACTTAAAGTTAATTAAAGTTTGGGCTCTAGATCAAGGGGGTCTATGGCTTATAGCCCACAGTTTTAAAAACAAAATTTTTTCCAGCACATGGAAACTCTACTAAATCTTGATGTATTCACTATATTAGCCAAGCTAAATTAAAGAAACACAATATGCAATCGTTGGTTATTAACTTTTAAGAATGTGGTGGCTCCTAAAGGAGCCGTTTGTTAAATTTAATGTGTTTTCACAGAAGTCTTTGTTGTCATCAGCGTTCATCATCAACTTTGCTGTCTGTGTCAATTTCTTCTTTCATCTCCTCATCTTCTCCGTCAATTTCAGGACGGTCGTAGATGGCATTGTCTTCCATTTCTTCAAGTGCATTGGAGATGCCACAAGTCTTGAAGGATCACCTCACCATCTCTTTAGGAATATCACTCCAAGCCTGCTTTATCCAGGGAAGGACCAGGTTTCGGGAAGGAGCTTTCCTCTTGCCTGCTGGAGTGAACTCGAAGGGGCCTAATATCAACCATGAAAGGTAGTGCCTTCGCATGTTCTCTTAAGGCACTTGTCCAAAGTCTAGATCTGTAGCACTGGAGTCAAGCAGTGGGGAATCACTGCTGCATCAATCTATTGCTGCCGCAAATGTTCCTTTACTGGCTCTGTCAAGTGGAAATGGAATAAGTCCCAAACCAACAACACCACTCAGCTGTAGGACCTCTCGGTAGGCATGCACGGACTCATTGCTTAAGATAAAGAAGAAATAAAAAACAGAACTCATAAGTCACAAAGCAAAATTCTGTATCTTGTTTGTAAAAATTGACTGCTAATTTGCACTGAATCTTGCCCGTTCATTTGTACAAATCAACAGATAGCAAGAAATCTAAAGCGACTTTAATTAGCTTACCTACTTTATCCATCCATCCCTGTTGGTGGAACAACAATCAAGGCCTCTGGGAGTTCAAACATCCTTGAAGGTCACTGAAGGCGGTTACAGTTTCTTCCCATCAGCAGGGACAGTTAGTGTGATGGTGAAGCTCGTTCTTTCTCAGCACCACAGCACACAGGAACTGTTCTATTGTCACTGAATCTGAGAGTGCGACTGGATGGTAGTAGTTCAAACTGCATTGGTGTCTCGTGCAATTGTTAAAGATTCTTGAGGGGGAATAACTGTTATGCTGACGGGCTGCGATTACAAATCGATGGAACTTGACTGTTTGTTCCTCCAAATTAAAATGTTCTTGGGACCAAGGTGTTACTGTAAAACTCAGAAAACTAAACACCAGTATTCGAATGGTCATGGTAAAATAGAAGAATAATGTTTTATTTGACAACTTTGAAATTTTAAATAGAATCACATAATTGAAAAAAAATCTCGCATTCTGATTGGTTAACAAAGCAAGGTATTTAGCATGGATTTGCAAATTGAAAACAAGGCTAAAGTAATATAGTTTCGCATCTACGTGACAACTATGGTCAACGTCTAACACAACAACCAAAAAAAAGTTTTTCTACAATGTCATTTTAAAATGTTTTCAAAACCATTGTCACCTTTTGAAGAGCCAAAAACAAACAGAAGTGTTTTACAAAGGGAGCTGGAGGTTCTTCCTTGTTTCGAACAGAACTACAAATTCTTGGAAAGACATAAAAAACGTCTTTTGCTCCGTGACAACAAGAAAGCAAGAAATTCCTGTGAATATGGCCCAAAAAATCGCCAGCAAATGTTCAACCAAACAAGACGGAGAAGCAGCAAATTAATACATATAATACTTGTATTTACATTTCAAGGTCCTTACTATTAATTGCGATGTTAAACTTTCAGTGCTTTCACTTGGAGATTAATTTCTTTCAGTCTCAAGCAAATGATTTGGAAAATTGAATATAATAATAATTTATTATATATTAGGCGCAAAATAGGGTTCAAATATATGATCTAATCGCGCACAGAGAAATTGAGAAAAGATATTATAGATAAACGGCAATTCAGTGAAAAACCACCGTTTATCCTTAAGATTAGTGTGAAGTTTGAAAATAAAATGTAAAAACAAGCACAAGGTACAAATAAAGTTGTGTCAGTTGTCAATTAAGCTATGGTTCAAACATATGTGACTGACCTTGCTTCTTATTTGCTAACGCAATGACAGTTCTGACAGTTGACTTTGAAATGGCTATGGACTGGAGTGTGCTGCTCTTTTTGTGTTATTTTTATTCAACTATGCGATTCAAGGAAAATCAATTACCTGACTTGTGAATTCGGTGTTAAATTGCACTTGAAAACCAATATTGCACTCACTGCTTCGCGATTTGTGCAATATTCTAATGAAATCTTGTCCAATTTGATGAAACTTATTTCTGAAAATTTTATGAATGTCACATTGAGAAAAAGACATTCACGCAAAATCTAAACCTCGTTATTTCATTTATTTTAGTAGCCACCATTAATACTATAGCCTGTCAATTCTACAGTAATTATTGTGTTGTACCAATTTCCTGTGATTGCTAACCAAGCACAATGATTGAAATTCATTAGAAAGTGAAAAAAAAAAAAACTGCTCTACATTCCTTAAACCATTGCCTTCATTGTGATATTAATGTAATAATATTTACCTTCCTTTCTCCAGGGGAGGTCGTCTGTGCCATAGTCATAACGGATTTCTGTGCCTTTTTCGATGTCTTCAGCCGCAAATAGACAGAGGTATGTCTTATTGTCTAAGATGATTTTCCTCATCACAGCATTTGCCTTTGTCCTAGGGCTGTCATTGACAATCCGTCCAAGACCACTTGAATAAGTGGCGTCAATGCTGAAAAGTGATTTTTGATATTGATTTATTACTTAAAGGAGCCAGATTATATTATTTCTCGATTGCATTGATGTTTATCAAAATGCATTGAGAAATGTATGGTACAGGAAAACATTTATTTCAATTTATTGTAAATTGTAAATTCTTTATGAAATTATAAAAGTTTTAACCATTTAGGTATACAATTAACCATTTAACAGGCAATCGTACGTAAAGACCCTCGTGGGGTAAACGCTCTTTAGATTGTGATTTGGCCCCTGGACTGTTTCAATGCTTTATACATGAAGTAGTTGTTGTGACTTCACTTTCAAATGGATTTAACCCAAATCTGCACATTCATCTGTTCCTGCTCCTGCCTGTGATGTAGATATGATTTTTAAGGTGGGAGCACTCTAGGCAACAAGTTGCAACAACACGTCGCAATGCAACTTTCTCAATTGTGCGAACATTGCCTTAACTGTCAGTTGTTAGCATTGGGGTATCCAATAAATGCAAAAAAGTCGGCACTTTTTGCAAATGATTACCTTTTGAATTTGGACAAGGACAAAAATGACCGTTTTTGACATCGTAGAAAAACAAGAATAATCAGGTTTTTTGCCTTCAGGTTTTTTACAGAAATTATCGTTGCAAAACCAAAAGTCAACATTCACAGTAAAATTCAATCCTTTTTCTAGCTTAGAAGCGATTTTTTTGCTCTTATTCGTTTACCAGGGCCAAGCTACAGCCTTTTGTTCTAGTGCATCCTGCCTTTGCATCAATTTTCAACATCACAACTGTGTTTTGTGCCGGGAAATAGCCAGAATTTTTGACAGCAGCCATTCCTTCCTCCACTTTTTTGATATTAATTTATACTAAGTCCGTAAAGCCACTCCGACCTACCATGGAAATTTCACGCTTGTTGTAACTCTCAGTAGTCACAAATTCCTAAATATGCAGTATGTCAAGAAGTTCATCAGTAGTCAAGTCCTAAAATAAAGTGACTTCGTTTTGGAGCGGCCATTTTTTCCAGTTCAACGAGAAACAAGCCAAGTTTGCAAAGAAAGTACATCACCTTACTCGCTTCTTTGAGAAAGTGGAATCTTTGCTACCGTCATGTGCTTAATGATGCTCATCAGGCAGCCACTAAATTAAGATGAAAAATGGCTGTAAACTTACCAAAAACTGCATACAAACCAAACTTCAGCCGTTATTACAGCTCAATGAAGCAAAATTACTGATGTGAGAATGACGTTTTCAAAAAACTCGAGCCTTCAGTGTATCAGAACAGCGCCGCTTTCCTTGGTAACTCCAAATACAAAGTCACGAAATCCTATGGGTTGTTTGTATGTAGAAAATCACTCGAAAACGTAAAAAGTCCTGGGCATATAATGAGTTAAGCCACAGCTTGGCTGGAATCTACTTATTTTTTTAGCTGTAATTTTTCACTTTTTGTGGATCACTGTGGAGCTAGGAATTGCAATAGATGTGATTCTCTTCACATGACCTAGTTCAATAGATGGTTTTCACAGTGACGTCATCAAACTGTTAAGTCAAAACAGCGAGGTTTTACGAATTCTTATTTAGACTAAGTTAAAGATAAACAAAAAATAAATCTTTGTTCAAGTTTCCATTCCCGTAGCATGTTTCATTTCGAAAATACAGCAATACCAACTTCCGAGTTTTCACAGTGCGTGACACCAAAACAGGAATGCTGTCTCATTGAAAAAAGTCTCTCCTCTTGATTTTCAGCAGTATAACCATTTCAAGTATTACAAGATATGTTTATGCGCACGTAGGCTGGTTCTCGAGTGAAAAGAAAGAGCTTTTATAGAAAAAGTGAACTCCAGATGTTTTGTTGATTTCCGGCGACCATATTTGTGGACCAAAACGGTACACCAATATGGCGTCTCCATACAAAGCTCTTCAAGGGTGCGTGAAACGTTTCGGCAAATAACTCAGAAACTGTGGGCCACAAAGACCTGAGACTTGGACAAATTGTTTATATATTAGTCTTTTTACATGTCATTTTCTTGGCTTCTTCCACTGGACGGTTTCCAATTTATTTTTTTGTTGCGTGACAGTGAAAACGATCTATATAGTTCAAACCTTGCAATTCTGAAGATAAATGTCTGAGCAAATGAAAACAAATTTCGAATTACTGTACTCTTGTGCTTAAGCGTTCACAAAAAAATCTTACTTTCAGTCTGTAAAAACTTGGTGATTTTGTTATTATTGTTACTTTTTATTTATTAATATTGTACTGCTCTCGCAGTGCATTACACATCCTCGAAAACCCAGGGGTAGTTAGTCTGGACGATAGAACGTTCATGATGATGGAAGTTTACTACACAATCCAGAACAGCGCCGGCCTGGGCACTTAGTCTTACTGAACCAGTTCCAGGAAGGTTTGAATTGCCTGCTTCTGATTGGCCAGAAAAATGTTTTTCTGGTCAATTAGCGAAGAGGAACAGCCGGGTGACACTACTGGTGTAATATTATATACATACTGAGATTTACTCACAGTTTTCATAGTCTGCATGACAGGCGCTTTATGAGCCAAGTGGGGCGAACGCGATATTTTGCGCGGAGCGCCACACGAGCGCGAAGTGCGAGACGAGGGAAAGAGAAAAATAAAGCAAAAGCAAAAGCAATAAAGCAAAAGTAAATAAAGCTTTATTTTTCCCTTTCCCTCGTCTCGCGCTTCGCGCTCGTGTCGCGCTCCAAGCGAAATATCACGTTCGCCCCGCTTGGCTCATAAAGCGCCTGTTATGCAGGCTACAGTTTTCTTCATATGAAAACCTACTTTAAAAATTCTGATAGCAAGTCACAGCAAGCGAGATGGTTTTCTCACACATGTGTAAACCTTTTCGTCCAATCAGGAGACTTGTTTTCAACATACCACTGATTTCATTTAAGTTGCTTGCGTGCAAAGCTCCATAGCAAGAAAACATTTGTACCATTAACAATGGCTCAGGGATCCACGAGATTTGAGCATTAAGAAAAGTCAATTTACGACTATATTATCAAGCAACAAAACAAAAATGCAAGGGTTAAAATGATGAGAGATGTGAAGGTACTCATTGAATTTCTGAGATAAAAACACGAACAAAGAAATGCTGAAGACATCAAAGCCAAAGAATTAAATGAATATCTCTGCGAGTTTATCCTTAGTGTGAAGCGAAATGACGGCAAAGACTTTGTGAACCTTCAAGTCCTAGAGGTTTGTTTTCAGAGGTCTGTTTTGACGATGACAGTCCATGTCGCAAAGCCTCACTCATTAGCATTTTGTGAAAACAAACTCGTGGCCAATTTTTCTGCCCAATCAGAAGCATGCAATTCAAACCCTTCTGGAACTGGTTTGGTAAGAGTAATTAGTGCCCAGAGGCTGTTCCCGATTTTATAGTAAACTCTCACCACGAACATTCTGTCGTCCCACCAACTGCCCTTGGGTTTCCAAGGATGTGCATTACAATACCTACCAATAAGTTCCTTGAAGATCTTTAAAAAAGTATAAAAAATTGCCAGCTTCATCTGGATAGTTCTTTTCCCTGTGCTCCCCTTCACTGCCAGTTATTCTCTCTCCCCTATACTGTAGGAGGAAATCCCCCTTTTTGAAGGGTTCGGTTGCAAAGACTCCTCTTCCTATATAATTTTACAAAGCAAAAGTGGTTATAATAGAGTTTTGCAGATAAAAGCAACACATTGTCAAACAGATAATAATTGCTTGTGCCTACACAACTTATATCCAATACTTGTGGAGGGTAATTAATGGCATGTGCAAATAAAAATGTCAAATTAAGTATTGATCAGTTAGTCTTCACTAATTAAAAAAAGACTTTATTAGTCATTATACATCATTATGACAAAATATTGCATCAAAACACTAAATAACTAAATAGTGTTATGCTTTGGCTAGTGTTTAACATGAATCCATTGGTTCTCTTAATTGATGAATTAGAAAACATATCTTATCACATCAACTTTCACTTAAATGTTTTTAAGATATATTTTTTGTTTTCGACATTTTTAAAACTTAATAGTTGCTTCTTCTTTCATGAAAAAAGTAATTGATTTTCTTTGCAAATAAACCAATGTGTTTCGATATATTATATATAGTAATATATTATTATTATTATTGTTAATCTATCAAGTGGAACTTACCAATTTTTTCATTAATAACTCTTAACTCAAGACCTGGCTGATCTTCTTCTGCCAGGATCCACCTGGTTGCCTTTTCTTTTTGTGATTCTCTTTTTGCCCTCTTAAAGAAGCAGAAATATCCATGTTACAATTTAAGTTGGTGTACTGTATAACAATAAAGATTTTCATAATATTTTATTGTTTAAATACTTTTGTGTGTGTGTTTTTAAAATAATTTAGATTAATATAGACATGGCACTATTAATTTTAGGAAAAGGAATGGAAGGATGTAATCTAAAACATTGTTTTTCAGAAGTAAAATATCATAATTAGAAGTTATTGCATAAACAATGGTGACCATATTATGGTTTTTTTTGTCTTTCAGAATGTCCTCTTAAAAGCAAGTGTGCTTTTCATGTAAGTTTTAAAATTGTTTTATCAGAATTTATATTGGTAGTAATCTGCCATTTGTGCTGTTGTGCTTTGCTTATTACTGTACCTGATGAGACATGTCATTCCTGATTCCTGGTAAACCTGTTGAGCACAATATAAACAATGAATAATCTGTTAGACAGTGAAGGTTTTTTATGGGGGGAGGGGCATAATAAATTATTAATTAAGTATCGGGTGAAGCTATATTTTATTAAGCAAAACTAAAATAATAAATGTGTGAAAATAAATAAAATATTCAAGACAGGGCTGTCATTAAGAGCTGGGGGCTGGGGAACATGGCCCCTGGGTACTTTCATAATAAAATAGAAGACAAATAAATCCAAAAGAAATCCCTAAGCTGTTTGATTCCCTGCTTACTTGTTGTATTTTCCTTGGAAGAATTAGGCATAATTTATGATCTATGATTGGGTCTGGTTAAAGATTTTTCTTTGGCAATTTGGGTTTATCTCTCTGTTATATTACTGCGGTGAAGTGTTTACTGTACTGTGTGCTAAGTTATAGATCTGTCTTTTGAATAGTGATTCCTTTAATGTAATAGGCCACTTGCAGTAAGAGGTCCCATGACCAATGCTTCCTTAAACAATGAGTTGGAATCTTGCTGATGCCAAAAATTGACAGAGCACATAAGGAAATACATTTAAGAGAGATATTTTATGGCACTTTTTATTTTTCAACAAAGTAGTATGATATGTATCGGTGGCCATGTTGGAAGGCATACTCTTGCCCTCCAACATTGCGGCCGAAACTATTTTTTGCTTATATCTTGTTAAGCGTTTGTTAGTTACACTCAGATGTGCTGTAAACGTTACCACATCAATTTTTCAACATTTTCCTTGAACTTTAAGTGCAAAATTTCTGTTCAGGAAGAGGTAATTTTTTTTTTTTTTTAAATTGGTCACGTGACCAGCTACGAACTTACTCATTTTAAGAAAACGGTGCGGGTTTGAAAAATTAAATCACTATTATTTTGTGTAAGATATGACCCACTAATCGTTTTTCGAAGGCAAAATCATGTAACTTTCATTTTCATAAAAAAAAAATGTCACATTGAAAGTGCAAATGGCCTATTGCGAAAATTTTGATGGAATGGGTGTCAAATACAGTTAACAACCTTAGCCCCAAAAAGTTGTCACAAGGGAAAGGTAAGAAAATTATATTCCATCTCACTAGAACCAGAACTGCTAGTGAATCGTTAAAATAGCGTTACAGACTCGATAACTTTTCTTATTTATTGACGCCTAGATTTTTTTTATCGGTTTTGTGAAATCGATTAGGTGGCGAATTTGATCACCTAACGGCAAGAACTGCGGTTCCTAACAAGCAAAACGAAAAACAATTTTAACCCACCCTGAATGAGACATACTTGATACACAACCTAAAATTGTATATTTAAGAAAATAACAAAATCTTGGATCGTTTAAACACTTTTTTCCTTGGCCGATTGAAGACTAGTTGGCAATGTTAAGAGCACGGCAAATAATTTGAAGGCTGCTTAAGCTTACATAAACTTATTGCTTATTTCATGAATGAAACATACTTCATGATCAACCCAAAAGTAAGTACTAATGTAGTCTGTTAATGAAAGAAACGATCTCATTTATTTTTTGCGCGTTTTTGCTGAGCTGAACCCAAGGCCCTTTTTGGAGAAGAGGAAAAAAATGTTCAGGAAAAAGATAATTTTAAGGGCGTGGCTCTTACTTAACAAGATTTATTGCATTTTCCGGATAAAAATTTCGTCCTAAACCACTCATTAATAGGTTTACTCACCCTTACCACGAATGCCAGAGAGTTTCTTTCCCGCTCCGCGAAAAAAGACTTGACAGAGAAGAACTGTACGTTTTTCCAACAGGTGCGCCCTTTTCATCTTCCTCTCACATGACTGCATAAATTATGGGATGCACAATACGACTTTGACAAACAAGACCCTCATCTTTAAGTTACTTAAAAATTCTCCAAACTGATCTCCATACATTTCCCGAGATAACAAGTTGAGAGAATTTGATCAAGGATCAAAACACTTTTCCTTTGGTGTTCATTTAATTAATTCTTGTAACCTTTTATCTTGATCATGTGTTGATATTATATGGAGAAAATCCATGTTGGTCACTCTCAGGTTAAAGAGTTAATGATCAAAATTCTCTTTCTCAATAGCGACGGATCACCTTGACCTCTTGGCCCAGAAGAAAAACAACCTCGAATCCTTGGAAAAGCCCTGGGGATGAGGGGATAGGCTTTATTACCAGCCGCTGTACGGGAAACGAGCCCGCGCTTCTGCCAAAAACTGTACTTGCAATGAGAACAGCACTTAAACGAAGTGAGAAAAGGCCGATTCGGTGTCTGGTACAGAAAACCAAGATTTGTTTGGTGTTGGAATGCCTGAAGGCACGGAATAGGACAATTGCACGATGACGTCATTTTACTACAACTACCAGAATCCTTGAGTTTGTTGTTTTCTCGTGCAAATTAAGGCTATTGTTCTTTAATCCTCAGTGGGATTGAGAAATTTAAATAACAAAGCAAAACCGAAATGAATTCTGGTAGTTGTAGTCAAATATCGTCATCGTGCAATTGTCCTATTTGTGTGTTGGATCGCAAGGTGCGCGGTCCAGCTATGTATTCAGTTGATGCAACTGTCAATGGAGGAAAAGGTGTTTGACTTAACGTAGAGGTCACGGGTAGAGAATTTTGGCATCCCGGGCGGTACTAATGGTAAACTTGACTTGGCCGCCATCTTGGAAAGTTGAGAGGACCTGGAAAGGAGTGATGAGCGATCCTTTGTCCTGGAAAGTACTTAGAGTGCGAACGCAGTCCTAATTACGCTTAGTGTAATCCCCTGGAGGGGGGAAGGGTCCTCAACCAATACTAGCCGCTGAGGGTTTGAAAGCCTGACCCTGTTTAGGGCAAAAAATTCTTAAAATAAATACCCTGTTTAGGACAACTCCCTCAATTTTATTACCCGATCGTGCATGAAACACCCTGTTTATAACAGGCCTTTTTACCGATACGGCGGCCATATTGAATTAATTCGACTTAAGGAGTATTATAGGATGCCCAGGGGGGCATGAGCACATTTCATTTGTATTTTCGAGCGCTTTTCGGGACATTTCTTCTTAAAGTTTTCTTAGAATAAGATTGTGATGGGAGAAAAGATCCTTGTGCCGTGTTTGGATGTAATAATGTTCGCCTTTTTCTAGTTTAGTATTAGAAATATAATCTTTTACTGTCTATTTCTCGGAAGAATGGCGATCATTATTACATCCAAACACGGCACAGATGCAGGTACCCCCTCGCATCCCTAGCCTGCGAAAAGCAGATGTATTTCCGGTCGTCGCTTCTCTCCCTCCGAAAAATAAGGAGAGAAGCGACGACCGGAAATGCGTCTGCGCTGTTCTTAGCCTATCGCATCCCCTTTTCGAGCTGTGGTCCCCTGAAAGACAGAAATCTTTGTGAGATCGAGGGCATAATTTTATTTTACCTGCAGCCAAAACAGAACGATTTAAAAGATCTTTTATTAATAAATGTCTCTTTCAATTTGTCTAATTGTTAAATTGAATTTGTTTTAAAATTTTTACTCTGTTAATACAAGTTTATTTTGTAAAGCCACACGTAGGTTGTGACTGTTTGTTTTGAATACATTCATTATTTCCGCTGTTCGCTTCTCTCCACCTTTAATTTGGAAATACGTTTGTAATTTTTGAATATATAGTCTTGTCATTTTCTTTAACGGTCACTTAAGATCACTTTTGAAAATGTATATTGAATAGCATACGAAAAGTCAAGATTATAAAAATGCGAAAAATCACAACGATTATCACCGCTGTTTGTGTTTTATTTTTGATACGACGGCCCAAGCACAAAAGTCTCAATCACGACATAATTTCTTCTGAAAGGCCAGGTCTGAAAAAGAGTATGGTCTGAAAACGGGTGTGGAAAATGGCATTTTTTGGTCAGGATTCGGGGAACCGTGCGGCACACCCTCACCAGAAATTTCCAGGAGTATAATGACCGCCTCCACCCCCCCCCCCCCCCCTCCTCCCCCACCCGCCGGGTATGACAATCTTTGAGACATGCACTACACCGCTGACTGGGTTGGTTGTGGACTCCGCGGCAGAGGCTGTGCTCCTCCTAGTTCGAATTTAACTGTGAGCACCGTGTACCGAAATCCAGACTTGTCCCACTAATCTTTCGGCATCAGGCTGTCTTCAGATCTTATCTGTGAAGCTATGTTCTTACGGATTATATTTTGGTGGAAAGTTGAATGATCAGTTGCTCCAGTGAGGCGATCTAGGATAGGTAAGTGATACAGTAGACAAACTGAAATGTTTTCCCGCGCACGGATGGAAAGGGATGGATAACTTGTTTTTTTATTTATAACCTTATTGTTCAGGGTATGTTTGTTTCGACACAAAATCGGTAGTGGTAAGTAAAATTAGAATAGTGGAAGCTGAACGCGCTCATTCATTCATTCGAGATCTTGGTTCAGATCGAAGGAAGGATCAGCACACAGCTGGTCCACGTATTGGCACGTACTTACGTATTGTAATTATCTTATTAGACGTGAAAATAGTAAGAAAATGACCTGCCCTCAAACTCAGCCGGCATAAGGCGCTGTGAGCCCTAGTTACTAAATCTTTGGTCTACTTGTAAGCTCAATTGATCGTTTGAAAGATTTTTTTAACGAATGTTTTTTTCCCGAGTCCTAAAATGGTCAATCAGTCGAATTTAGACTCAATAATTCAGTAGCAGCTAACCGAACACTTTAATAAATCTTACTCTCCACGGTCCCCTGTATAATCAACCATGGGCTTAAGTCACGAAATTAACACAAACCTTCAGCACTATTGGGAGGGGTGGGATATAAGGTTGATTCTTTTTCTCTCTTATGAAACTCAACAACAATAATTTGATTTTATTTGATTATAATTTAAGTAACAATCGATTGTTTGAATTTAAATCATGTAATCATGTTGATGTCACATTAGTATCTGAAAAGTGTGCCCAGGAAAACTTGATATCAATGCATTTATAATCTTAGCACTGGAAATGTAATCAAGAGAAAAACATGAGTCACTTTAGTGAAGTGGCACCATTCATACAACTGCATGCTGTATGAGTGCATGCACAATACCGTTCGTCTATCTACTCTTCATTATTTTACAATTTTATCAGTGGAAATTAGCATGTGTATGCACATCATATCTAAATATTGAAAAACAGTCATTGCTCAAAGAATAAACTTGTTTTTGAGGTGGTTACATGGGTCCATAAATTGCCTCGCATATAGATTTATTCAAATTTCCCATATTTCGCTCTGGGCTTATAGGAATGTAATCCGGCACCTCAGAACAAATTGACAGTGAAGCAGACTCAGAGAGAGAGAAAAACCCCACCTTGGGCCATTACGTAACCAAATGAATTGTGAGCCAAAACATCTGCTGGTACCCTGTGTAGTAAAAGCCAGGTCATGATCAAGTCAGTCTTTTGACTTTGCAGCGTGCAAAGAAAGTAGTGTCCGATTGCCTGGAGCCAGTGGATTTTGATATTGGGCTAGTGAATTTTAAACTTAACTTGCCTGATGGGCAAGTGAAGTTTTTTTGAGGAATTCAAATTGATGAAGAACTGTGAAATCAATTCTGCTCATAAAAACATTTTGGGGGCTAGTTGAAACGACGTTTGGGCTAGTATAATATACTAGCCCAAACGTCGTTTCAAGCATATTATGCTTGCTTCAGCTTGCTCGAATGGCAAGCTTTAAAAATCACTTTCTTTGCACCCTGCTTTGAGTTCAGTGCTCCAATCTCAACTTTTTTCAAAGTTGCCTTTTGGCAACCTAAAAGTATTATTATAAAATGGTTGCCAGAAAAAGGACACTTTGTGCAACACTACACCAATGTTTGAAAGAATCAAAATGGTAGCCCAACCATCGCAATCAAATTTGGAGGTGCATGCGACATCTCAAGGGCTTAATTAATACACAGAGAAACAAGTTTACGTCAGGCAAAATTTAATTATCAAGAAGACAAGAGCATAAACAAGGCTGTGCTCTAACGGCACCCGGTCGCCTGAGGTGACTAACATTTAGCTTCGGGTGACTGAAAAAAAAGTTCCCGGTCGCCCGGCCGGGCACTCTTGCTTCTGATGTAGTGTTCAGTCCTTTTGAAGTCTAGTTAAGGGATAGGGGGTAGAGAATTTTACAGCAATGTTTACCTCGTTTACCTGCCAGTCTGCAGTCTGCATTTGTCGTACACCATAATATACACGTTGTAAGTGTAGAATCAAACTGACATTTTGTAGCTTGAACACAGTTGACCTTTGGAAGATACCTCTTATTGCTCCAGCTATTGATGAGATACACACGTTCACGTACTGATGTTTATTTTTCTTTTAACCTTATTTCCATAAACACCGTGAGAACTAAAATAAAGGTAAGAATATTTTACAAATAAGGTTGTGAAATTACAGAAATACACACATTTCATCCGTTGATAACAAGACAGAAAGGTAAAAATTTAAAATTGGCAAATAACAGTAATGATGTCGTGTGCAAACCTTGATTTTACAATGCAATGAGCAATAAATTAAAACCGGTTAAAAGGATAAAAGTAGAAACCGCTTACTTAAAATAGAAAATGTAGAATAATTATTTACCTTGGTGATGTCCTTAAATCACTGGAACAACGAAAACTTCTTGGCTTCTTGAAATGGTTGACAAAAAACCTGCGTCAACTAACCGCTAACACAAAAAACTTAACCTTTTAATAACAAAATTGCGTGGCGCTTTCGCGTGTGCCCTATATCTAGCTTGCTTTAGAAAGAACTTTCTAGTTAAATCTAGAGATTGCATTAGTGTGTGCGTGAAGGAAAACAAAGATTTCGGTTAAAATATAGGTTGATTAAACGTGCAGCTAATTGCTGTAGCTACACCTCTCTTTTATACACATAAGTCCGTAAAATGTAAGTGTAGAATCAAACTGATATTTGTAGCTTGAACACAGTTGACTTATGAAAGATACCTGGCTAGAATCAAACTGACATTATTTTGTAGCTTGAACACAGTTGACCTTTGGAAGATACCTGTCTATCATACACACAAGTCCTTTTAATGTAAGTGTAGAATCAAACTGATATTCGTAGCTTGAACACAGTTGACTTATGGAAGATACCTGTCTAACATACACAGGTCCTTGTAATGTAGGTGTAGAATCAAACTGACATTTTTATCTTGATCACAGTTGATTAGAGGCTTCCTTGTTAAGTATTATTAATTTGTTATCATTAATATAATGGAATATACCTGTTTGTATACACAGGTCCTTATAATATACAGTTGTAGGTGTAGAATCAAACTGACATTTGTACCTTGAACACTGTCAAATTTTGGAAGATACCTGTCTATTATACACAAGTCCCAATAATGTAAATGTAGAATCAATTTGAAATTTGTAGCTTGAACACAGTTGAAGTTATGAAGGTATTTGTCTATTATACACAGGTCCTTGTGATAGAAATGTAGAACTAAACTGATATTTGTAGCTTGAACACAGTTGACTTCTAGAAGGTACCTAACTAATATACACAGGTCCTTTTTTGGGGGTGCAGAGTCAATTAAAATTGAATTTAACTAACATTTGTAGCTTGAACACAGTTGACTTTTGAAAGATAGTGTCTATTATGCACAGGTCCTTGTAGTGTAGGTGTAGAATCAATCTGGCATTAAATTGTAGCTTGATCACAGTTGACGTATGGAAGATACCCCTCTATTATACACAGGTCCTTGTAATGTATCTGTAGAATCAAACTGACTTTTGTCGCTTGAACACAGATGACTTATGGAAGATACATGTCTATTATACACAGGTCCTTGTAATGTATGTGTAGAATCAAACTGACTTTAATTGCTTGAACACAGTTGACTTTTGGAAGATACATATCGATTATACACAGGTCCATGTAATGTAGGTGTAAAATCAAACTGACATATTTTGTAGCTTGAACACAGTCCAATTTTGGAGGAAACTTGTCTATTATACACAGGTCCCTGTAACGTAAAATGTAGAATGAAACTGTTATTTGTAGCTTGAACACAGTTGAAGTTTGGAAGATAGCTGTGTATTATACTCAGGTCCTTGTAATGTAGGTGTAGAATCAAACTGACATTTGTAGCTTGAACACAGTTGAAGTTTGGAAGATACCTGTCCATTATACACAGGTTCTTGTAATGTAGGTTTAGAGTCAATCTGACATTTGTAGCTTCAACACAGTTGAGTTATGGAAGAATCTGTCTATAATACACAGGTCCTTATATACATGTAATGTGGGTCTCTATACACAGGTCCTTATAATGTAGGTGTGGAATCAAACTGACATTTGTAGCTTGAACAAGGTTGGTGTTTGGAAAATACCTGTCCATTAATATACCCAGGTTCTTGTAATGTAGGTTTAGAGTCAATCTGACATTTGTAGCTTCAACACAGCTGACTTTTGGAAGTTACCTGTCTATTATACACAGGTCCTTGTAATGTAGGTTTAGAATCAATCTGACATTAATCTATAGCTTGAACACAGTTGACTTATAGAAGGTACCTGTCTAATATACACAGGTCCTTTTTTGGGGGTGCAGAGTCAAGCTAACATTTGTAGCTTTAACATAGCTGACTTACATTTAAGATACCTGTCTATTATACACAGGTCCTTGTAATGTAGGTGTAGAATTAAACTGACATTTGTAGCTTGAACATGGTTGACTTCTGGAAGACAGTGTCTATTATGCACAGGTCCTTGTAGTGTAGATGTAGAATCAATCTGACATTAAATTGTAGCTTGATCACAGTTGACTTATGGAAGATACCCCTGTACTTATTATACACAGGTTCTTGTAATGTACATGTAGGTGAAATATCAAACTGACCTTATGGAAGATACGTGTCTATTATACACTGGTCCTTGTAATGTAAATGTCGAATCAAACTGACATTAATTTGAAGTTTGAACACAGTTGACTTATGGAAGATACCTGTCTATTATAGACAGGGTCTTGTAATGTAATTGTGGAATCAAACTGACATTTGTAGCTTGAACACAGTTGAAGTTTGGAAGATACCTGTCCATGTCCATTATACACAGGTTCTTGTAATGTAGGTTTAGAGTCAATCTGACATTTGTAGCTTCAACACAGTTGACTTTTGGAAGTTACCTTTCTATTATACACAGGTCCTTGTAATGTGTAGGTTTAGAATCAATCTGACATTAATTTGTAGCTTGAACACAGTTGACTTATAGAAGGTACCTGTCCATTATACACAGGTTCTTGTAATGTAGGTTTAGAGTCAATCTGACATTTGTAGCTTCAACACAGCTGACTTTTGGAAGTTACCTTTCTATTATACACAGGTCCTTGTAATGTGTAGGTTTAGAATCAATCTGACATTAATTTGTAGCTTGAACACAGTTGACTTATAGAAGGTACCTGTCCATTATACACAGGTTCTTGTAATGTAGGTTTAGAGTCAATCTGACATTTGTAGCTTCAACACAGCTGACTTTTGGAAGTTACCTTTCTATTATACACAGGTCCTTGTAATGTAGGTTTAGAATCAATGTGATATTTGTGGCTTCAACACAGTTGACGTTTAGAAGGTACCTGTCTAATATACACAGGTACTTTTTTGGGGGTGCAGAGTCAAGCTAACATTTGTAGCTTTAACATGGTTGACTTACATTTAAGATACCTGTCTATTATACACAGGTTCTTGTAATGAAGGTGTAGAATTAAACTGACACTTGTAGCTTGAACATGGTTGGCTTCTGGACGACAGTGTCTATCATGCACAGGTCCTTGTAGTGTAGGTGTAGAATCAATCTGACATTAAATTGTAGCTTGATCACAGTTGACGTATTGAAGATACCCCTGTATTATACACAGGTTCTTGTAATGTACATGTAGGTGAAATATCAACCTGACCTTTGTAGCTTGAACACAGTTAACTTATGGAAGATACCGTAAAATTCTGTAAATAAGCCCCGGGAAAAATTTTTTCAAAGGCCCTTTTTGAGGGCGTATTTTTGGAGGGGCTTATCTACAAAGGGAAATTTGCGTTTCAGAATCTATTGGGCTAGCCTTATAACTGGGAATAAATCTACCATTTTTGCTTTGTTTTACTATATATTTGAGTCCCAAGGGGGCTTATATTTGGAGGGGTGATTTAACGGAGGGGATTATTTTCGGAATTTTCCGGTACGTGTCTATTATACACTGGTCCTTGTAATGTAAATGTAGAATCAAACTGACATTAATTTGAAGTTTGAACACAGTTGACTTGTGGAAGATACCTGTCTATTATAGACAGGGTCTTGTAATGTAATTGTGGAATCAAACTGACATTTGTAGCTTGAACACAGTTGAAGTTTGGAAGATGCCTGTCCATTATACACAGGTTCTTGTAATGTAGGTTTAGAGTCAATCTGACATTTGTAGCTTCAACACAGTTGAGTTATGGAAGAATCTGTCTATAATACACAGGTCCTTATATACACGTAATGTGGGTCTCTATACACAGGTCCTTATAATGTAGGTGTGGAATCAAACTGACATTTGTAGCTTGAACAAGGTTGGTGTTTGGAAAATACCTGTCCATTAATATACCCAGGTTCTTGTAATGTAGGTTTAGAGTCAATCTGACATTTGTAGCTTCAACACAGCTGACTTTTGGAAATTACCTGTCTATTATTATACACAGGTCCTTGTAATGTAGGTTTAGAATCAATCTGACATTAATTTATAGCTTGAACACAGTTGACTTATAGAAGGTACCTGTCTAATATACACAGGTCCTTTTTTGGGGGTGCAGAGTCAAGCTAACATTTGTAGCTTTACCATAGTTAAGTTACATTTAAGATACCTTTCTATTATACACTGGTCCTTGTAATGTAGGTGTAAAATTAAACTGACATTTGTAGCTTGAACATGGTTGACTTCTGGAAGACAGTGTCTATTATGCACAGGTCCTTGTAGTGTAGGTGTAGAATCAATCTGACATTAAATTGTAGCTTGATCACAGTTGACTTATTTACGATACCCCTGTATTATACACAGGTTCTTGTAATGTACGTGTAGGTGTAATATCAAACTGACCTTTGTAGCTTGAACACAGTTAACTTATGGAAGATATGGTCTTTTATACACTGGATCTTGTAATGTAAATGTAGAATCAAACTGACATTAATTTGAAGTTTGAACACAGTTGACTTATGGAAGATACCTGACTATTAATTACAGACAGGGTCTTGTAATGTAAGTGTGGAATCAAACTGGCATTTGTAGCTTGAACACAGTTGAAGTTTGGAAGATGCCTGTCCATTATACACAGGTTCTTGTAATGTAGGTTTAGAGTCAATCTGACATTTGTAGCTTCAACACAGTTGAGTTATGGAAGAATCTGTCTATAATACACAGGTCCTTATATACATGTAATGTGGGTCTCTATACACAGGTCCTTATAATGTAGGTGTGGAATCAAACTGACATTTGTAGCTTGAACAAGGTTGGTGTTTGGAAAATACCTGTCCATTAATATACCCAGGTTCTTGTAATGTAGGTTTAGAGTCAATCTGACATTTGTAGCTTCAACACAGCTGACTTTTGGAAATTACCTGTCTATTATACACAGGTCCTTGTAATGTAGGTTTAGAATCAATCTGACATTAATTTATAGCTTGAACACAGTTGACTTATAGAAGGTACCTGTCTAATATACACAGGTCCTTTTTTGGGGGTGCAGAGTCAAGCTAACATTTGTAGCTTTACCATAGTTAAGTTACATTTAAGATACCTTTCTATTATACACTGGTCCTTGTAATGTAGGTGTAAAATTAAACTGACATTTGTAGCTTGAACATGGCTGACTTCTGGAAGACAGTGTCTATTATGCACAGGTCCTTGTAGTGTAGGTGTAGAATCAATCCGACATTAAATTGTAGCTTGATCACAGTTGACTTATTTACGATACCCCTGTATTATACACAGGTTCTTGTAATGTACGTGTAGGTGTAATATCAAACTGACCTTTAATTGTAGCTTGAACACAGTTAACTTATGGAAGATATGGTCTTTTATACACTGGATCTTGTAATGTAAATGTAGAATCAAACTGACATTAATTTGAAGTTTGAACACAGTTGACTTATGGAAGATACCTGACTATTAATTACAGACAGGGTCTTGTAATGTAAGTGTGGAATCAAACTGGCATTTGTAGCTTGAACACAGTTGAAGTTTGGAAGATGCCTGTCCATTATACACAGGTTCTTGTAATGTAGGTTTAGAGTCAATCTGACATTTGTAGCTTCAACACAGTTGAGTTATGGAAGAATCTGTCTATGATACACAGGTCCTTATATACATGTAATGTGGGTCTCTATACACAGGTCCTTATAATGTAGGTGTGGAATCAAACTGACATTTGTAGCTTGAACAAGGTTGGTGTTTGGAAAATACCTGTCCATTAATATACCCAGGTTCTTGTAATGTAGGTTTAGAGTCAATCTGACATTTGTAGCTTCAACACAGCTGACTTTTGGAAATTACCTGTCTATTATACACAGGTCCTTGTAATGTAGGTTTAGAATCAATCTGACATTAATTTATAGCTTGAACACAGTTGACTTATAGAAGGTACCTGTCTAATATACACAGGTCCTTTTTTGGGGGTGCAGAGTCAAGCTAACATTTGTAGCTTTACCATAGTTAAGTTACATTTAAGATACCTTTCTATTATACACTGGTCCTTGTAATGTAGGTGTAAAATTAAACTGACATTTGTAGCTTGAACATGGCTGACTTCTGGAAGACAGTGTCTATTATGCACAGGTCCTTGTAGTGTAGGTGTAGAATCAATCCGACATTAAATTGTAGCTTGATCACAGTTGACTTATTTACGATACCCCTGTATTATACACAGGTTCTTGTAATGTACGTGTAGGTGTAATATCAAACTGACCTTTAATTGTAGCTTGAACACAGTTAACTTATGGAAGATATGGTCTTTTATACACTGGATCTTGTAATGTAAATGTAGAATCAAACTGACATTAATTTGAAGTTTGAACACAGTTGACTTATGGAAGATACCTGACTATTAATTACAGACAGGGTCTTGTAATGTAAGTGTGGAATCAAACTGGCATTTGTAGCTTGAACACAGTTGAAGTTTGGAAGATGCCTGTCCATTATACACAGGTTCTTGTAATGTAGGTTTAGAGTCAATCTGACATTTGTAGCTTCAACACAGTTGAGTTATGGAAGAATCTGTCTATGATACACAGGTCCTTATATACATGTAATGTGGGTCTCTATACACAGGTCCTTATAATGTAGGTGTGGAATCAAACTGACATTTGTAGCTTGAACAAGGTTGGTGTTTGGAAAATACCTGTCCATTAATATACCCAGGTTCTTGTAATGTAGGTTTAGAGTCAATCTGACATTTGTAGCTTCAACACAGCTGACTTTTGGAAATTACCTGTCTATTATACACAGGTCCTTGTAATGTAGGTTTAGAATCAATCTGACATTAATTTATAGCTTGAACACAGTTGACTTATAGAAGGTACCTGTCTAATATACACAGGTCCTTTTTTGGGGGTGCAGAGTCAAGCTAACATTTGTAGCTTTACCATAGTTAAGTTACATTTAAGATACCTTTCTATTATACACTGGTCCTTGTAATGTAGGTGTAAAATTAAACTGACATTTGTAGCTTGAACATGGCTGACTTCTGGAAGACAGTGTCTATTATGCACAGGTCCTTGTAGTGTAGGTGTAGAATCAATCCGACATTAAATTGTAGCTTGATCACAGTTGACTTATTTACGATACCCCTGTATTATACACAGGTTCTTGTAATGTACGTGTAGGTGTAATATCAAACTGACCTTTAATTGTAGCTTGAACACAGTTAACTTATGGAAGATATGGTCTTTTATACACTGGATCTTGTAATGTAAATGTAGAATCAAACTGACATTAATTTGAAGTTTGAACACAGTTGACTTATGGAAGATACCTGACTATTAATTACAGACAGGGTCTTGTAATGTAAGTGTGGAATCAAACTGGCATTTGTAGCTTGAACACAGTTGAAGTTTGGAAGATGCCTGTCCATTATACACAGGTTCTTGTAATGTAGGTTTAGAGTCAATCTGACATTTGTAGCTTCAACACAGTTGAGTTATGGAAGAATCTGTCTATGATACACAGGTCCTTATATACATGTAATGTGGGTCTCTATACACAGGTCCTTATAATGTAGGTGTGGAATCAAACTGACATTTGTAGCTTGAACAAGGTTGGTGTTTGGAAAATACCTGTCCATTAATATACCCAGGTTCTTGTAATGTAGGTTTAGAGTCAATCTGACATTTGTAGCTTCAACACAGCTGACTTTTGGAAATTACCTGTCTATTATACACAGGTCCTTGTAATGTAGGTTTAGAATCAATCTGACATTAATTTATAGCTTGAACACAGTTGACTTATAGAAGGTACCTGTCTAATATACACAGGTCCTTTTTTGGGGGTGCAGAGTCAAGCTAACATTTGTAGCTTTACCATAGTTAAGTTACATTTAAGATACCTTTCTATTATACACTGGTCCTTGTAATGTAGGTGTAAAATTAAACTGACATTTGTAGCTTGAACATGGTTGACTTCTGGAAGACAGTGTCTATTATGCACAGGTCCTTGTAGTGTAGGTGTAGAATCAATCTGACATTAAATTGTAGCTTGATCACAGTTGACTTATTTACGATACCCCTGTATTATACACAGGTTCTTGTAATGTACGTGTAGGTGTAATATCAAACTGACCTTTAATTGTAGCTTGAACACAGTTAACTTATGGAAGATATGGTCTTTTATACACTGGATCTTGTAATGTAAATGTAGAATCAAACTGACATTAATTTGAAGTTTGAACACAGTTGACTTATGGAAGATACCTGACTATTAATTACAGACAGGGTCTTGTAATGTAAGTGTGGAATCAAACTGGCATTTGTAGCTTGAACACAGTTGAAGTTTGAAAAAATAGCTCACATGTCAGTGGTGTGAGCGTATGTATCTTTGTGGCTTTGTATCTTTGTTACTTTGTATCTTTGTATGTTCGGATGTTTGTTGCAAGAGCCAATAAGGTTGAAGGTACTATGAGCTGATGCTTAGGAACCAGTGAGATCTTGGCATCTACTTAAACATGACATTGCTAAAGGTTGAACAAGGGCACTTTGAGACCACCATCTTGATTCTTGACAATTTTTTCGTCTTTTATTATGGCTACAGGTGTTTGGAAACATTATATTAAATATCTTCATGATTCAAACGCTGTGTACAGTGATGCAGCTGTTTAAGGGTTCATAATTGTGTTGACACTATTTTAAGACATTTCTGACCGAATTCGGCTATCGCGAACGGTACTGAGCACGTATTTATGAGTTGTGTTTCACCTGCTTCAAGGTAGAGTATAAAAGATCATATATTTTCAAAGCTCTTCCAGTGAAGCAATAATTGATATTTAGATATTATGGACTTTAATTTGAAAGTATGCGGCCTATAAAATGTGGTTTTACAAGTTTGAAAGGCAGCTTATTTTTTTTAAAGCTGTACCGAGTATTGTTAATCCTGTAAACAAGCTTTAAAAATACTATTCTCTCGCTTACAAAGTTCAACAGACCTTTTTCGTTCCGGCAAAACAAAAAAATAATAATAAGTGAACAACATGATACATCCTTCCTGCATACTAAGCATTGTAGCTATTGAAAAGTATTTTATTTAGTAAAGATGAGTAACTTAAGTAAAAACAGTAGTGTTAGGGAATAAAATTGGAAGAAGCTAGCTAATTAGATACTGTTTTATTGAGTAGAATAAAAAAAAATAAAAGAGCAGAAATATATTTCGGCAGTTTGATAATTTTCTTGGAAGTCAATAAATGTTAGGCTATCAACCTTGACGTTGCATGAAACATAATTTAATTGCAGATGTTGTAATGAAGCCGAGGTGATGTCTTAAAATCGTTGAGAAAATTTTGTAGTAAACAATTTGCGTTTTTTTACGTACGAATTGTAAAAGGGCCAAAGGCCAACATCTTCACGTGCAAATTGTGTGCATGAGTTATTTTTATAATTCTGTTTACTAGATTACCGTGTGATAACTTGAATTCCCTCACATACGAACGACGAAAGGGGGCAAAGTCCAACACTTTCATGTGCCAATTGTGTGATTGTACATCTCATGCAGGTTGGCTTTTCACAATAATAATAATAACTTGAACGTTTGAAGACCTGTTTCGTTTTGTAACCAATGCCTGAAAAAAGGCTCTTGTCTTTTAAGAAGCAACAGCTTTTAAAACATGAAGAAATAAGTTGTCAGAGTTAAGGACTGTTTCACTGAGTAAAATCGCACGTGAAAACCTTGTGAATTGTTATGATGCAACCATCTACCACAATGATAAGAATCTTGGTATTTCTTAACTACTCGAATTCGATGAGTCACGTTTTGGCTTAAGAAACTCCCAGGAAACCTTAGAGTTTTCCTTCTAATCAACATTTGGTGAGTAGATATTTATTTTACTTTAACAATTTGTTTAACTTGCATCAAATGTAACAGGGAAAGACAGAGGAAAGTGAATATATAGCATGAGGATCGACGCAGCTGAGCGTTTCGCGTCTTCATTTATGTACGGCAATACCTAATTCCGCACAAAAACCCAGTCTACATTTAGGACAAAAAAGGTAGATTCATCACTCTTGGTAAGGTTACACTGAAGCATTAAAGTTACGCTGAAGCATTCAAAATAGCTCATGCACGTTTAATGTGCCTATGTTTGTACACAGGTACTTGTGATGTAGGTTTAGAATCAAAGTGAAATTTGTAGCTTGAACACAATTGGCTCATGGAAGATACCTGTCCATTAAACTCATCACCAATAGATGAGCTTGGGCGTTGGTGCCTACAGAGTTGGTGAAGCCGGGCAATGCTCTAGCATGAGGAGGTATCCATGGCAACCCTGCGAGCGGCCCCCACCAGGCACCATCATACTGTGCAATTCAGTGGAATACTTACCGGCCAATACTTACCTGGCCCTTACCTAGAGAGGGATAGAAGGATGGGAAAAACCAAAGTACAAAATGGCAGGCAAACAACAAGCTATGGCAACAACACTTTGCGAAAAACTGCAAGCAAGCAACTGCGTATATAAGTCATGAGGTGCCCCTGCTAAAGGCATCGGGCCACCCTTAGTATAGCTGGAAAAACTGCTGACCAGCATTGCTTCGCAGTTTATTTTGCCTAAATTACATATAGCCACATTTATACACAGGTCCTTGTTATGTAGGTGTACATTGTAGAATCAAACTGACATTTGTAGCTTGAACACTGTTGACTAATGGAAGATACCTCTCTATTATATACAGGTCCTTGAAATGTAGGCGTAGAATCAAACTGACATATGTAGCTTGAACACAGTCGACTTTTGGACGATACCTGTCCATTATACACAGCTGGGTCCTTGTAATGTAGGTGTAGGATCAAACCAGATGATACAAAATGTGGCCTCGTTTTTAATTCATGCGATGTGCAAGTGTACCACGAGTGTTATTGCAGGGACAGAGACACTGTATGCAAATGAATCACTCGCTCACTCGTTGTTGACTAACTTCAGGTCCGAACTCCAGAATGCGAAGATTTATTGTTTCCAAAGAGGCACGCACTCGCCGAAGTTCAGTTGGATTTAAGACATGCATTGTTCGCTGCTCAGACTCAAAATTTTCTTTGAAGAAAAATTTCTACAGCATTGTTGAGAGGTCTTACCAAGTTATATAATTGAGACATGCAGGAGTCTTTCAGATGAGTATGATGGCAAACTTGGGGATTTGATTTCAAGAGCCTCTGACTCGTCCAGACGTCAAACTTGACGAGAAGATGAGCATGATCTTCACTCCACAAGATCACAGGGGATTACTACAAATTCCAGCTTGCTGGAAAATGATCTGAAAGTGAGAAAATGTCATGCCTTGCTGCTCTTGAACCTGCATAAGCCGAAAATGGATGTGAATTTGACGATAAGCTTCAAAAAACATACATAACATACATACTTTTTCGTCTTACTTCGCAGACGAGGTGTATCGGCTTGGTAAAGAATATGGTTTGTTCTTTCATTCATTCATTACGTGAAATGCATATGCATTGTTTTTTTTACTGTCACTAGCTCGGTTAATGCACCTTGATCATCTTTAAATGGTGTTTGCTGGCGGACGTTCCTTGGAAAAGCCATTAAACTGAAGACTTTTCGCCAAAGTTATGTATTCAGCCTTAGTGGTGTAGTGGTAAGGTAAAGTCGCGTCGAGTTGTAGGTGTTAATATTGCTTTGTTGGCCATAAAAAATTTATTATTATGTTCTTGAAATGCAAAAAATGAGCCTTTACAGCTTTTACTGTAATGAATAATATCCTTCAACTTCCTCCATAAATAAAGCCCTGCCAACTTCAAACAGCATCCACCGGCAGAATTTTATGGGCAAAAACATTAAAGATAATTCAATTAACATCTTTGTAATATATAAATTTAGCCGGGCTAAAAGTGAAGCTCTCAATAATTTTAAAAGTTTGCTGAAACAGAATTTAAAACTGTGAAGGCAACGAGAACGGTTAAAAAGCAATATGTCTAATTAGCAAAAAAAGCAACTTTGCATGTGCAGCACACTTTTTTGTACATTTCTTTGCCAATTTTTTTGCACGATCATAATCATGTAATACCTGATTATTCTTAGCAATATTCACCTCAGTTTAACAATGCATGTTTAAAGCTGTACTCAAGTGTTAAGGCTGAGTGGTAGTCTATAAGACTGCCTATATCCTGCTGTTAAATTTAGGTTTTGAAGGGGTCCATTGCAGAGTTATAGCATGTATGAAAACAAGTTTTTGTTTCCTGGCCATATGGAGCAATAAAAGCATCTAAAGCATAGGGCTGCTATACCTGAGGGAGTACAAGCAAGCAATGCAACAAGCTTGTAAGATAAGAGGTTTGTGGGTAGCTGGGAATTTGAACCCAAGGATGCCTACGTAGAGCCCGGCCACATTGAAGCACAGGGGGCCCGATTTGGAGGTGGCACATCCACAAAGTGGTTCTTCGTCTACCTAATTCCTGGTTGAACTGGAATTTAAATTATGTTGGTGTTTGAGGAGAGGGGGAAATCGGAGCACCTGGAGAAAAACCTCTCGGAGCAAAGGAGAGAACCAACAACTAACACAACCCTCCATATACCATAAAATTGTGAAAAAAAGCCCCATAGTCCATGTATAAAGCCCTCCATATATAAGCCACCCAAACTTGTAGAGCAAGAAACCCTCTTTTAACAGGCCCCTCTGAATATAAGCACCTGGGGGCTTGTACTTGGAAATTGCCCTCAAATACAAAGAAAAACAAAGCAGTAATGGTGCAGTGACATAAATTTTGTATTTGCCAAGTAACTATTACACATGTGGCGAAATAATGATTGCAGTCAGGAAGTGTCACAATATAATATTGCTGTTTCCATATTTCACTCTTTACTCTTGGCTTCGACATCCCTGGTCCAAATAGACAAAGTACTTGCATGGCTGCAGTTTTGAAAGGCCTACATGTATGTCTTCAAGGCGAGTTTCAGTAAAACCTTTCTGCAAATAACAAACATAAATTTCCTTTCAACTAAATCTATAAGCTAGCCCAATTGATTTTGAGATGCAAATTTGTCTTTGTATGTAGGCCTCTCAGAATATAGGCACCTGCAAAAATAAGCCCCTCAAAACGGCCCTTTGAAAATTGTATTGCTGGAATTTGACGGGATATGGCCACATTATTCTGCCACATAAAGACAAAATGCTGATATGGGCAGAGTGATAGAGATTAATAGTTGTGTACTCTTTACCCTCACAGAACTGTAATGCAGAAAATCCAAAATGGCAAGAAGAAATAAACATTGACCCGTTGTCTACATTACATCAGCAACTCCACTTCACCCATGTGGAGGAATAGGCACCAGTTGTGGTTTTCCTCCATGCTGCAAAGAGAATGATTCCACCATCTCCAGAAATGTCTGCAATCTGGTAACCTGCTAACAGAAGCCACTAGGCCAATTGTAAGTGTTTGGGGGGAGGGATATGTACAGAAACACATGTTACAAAGAAAATGACAAATTTGCAACAAACTTGCCAAAGGTTCGGTGTATGACATTTGCAGACTGCAGACTCTAGCAGGCAGCAAGACTGTAAATTGATTGAAACCAAAAATATTGTAATAAAGGGGGCATCATCATGAATACTTTGTTTCCAGATTCTAACAAAATGAGAAGTAAGACCTAGAAGCAAAGTTTATATTTTCCACGCAAATTACATCAACCTCATTCTCAAAGGAGCTGTTAGCTGTTCTTCTCGTATTGAAACAGCAGAATAATATCTGCCGATGTCACAAACTCGCTCATGAATCCACAGTAACAGTCTAGCAATTTAGCCTGCACCACAGACAAAAATAAAATCTGGTTATGTAAGTCTGTCTGTGAATCAGCCTAAAATCCTTATTCTATGAGGGCCCCACCTGTGTATCAGGATTTTAGTACGAGCAATGATTGGCCTGTTGAAAATTACCCACTGTCGATTTGCCTATTAAGATGAAAAGAAATTCAAAATGCACTTCAGTAATTCGTCGAATCCAGGTAGGATCTGTTTGGTTTAGATTATTTGGCATATCCCTAAATACTGCTGAGATGAAATACGTCACTTCAAAGGTGTTAAATGTCCTTGATCTATCCTAGTTGTTTTTGACAAAACTGTAGTGAGCATGAAGTACTCGCATTTAAAAGCTTTTTTTCTACAGAAGACCTTTCTGTAGACAGGTATTACTTGGCATTGCTACTTGTTGTTATAAATTAACAAGGTTAAGGTTGTAGAAAGAATCAACGGAATTAGTGATGTGCCAGGGGAGTCGATAAAGAGTCGGTGAAGAAAAGCCAACAGCATCTTAGAAATGAGGTCAATGTAATTTTGCGCAAAAAAATATTAACCTTGTTTCCAGGCTACTTTCTCACTTTCTTAGAAGCCTGGAAATGATGTTATATTTTTGATGATGTCACCTTTATAAGGAAGATTTATGGTGTCATTTAATTTACAATCTGCAATCTGTGGTGTGCAGTCTGCAGTCTGAAAATGTCATACACTGCCAAAGCTTTGGGATAATTCAAAAATGTTCCCTTTAAAGGGGCGACTTTGACTAAAATGACAATTTGGCAGAAAAATTGCACAAGGTTTGACAAAAGTGAGCTAATTACGTGTCCAAAGGAGCCCTTTAAAAAGAGTGATAATTTGATGAAAATGGCAGTTTGGCAAAAATTCACCAAGGGTTTAATGAAAATTCTTATTACAATGTCCAAAATGGCCGCTTAAAAAGTGGTGATATTTCGATTGAGGGAAAAATGCAATTTGGTGAAAATTCACCAAAGGTTAAATGAAAATTCTGATTTCATTTCCAAAGGAGTGCCTTCAAAAGTGGCAATATTGAGAAAAATGATGATTTGGCAAAGGTTTAGCAAAAGTTCTATTTGCATGTACAGTAAAGTGGTGAATACAACTGTATGGCAAAAATGGCAATTTGGTGAAAATTGCCAAAAAAATTAAGAAATATCTTATTTTGGAATCTGTAGAGGGGTCACAAAGTGAGTTATAAATATTCAAAATAGATCATTTATTTTTGTCAATTTGAGAAGAAGTAGGCATTAGTTTTAGAGGCTCAACATCAAACTAATTGAGACAGAACAAGTTTTCAATGCCATTAAAGTAAGGGTGGACTATTTAGCAACATACTAAAAATTGTTACATTCTTATTCTTATTCTTATTCTTCTCACGGCCTCATGGGCTATTGACTTGCAGCCCATTCGGGCTCGAGGAATAATTGTTAAGTATAACCAGGAACTTTCAACGGCTAAACATTCCTCTTTTTAAAACTCCAACAGGACAGAAAACGTTTTATTATAGAAGTGTATCTATCTAAAACAAGCTAAATCCAAGCCTCAAATTATGCAAGAATCCTGTTTGCTTCAAGAGAGCTTTAAAACGCCTGAATGAAATTTTGAATGGATAACAATTTAATATTGAAGATAAATAATGATTATTTATCTTTAAAAGTAAAGTATTATTTGTATTATGAAATTTTTTTTTGTAACCCATTTTGTTCACTGAAAGCCCCAGATGGGGAAGTGTTCAAGAAATGTATGTACGAATGTAAAATTATATCGTGGCTTATAATTAAATGGTTGAAGAAATAGCTTGAGCCAACAGATTTTTTTTCAATGCAAAAACATTTGGATTTTTGCCGTAAGCATGGGCAATAATTTTATTGTGAAGATTCTCAATAATAATAAAAAGGGTTGAATATATAAATTTAAAAAATGCAGATTGGGAAACAAATGACATTCTTTGAGTATTTTTTTTTTGCATAATTATTATTCCTTCTGCCATTTTGTTAATAATAATAATACATTATTAATTTTTATCTTTTATTTTATTTATTAGGGACCATGTCCTTGATTTTATGAACAGGCTCTGTGGGGTTTTCTTTTGAAAAAAGGACAAGGTGTTTACTTGTCCCAGATTGAGGGACAACCTCTGAGAGGTAAGGTTTGTTCTAAGGGGATCAGAAAGTCTTGCAACACTTAAGTCATCACGTCCCAGATTAAGAGAACCACCTCTGAGAATTGTTATTTCCCAGAGAGGAAGGTGTTGCAACACCTGAACTATCATGTCCTTGATTAGGGAAGATGTTGGGGTTTGTTACTACGGGAGGGGAAGGTGTGGCAACATCCAAAATACAGTCGAACCTCCTCAAAGCGAACACCCAAAATTCAAAGATTGAGTGGTCGCTTACGGGAGGTGGTCATTTACAAGAATCAAACACCGGGGACCTATTCCAAGAAGAGGTCCAGGATAGGTGGTCGCGTTTGGGAGGTGGTCGCACATGGAGGATCGACTGTAAGTAAGGGTTATCAGCCTGAAGCGAGGCGAGGGGTTATGTGATTTATTCCCCTCGGGTAACGCCCAAGGGCAACGCACGAGGGGAATAAATCACATAACCACGAGCTGAAGGCCGCTAAACGGCTTATTTTTACATTGGCGAGGATTCCTCAAGGAATGCAAAAATACATTGACGAAAAATGTCTCTATTGTTCATCTTTCTTTTGTTTTTTTAACACTCGTTGCTAGCACTAGTAGGATTCGCAAGTTTCTTGGCTTTTTAATTATGTTAGTTTCTCAAAGTTGCATTTCGAATTAGCTGTTCATAGTGAATACTAGAAACAGCTTAAAGAGCCTAGCAGTAGGGGATAAGTCACTTATCCCCCTCGCATATTGATACATAATCCCCTCGCATTTTAATTAGCTGTTCGTTAGCCCCGCTCTTCCCTTCAAACAATCAAAGCTGCACCCAGCTTTTCAGACAGTTGATTCGGGGTTATGTAATATATTCCCCCCCCCCCCCCCCCCAAAAAGAACAAAGGAATCCGAGCTTATGTAAAAGTAAGTATTCATGTCCTTGATTGGGGAAGAGGTTAGAGTTGTTCTTACGTGTAGGGGAGGGGAAGGTGTTACAACACCCAAATTATCATGTCCCTGATGGGAGAAGAGGTTAGGTTTTGTTGTTAGGGGAGGGGAAGGTGTTACTTGTCATGTCATATTCATGTGGGACAGCACTTGAATTATTATTACCTTGATTTTGGCATCAATCCGTAAAAGGTTAGGTTTCATTTTTAGGGGAGTAGAAGTTGTTTTAACATTTGAATTATCATGTCCAGGATTAACCCATTCGCCCCTGGTGATTTTGCTGAAAAACGCGGTCACTTTGGTGCTATTAAGAGCTAAAACTTACCACAAAGCTGGTTACAGGTCTTTAACTTCTTGGCCTTCTGATCCAGATGCAAAATATCATCTTGCGAAGTTCAGGCATGCGCAGAAAGCAAAATTTTGAGATAAGTTTTGGGTTTAAAAGTGACACAGCAGTCTTGACTTTTACTTTTCTTTCTCTCCTGCCCTCTTTTTTCACTTTTCTTTCCTCATTTTTTTTTTTCTCTTGCTGGGTATTTAGTAGGCTTCATTTTGTGGGAAAGGTTTTAATGAAAGCTTTTAGGATCTTAGGATTAGATGAAAGGAAAGGTTGGTGGGTAGTGGAACAAGATTTTCATGGAAATTTTGAGGTCAATGTTACATGGTTTTTTGCCTTTTTCTGCGGTGTCCTTCACTGAATTGTGCTCATTCTGGAATGCTTTGAAATAATTTTTTATCTCTTCACTCTTCCCAAGTTAGTGAATAAAGTTGACCATTAAAACGGATAACATCGCAAGCGGTAGAAAGTACATGGATCGTCACGGGCAGTTAAGGGCGGATCGGAGGCGAATGGGTTAAGAGAACAATCTCTGAAAATTATCATGTCCTGGATTGAGGGAACAACCTCTGAGAGGTTAAGGTTATAGTTTCCTTTTTTGGGATAGGACAAGGTCTTGTAACACTTGAATTATCTTGTCCTGGATTAAGGGACCAACCTCAAAGAGATTAGGTTTTGTTGTTAGGGGAGGGAGATGTGTAATAACAGTGTAATTACCGTGTTCCGTATTGAGGGAACGTCCTCTGAGAGGTTAGGTTTTGTTGTTGGGGAGGGAGATGTGTTATAACTCTTATTATCATGTCCCGGATTGAGGGAACAACCTATTAGAGGTTAGGTTTTGTTGTTGGGGGAGGAAGATGTGTTATAACTCTTCAAATACCTTGTCCCGTATTGATAGAACAACCTGAGAGATAAGGTTTTGTTGTAGGAGGAGGGGAAGGTGTTTCAACACTGGAGTCATGATGTTTCGTATTGGGGAACGTACTCAGAGAGGTTAGCAAGGGCGTTGCCGCGATGGGAGCAAAACATTATAATACTATTGGTTGAACTTATTTATTCATACTTTTTTTTCTCAGCCTCCCAAACTTGAGGAAATGATAGTTTTGTTCTACATCCGGGGCGTTGGGAACAAAGAAAAAAAGGAAGCTGCTCGGTGGATTTACATGTAGTCTGTTTATACTTTGTTTTCTTGTTACCTCAAACTTCATCTTTATTTTCAGCCCTTCGTGCAATACAGTTATATTTTTTATGACCACCTGTATTTTACCTCGCGCCGTCAAAAGGAGTTTTTCATCTTTCTGAAGACGTTAAGTATGGAGCGCTGTTAGTGTGTCTTATACATGTAGTGACCCTTTTAAAATGACAGAATGTTTAATGCTTAGAAAGGAGAGTAAGTAATTTGGCGATGGCAAGAGAAACGGCAGAAAAGCGTTTCTCACACGGCAGCGGACGAATTTTCGACTGGTTGAATAATCGTGTGTTTGGTTGTGCCCTTCTCACGGAACAACATGAACGGTATTTAACAATTATTTCTCGAGCTCGAATTGCCTATTGACTCAGAGGCCATGAGGCCGAGAGGAATAATTGTTCTAGTAAAATTTAACTAGTTGGTAAAAGATATCGGGACAAAACAACTTTAGCTAGCAAAACGCGATTCAGCCGCCATTGTTTTGGTTTTCAAATCCGGCGCTTTTCGCTAATAGTGGGCTATAACTACTAGTAGCTCAGTCAATCAGAACGTAGCATTAACAATAGACCACTAGTTGGATTTTATTAATTACCAGTTATTGCTCGAGCCCGAATGGGGTCTGAGTCAATAGGGAGCTTTAGAAACGTTGACGGCGACGGCAACGAGGACATCAAAAAAGTAATAGATTTGATTAGAAAAACAACAACTTTGGACGTGCATCACGCTTTTTTTGTACATTTCTTTACCGTCCTTGCAGGACTACGACGTGAAAGTGCCTAGTTGCAAGTTTTATGAAGGACGTAAACAAGCGACGACGAATTTCTTTTTCTCTCTCTAAGGGCGAGTGCTCTCCTCAAGGAATCATCTCCAGGGAAATTCGCCAACATTTGCCATTTTCAGCAACTTAGAATAAACGCGACCAAGTTTGAAAAAGCGGGAATTCATTTTAAAAGTATCGTTTTCGCTGCCGTTGCCGTGAGTAATAGCTCATGAGGCCGAAGGCCGAATGGGCTATCGACTCAGAGACCATGTGCTCGGGAGAAATAGTTGTTTTAGCAAAATCCAACGCGATTCAGCCCCCATTGTTTTGGTTTTTAAAGCCGGCGCTTTTCGCTACTAGTGGGTTATACACATTTAGTAAAGTCCAACTAGTGGTCTATTATCAATGCTGCGTTCTGATTGGTTGAGCTACTACTAGGCTATATGTTATAGCCCTCTAGAAGCGAAAAGCGCGTGCTTTTTGGCGGCAAAAAAGGATTAAATCTTTTTTATTCTCAATATTTTTGACTAACTAGTTGGATTTTACTAAAACAATTATTCCTCTCGCCCTCATGGCCTCTAATTGTTAAATAGCCTAGTAGTAGCTCAGCCAATCAGAACGCAGCTTTGACAACAGACCACTAGTTGGATTTTACTAAAAAGAATTATACGCGTAGCTGTTTAAAGTTACTTGCGAACGAAGAGAAAAAATTGAACGATCCCGTATAAGTGTCTGGTCAAATTTTTCAGCCGGGCAAAAATTTGTCCGTTGCCGTATAAACGTTGCCTTTAGATTTGCAAAACGGCAATTTTGTGCGTGCTTCACGGTTTTTGATATATTTTTCTACCAATCGGCAACAAAATGGGTTGAGACACTTCCCCCTTAACTGGGCTTTTTTACGTTTTTACTGACTTCAGCAAGAGGAAATAATTATAGCATTTTCTCCCCATCTCTTCTATGCAATGTTGTGCCGATGTTCGAGCTACCTGTAGAAAACCACAAACACCCCAACTTTGAATAGAGGAGTCAGAGGAGGGGTGTGCATTCTCTTCTTCTATAAAGTTACCCTATTTAGGCTCAATGTCTCAACAATGTTGTCGCCGGTTGTACCGTCGTTTCACGACCACGTGAACATAAGAAAAAAATATTATATTTTTAAAGTGGATTTCGCGTAATTTCTACGGATGTAAATTTTGCGCCCTTCAGTTAAAGGGAGGCGATATATGGAAGGTTGCGTGTAAACGTAGAAGTTGGACCTTGTTCAACTTT
>OZ037997.1:16172215-16184394 GCA_964035705.1 Porites rus | reverse complement strand
GATAAATCATTTGCCCAAAGCCACCCTACCCTGCTGGAAAAATATTTGATAGAAGGCAATTGTTCTTCCTAGCCAATCACAATTCGCCAGAGCAAACCCTGCACACGCGCCTAAATTTAAATGGCTCAAAAAAAATTAACATAACCAGGAGAGTCTGCGGAGTTACAAGGCGTCCCATTTTTTTTACTAAGGAATGCAAATAACAGTAATGAAACTAATGAAATAACAACGCGAAATACTTACAAGGCGGGCTAAAAACAAGGTTGAACAAAAGGTGGATGATGACTAAGATACTGTTGCCGTGAACTCTCGAGCGAAACTATCGTAAATAAACTGTGAAGCTTACAAACTAATGTCAAAAATTATACAGAAAATTGCGACAGAATATGAATTGCGATAACTGAGACGAATGTGAAAGGCACGTGCACCAGTAAACAAAGAACTAGCGCGATTAACATATTTAGCGATTAATGCGGCAGTAACACGCCGACTTCTTGTCAATACAAGTGAACGCTCTATCGGTTAAATATGTGAATCATCGTGATACACCTCTCTTTGAATTTGGTCCTGTTGTACAAATGCCTCGGTAAGAGCCAAAATTCACTTATATCTTTGCTCGTTTTAAGTTTTGTAAATCCTCCTTCGTTGTTCTTTCCTTTGCCCTTATAACCTTGCCCTATTGATGTTTGATAAACTTTCTGAGGACCAGCGCCAGGCGCTGAATATAGTTCGAGATCTAGAGGGACATAATCTCTTTATAACAGGCCAGGGTGTTACGGCTAGGAAGAACAATTGCCTTCTATTAAGTATTTTTTCAGCAGGGTAGGGTGGCTTTGGGCAAATGATTTATCGGTCCCTAGAAAGGTCACCCCAGGACTCCGGGATGGAATTTTTTTGTACAGTGCCCAGGCCTCATTTTCTTGGCCGCGCGTTGATCTGGCCCGGCTGCTTCGGCGAGCGTATTCTCGGTGTGTTTGGATTATATTCTTCGAGTTTGTCAAAGTCTGTGGGATTCGTTTCTCTATCTGGGAAAGCTTCATTGGTTTCTGTATCTGCTGCTATGCTATTTCTACGATCCTGGCATGTTTATTTTGCGTTGGAGTTCGAATTTCGTGGAAAAAGTTGTGTTGAATGAGAGCATGTCGGCGAAAATGGCACCTCGTGTTTCCTACCTTGTATATTATTATTGTATATAGAGTGAATTTGAACAAATTACTGCAAATTATCACGAAACTTCGTTGGATCAATAAGGACAACAACAATTAACTGCAGAGTAAGTTTCATTGATCTTTATTTAGTATTTCCTCGAAATTTTAGGATGGTATTTTTACCCCATACAAACACTGTAATTTTACTGGAACCGTACTGTGGTACTATCACAGAGCCTGGGTTACCTGTGTTCTAGCCAATGGCAGACTGCAGGGCTGAGCATTCTCATCGGACCAAGTAGACCTCGTTTACAATGGGCCTATTAATGTATTCTTTCAAATGTATGATGATTAACCTTCTGATCTCGTTTGAAAGGAAAAATTCTTTAGAATTTTGCACATGCTAACGAGGTCAAAAAGGCTAATTATCATACATATGAAAGAATAATATTATATTGATTAGCTGTCATTATGAAAGAGTTCTGTTATCACTCCATCGAGTTCAAATCCCATATAAGTGTTGAAGTAGAGGAAGAGACCTCGACAGCCGGTGTTTGTTTCTACCCTGTTGTTCTGGAAGCATTTTTTCTTTTTATCGAAGTTCGTCAGTTTTCATTAGTACCGTCTGGTTTACTTTTGGCAAAATGCACCTTTTTCACTAAGAGACACTTGTTAAGGCAAAACCCCAACGACAATCCAGTGAGGGTCAGACGGATCTTTAGTGACCTGGATCAGTAAAATCTTAAATACCAAATTTGAAAATTAGAACAGTAAACTGATCCTTACGACAGGAAGAGTGATAGGAAAAATAAATGAAGAAAATAAAACGATGAATTATATTTGCCCGATGTTTCGTTTTGCAACACAAACCTTCAACGGGGGCTATAAAAGCAAAATCACTGTCCTCTTGGTTGTATTAGCCTCTCAAAAGCTGTCTCCGCCCCAGCTGGAGGCTCTGCCCTCGCTGAATGACTCCTTGCCAGGCTGAGAGTATAGTGAAACTGTTCGAGTACGGTTTGTGGTATATTTTTCCTTAACGAAAAGCTATGTTTTCAGAAAAAAATCTTTGTTTGTGATGGGGTTTACTTACGGGTACCTTCATATAAATAAATAAAAAAAAAAAGTACACAAAACGATCGTTTTCAGATCTTTTTCCGGAAAAAGATCTGTTCCACATAAAGCTACATAACTTTGCTCTTGGTGTTTTGAAAACACGCCTATCCTTTGAACAGAAGATTCTTTAAGTATAACTGGATTGTGTAGCAAAGTCAGGTAGTGTCAATTAACGAGGTCTTATAAGCGAAAGGGCCTTATGCGAAAAACTGCACGTTCCCTTTTGAGTTTTGTTCGAAGTGGACAAATACAAATTGATCGTCTTAACGAAAATTTTCTGTGTGAGCTGGTGTTCTGTAATGCCTGTATCTTTCGCCAAGGAAGCGGGGAAATTTGCGGGCTAAAACTGTAAAACCGACATCAGTTTCATGGTTAGTTCATTGTTTAGTGTTTACGGTGTGCTCACACCTTTGACGAACAATTTGTCTTCCAGCGAATATTGTTGTTCGAAGGACATTTTCGTGCATCCCAGTTCAACCTAGCAATAATACCGCAGTTTACACAGAAAGAATTCTCCAGAAAACTGAAAAAAGAGACTTCAATCAATCAAGATATCTTGCTGTGCAGTTAGAACGTTCACGCCTTTCATTTCTACTAGAGGCTTCTTCTGGAATCTAAACATTCTTTTAAGAATCGAATCAGGCACGCAACTCTATACCTGCTCCCTCAACCTTTTAAAATTTTTGATGATAAGATGCACTTAACAATGATCTGACTTAGAATCAGTTCAGTTATTTCCTTCTAAGAGCGTAGTAGTCATGGAATTTTCAGACATACGTATATTCCTGGGCAAATGCAGATTTTCTTTTAAAAAAAAAAGAAAAACAGTGACTCGGAAGTTTTATTCAAGAATGTGAAATATATCATTTTTGAATTCAGTTAAGTTGTAAAATTCAGTTCTATTTCAGTTGAAATGTAAATTTTGTTTCTTCGCATGTACTGACTTATGAATTAATAACAGGTTAAATCTTGATGAAAAATGACAAAATTATGATTAAATGATACGCCTCACGACTTAGCCTGTTTTGGTTATTTCACAATTTACCGCTACGAGTAACTTTGAGACCATTAACTCTTTGAAACATGTTTGAAGCTGAAAAAGTACTTATAGAACAAGGAGAAAGTGAATTCCGAGTTAAGCTCTTATCACAAGCTAAAGCCTATCTAATTTGGACAAGTTTTGAACCTTATCGAGTGAAATCGCAAACTCGTGACTTTCAATGGATTCTTTCTGTTTTGTACGCATTGTCAGGGATGCTATAATATGTTTAGTCTTGGTGCTAATAATGTGATAATTCTTAAAACTGACAATGGAGATTGAAGTACGGAAGTATGCTCTATCAATAAAGGATGGACTGTACTGAAGCCCTGTGGCGTAAATGGGTGTGTTATGAAATTTGTCTCAAGCCACTGCAGCGCTTTACTTTATTGTACGCCTTTTGCCCTTGCTTCATTCCATTAAAACATAACTGAGATCGTCACAATCTTTCCCTGATTAAACCTTGACCGTTATCAAACGGAGAATTCTAGATTACTGATTTCTTAACGATCTCACAATTGCAAACGTGCTTGGGTGTTGTGTTTTATCAAATCAAATTCAATTAATCTCAAAGATTTCATCCCACAAAATGATAATGTTATGATCCAGCGCTTTCGCCGAGTTCACTTGCATATGAGCTCTTGCTGTGCAACTAAATATCCTTCAGCTACCAGACGCCTACAGTGAACTGACTTAAACCTTGGTTTCGCCCGTCGAGAGTAGTCATTGGGTTTTCAGACATCGATCTTTATGCAAATTAGTCTTCTTTCTAGACTACCTTTCCCAATAATTTACCGCTGCGGTTTACATTTCATTCTCAAATTGCCTTATGACTAACCTTGCTCCTTTTTTGTACATTTTTGTCCACTCTTTGCCAGAAGTGAGTGTCATCTCTCTGGAATGTTGGCGACCGCCTGACCGCGAAGATTTGTTTCCAGTACGCGACAAATCATGACTTTCCACCATAAATATTTCATAATGGAACAACCACTATAATTCTCAAATGATATTTTGCACGGATAACATCGTAAATATAGTAAACTATCAACGCTGAACATATCAGTATTGTAAATTAACAGTTAATTTGGTTGGCAAAATCTATTATTTATTCAGTTGCGACATTCAACAAAGCACTTGCACCTCGACAACGAGTTCTCAGGGGCTCGAATCGAAAGGCCATCTTTCCCCACACACATAACTTAAGCGAAAGGGTACAAAACGTCTTTTATTGTTGAGCTTCCAAGTCTCGTAATGAAGGTAGTATTTCATAATTTTGCATGACATTGGTGATGTCGCGATTAAAGGACACATGGAGCACACAAGATAAATCTAATTGATACTTCAACAAATTCTCCCCACCACTTTTATAGGATACGTATAGGGACAACAAATGAGAATTTGAATTTTGATGTTAGGGTTTCGTGCAGAGGAAGTAAAAACGTCTATTTTTAGCGACCGTGGGCAGTTAAATTGATGATAAGACAAACGCGAATAAATTAGCTTCGACATGCTATAAAAGAGCTTTCGTGATTAGCCTTCGTGATTCTACAGCGACGAAACCACCCGGATCAAAACACCGAAAATACAAGTTAAAAGAGCCAAAGATCGCCTTTAATTGCTGGTATATATGGCAAGAAGATCCCTCTCGCTTCCAGGACGGTCCTCGCGACTTTCTCATGTCGAAAGAAAAGGAAGTATATCGTTAACACGCCGAAAACAGGTTCATTGGTCAAATGAGCTAGAAGAAGTGATCTATTTCCCTCCCGATTGTTCCACCTTAAGCACCGATGGACTTTTTGATCGTCGAGTAAAACTAATGCGTTCTAAAAGCTTGAAAACGCTTTACAAATCCAAGAGACTACCGCTCAAAGCGACTCAGTCACTCGCAAGAGGTATCAACGACGCCAATTCGTCTTTAATCCGCACCGGCGTGAATATTTTAACGCAGCAGCTTGATCGGTTCAAGAGCCGAAGCGAAAACTTGGAAATTTTTGATCAAGAGAGCAATAATCGCTGGAAAGAACTTCTAAGACACTATCAGAAACGAATGAGAGACCTTCTTGAGGAACAAGAGGAGGAGTGGGTGTGATGCGTGGATCGGCGAACACGTGGACCGACACTCTGATCAGTGTTTAACGATTTCTGGCGTAAAACAGGAGCAAACGTAGTCACGTTTACAACTGTTGTCGCCATTAAAGGCGTGGGTGGACAGCTGTATTGAGGAAGAAAATACCCGCAAGAATTGCAAGGAAACACTTATCGGAAAAAGAATTAAGTAGAGGAACTGAATACAAACGAAAGGGTAAAGGAAATGACGTCGAATTAATTTGTAGAGAGGAAAGCTTTTAAAAACATCTGTAAATGCTGGACTTTACCCTGGTTTTATTGAATGAATAATTTATCAATTTAAACATGTCAGGTCAGGTTAGACGGGTTTGATGTTTATGTAAGTGAAAAAACATGGCAAGGTTCGTGAAGTTTTATAAATTATACGCTGCCGTTTCTCGTAAATTTTAAGTAAATTTCTGCGCAGGTCTCTGAATTTGCTTATCGCCTTAAACGAGTCTTTTCGTTTCGCTTAAAAAAGTCCTTGCCTTTTCATACTTAAATATATTAACGTTTTGAGTAAGCACCGTTGTATTTGTAACGAACAAAACCTATACTTTTTTGTCGGACCATCGAGACTAAAATGATAATATATTGAATGTAAATAACAAACTATTTTACGACCGGTTAGGTTTACTGTATCGCGCATTTACCTTGAATTTGTTTTTCATGCATTTATAGCGGCTGTGTGTGCCATTCTTTAAGTGTTTGTGGTAATTTGCTGTTTGAAGAAAACAAAAAGAAACAGAGTGTTTAGTAATGATTGAAGATGTAACCTTGTTAATCAGTTGAAGTTTAAACCTTTTCAAGTCAATGTCAAGGGAACCTTTAAATTGCAGTTAATTCAGAGCAGAATTTGTTAATAATTTGTAATGACAGTTATTTTATTGAAATACGACCTTGAATAAAAATATCTTTTGTCATCGCCAGAGAGACTGGTTGTTTCTTTCCTAATTCAGTTATTAATGCAGTCGAACTTTCAATTGTGCGACCACCTCTCATAAGCGACCGCGACCACTTTTTTGGGTGATGACTTTCCGTTGTTTTTATCCACCTGTAAGCGATCACTTAAAGCATGATCTCAGTGTGCGTTGTATGTACTACACTACTAAGAGAAAACGATGTACTTTTCCTGACAACATAAAACTACGCATATCTTAACTCAGAGATTGCATGCAATAAACTCTCTTCCAAAATGTAGATTGTTGATTGTTTGGACCTCTTCTAGAATGGGACCCCCTGTGGATCGATTCTCGTAAGTGACCACTAAACCTTTTGGGTGGTTAGTTACGGGAGGTTTGACTGTACTTCAGGCGAGAAGTCTCGCAGGAGTACACGAATAAATATTGGTGCTATTTTGTTTCTTAGGCGGCGAATATTTTATTTTTTAAACCTTAAAACCCTTCAGTATCAGCTTGCTTATTCTAGGATTAAATTAACTGCAAAAACCGTGGACTAGTTGTAAACGTTGGATCTCTAGAAAAGAGATCAAATCAGCCAAAATATAAAGAACCAAGAACGAGAGGTCCAAAGACTACTGCAAAGCTGATTTAAAACAACGTGTATTGTTTTTTATAACAATATTTCGGCTGGCCATACCAGCCTTCTTCAGGTTTACAGATGTTACTGAACTTATGTACCAATCAGAATATTATATAGATGGAGAATGTCGCAGTAAAAGGGAGAGGCGGAAATGACGCTGGGAGTCGCATTTGATAGATAAGGGCATGACTCTTGAACCCCATGGCCTAAACTGCCGTGATGAATTATTGTAATCCATATCCTTAGTATTTTTCCTTTCCAGTTTTTATGTTGTAACGTCATTCCCGTCTCTCCCTTTTATTGCGACATTCTCCATCTATATAATATTGTGATTGCTACATAAGTTTAGTAACATCTGTAAACCTGAAGAAGGCCGGTATGGCCAGCCGAAATATTGTTATAAAAAACAATACACGTTGTTTTAAATCAGCTTTGCTGTAGTATTTGGACTTCTCGTTCTTGGTTGCTTATTGTACAATCCTTTAAATTTTCTTTGGTACTGATGAGAAGAATTTTTTCAACAGCATGGCATTTCTACTTTGATCAGATTTGTTGAATTTACAGCCTAGCGTTTCTTCACGCAACCATCGGAAACTTCTTCAAAACTGCTGAACAAACATAGATTTTGCCAAATCTGTTACAGTTTTGTGGTTTTCATCAATTTTTTTTCTGTTTCAAACTGGAATTAGAAGAAAAATCTCTCAGCTTATCTAACTTTCAGGCCTACCATAAAAAATGTGGCCTAATCCTCGAGCGGGCAAGATAAAGCGAATCCTGTGTTCTGATTGGCTACCCGAACAGGCGTGACGAGCTTATCTTACTCGCTCGGAATTTCCCGCGTTACTCCCGCAAGGGTAAGTTATCTTTTTGGCCATAAAATATAATCTAGTAGGCGTCGAGGTCATGTGATCAGCATGAAATTTCTCCTTCTCAATTCTTTAGAAAACAAAGTGGTCATGAGAATTGAGGTCATGATCAGGGAAGATGGTCCCAGTAATTGATTTTTCAACAAATTCTCCCTACTACTTACTTCTGTTGAAAAATTATAGGGACAATAAATGAGAATCTCAATTTTGATATTAGGGCGTAAAGCGTTAAAAGCGAATAAAAAGAACTTTGACCATATCCAGCTATCTTGACGGAGCAAGCTTGGTCAATTGCGCATATTTAGAATAACACGCGCCCGGGCGGGGGAGATCACTCTGGTATAAAAATGACAGGAATGCTTGTCGGAAAATTAGAATCAAACCCCCTGAAGGAGACCAATTTGGGCGTGGCTCAACTTTATTTGACCCCGAAAGAAGACCTAACACCATTTGTTATGTTTATTTAGGAATTTGCTTTTGGGCCAACACCAAGTGATAGCTCTTAGGTTAAACTTTTAAAACTAAATGTCTTTTCAGTAAGGGGAAAGATGCATTAAACACCGAAGTCTTCGTTTTATAACCAATGGAAAACGAAAGCTAATTTGCAGGTGAAGAAAAGATATGTTAAGTGGGACCGTGTCGGAACAGGTATACAGGGTGTTTCAAAAGTTCGTTCCGATTGTATATTGTATTTTGCGCAAAGCATTTAATGCTTCGTTAGGCAAATTTACACTGATTCAGGTAAGAAATTTATCTAAATAACCTTTAAAAGCAAGTTTAAACTAAGATTTGAAGAAATTATAATATGCACGTACTTGAGTTTTTTCCCGCTATACTTTTCCTGCCCATTTTGTAGGTTTTCTATTTTCGTTTTTTTTTCCGCTTTCTTTTATTTATTCTACTACTTCACGAAAATGAAGGTCTACACTGTTTGTACTTTAGAGCTCTAGAGCTCAGGCCTCTGTTTTTACGGTTTTCTGGCCATTCAGTCAAAAAAATTGGCAAACTGTTGAAAAAGTCTGAACGATTTAAGTGGACAAGTGGTCAACAGTAAAGGCTTAAGAAGACAAACTAAGGAGTTATGGCCTTTGTTTTTTAAATGTGTGAGAAGTGTTATCGAAAAAGCTGTAAACAGTGGTAAGTATATGCGTAATCAGACAGAAAGGTAAAAAAAATTCAACTTTACAATATCAAAGTTTCGAGCACAACAGTATGAAGATAAATGACCAACAAAGGTTGGAAAGCCTTGAATAGAAAAATTAAAGGCGGCGCACATGCGGACATGGTGTCGGAAGGATTTGCAAACTTTATAGCAAAGGGCGACCGGCTGGCAAATTCACGTGATGTGAACCCTCTAGAGACCATCTGGATTATCGTTAACGAGACGACATACAAAGATCCACTCGCCCCCAAAACACTGGACGAGCTACGACAGTGACTACGCTTCACCTGGAAAAATGTTTCTTAGACACACTTTGGGAGCTCGTACATTCTATAACTCACCACTTAGAAAATGTCAGAAAACATAATGGAAGACATTTTGGTTACTAATATTTCAGATATTCAATGTTAAGTGGATAATAAATAACATACTTAAGTTTTAAAAACTGTATTTTTAATAATCAGTGAATTCTTAGCGAAGAAAAAATGGGCACGAATTTTTGAAACACCCTGTACATGTATAACTACTTTTGCCACAATTCGAAAAAATCACGCATTCGTAAATTAAAATGTGAAAAAAGGTTAGTAAGAAGTAAAGTAAAAGTTGGATTTCGAATGTAACACCGATAGAATCCTTAAAAAAGGCTTCTCTCCTCGTCTGGTGGAAGATGATGGCGTAGCAAGTGAGTCATTCTGAGCTGATTGTGTCTCGTCACAATTTTTGAACCATTTTCTTAGCAAAATTGCAGGGCAAGTTTCCCTGAGGGAAGATAGTCTAGTGTAACAGGGCCAAATGGGATTTTTTTGTTTCGTTAAACGTAAGCAGGTTTTATTTTTGCACTCATCTTAGATGATCCAACTGGTCCGGGATACTGCTGGAGTACTGAGATGATGCGGAAAGCTCAGATCGTGGAAAAAGTAGCATATTCGTCCAAGCGGAAGACCATAGAGAGCCATACAATGGAGTTCTTCAGCAAGACGTTAGCTTTGGATAAAGTAAAGTGGCAGGGACTGCAGTTGGAGTTTGACCGTGTGGAACCCTGTTAGATGATAAGGTAGGCCACACAAAAGAGTACTTCAGTCAAGATTTCTATTTTTTATTGTTGCGTTCGTCAGAACGCATCCTAATCTGGTGTTCCTGTGGCACTTGGGCAGAATTTTTCGAGCTATCACGGGCGACTGCAAATTAGCCTCCCCTATTAATTTTTCAGGGGCACCTCGGCCGGGAAACAGAATTCCTTTCGACTCGCTTTCGTTTCCGTGATTTTTCCTAAAGTGACGAACGCGGATCGGAAATCAATGATTACCTCTTGTATCATTTGTAAACCCTCATCTAACATTCAGACGGTGGTGAAAGATACCACGTAGAGAAGGCTTAAACGTCACCCGCAAAGATATTCAGGAAATTAGAATTACTCTGGTATCTAGTGTTGTGTAAATTGCTTTCGATTTCTTTTAGATCCATTACGAAACAGTTTTATTACAGTCCGAAAACTAGCAAACGATGTTAGTAGTGTAGACTCTCGCTGCCTTCAAAAAGAAATATATAATCTGAAATTGCAATGAAAAATACAACAGTAAATTGCAACTAGAGCTAATCATTGATAACAGATCCGCGTTCCTCACTCGAGTCGAAAGGAGTCCAGTTCTCTTCTCGGCCGAGATGCCCCTGATAAAATCAGTCGGGGCGGCTAATTTGCAGTCGCCCTTAATACCTCGAAAATTTGTGGCTTTGTACCGAGGGAGCACCAAGATTAGTATGCGTTCTGACGAACGCGGTTAAAATTTTGTAAATAGGAAGTTATCAAATAATAAAAATTACAACAATGAAAGTCAAGAAGATGCATAAAAGTCAATTAAGGCCTTATTAAAACTATGTACACTTTCAATCTTCTTTAAAGAATTCAGTATTGTATTCCATAATCATGCTGCCCTCACACTAAATTTGTGGCCCCCTCCGGTTTCATGCTTGAAGCCAGGGCAGACTAGGTTCAGGGAGCTATTTCGGCTATTCCGATTTTTAATGTCCGAATTTTATACCAGAAGATCATTCATGTGCATGTAGCTTGGGCTATGTCCATTAACACGCTTGTAATTTTGAATACAAATGTTTACTTTCACCTCGAGGTGAAGTGGAAGCCAATTTAATTTTACAAATAGTTCAACACTGTTCGCGAGCGTGTCGGCGTCAAGGATAGCGCGTGCACTTCGCTTCTGGAGACGAAGAACCCTCTGCAAATTCCCAGTGAGCACGCGGACCATACAGTGGACGCATACATTATTGTTTGCTTAATCATGACGTTGTAGTACGCTTTCCTCTGTTCCAGAGGAAGAAATCTCTTAATCCTACTCAGCACGGCAATTCGCTGACAGAGCTTTTCACGGAGTTCGTCGATATGGTCAGTGGTCATCAAAAGAGAGTTTGTGATCACTTGTGACACCTGAGAGTTTTTGTGAGGTCACTTGTTTAAGTTCGGTGGCATTTAATTAAACTTGCAGCTGTTGGTTATTCATTCTTTTCTCGATCCATTTACCGGTAGCGAGCATTGCTTTGGTCTTCTTTTCACTAAGAATCATTTTGTCGTTATCTGACCTTTATGCAATCTATCCAAACCTGATTGGAGACCATCACTGATAGCCTGAGGTGCTAATTTGTAATCAGTGGAATAACGCATCATAAGATCATCGGCATATATGTCTGCTACGGTGCTCTGTAGTGCCAAGGGGAGGTCATTTACGAATACAAGAAACAGTACTGGACCCAGGAGGTACACCCAAAGTTGTGTCCCTTGTACTAGAATGAGATCCATCAACGTTTACATATTGCTTACGAACCTCTCATGTAATCAGTAAAAAACGGCAAAAAATCCTTTTCAATGCCTATCAGCTCAAGGTTTGATAACAGCAAGTAGTGTCGATGAGGTCAAATGCCTTTTTGTAGTCTACAAAGACGAGACCAGTAACTTTGTCACTGTCAAGATCAAACAGAATCTGATCCATAAGCCGTATCCGTGCCGTTTCAGTAGAAACATTTCTTCTAAAGCCAGACTGGAAATCGTGAAGTGAAGCGTTAGACATGCTTCTCTGATATCGTCCCTCTTACCATTTCCCTTAAAAATGGATGTGACTCTTGCAATATTTCAGGCGCCCGGAACCGTTTTCGTACGCAAGCAGTGGTTTAACTGCTTGGATAGAAAGGGGACG
>OZ037997.1:16089715-16169715 GCA_964035705.1 Porites rus | reverse complement strand
CAGAAATTGCCTTCTCAAAATCAGTTTTAAATGGCCCGTAAAATGCGAAAAGATCACTCCAGTACTTGTCAAAGGTGGTGGCATCTTCGGCATTCATCTCATAGTCGCAGTGTCCGGTTGAAATTCTTTCCACATTGCGGGTAATTCGTCCATGTAGCTTACGTACAATGTCGCGGTCGCAAAACGCAGAAGAGATGTTCTTTAAAATACGGGTTTTTATCTTCAGTTTCTTCATCAGTGACTGGACATTCTTGCTTTCGGTTTCTGGAGTGAAATATAAAACTTCTTCCAGGTTCAAGGCCCAGTGTACCCTTCTATTCTCCCTGAGATGTATTGTATCACTCGAACAAACTGTTTTAGACTCCGTTTCCATCGTTGGTTGGACTAGTTAGAGGCGATGTGAAGTCGACCAGAAAGCATGGCAAAATAGTTATTTAAGTTCAACTAGCCGACAATTATTTGCCATTTAGTGTGAAAAAAAGAAATTAAATCTATCGTAGAAACTGACTGTGAAAACGTGAACTAACCTTGAAGTTAGGTCCGGCAACGTGCTAAAGTTTGTCTGTTTCCCTGAGACTACTGAGGAAATTTTTCCCGGAAAAAAAGGAAACGACAAATTATCGGTGTCAATGAATTTTCTCTACCTGAGTTAAAATTTCGGCTCATTTTACCTTTCTAACTTGTCCAAAAGTCACGCGTACCTGGTTTTCGTTCTTTAAAAATCTCGAAAATCACACCGCTGATCACAAGTACTCGAAGATAAGAAAGAAACGGACATGTGTTTGATCCACCAACTTTTTTAATTCGCCGCAAATAGCCTCTTTTAGCATTTAAATTTAAAAACATTAATAAGGCAATGGTCTGCTGAATGTAAAAGTTTACCGCCTTAAACATTGTAGAGCAATCGTCACAAATACTGACCGATGACCAAAAAATTAACACATGTATTTAATAGTTAATCTGGGTGTTGATTTATTGTTTTCCCGGCACTAGTCAGGGTAGATTGGAAAGTAATTTGCATAGTGATATGAAAGACTAATTCGAGTATTCTTTCCTTTGGTGATCTCACACCTCAAGCCTTGCAAGGTATTAAAAAGGGTTAAATGAGTTAGATTATTTTTTTCTGTCAGTTTGGGTGTTCTTCGTTTAGCTAAATAGAGTGTCGAAAAGTAATTGAGTGTCGAAAAGTAATTGGTTTTGCACTTTCTACACGATGCGATTGGCTTAAAAGATTCGCGCCACCTTTTCATCCAATCAGAAGTAAAACCAAAGCCAATTGTGACGCGCTCGCATGCATTTTCCCGCGCTTTGCGTCAACCACATGTAATTACTTCGAGTTTTGATTGGTTCAATGTATTGTCTGTGTCCTATGTGATTGGCCAGAGTAATTACTTTGGTTTTGGTTTTACGACACTCAAACGAAAACCACTCTAAGTGAATGTTTTTGGTAACTTAACGAATAGTATATTTTATGCCTTTTACAAAATGGAGAGAAATAAAGTATTGGAATATTTCAGGTGATTATTTTCCATTGATTTGAAGGGAATAGCGTAAAATATCCAGTGCATCGACAAAAATATAATTTGTTTATTTCCTACTTTGTCACTTCTTATCACCCACCTTATTCGATGTTTCACGTCGTTCTCTTTTCAGCAAGAAGCAAACTTTGTGCTACCAGATTAAAGTGAACCTCACCAATTATACAGGGGAAACAACATAATAATTAACCACAAACTGTCGTTATTATAGAATATCAAAAACCTAGCCAGAGGGATAATTCACTGCGTAGAAAAATACGATATTATGAGTATTCTCTTTCTAAGCCTTCAAAGTTTAATTTTTCTAAAGTTGTCGTAAAATCTTTACCTTACGCCTGGAGTTGCCAATAAACCGTACCGCTCTTTGTGATAAAAGAAAGCTGTCGCAATTTGAAAAAAACAGTCCATCGTACATTGTAATAAACTAAGCAAACGCAAATTTTGATAATCATCGCACTTACTTTGTATTAAGAAGCTGTCATTTTCCATCGCAGTTTGTCCGTCAAGACTTGAAACTGACTGTGACATGTCGGCTTGTTTCCATTTTCATGCATTACAGTTTTCGTTGTCATACCATACACAAAAATCGTCTTTCCTCTGTTGTTTGCTGTTTTTCAAGATGTTAACGAAAATCTATTTGAAGGACTAGGCGTACTGGTATTGAGGTTGTAGCATGCTTTGCAAAGCGAACCAACATACCTGACTTATTACTATTATTTCGAAAAACAACATTCGGCAAATGTTAAGAATTAGGAAGATGGCTAATGATAGGTAGCAATGGTAATGTATTACAATATAGGTCTTTAAAACTTAACAGTGTGACAGCTTAATGCAAATAACGTAGAATTCCGAAAATAAGCCCCGGGGGTTATATTTTTCAAATGCCCTTTTTGAGAGGCTTATTTTTGGAGGGGCTTATATTCGGAGGGGCTTATCTACGGAAGTCCGAAATTGGCGTTTCAAAATCGATTGGGCTAGCCAACCTCGTCCCCAGGGTGCTTTTCCCTGGCTTTGGAGGTGGACCCCACCACCAAAGCCAGGAACGAGGCTGTGGGCTAGCGTTACAGTTGGAAGTACATTTTCCGTTTTTGCTTTCTTTTACTTTGTATTTGAGGACAATTTTCCAAGTACAAGCCCCCGGGGGGCTTAAATTTGGAGGGGCGATTTAACGGAGAGATTTTTGCGTTACCGGGTTGGGCTTATATTTGGAGGGACTTACACATGGAGGGGCTTATTTTCGGAATTTTACGGTATTCAATATTGCCGCATTACAAAATTCCGTCAGGAGAAAGATTTTTTTTAATTAAAAAAAATTTTCATGGTCTCTACGTTTTGATTTCATAAAGTTAAATGTTTATACAATGATGTGAATGCTACTCGCGCTGTGATTGGTCGTTACTCATGATCTATTGGAGTACAGATACATGGTGACGTCACGGGAAACTTGTTCTCTTTGTTTTGTTCAACATGGGGTGCGGTTTCGAAAATGTTTGTGAGATTATTTCGGATTAAACTAAGTGAAAGCCTCTAAAAAATCTTAGCAAGAACTATTTACAAAGAAGAAAAATGGAGATAAAAAAGCTCTTTACAACTTAAGAATGCCTAAGCTACAAGAAATCTTCACAACAGTTTCCATCGAGTGTCCTCGCTACGAGAAACTTGGTGTTTTGCAAAATAGTTTCGCCATTATTCTGCTTTGAGCAAGAAAAGACGTGGTAAAAACATCAGTGACACACTCGCCTGCAGCTCGTGTGCCACTTCTTTGTTTTTACGACATTTTGACGTCATCTGCGATCTATTACTGAACAGACGCACGGCAACATCAGGCCTGCGGCAACATGGAATCTATAGATACATGGATGACGTCAGGCGAAACTTGTTTTCTTTGTTTTTTTTCCAAAATGGCGCGCGGTTTTGAAAATGTTTGTGAGATTATTTCGGATTAAAGCAAGTGAAAGCCTCGAAAAAAGTTTAGCAGGAGCTATTTACAAAGAAGAAAAATAGAGAAACGCAGACAAAAAGAGCTCTTGACTACTTGAGAATGCCTAAAGTACAAAAAATCTTCACAGCAGTTGCCATCGTGTGTCATCGCTACGAGACTCGCTGTTTTGCAAAATGTTTACGCCACTATTCTGCTTTGAGCAAGAAAAGACGTTGAAAAACTTTTCGAAGAAACTGTATGCAAGTAAGGTAAAGAAAAAAAGAAGAAGCAGAGACGAAAATTAGCGTTTGGGACTTTAAAAATTACTAAACTAGCACAAATCCTTGAACAGTCATTCGGTACGAGGCAGGTATGTGTATCGATCTCTTTTTCTTTTCTGATCATTGTATAAAACAAATAGATTCCATGTTGCCGTGGGTGTGTTTAGTAATAGATCACAGAGGACGTCAAAATGTGGTAAAAACATCAGTGTCACACTCGCCTGCGGCTCGTGTGCCACTTCTTTGTTTTTACCACATTTTGACGTCATCTGTAACCTGCGAATAGCAGACGTATTTCCTGTCGTCGCTTCTCGATCTCTCCCTCCGAAAAATAGTTTTGCCGCTCGGGTTCGCAGACGCTATTTGTCGGAGGAGAGGAGCGACGACCGGAAATGCGTCTGCTGTTCGCAGGCTACGTCATCTGTGATCTATTCAGTTACTGAACAGACGCACGGCAACGTGGAACCTATTTGTTACATAGATAATGGATTTTTTGCCACAAAGCTATGATTATACTTTTATTCTTCGCCTGGTAGAAACCACTGGAGAGCAATCGTCAGTATTATCCTAGCCGAAAGAACGCTTTCTCTACACGTATGTATAGCTGGAAGTGAACTAATAAAAGATTAGAACAGAGAGAACAACCAGACATAATCTGTGATCAAAAATTGACAACGTACAGCAAACAAGGAAACGACCGATAGGAGGCCTTCTGATTTTATATTTGGGTCGGAAGAATCCCCAGGTGGTTGCATGATAAAATAAAGTTGGTACGGTAGTAAATATGTAGCCCCCATTTACCCAGTAAGGCTACGTGATGCATTTTAGTTTAATCGCCTAAAATATTTGGGCCAGAAGAAAGAAGCTTTGCCGGGCAACAAACCAAGTGACTTAACCAAAGACGTTTTTAGTGATTCACCTGCATTACGTATACGAGCTCAAAATGTTTAGTAACAAAGTGTGATAGAATTATTGTGACTCCTCGTTAATTTTCTACCTTTCTTAGAAGGGTCCATGGTGGGGAGTCAAGGGCGCCAGAATAACGGGGCCAAAACTCAGCAACTCAGCAAGCCAAACGCCTCTATCTTAAAGGAACAGTATCCCGTTACTGCTCATGCACCAAACTTTGATTTTTGGACAGGATGTCGCGAAATCAAAAGATGCGAGGAGAGTAAGAGAACCTTGAAAAATCCGTTTGCATCGCGCTTGGCCGGGTTCAATACGACACTAAAACTTCTCAGGATTATAGATCAAAGATATATATTGTTCCGGTTAAGTTTTGATTTGGGCAAAATCTGGATTTTATGGCGTTACTTTTATTGCCGTTGGCCGGGGGACCAAAAGATTGGAAGCACTTTGATGCCGATTGAAGGCTTATTTCTTCTGCTAGCTTCCATGCAAGCTCAGATAATTGTGAAAGGAATACGCAGAAATGAAACAGCAACAATGAAGACTGTAAGAAAGAAACCATTGAGACATTGATGTGACTGAGGAGATCTTGTGGAGGGGAGCTTCGCGAAGCAGAATGTTTTGCAACGACACGTTAGTAAACTTTTAAATGAATCTCCCTACGTCGACCAAATCAAACAAACAGGCGCTACATGTTTAGAAAAACTAGTGCCCTGAAATCATAATATAATTTTTGACTAACCTTTGTGATGATTCATAGCGTTGAGATTGCATTTTTTTAATCTCTTTCAACGTTTGAGGTTAGAACGCGAACAAATCAGGCAGATATTACTGGACTTGGCACAACTGACCTCTGACACGAGTTCGAAATTTGAAAATATGTTTTTAAAGCGAGCGAAACGAGATTTTCGGGTCGCAATGCGGCCCAGCTAGCGATAAAATCGCTATGAGTCTTCGAACCGAGAGCCAAATATTTATATAAGACGAAAGACTTCTTCGAAAGACTAAAATATTACTTGAGAATAAAAACAACAAATCTCCGTCGGCGGTGCGGTCCGGAAGGAAATCTTGTCGAGTCAATATGACAGTTCTATTGTCTTTTGAAGAATAAACAGATGACGCTCGCGCGTGCGCATAATCGGGACACTGTCCCTTTAACGCTCGCACCTTTATTCAATAGTCAGAGGCAATTTTTGTGCCCGGGGTGGGAGGTACTCCTTATATAAGCCATATAGGTATGTGCCACGGGTATAGACTTTGCTCATTATGGTCTGGAACCGGGTATGGTTTTCAAGGGAACTACGGGAGTGTACGAACGTATCTATTGTTTCAATTCCAAACGAGTAAGTAAGAAAGAGAAATGGATTTTAAGAAGTCTTTTTGGTTGCTGTTCTAATCTAAGTAATGATGACATAATTTCTTAAAGACCAGGTCTGTAAGGGGGCCTGGAAAATGACATTTTTTCGGCCTGAAATAGGGTCAGGATTAGGAGAACCGGGCGGCACACCCCCACCAAGAATTCCCAGGAGTACCCCCCCCCCCCCCGGGTGTTTGTTTAACCCAACATTAGAGGAATTAGGGGTATTTTTTTAAAGAGAAAGTAATTGTAAATAAGAATCGCTTACGTACAAATGACTCCATTTATAGGCACTTTTAGCTCGTGATGTAAAACCGTTACTTGGTTGATTTTAGGGGTTTACTAAACCCTGTTCAATACACAAGGCGCCACCTTTTGAGTTTTTTAAACTACCAACCATTTCCTGATCGGTTTTCCGGTAACTTTGAAACATTGTTTTAAACCTAAACGGCCTTCTCAGTTGTATTTCGCATTCTAGACAAAACCGTCGTACCTACCGTAGCAAAACATACCGATACCCTTTTAGCACTGATGTACGGTGAAAGTGCCCCCTTCTTGGCGCTGTTAAAAACTAGCGCAATCAAAATCCTGTAGCGATTGTTGCAGAAGAGATAAGATATGTTTCCTTTGAAAACGAGTTCTTTGACTCCTTTTGCTGTCATTTTCACAGCCAGTCATAAATTAATTCCATGCTAAACGGCTTCTGCCATAGGTTACTGGCTCTCGTTCTTCATTTGTTTGGCCAATTTTTTTAAGCCAAAAAAAGCAACAAAAACGTATTTAAAGTACTGAACCGTGCGACTGTTTTTTATTATTTGTTTTTAAATTTTATTTTTTATCTCAGTTTCAATCTGTTGATGAAATCTATATCACCAAGCACCTGTCTCAAGAAAATACAAATAAATCAAATCACTTCACTTTCAATCTTAGAATGTGGCCTAATGTGGCGACGTTTTGAAAAATGGTTCTCACAGCAAGACACAAACCAAATGATTTGAATGTTCGTTCACCATAATAGAATTCGCCCAAATACCTCCAGGCAAGATGTATATTTTTTCTTTCCGCGGCTCAGTTAAATCAAAACGCGATCGTAATGTGTTTTGTCTAGTGAGTCGCAAATATGGAAACACTTAAATTTATTTGAATGTCAGTTTTATTTCGCAAGGTAAATTTTGAAGTTAAAACACTGAACCTCTAACCTACTAAGGTCAAACAACAAGGTTTTACACACCCACACGTTGAATTCTAAAGGAAATGTTTTTGGTTGATTGTGATTCTGTTTCTCTTTCGGTTGTTTTTGTCACAATTCTTTCAATAATACCATAAACATACTCGCACACACCCTGTTGCATAAAGCCTTTTTCAAATAAACTGTTCATGGGAGAGGGTTATACTTTCCGCCGTTTAGCTCAAAAAGTGCATCCCAGGTCTTGTTCAAATCCTTGAAGTTTACCTCATCACGGTGGCTGGAAAACGGTTTCGAGATTTGCGAAAATCCTTCCTGTAACTTGCGTACAAAGTTATGCTCAAAAATTTCCAAACAGGTCTTGCGAGCTGGTTTTGATGATTTCTTCAACATTGATTGAGCAGCCTTGCTTTCGGTTTCTGGACTGAAGTAAAAAATTTGTTCCAGGTTCAAGGCCCAGTGAACCTTTTTGTTTACTTTTCCGTTTGGCAGCACCTCTTCATTCTTCATTGCTTTTTTTTTTACACTTTAAAATGTTTCCGGCTTGCTTTGGACTGAAGACTGTGATTCACTTTGCGAAGACAACTTCATCAACAGCTCTTAGGATTTGTCCACCAAGTTTAGTGCTATTTGCTAGCTTGCAGCTTCTTGTCGGAAGTAAATGAATAATGGTAAGCTTGGAGCAAAGTAAAAAACTTTCAACTCCGCTGGAAGGATTAATGTTATTTCTTTATACTAAGAAATAAAAAAATAGCAATTTGTGTAAGTTGGTCCTAGAAACGTGAACTTAGCGTATCCGTTAACGTGCAGTTCATCTGTCCACGTGTAAACTACAGATTAGTAAGGTGTTTACGAAGGAAAGTCTACGGGTAATATAATGAGAGATGTTGGAACGATAAATTATCATAAATTTCTTTCTTGATTTAATGTCATCTCACTGTAGTCATCTTTAAACGAACTCGCCATTCGCAATTTTTATTTACCATTGAAGACAGCGTTCCCGAGTAGTCAGAGTGTTGGAGTCTCCATCCGGCCCAGTCCCAGAGCCCGAGTCCCGGCCGCTCTGCCTCACAAGCTGGTCTCACAAGTCCCGAGTTCACGTTAGCTATATCGCGAATACTTGTATATCGTCCGCTGAATAGTCGCCTGGGGTTTTCAAACCATATATTGTTCGATATATACATTCTTTGGAGTGACTGTGAGCTAGCCAGAGCATCTAAGCACACTTGTTTTCCACATTGTATGAAACTTTTCCGTTCACCTCGTGACTCGACACTCACGCGTAGTCTTACTTAACCCGAGATTAGTATGCACATTCTCCACTTAATAGCCTTAATAGGCTTCTTGTCTCCTTGTTCATCAGAAGAATCTTAGGCTTTTCCTTTTTGCACGTTCTTCACACAGGAGCTAAACACACTGGATCTTAACAGTTTTCTCAGAGTAATCATTAAATGAAAGTGAATTAAAGTTTTAGTTAGACAAACGCACCTTCCATCGGTTAACATAAATTTTCTTTAAATTTACAACAGTCAGTCGACTCCTGATAATTTGAACCTTCAAGGGAAATAGAAGAAAGTTCGAGTTGTCAGGAGTTCGAGTTATCGAGGGTAAAATTATATAGAAAACGATCTGATGGGAAATGAAAATTGCTTCGAGTTAGCGGGAAGTTCGAGTTATAGAGGGTTCGAGTTACCGGGAGTCGACTGTACTTTTTAATAAACGAGAAATAGGTTTTAAGTCGAATCAAATGATTACAAAAAATACGTAAGATGAATTATAAGAATTATGAAATGACTCCAGACACGGCCGGAAAGAAGTTTTGCTTGAACTGTCGCCCATCGTATTCAGTACTGGCCTTTTGAAATACTTGGTCGCATGATCAATTTTCTGTAAACACGAAAACATTATTTTGGGAAAAATCACTTTAGCAGGAATTGAAAGAGCGTTTAAAATCTAAATTATTTACTGTATAATCTCCCATATGTGATGTGAAGATACAGGAAAATTAGGTGACCTATGAATTTCCAGCCGTATATCTCAGAAGCGATGGCAAAGGCCGCCTAAAATTATATAGACATGTATGGGAAAAACAACTCTTGCCACCCAGTCACGGTTGAGTGGTATTCCATAAGAATCCTGCAATTGGAAATTTTGGAATTTTGAACTGTTGTTGAATCCTTCCCTCACGCATTACGGGGCTCAAATTTGCTACTTTTCATAAGAGAGTTTTTTCTCCGTAAACAAATCCTTGTCATTTTCGGTGATCTATGCAATCGCTTCTTTTGAGACGTACAGCTGAAAGTTTTCATTTCCTGCCGTAAGGATCAGTTTACTGTTTTAATTTTTAAATTTGGATTGAAGATTTTCCTGATCCAGGTCTACTAAAAGATCCTGCTGACCCTCACTGGTTTGTCGTTGTGGTTTTGCCTTCACAAGTGTTCCTGAAAATTTACAGGTTACCTAATTTTAATACTTTCTTTCAGTCACTGAGAACAGAATTTTTCCAAAGCGAATCGTTTTCGTGTTCACAGAAAGTTGATCACGTGACCAACTATTGCAATACTGCCGACATACCGTAAAATTCCGGTTATAAGCCCTGGGCTTATGCAACTTCGTAAGGGGTTTTGGGTGGGCTTATAAACGGAGGGGCTTATATCCGGGGGGGACTAACTTTCAAGCCTCGTAATAAATCGAATCCATTTCAATTTTAGGAACAAAATCAAAAGTTAATAACGTGAACATAACCGGAAGCTCAGAGTTCATCTTTGCTGTAGTACAGGGTTCTGCGAGAGTACTTAATATTGAGAAACAAGGAAAACTAGAGGGGGGCTTATAACTGGATGAAAACGAGATGGGGGTTAATATCCGGGGGGGCTTAAATACATACATACATGGATACATACATGTTTTTTTATTTGGAGGCTTGTACAATAAATAGTACATCAACTATTTCCAAATAACTAAAATTAATAAAAACTCCTAACCGTATATGGCTAATAGGTTATTAATTAATTAAGTCCTAGAGTATTTACTTTTTGCCGTCTTCCCCTTTCCTTTTTTAAAAGCATTCGAATACATGTTTTGCTATTAGTTTTTGTATTTTAGCATTTCCGCTAGGGGGATTTATTAGAAACATGAATTATAACCGGATGATAACTAGAGGGGGCTAATATCCGGGGGGCTTATAACCGGATGAAAACTAGGGGAGGGCTAATATCCGGGGGGGCTTATAACTGGATGAAAGCTAGAGGGGGCTAATATCCGGGGGAGCTTATAACCGGATGAAAGCTAGAGGGGGGCTTATAACCGGATGAAAACTAGAGGAGGGCTAATATCCGGGGGGGTTATAACTGGATGAAAGCTAGAGGGGGGCTTATAACCGGATGAAAACTAGAGATCCGGGGGGGGGGGCTTATAACCGGATGAATTTTTTTGTTTCCAAGTAGATTATAACGAACCAGGGGGGTGGTTATAACCGGAATTTTACGGTAGTATCTGAGCTATTTTGAACTCAGGTCACGTAGGTTTGTTCTCTGGTTCTCTTCCGTCCACTGCAGTGAGAGGTGGCTGGAGGTAGACTCGTAAGTTACATAAGCTATTTTATGAGCTATTTCCAAGTTGCCTTGATCCTGTTTTTTAGAACGAGTGCAAATGCCAAGACTTTGATTTTAAAAGTAATTCATTTAGTCGAGATTGAAATGAAACTCATTGTCATGTGAGATGTTTTGCACTTCGCCCTTAGTATGAAAGTCAGGGATTTGGAAACCCCAAAATAGAGCGGTTTTCACTTGACTGTCGTAAAAACAAAACCAAGGTAAATACACTAGCCAACCAAAGGGCGTAGTAAAACCAAAACCAAACCAATTCCTCAATTACTTTCGACAGTCAAGTGAAAACCGCTCTACTACTTTTACTAAACCATGTAAGTGGATCATTTCATCACATATCATCAGCTCGGTTAAAACTCTGTGGAAAATTTTTTAAAAGACAAAGTTTCGAAGTGACAATGGTGGATTATCTTGTTTATTCTGGTGTTTGTTGTAATATTTACAGGTAGTAGCATGATTTGTAGTGATATTTGGCATAAATACCACAATTGATATTTCAAAATTTACACATAATTTCACAAGCCGTTAGGCGAGTGAAATTTGAGACATTTTGAAATATCACAAGTGGTATTTATGCCAAATATCACGTACAAATCATGTTATTATTTGTTTTTACTACTACCAGCAAAGATTGTGTAATTTTCACAATTAAGGTGAAATACCAGTGCTCTAAGCCAATCAAATTGCAGAAATTTCTCATGTAGTAGTATACTGTTTTAAATTTAAGAGAATACATTGTTTGTCTTCTTATTATGGTCCTTTGAAAAGAATTAAACTTCACTTACCTTGCAATGGTGTTTCTGACTGTTGTGCGTGTTGTGGTTGTCGTTGTTTTGGATCAAGTATGAAGCTCTTATCTTACTATCTTCTTCAACTCGTCAATGTGTCACATGTAGTCTCCGGCTGTCTGCGGAAAGTGATACGACTGATTTTATCTACTGGGGAACAAGAATGGCGGTGATCTTAATAGGTGCCTTGTTATTTATATATGAAGCTCACTTATTGTGTACTGTGCTCATCTAGTTCAGGAGAAAGTTTAAAACGGTTTGCGCGGGAATAAAGTTTTCGAGTGTGGTTCTTTGTAGACAATAGCTGTCTGAGTCTGAAGCGAAGTATAGAGAAACCATTTTAAAAGTAATGGATTTTGAGCTCATAAATTATTACTAAGTGAAACCCCTCGAACTTAAAAGTATCGGAACCGAAAGTGTTTTGGATTGGTTCTTTTTTCCTTTTTTTGCCAAATATTTTTTAATACGCTTTCGTTTCGCTGCGGGGATTAAAATTTCACAGTGAAAGCTTCCGCTCTTTCTAAGTAAATATTTGCTATAAAATGTATTGTGAAATTCGTGTTTCTGTACTTAGTTTACACTATGGTCATAGTAGGCAATTAATATTCAACGTCACCTGTTGAGAACTAAAATTAGCCGCTTTTTCGGTGTAAATTTCAGGAAACTTAAAGTAAAATGTTTCTCTTTTTTTATTTTAGAGTAATACGCTTACGTGTGTTTAATTTGCCAAATCCTAGTATTAACTTTTTGTGCGAGACGTTCGCCTTCTGATGAACGGTTTTATCCAACAAAGGCCATAGACGTCTCCGCTTAATTCTCCTTTAGAAACAGAGGTAAAGTTTGGATAAAAATTTCCTCCCGGATTAGTGTCTTGAGAACATAGAACAAATACCAAAAGCGTACAAATAAAGTTTCTACTTTATTATTCGGAAATATCTCAAGCATTTTGAGATTAATTTTGTTAATTCTTCTTTTATGCCAGTGCCATCAAGACGATAAAGTATTTTTTTTTTCTTACAAAGATGAAATATTTACACGCTCTTTTCGAATGTTAATTACGAGAAGTATCACGTCTACTCCTGGATGCTTTCCGGTAGTCTGAAAATTTTCCCATCAATTTCCATTTCAAAAGCAGGTTTACATGGCCCATAAAGTTCGAATAGCTCATCCCAGTACTTGTTAAAGTCGACATCTTCTGCCTTTATTTCATGTATTTCATTATCGCGGTTAAATCGCGGAAACCTCTCCACGATGCGAGCAAATCTTTCTTGTAGTTTATGTACGAGTTCGCAGTCGCAAAACGTACTAAGTGTATTGTTCTTTGAAATGCGGGCCTTTATCTTCAGTTTCTTCATCAATGACTGGATATTCTTGCTTTCGGCGTGTGGAGTAAAATACGAAATTTCCTCTAGGTTCAGGGCCCAGTGTACCTTTTTGTTCTGGCTGAGCTGCATTTTATCGCGTGTACAAACTGTTTTAGACTCTGTTTCCATCGTTGACTGAGGACTAGGTTTTGGCGATGTATATGTCCACCAGACAGAATGGCAATCGAAATTGGAACTTCAGTCTCAAGCCCAGCTAGCCGACAATGATGGCCTTTTATTAGGAAAAACCAATTAAGTCTATCAGGCTAACTGGATGCTAAAACGTGAACTCACCTTAACCTTTGGTTTGTCAACGTGAAGAATGTGTCTGCTTTAGACTGGTGGTCATCAACTTTATCATGCCTTGGGAAAGAAAGCCTAAGACAAGCAATTGAATTCCCTCTAAATTTTATGAATTGTTCTGGTTCTGATGATGTTTTTTTGGAGTCTTTACATCCTTGCCTGCCTTCCTTTTGCCAAAGAAGTCACGCGTTGTTGGTTTTCGCCGTTTTAAAATCTCGTGAATCACACCGCTGATCGGAAGACAAGAAAGTTTAAATCACCTGTAACTCTTTCATTAATGGTCACTTTAGCGAACACTGCAGGGAGTGTCCGTATATAACTCTCTGAATATGCATTCGTTTACCCAAAATAACCGAGGACTTGTAAACAAATGTAGGGTCCATTTGTTATTTCCCTTTATAGTTAGTGAAAGTAGGCACGTGTTATTAAAAATATTGGCAGGAAAGCTGCATAAAGTTGTAACATTATTTGTCCAATAATAATTGAAATTCGTGTTTTCTGGTTTTTTGTTTAGTCAACCATGCAACACCTCAAACCGTGCGAGATATTAAAAAATAGCCAAACGTGTTAAATCGGTCTTTAATGCTTTTTTGACAAAGTAAAGGGCACTTAAAAATATATTTCTTTTAATTTTAGAACTTTTCTTTGCTAAGAAGGGTTTTTTTTTTCATCTGGCAGTTATGAAGCTTTTGGCGGCTCTGGTATCTCACGTAGTTGGCTTGTCTCTCGCGGGCGTAGACATCCAACTACCTGAAATACCAGGCGCGAACAACTTTGTACGTGCTTAAAACCCTGAAGAAAGAAACCCTCTTTATGGTAATTATTTTTGATAAAAATCTTTTTTTTTTTCGTAGCAAGGTCGCGTTATTTTTACGTGCGTACGTACGTAAATTTTGCGCGCGTAAATGAAATAGTGTCTTGCGTAAATGTAAAAGTTGAACGAGGTTCAACCACCGGTCCTTACTATGGTATACCAGCTGGTATCTCAAATGTGAACGTCATCGTTAACTTACTACATACAGTCGACTTCAGATAAGTCGAACCCTCGGCTAACTCGAACCTCGTGCTTACCCGAACCAAAATCGATTTCCCTTGGATTTGGGACACCAACATGGCCGCTGTTTTATTGTTTTTGGACACCAATGGCCGCCGTGACGTCTTGTGAAAACACTCTATAGCGATCGTGTGTATACCATTTTGATGTATTGATTCCAGTGTTAAAGTTATTGCTTTTGTGATCTGACTGCATGGCAGACTTCGGAATACCCGTGAACAATGAGCATCAACTAAACCGGCATAAAAAGTAACATAATAACAAAAAATAACTATAAACCGATAATATCCAAAACCTAGGCGCCAAGGAGTGTTTTTCTAAGTACGAACGCATAAAACGGTAGTGATGTCAAACTGCCGTATAAGCCTGTTTAACAAAATTAAAGGCAACAGTTAAGAGTTCTTTGCAGCAAATCGTGCTTCGGCAGTTCTACAGTCATCACTGATGTTTTTACCACATTTTGGCGTCTTCTGTGATCTATTTCTGAAAAGACCCACGGCAACATGGATTCTATTTGTTTTATACAATGATTAAGAAAAGAAAAAAAAACGTCTTCCCTTGCTCAAAGCAGAATAATGGCGAAAACGTTTTGCAAAACGGCGAGTCTCTCATAGCGATGAAACACGATGCCAGCTGTTCTGAAGATTTCTTGTAGTCAGTTAGGCATTCTAAAGTAGTCAAGAGTTCCTTTTGTCCCCTTTTCTCCATTTTTCTTTCTATTGTAATTAGCTCCTGTTGAACTTTTTTTGAGGATTTCACTTGCTTTAATCCGAAATAATCCCACAAACATTTTCATAATCGCGCGCCATGTTGAAAAGAACAAAGAAAACAAGTTTCGCGTGACGTCATCCATGTATCTGTACTCTGATAGATCATGGGCAAGGACCAATCACAACGCGCCTAGCATTCACATCGTTGTAGATTTCAGATTTTCAACACAAATTATATCCTTTTCAAAATCTCAGCCTGGGGTTTATTCTTAAAATTTCATAAATTTCAGCCTCGATATTCTTATAAAGTATATTCTTATTAGACTGCTTTCAGTCCGCCTTTTCACTTAAAATCCGTCTAGTTCTAATAAGAGACTGCTCGCAGTCTATATTCTTATATAATAGTGTAATGATTTTCAAACACAACAAACAGTGAGGGTAAAGAAGAGGGATGCTGGCGGAACTGTTAAGATTGTCATCAGTGGCAATTTGTAAAGGAAATAAATTTGTAATCTCTCTTTTGAGGAGAAAGAGGATACGCAAGCGCATGATATGACGATGCGTATCCGTCGTCAAAACAAACACGATGTTATGTCCAAAATCAACAACGAGCTACAACTGATTGGCTCAAAATGCAAATTCTAATTATTCCTTAGCTTTTGTTAAAAAATTAATGATTTCTGTCCCTGAACTTATCAGTAATGTTACACAATGCCCAACTTCCACGTGAGACTATCAAAGGTATCATTTGTTTCCTACTACGCTAGTCGACAAAAAAATGCAAATTTCCGTGCTATAGTAGAAATACTTTTCTCAAGCGATTTGTACAATTTTTTTTCCATTTTATTTATTTATTTTTCATATTTTTGCTTGTATTTCGACAACATTTGTTATTTTACCAATGGAATTCTGTTATAATACTTAAAACAATGCATTTTTCATTTTGTTGTTCGCGAATTCAATCAATGTAATCTTGTGGTTACCAACAACATAAAGTTGCATCGTCTGTTCCTTGAACTGAATTCCTTTTTCTCGTTTTTTGTCTCATTTTTCGTGTGTAGCGTTTACTTATCACTACGTTGTTCTGTTGCTCGTCAGTCAGAGGGACTTTCCTGCTCAAAATCTTTCACAAACAACAACTTAAACTGGCTGGTCACCAAAAAATGATACCGCAAAATAATTACTTGAGGTCCTTTACGCGAGCTGCCATTTCCCCAGTATGTGTCAACTCGCTTCTTCGTCATATGTATATTATTCACAATAATGCTTCAGCCATGCTAATTTGTGTAAACCTGGCGTTCGCACATTTAATAGCAGGTTGTTCTCCGAAGACGAAGCTAGACGTAATCGTAATAACATCTTCCTCATACTAGTCTGTTTGTTTAGCTCTAAACCTTACTCTCTCCTTTCACGAAGGCGTTCATAGTAACCATTTGATAATCGCTTTCTCGCTATCTTTTCTAAAAGGAGAAGCGTTTTCGCTCCATTTCTTCATTGGGACTTTGATATTTTCTTTACTTTGTCCGTCTGTGCTCCACCCTGGTCTGCGTTACTTTATTATTTCTCAGTTCCATTTCTGGTGATCATTGCTCGGGCTACACCCAGTCGTCTTTCTCGTCCTTAAGTCTTTCTCTTATCATGTAAAGCTGTAGCAGATCATCCCATTTCCGTGAGCGATCATCGGATAAGCTGCTTCCCACGGATAAATCGTTCAGTTGTCTCGTTATGAACTGAAGCCCTCGCATAACCATCACCGTGCTAATTTGCCCCGCGCTTCGCGTCAATGAATTCGCTGTTTCCTGTTTTTTCTTTCTCCTGAACTTTGGGCTGCCGTAGTATTCTGAAAACGGAGGTAATACTGGGTTGCTTTGCGTAGGTACAAAGTAAATTATCTCCACAAGATCCTGGGACCAGTGTACTCGTTTATGTTTTTTAAGTGGTGGCGAAGAAACATCATCATTTCCCGTTAAAATCACAAATTCGTCGCCTGAAAGAATGTCAAATTCGTCCGGTGCTTGAAGCAAAGCCATAAAGGTAATTTAAGATAGATATTTTTGTCGTAAAACCGGTAGATTTTACGTGCGTTATAACCTTGCAATTGTTTGTTCCAGCGCGTCTCCAATAATGAACTTGTCGAAAACGTTCGTGTGTTTTGCCTACTGTCACTCAGTTTCCAAAAATTACAACAATAGCTGATCGCCGCCCACTCTGCCAGCGAGTATATCTAGAAGAATGTGGTGCCTTGAATAATTGATATCGGCTAACAAAAAAAATAATACATTTTATTAACGTAACAAATTTCATAGTTTGTCCCCAACATGTGAGTGAACACAAGACTTACGTCATCAATTTCGCAACTTCAAGTTCAACTAGGCACTAACCCCTTTTATTTGTGTATCACTCAGTTGTTATCTCGGAATAGCTGAAATTTTGCTAAAATTTCAAAAATGTGTAAATTAGTTCAAGGAAAAATACTGCCCTGTGTTTCCCATTTTTTAGCTGCCCATAAAGATAACATCTTTTTATTTTTATCGGTGTTTTTTATAGTATGGTTTGACTTGATTAGCGCTGTAATTATTTATTACCAAGATATATTTAGCAATTACTTTTTTAGAATCGGAGATGCATAATTAGATTGCGGGAAACAAAATAACCCAAGCTAATTCAAAATTTACCGATTTACCTTTAACGGACGCTCGTTAGCAAACAGATTTCTGTACAAGAAATGCAGTGCGGGGGAGATATGTGATCAATCACGTTCTCTTAATCATCCGAGGCAGGAGCCTTTCCAAGGGCATCATACGTTAGCACGTGACTTACTTTTAACATCTGCGAGCTCATTGAGGACGAGCCGTTGTCTGTAAGATAGCACATCATTTTTTTTCATTAATTGCGCTCTGTAGTCCGTGTCTTTCCTTGTCAAATAAAGTGTCACATAGTACTTCATGATAAAATTACGCATGTCCAATACACCCACCCGGTGTAATCCTGCTCTTGACCTGAGCTAGCGGCTCCGTCCACGCCTATCCATTTTTGTTTGAAAACGGCCGAAAATTTTGTCCCTGTTTTCGAACATATCCACGTCTTCACGTTGCTTTTTAATCGTTCTTGCCTGTCACACGAAAACGCAATTAATAGTACTGAACACGGTGCCGTCTTTGATGGGAGCAGGCGCATTTACTTGTATCTGAGCCTAATCTCGTGCGCGGGATAGACTGCATTCAACACCGTGACGCGTAATCGTTTTCAAAAACCTCCTTCTTCAGCCATCCAAAAAGCACGAGAACTGCAAAACGGCATTTTCAAAAATCTCCACTCTGGAGAGCTTTTTTGAAAAGATACTTTTTCGGTGGCCGTGTTGACCGGATAAATGTGGACTGTAGGCCAAACCGGAGAAAAAACGGATCTGTTTAGGTCTCTGAGAAACTGCCCACTTACCCCTCCCCTAATCCAACATTTTTCCCCAAATGAGAAGTAAGTGTTAATGTTAGCTTATGGAAGGGGTAGGTTGGCAGTTTCCAGAAACTCTCGTTTTTCAACAAAAACGGGTAGTGTGGATGGGATCCTAGAGGCTGGAAGTTTGTCAAAACCGAAACGACTTAACTCACCAATTGTCACGTTTGACAAGAGAGTCAATAATACAATACAATAGTAAATCAACAATGGTTTCCACAACATCAAGAAAAACCCCTTTGAAACAAATTGGTATCTGACTGCAGGCTCATTTGTATTTATTTTTTTCGATGTCAAGAGCCAAAAAGATAACACGATCCTTCCTGTTATGTTCTATAAGAGAGACTTGTGGATGAATCGACTGAGGTTCACCAATCGTGGTGCGCGCATTTGGTAGAGCATGTCATAAGAAAATATTAATATTTATAATGAGAAAAATAATAACAATAATAAACTACAAACAACATGTAAACGCCAGAGAGACACAACGGAAACATGATTGTCTTTTTTTTTTTTGCTAATTTACAAAAAATATATTTGTTGCATATATATGCAAGCCACTCTGTGAAAGCTAGAGTGACTAGTTATGGGCTCGGATCTCCGCTGGGAATCTGATTTGTCCTTAGGTTTGTGGTAAGACTCTTGTATTAATGATAATTCATATACTCTTACTGCCCTGCGCAGTAACTTAACAATGCTTTAACATCGCAATTTCTCTTAAGGTGGTTTCATCGAACTGGATGGCATATTCTTACCAAGTATAAATTCTTGCTTGTTTGGCGCTCGCAAGAGCGCACATACCTATGATTGTTCTTCAAAACATGGTCGATTCCTCATTGTTTATACTACCATAATTGAAGAAAGTAATCTATTCGATGAATCCCAACTTGAGAACCTTTTATAAAGTCAATTTTTATTTAATTACATGGAATGAATCTATCGCTACAATCTTTTGGAAGACGTTCCGTGAAGATGCTTTACCCTAATGCTTGTTTTCCACCTCGCGACAAGGTGGCCATGTTGGTGAAAAAACTGATATATATATACATATATATATATTTTTTTTTTAATTTTTTAACAGAACGTGCATGAAAAAGAATGTAAGTTTACAGCGAAGGGAACTTTCCGCCTCTGTTCTTGACCATCAGCATGGCCGCAGTGACGTCAGCTGAAAACCAGCAATTACTCCAACATTAGAGAGCTTTAGATTCAAGGACGAGAACGACCACGAGAAAGACATTTAATTTTAAGTTTTCTCGCCTATTCTCTAGAATAAACACCCCGGAAAGCTTCACTGTACTTTTTTCACCACAAAAGTTAGTGCGCTAATTTCCGTCGAAGTAGGTAAAAGCCCTCTCCCGATCGCTATATAATAAAATGTCTAACATTTGATAACTTATTTTCGCCATTACGACATTCTTGCTAAAACTCGTAGCAGAATGACGAGGGCTATCACATTTTCCCGCCAAAATGACGTTGTTTCTCGCACGTGTACTATAATTAGTATTGGGAAAATCTCGTTCTCGTGGTCGTCCTCATCGTAGAATCTAAAGCGCTCTACTATTAAATTTTGTTAGACGTATTATACCCAAGTGCGATGCTAATTGTTCATTTACAGTATAAAGTGCCTATGGCTTGGGATATAGTTAAAGAATGATAGTTAGATAATACATGGTGATCCCTGATATTTTATGTGGTACAGGATGTAATGAACACTCACTTTAGAATCGCCTGAATAATACATGTACTTTATACCATGCAACGAAAAGTATATGTTTTTTTTTCGTATTTGCCCGTTGAGGTTGAGTCGATCACATGTACATGTTAATATTTATTTCCTAAAATTATGTACTCTAAGAACACGAACTACTGCGCTTAACGCCTTTTTTTAATGACCAGTAAGCACTTTTGAGAGGTCGTTAAGTGGTAGGAAAAGAGTTGAATCAAATCCGTGCACGTTTAACTAGTTTCAATGCAAGTATATTTCAACAGCGATTAACAGAACTGGAGATACAAAGCAAAAAATATTCACTAAACTCTCTCTTAAAAGACAGCTCCATAAGACGGACACGTAGAGTTGCTCTCTGCGTTGGTCCTTACTCTCATTATTTTGACTCCCTATAATACGGACATATCGGCTCTTAGAAATACACTTAATTATGGTCCCAAATTTGTCCTTCTTAGCGAGAGTTGGCTGTAGAACAAATAGCATAGCCGGTGACGGTGACAGCATCGTTAAATGAATAAAATTTTAATTATATACTGCCTGCTAATTCTAATGCTAATTATATAGCCTGCTGCAATGGCGTACTAGACAGCGTCTTTATGACTTTAAAATGTTAAATTTTTTTTAAAAACTTCCCCTAATTCTTTTTAAATGTGGTCTTTTGCTCGTTCCAGCTAATGCCATGCAAAGAAAGACTTTCTGTCATCCTTCTGTGAAACGCTTTTTCGATAGTATCACCGAAACAGGAACCCCACCCTCAGTGCGTCACACCCAATCTTCTTCAAAGCACTCACTTTCTTGCTTAACTGCAGGGACGTTTTGCAAAGCAAGTCTCTCGCGTTTTTCAGTTGAGATACTATGCACATGTTCTTGGCTTAGCGGTATGTTTTCTAGTTTCCACTGTGGTTGAAAAGTTGTATGATTCACTTTTGTCCTTGTCCTTTCGTTGTTGATTTTCGTCTGTTTTTCCAAGGCAAAATTGTCCTCAACTTTCGTAATAGATGCATCTTCTGAGGCAAAGTTGTCAGGCTCAGGGTTGTAAAAGTGGATTTCCTCAAGTTCTTCGGACCAATGAACGCTTTTTTTCGATTTGGTCGATTTGCCCCTCTTTAGCTTTGTGAAACTGAAGTTTTTCATCATTGCATGCATACGATTTCCGCGGAATACTATATACTGTAGTTTTTAGAAGTAAAATTCTTTTCAGACTGTTGATGTTAACTTTGTTGCAAGTAATACATTGTGGTAATTTTGGGAGATATCAAGTATTTATTGAAGACAAGAGATTGTTATAATTAAAGCGCGTGCAAGAACGGTATTCTAGAAGCGTTATTTAAGTGATTCGTGTGTGAATATCAGTGTGGAAAGTAATTTGCACGTAATGCGCGACAAATGGGAAAACTGATCTCGTGATCGTGACAACGTGTTAAAAACCTCACGAATGTTTTTGAATTGAGTTAGTTTTTTCATACTACACACAAGTCAAAACATTGTGTAGTTGGGTTGATGTTTACTAAACAGTTTATTTTTCAGTCTCTGTTTTGTTTTGTAAAGATTAAAAAGGAAATACGTTTACTCTAAGTATGTTAAAAAAAACAATGAAAGAAGCACCTTTCTTTCGGAGTTCAGCAGTTGGCCATTTTTTGGCTTTTATTAATTTATTCTTTTTAATGTATCCTTGTTTAGTTTTACAGTTTTCCTTTCGCACGTTTGATAAATCTTTCGTAAACAGATCAATCACGACTTTCATGATTGCCACTATAAAATCTATTTTAGCTGATGTCAAATGGGAAATTTTATTGGCTGAGATAAGATCATATTAAGCACTATAACATGTAACTTTATATCGAAGTCTTTTCTTATAGGTTCTTCAAGACTTTAATATGCTAACGATGGGGGGAAGAAGTATACGAATCTGCAATTCACGTTTCCTGAGTATTCCTGAATCTTCGATTTCTTGTTGCGTGTATTATTGTTTGTGAATAAGATTACTCGAGTAACGCAGCAATGCTTCTGGTAAGTTATAGAAAGATAACTAGTGTCAGTAGCGACACGTTTTCCTTGTCAATGAAATTCACTTAGGCTATGATGTATACAGATTGTTCTATTAACGAGAGTTCTATAATTTAAACCTAATATATTACGCTTTCTTTTCGTCGTTCAAATATAAAAACGTTTCAGTACCGACGTTGGGTGATATGTCGATGGATCCGGATTGCTCGTCTTGTCGATCATCTTTGTTGTTACCATTGTTTGCAAACTAGATAGCCTTTGTTTAAAAACGATGGGTATTAAAGCTACATGAGCTTGTTGGTTCGTTTGCGGAATTGAGCTAACTAATGTCAGTAAGAATCTAAAAACTAATGATATTTGCAAACAACATATAAGAATATAAACTAGTCAGAAATATTTTCACATGTGAGATTATCAACATGAATGTCAAGCATATACAAAATAATATTTTCTAAATCTACAAGAAGATGCGGATATTATCTCAAAACTTAATTCGCTAAATACATATAAAGATTTAGGCTTTAACATGAGGTTTACGATATGGAATATCATTTGCCAAGGCACAATAATTGTACGTCACTGCGTTTCATAGGACTAAGCCTCTATACCCGACGGAGTCTTTTGTATCGCGAGCCCGGTTGAAGCGCAGAACTTTAGAGAAACGTGTGCTTGGGTTGAATAATTTGTGGCTCATTTCTTAGTAATACAATCAATTAGTGTGGCAGTAAACCTATCGGGGAAAGCTCTAATAGCAAATTTTTAATAAAAAAAGCGGTTGGGCCTGTTGTAGGACTTCTGCCGACGCCATGTCTTTGTCTTTGATCTTACAAACTTGGGGTCAAATATTTAAACGAAGTCTAACTTAAGCCATGGTTTAACGAATCTTTGAACCTACAGATCTCTTCTTTGGTAGGTTGTTTTAAGAAGATAAATGCTTTTCTAGTCTTCTCTGCTTTCATGAAACTGTTCACAATAAATGATGTTTGGATAAAATCGTTTGGCAAATTGAAAATAACTTAGAACACGGTTTTGTTTAACACTGGATAAACTACGTTTAAATATTTGGCCCTTAAGTTCTGTGGGCGAAAACAAGCACGGTGACCCATATTTTTATTGCTTTTTTTTCTAGTGTCGTATGTATGACTACCAGTTGTGCCAAGTTTGAAATTAATTCTTAGTACATTCTTCGTTAAGGGATTTGTAGTGATATTTGGCATAAATACCACGACTGATATTTCAAAATTGTTATACGTTATTTCACGAGCCGTTAGGCGGGTGAAATTTGAGACGATTTTGAAATATCGCGAGTGGTATTTTATATGCCAGATATCACGTACAAATCATGCTGTTAGTTGTTTATACTACTTCCCACAAAAGTTTGTAATTTTCACACGTAGGTATTTCAAATTAAGCTGAAATACCACAGCTCTAAGCCAATCAAATTGCAGAAATTACTCAAGACATGTAGTGGTATAATCAAAGAAATTACCTCAGAAGAGACACGTCTTGGCCAAACCTCGGTGTCAGGTGCGACCACTTCCTATGCGGCAACCACTTATCCAAACCACCCAAAATTTCCGCCCAGTCAAAGCTGTATAAAAGATTGCAGCGGGAAGGATTTCACTTTTCTGCTACATGGTTCGTCATGTTATGTCATAGTCTACTTTGTTTTTTCCTAAAGCCTTGGCCAAACGTCGAACTTTTCATAAGACGAACCAAAGTCTAATCTGGGTCGGCCTAAATTAAGTTAAGATCGTCTGTTGGGTCAGACGTCGAACTTAGGACGCATCGAACCAATCAACTGAATCCGACCAAAAAGTAATAGTAGCCGAACGAGGCTTAACATACATTATGATACAAATTTTTAATTTAATAGTTTAGTTCGTTGCATGTGAAGATGGACGTTTGTGCAGGACAGGATCTTCAGACGGTGAGACGTTCTACCCGTCTGAAGCAGACGGATAGAGCATGTTGGACGATCTCATTCGGACGAGCTTAACTGAGCCAGACGTCGAACTTTTCATGAACTTAACCCACTAAGTTTGGTTCGTCTCATGAAAAGTTCGATGTTTGGCGTAGGCCTAAGTTACAAAGTTTTGAAATACAGTTTGATGAGAATGTTTACGGTTGTGATTATTGTATCGTGATCGTGCGTCTTCTGTCATTCCAATCATAGTTATTAGAGGAGACTGGTTATGAAAAGCGGCAAACATCAATGATAAAAACAACAGTGCTGCAGTTTATGTTGGAAGCACCCTGAAAGTGCACAATCCTTTGTTTTCTGTTGGCAAATTGTTACGGAATAAATTAATGCAACGTATAAAAACAAGCCTTTCTTGACACGCCCTTAAATTCACGAGTTTGTACTTCTCATCATTTAACCAGCGTTAACCAACTTCTTCCTTGAAAACATCGCAAAAATGATTTGTTTTAAAAAGAATTAGCCATTGTTTTGTTTGTGTTGAAAATGCCGAGTCGTGCGATACGTTAGCCAATCACATTGTAGAACTCGTGATAGTATGCTAGTTAGTTTCTGTTGCAGTTAATTATTGTAATAGGTAGCTTTTATATCAGACTGTTTGTAAAGCTTTAGGGTTTTTAACTCAAGGTTTACTATACTAAAAATATGTCTTTGAGGGCATATTAAACGAAAACTGAAGTAAGTTCAATTTGCAACAGTAAAGAAAATTCTAAGGCACAGCTAAACTTTAGAAGTACTATCCGTAAAACCCAATGGGTGCATTTTTAAAGCATCGTTTGTTTGAGTAAGCTTTTATAAGTAAGAAAAAGAGTTAAACAGGACAAAGTTACTTGACTTAGGATTTAACAGTACGATTAGTTTAAAAGTTGCCATTGTGATAAGCAAATCCAAACCATGAAAAATGTGACGTCATAAAAGGACGCGATTTTTCCTGATAACAACAGGAGTTGATGGGTACAGGAAGCAATGAAAAAGTGTATACCACCCGCAGCTGAGAGGAAACAGCAGAGAGAATAGTTTTATGCTCTCCATCGAACAAGGATGACCTCAAGGCCTGGGTGTTACCCCCTATATTCTTCTATACGGGGAGGCTCCGCCAGGAAGGGGTACCTTTTTCAGGCTCCTGTTATATGAAAGGGTGGGGATTCCGTTAGTTAAATTGAATGAAGGGGTAGGGAAATCTGTCATTTCGGTCTGTAAAATGACCTAAAAGGGCTAAAGAAGGATTTTACATGGCTGTGAAAAAGTCTAGAAAATTTTCTGGTTTTGTGATTTAATGATATTTAAAAAGACAGTGCATACCATCGATCAACCTCGTTTCCACGCAAATATACCATCGAATCGATGATATATTAATCGCATCTTCCAAATATGGTAAGCGCTAGTTGGTTATGAAGAATAAGCCGGGAGAGTGGAGCCAATCAGAAAAGACAGAATGCTTTGAATGAAATGATAATAATAGTTGTTATATCATTTTACGACTAACTCAGTCGTTACATCGTGTAAATTCTAAGCTCTCTCAGTTTAGAACAGCGGTTTAGGCAGGGAAGATCACATATTTTGGCCTCAAATAGTTGTGGAAATGTTAAATTCAACACAAAATCCCTGTATATATTTTACAAGGGTTGGAGTTACGTCATGAAACATACCTGAATTGTAACAATAATCAACAATTGTGGAAGGGTTTCAGGAAGCTGATCGCACACTCTGAGCTGAATTTTCCAGGAGTTACCACCCACTCCACCGTCTGGAGACGTGGTTCTTACTATCTTGAAAAGGTCTTGAATTTTACTGGTCGTCTTGAAAAGTCCTTGAATTCGGTTTAGGTTCTTTACTAGGTCTTGAAAAGTTCTTGAAATCCACAACGTTGTCTACGCCAGACGACTTTTTTCTGTAAAATTAGATCATTTTGCCGAGGAAAATTTGGCTCATCCTCAGTGTAAGAACCGTAACGTAAAAACATTTTTGTGCATGAACAATATTTTATTTCTGTTTATTTCAAATGCTATTTCTGCTCTTTAGATGCAATTACCCATATCCATAGTCATACCCATAGTCAAACCCAGTCATTTTGCAAAGTCTTGTTGCGGAAAGTAATAAAAAATGACGTGATCAACGATGGCCGAAGAAGTAAAAATCATAAATAACGCCATGATGTGCTTTAGCTAATAGGGTGATCAAAGGAGGTTAAAGAATGCCGATTTATTAAATAAATCTTAGTCCATGAAACTGCTGTCATTTGTCCTTGAAAAATACTCAAAAAGTTTCCTTTAAATTTGTCTGTCTGAGGTTTAACGAACCATGTAGAGACCATAAGCAAGCAAGCAAGCTCAGTTGGTGTTAATTATACTAGTAGTTACATTGTGTAAATATTTTTATGTCCCGTTTACAAAAAAAGTTCCAGAATCCTTTCCTTCGTGACGTTTGTCATACAAACGTCTGTAATATTCCTCGACTTTTCGGAGCTATGTCTTTGTTAGTTTTTAACAAATCACTTACAAACTTGGCAGCTTTACTGATTTTCAGGCGTTCTTTCCAGATCTCAGTCAAAAGTTGAAAAATCCTTACGGTTAAATTGGTTGATTTGTTGTAGACTATAGAAAAAAATAAGATCCTCTTTCAAGTTTTAGGCTAAACAGGAAAAATGGAAAATTTTAGCCTGACAGGTTTTAAAACTAGGTTCTTACTTGTGGTTATTTCTTATGATTGCTTTGACGTTTTGTTGTCGAATGCAGCCATTTCAAGAAAGGTTGTCGGAAAAAGTACACGCGGCAATCCCGAAAGGTATTGTGGGTGGTTTAGAATTCACTATTTTCAAAGAAGTTTGAAAGCATGACACGAGAGGCCATGGAACGCATGTTTGTGAGTGCTAAAAGAAAGCAACAAAAGTAAGTTCGACAGCTACAGTGTCAGGAACAGTGTATTATCATATCCCATATTGCCATTGTTATCTAACACTTACTCATGGTACAGCAATATTCAACTAAGGGTTTTTAGTCATCTTAGAACAATTTACACACTGACTGATTAAACTGTACCTTTTTTGTATATCTTATTTGTTTGACCTTAAAATTGCTCAGTCCCTGGTACTTATAAGCATTATTCAGTTAAATATTTGATATCAATGGTGTGTTAATTTTTGAATTTAGATTGCTGCCTATCTTAACTTACAATTAATCCTGTTTAGCTTAGCTGAGTTGTTGATGAGCATTTTATTTTCCTTTTATCAAAAAGAGCCAAACACTTCTTACTATATGCTTTGAGTTGGTTTGTTGAGGCTTTATGATTTAAGCTGTGTCAACTGTCGATCTTGTTGTTACTTTAGTTCTTTTTTTTTGACTTTTGTAAGGAAGCGCCCTATTTGTACTCTTATTTAGCTCTTTGTTGGTTAAAATGTCATTTTGCTAAGTTGTTTCGTCCGTTTATTTCAGTCACATTTTAATAGAGCTCTGTCACTATATTTTGACTCAACGTCTAGTGCAACGATTAAAATCATCTTTAAATTAAAGGAAACCTTATCAGTCCATTCCAGCCGCGCCCAGCACCCCACCCCGGGCTACTGCGGAGCATTTGCCCGCCTTGTCAGTCCTGGGGGTGGGGCATTTGCAAATTTGTGCTGCCTGAAGGCCGGGCATTTGCCAACCCCGGGGCCATTCTCGAGCTTTTGACACGCACGTGGTTTCCTATCAGAGTATAACTACAAAGAGGATCTTACATGGGAAAAAATGCAGAGTGGCTCATCTGTCAAGGACAGGAAAAAATTGAAGAGGGTTGTAAAGGCATGTTCTTGATTTTATGCATGCATTTATTCATTGCTTAGTTATCAAGCCAGAATTACATAGCGAAATCGGGAGCTATCGACGTGAATCAACGATTTTTCGTTATTGAATCAAATCTTTGTTTATATTATTTGAAGAACGTCCTTTCATATTTATAAAACTATTCATAACATATAACTTTACAGCACTATATTAATTTTAATGTCAATAATTTTACATCAACACTAAAACCATAAACTGGTGCATCTCGTCGCGGAGTGAAGTCTTAATTAGAATCCTAGCGCTATTACAAAGGAAGCACAATAAAATACTTATAACCGGACCATTCGACCGTGCGATCAATGAAAAATGTTGCAGTGTTGACGAGGACGGGGCATTTGCCCTCTTTTTTCGTCCCCACCCGGGGAATTTGACAGCTCAAGAATCCCCAACCACGGGAATTTGCCATCCAAGGCAAAAAAAAAATGCTAATATCCGAGGGTGTGGACGCAGCTGGAATTGACTGATGCATAAGTTTAATATTAAAGAGGTTATAGTTAATTATAATGCATAGCTCACCTCGGAAAAGAGTGAGAGCCTGGGACCCAAACTAAGCGCGCGCACATTTATGGGATTGTTTGGGGGACAAGTCGAGCAAGCTTCCTTGAATTATGAACAGACATGCAATTTGTTGTGTGGCTTTGTGCAGAAAAAACTTCAGGAACTCCCCTGGTCTGGCATTTTATAGAATACCAAAGGCAAGACGTTTCCAGCGAGAATATCAGCAGAATATGTACGTTTTCTTCGGAACGCTAATTTGAAGCTGTTTCACTGTGCATTCTTCTGGTTTTATCCAAGGTAAAATCACCCCAGGAACATCTTCTTCCTTCAGCTGTAGCTGTTTTAACCCCGCTGAAACATTCCACTTCGCTTTCCGCCATGTTTGTTTACATTCGCGTCCCCCTAAATAGTCCCATTAATGCGCGCGCGCTTAGTTTCGGTCCCAGGCTGTCACTCTTTTCCGAAGTGAGCTATTGAGGATGATTTAGCGTGGCGAATGTAACACACTTTTTCAATGAACTACGAGTGCGAGATTGAGTTCGCGTAAGAGTTTGCAAACCAAGTTCACGTCTTCTAGACGTATCACTTGCCGCACTACTCTTGAGCGTTTCTCACAGTAGCCTGCGAATACAACCGTCTTACTTGCTCCTCGCCACTAGCGGCGAGGAGCGAGGGAGGGGACTGAGCTGAAGAGTCTAGGGGCATTTCTGGCTTAATACCTCGGCAAACTTGTACACGTACTCGATCTGGTAATCACAGACTAAAAGTCGCATCGACGTGGATTAAAAAGAACATTTTTTAAAGAATAGAGTTTACCCCAGTTATCTGGGTTCAAAATGCAGACACATTGACTGGCGCGTCTGTAGCTCTGTCAATGTTGTAAGTGATTATATAAGTCCTTGACTAAATAAACACAGATCAGGCTGGCAGATGCCACGTACATTCACTCATGCACGTGTCTGGGAGGATTATTATTTGTTTTGGTGTGTAGAAAATTACCGTTTTTAGAACGTCTTTTTATTTATAGGTCTAGTGAAGTGAACTTTGAATCTAAGGCTTAAGGTGTTATGCAACAAAATCAGATTCATCAAAGCCTTGTTTTCACTGGATAAAGGTCAGGCGTTTTTTTCCGTAAACAGCATGCAATGTCGATCAACGTTTTCAACTATTTTGTTGTTCTGTTTTGTTCCCCGGGGGAATACTAACTATTATGGCCTTTGGAGAGGTTTACCTTCAGGCTTTGGGTTGCAGTATATTAAAGGGTAGGGAATTTGCCATTTGGGTATAATATTTCCACAAGACGCAACTTATAGCTGTATCATTTAACTTAATAAGACGCTACAAGAAAATGAGAAAAAGATCCCGGAATTCTTCTGAAATGACTTAATAATCTGGTGAGGATTTTTATCCTATAATAACTTTCAAAGTGATGAGAAAAAACCGAAAGGCAAACTTAAATGACAAGGCAATTTTAGTTCACTTCTTTGTAAGCGTCGAAGAAGAAAAAACCTTAAAATTCTGGTCTTATTGCTTTCATTGAAAAACGGGTTGGCTTTCACTTGTATGTAAAGGTCTGTAAATGTATTTTTAAGGTAGTAAGGGTAGTAAGGGTGCCAGGCAGTGACTCAAGAAAAATAACTAACGCTGTTTGTAAACAGTTTTTCAAAGACCTATAATAAGTCTACTGGTAATAAAAATTTTGTTTGAAAAAAAAAATTGAGTTAAGACACTTTCAGTTCATTTATTCGTAATAAATCTTCTGTTTGATTGAGCTGATATGAATTGTTCAAAGCAAAAAAATTCTAGAAACAGGAATTGAAAAACAAGTTGTTACAGTGTTTATATTAAATCTTGTTTTTGCGAAGCATAAACAAAACTTGCCACCTTTTGTACTGTTATACCTTTGGCACAATATGATCTTTATTTCATTATAATTTTTAAATCTTTACAATTATCTTTTTATCATTTGCATATATTTTGATATTGGCTTGCAGCTAAAATTAACCTATACATTATTTTTCTGAGCTATAATTCATTTGTCATCCGCTCTCACATCTATCAATAAAACAGATCTAAATCTAACTTATAGTCTTTTAAAGACATGCAAATGAATCAACCTGAGGTTGATCCAACTTCAAACTGAATACACACGGCCGGAAAACTTTTCAGTGTTTACATAATCTAGGTCATTTGTCAATATTTTTTTTTATTTCTGAATAATTATAAACAAAGACTTCCAACTGATATTTGACTTCAGACGTGATTTATTGTAAGGTAATTCCTTTCTATGCTGAGACTCAAAGTTCCGCCAACACTGCTTAAATAAATGTTAAACTGAATTAAACTACTGAATGTTTCTGCCTCTTCTTTGACTAAGTTTAAATGCATTAGAGACTGTTCAGTGCGTTGTCGATGATGTGTAACATGAAGTAGCTTTTGCTTTTGATGCTTGTATTAAAAACACGGAAGTCATGCAAGCTAAGTTATCTGCTTTCCTATCAGATAATGTATAGAACCTATCTTTAAGCAATCACGTTTTTGCTGTATCTGCCGATGATATCTGTATCTGTATCTGCCGATGACATGTATGCTCTAAAATAAGAGCAATAATTAAGCATTGTCAGCTAATTCTGCAACGCGGGCCAGTTTCCCTTGTCAATGCTATACATTTCAAGTCTTCGCCATGCACGACACTGCCACATGTCACATTTTTAAATTTCTGATCCACACGTTCTTACGAACATCCCCCTCGCTTAGTCACTGATTACTCGCTCGCTGTATAGCTTAAACAGTTCGTCCCACTGTCTGTTAAGGTCGGCCTCTAAGTCCACTGAATATCTCCTAAACGTCGAGTCTCGGCGCGAACCTCTGTTTATAAAGTGCACTTTAGGGAGAAATGTTCTATCAGCCAAGTAGTCATTCGCCTTTTCCTTAAAACCTCGTAATCTTTCAGTGATGCTTTTCCTACGAGGCTTTTGTGGTGTGAAGTAAAATACTTCTTCCAGGTCAATGGACCATCGCACCTGTTTTGCAGAATTTTCGGCCATGGATATGTGATCGCTGCTCATAGATTTTGGCAGAGCCATATCTTGATCCGCCTGTATGCCCAAGTAAGGTCTGCAAACTGCTCTAAAGACGGTTGCGTGTTGGGTGGAAAATGCCAGCTAGAAGCCCTTTTTTAATATCTCTATCGGACCTGCTCTTCACTTCGGTATATCTCTGTGGTAAGCCGCAGAAAAGATAAGATTTATATAACAATATCCCTCATTTGCATTTCCAATTCCGCCTCTTTGCTGTCACGCGCATCATCAGGAAATCTTTCTGGAACATTCCTGTTTTTGTATCGATACAACGGTGCTTGACTTGCAAAAATGTAATTTTCCCAATATATTTTAATGTCTTGTTTTCTGTTTCCGTTGAAAAAAATAGCGTTGATTTTTTTTGTAGTTTTATGAAGTGAGAGCTCAGGGGGATATATGAGAGAATCTAAATTTCTTAAACTGAAAATTCATTTTCAAAGTTTTTTGAAAACGTTTCTCCAATTATTTCTCTATTCAATACCTAAATTTCACTTTTCTTTCAATTTTTATAACGTTAAAGCAAAACTTAAATATAAAAAAGATTTGGATTTTGTGGCCAGAATTTTCGTGATCTCATTCGAGCCTCGAATTAGCATTAATTTTTTGTAGTATTCGCGGTGAGTTATCTTAATTTAGTTAATTTTGAGAAGTTTGATTAGCATTTTCAAACTTCTTCTTGAGGTAAAGCCGTTTGTCTACTTCTCATAGCACATTTTTGAATGCATTTAGGTCGAGATGAGGAGACGCTGACATGGCATGATAGCGACAGAGAGCCAAACTGAAACTAAATTTATTTGTGCTTGCATCCTTGCCAAAAACAGGTGTTATATGTAGAATTTCATGAATAGTTACATGCAAATTTCTTATGGACTTTTATCAATATGATGTTGGCAACATTTGAAAAAGAACTAGAATTTCATTCAGAAAAATCAAAATGCAATGTAAAATTTCCCCTTAATTATTTCCCCTTCTTTTGTTCTCTTTTAAGTAGATAAAGCTCGCACTAAAATTGTAAGAGTACCTTGGCCGCCATTCAAAAAACTGACCATATTAAAAGGCAACACGTTTTCTAAGAGTGTATCGAATAGGTTATCGAATGCCGGAAAGTTTTTAATTATTCCGTGATGCGTCCCAGTAAAATACATACATCGTGCAGTCTGATATATGGTCTTCGCATGCAGCCCCGCGTCTTATACATGTCTATAATTCCGAAGCATTCAGTAGATAACAAATAAACACCAAGCCGTCCAGCAAGAATTATATATTGAATTACGGATATGAATAAAAAGCGCGCGAAGTCACAGTGCAAGCCAACTGTGTCTCGGGAAAAACGTGGAAAACATGAAATTGCGAATTCGTTTCTCCTCCGAGTGCAGTGAACGTGCTAATAACGGTACCTAGAGAGCAATATTTGAAGAAGGCGTGATTTACGCAAGTCTCACCATATTCGAGAGAAAAATGATATGTATTACTTAAATTAGAATGCACTTTATTTCAAATGCACTGGCAATATTTCCTTTCAGGTTTCAGACACTTTTCACAAGTTGATTAAAATGCGTAAAATATGCAGAGAAAACGTGACTTGCAAAACATAGTATGGGCGGTGAGACCTTCTTTTTTTTCTTGTTACCGGCACGTTTTCTTCTGGAGTAAATCGAGGTTTTTTTTCCATTAATTCTAGATGAGGTTCAATGCAAGTTTTGTTAAAAAAGAAAACTGATAGGAACTCAGTGAATGAAATTATTGTGTTGGTCCTTTTATCTGTGGCTTACTCGCTAGCAATATCAATCAACCATCACTTGTAGATATCAGGATATGCAGACTGGGTGGGAAAATATTTCACATATTAATGAACAATGGAAAAGTTAAATATCGTGGAAGATGGAGGAGGTCTTTATTGTCTGAATTGTGGTTTTTCGTTCACATGTGATCATTCAGCACGTTACGTGTTTATAGAAACTTTGACATTAGACTTAAATGTGTAGTTATATGGCTGGCCTTACGAGTTTATGCCCATTAAAAAACCTTGGATAGAATTGTCGAAGCACTTATATTTGTGTAAGGAAGGAACACGAGATCTAAGACTGAAGTTCCGAGTAATTAGGTAACAGTTCTCACTTATCGTTACACGTCACGTCGATGCACTTATGAGCAGAATCTGGGAAGTACTCCTGAGGTTTTTGTGGTTGGTTCACAAACAGTTCTCACACCCTCATCCTATTTTTTCTCCACATACGTGATTGGTTGCATATATGTCGAATTTAAGGGACAAAGAGGCCATTGATGTTTTGCTAGTTGTAACAAGTTGTTTCCGAGTTTTGGAAGCCCTCATTTTCAAAATGAGGTTACGTGAAATATTTACGTGGGAATATAAAAAAATTATTTACAATAGAATAATCTTCACATCAGTTATGGGCTTCTCACTTACTCTTGTTTCGAAAAGATGTTTGGAACAACTTGGAAATTGCCCGGTCGTCTCCCTCGTTGATTAGTATAATAGTAGTAAGAACCTGCCAACCCACCCGTCCCCTGAGTCAATGTTGGCACTAGCTTCTCGCTAAGGGCAAACTGTTGGGTTGAGGGTGGGAAGCTTTCCAAGTGATTGCACTCAACATGACACTTCTTAATTTATTCTAATTCACTAACGGATATGCTATCTCTCCACTCAGTCTGCTCTCCACTGGAACCCTAAATATACGAGTAATTGATCATCAAGCTTGTTTGGTCAAAAGGCTGGATATTGGCTAAGTTTTTTTTTTTTTTTTAGCTTTTGAATTTCCGTTTTCTCTTTCCTGTTTTCTAATTTCTGTCTTTCTTTTGCTATTTTTCTGTAGTTTTACGATCTCTATAGTCTGTTATCCTTTTTCCTTTCTTCTACTGTTGTATGGGTCCCGTTCTGTGTACTTTCTTCTCTTGTCCGTTTTCTCTTTTCCATCTTCAGTTCAATTTTTCATTCTGCTTTCCGTTTTCTGTAAACTTCTTTTTTTTCCTTTTCCGGTATTGGTTCTCAGCGCGTGTTCTATTTGTGCTCTGTCACACAGCAAATCGTTCAAACACATCAGGCATCGTACTGGAGCGCTTGGCGGACAGGGTTTGCTGGACTAAATCTCAATCCTCGCTCCTGAGTATTTACTTCAGTCGGAGGGGGATCTACTCCGCCCTTCTACTCATTCACTTCCCCTACTGTTCGAATACCTGTTTACACTGCCACAAAGACTGGCACACAACCTATTCGATCTATGACGATTCACTTTCAAGAATGCGTCACAGCTTCGCTCCGTTAGTGAAACATCTACATGTACATCTACATTTATTAGTCAGCAGAAACTATGTACAGTTATCACGTCAACATTAAATTAAAAAGAAAAAGATTTAAAATTTATAAATAAATAAATACTGGAGGAGGGTCACCTCAAACCAATCTCCTCGTAAAAAATCGCTTCACATACTCTTAAAAATATCTAAAGATTTGGCAGATACAATGTCAGAAGGGAGGCTATTCCATTCCTTCATTGTTCTAGGAAAATAGGAATATTTAAATATGTCGTCACTTGTATGTTCAATAAAATATTTAAAACCGTGAGATCCACGAGTCCGAGTTTCTGTTACTGGAGTAAAGCACTTAGACTTATTTACATGAATGATGTCATTTGAAATTTTGTACATTGTGTATAAGCGAGCTTGTTTGCGGCGAGAGGCCAGGGATTCCCACTCCTGAAAGCGCGCTGAAATCACCGCTGTTGTGTGTGTACAAAAGCTCTATCCGATATCGTTTTTGTGTCAGCGTAAGAGCTATCCCTTATATTGTAGACGTGGTGTAGACATTGCGTAAGGCTTTGTTTACTCTCTACGGATAGCTTTGTTTTTTGAGACGACACAAAATGCTATACCGTATAATATGAACACCTATCCAAAATGTGACTCTCCACTTTAGAGATCTACGCGGCGAAGCAGCTTCGCTTCGTTACAGAAATCGTGCCGAAATCACCTTCCTTTTTTGTGAAGTTTCTAGAGCAACGTAGCCTGCGAGCAAGCTCTCCTATTTGGGCGAGAGAACGCGCGAGAGCTTGCTCGCAGGCTAGGAGTAACGTCACGTGGCCTACACGAGGAAAACAAAACTTACTACGTTAGACAGTTTAAGGGCTATCGGACACACACTTTTATGGGTTTCAATACCCAGAGTGGTTGACATGTCTTTGGTTAATACTATCTTCCAAAAGAACTTGGTGGGTCCCAGCTGCTTTATTTCCACAGCAAAATTTGCTCTTGAAATAAAGAAAAAGTTGTATAATTTTTCATTATTTTATCTGTACAGTTTTAAGTGGGTATCGAAAGTAGCTCCGTGGGTAATTTGGTGTCTCAGCCAATCAGGCCTTTGAAAATAACCAAACTTGACTAATCGGTAGACGGTTTTCCGCCCTTGGCAACCAGTAGCCAGCTGCTTCAAGGTCATGTAGGACAATATGATTGACAGCTCGTGTTGTAGTTGGCTAGAGTACTTTGGTTTTGCTGTTTTGACTACTCTTACGGACATGACTACCTTGTTTTGTCTGCTCCTCATGGAATAATAAAAAACTCAAAACTAGGGGAATGTTTTCTTGCTGATACAGAAAATTTCCGTCTATACTTTATGGAGACAAATATATCCAAAATTATGGTTAAATTGATTCGGTCATGAAATGACCGGCGTTCACAATCCCATATTTGACGGTGCGATGCATGACGTCCGGTAAAGGCCCCCAGGAACAAAAGCCTAAGTGAAGTTTCACTTCCCATGCAATACGTTATGCAGAAACATTCAGTATTTTCTGGGATCTCCATTTACTAAGATCTGACAAAGAGTAATATTCATCATATAACTTAATTACCTCAAACTTCTCGAACTGTCTGATGTCTTACTTTTGAGTAATTCTATTTAAGTGCTGTTAAGCTTTTAATATTTGTAAATCATTTTAAGATAACGTTCAGTGAAAACAAGAAATTTTTAAAAGCCGTTGATACCGGAAGAAATAGCTATCTTCACAGCTAAGATTAAAGTGACATCAGTAGTTCTGGAATGCCGGAGTAGGATTGCCATGTTAATCACGTCATATAACTGTACAAGTTATGTTTTTCACTCTTTTAAAAGTGTCGAGGTTGAATTTTGAGGTTTAAAACCGAGAATAACGAAAATATAATTTTTGAAATAATACAGTGATTTCATACATGCCTTACATTTATAATCGTATTGCAGTCACGTTTCCCGTTCTGCGGTTTTGATTTTAGGGGCGAAAGTTTCCAGAGCTGAAGTGTTTCGCTTATCGCGGTTGAGTGGGTTTATAACAATGTTAATCGGGCTGCCAGAAACATGCGTCATCTTTTCAAACTTTAATCGTGAAAGCATCGGAACCCTTAAAAGAGAAGTACAAGAATTCCTCCTTATCGTATATAAATGTTTAATATACCAGTCTAAAAATATCGTAATGCGATCACCAAAATAGCGTCAGGTTGGCAGTAAACCCCACATCCTGTTCCCTGGCATGCGTATATAACGTCTTATATAATAAAAATTTCGAAAATTATGCAACTTGGTAAAAAACAGCAGCGTGATATTAAGAGCTCATTGCACTGAACGTTATGCACTTGATTACAGTAATAGGTAGTTTAAGCATATTTATACTCGTTTGCATTAAATAAGCGACAGCCTCACGGGCATTTTTAATTAAGTTGCCATAGTTTCATTTAATATATTGTAAAAAGTGCTGCACGTGTTGTAAGATGCACTTGGTCTCTTCCTCCTTTTTTATGAGTTCTTTATTATGGAAGGGTAGCTAATTAACAATTATTCCTCGAGCCCGAAAGGGCTCTGAGTCAATAGCCCATGAGGCCGAAGGCCGAATGGGCTATTGACTCAGAGGCCATGAGGGCGGGAGGAATAATTGTTTTAGTAAAATCCAACTAGTTGGTCAAAAATATCGAGACAAAACAACTTTAGCTGGTTAAAGCTAGACTTTAATCCTTTTTTGCCGCCAAAAAGCCGGCGCCTTCGCTACTAGTGGGCTATAACATGTAGCCTAGTAGTAGCTCAAACAATCAGAACGTAGCATTGGTAATAGACCACTAACTGGATTTTACTAATGGTTGTTATTATTTGCTACAGTTACTGTAACTTATGTCAGTGTGATTGAGTAAAATAAATAAACATATTTTGCGATATAAATGAAGAAAAATCAACACGTTATTCAGTTAAATGTTTAGGTCTTACTACCAAACATGCAAGTTTGGTTAGATAAACTAATGTTTACGAAAAATAAGGACTATATTTCATGCTGTCATAATATTCTTTAGGCAGTTTTAGAATTTTATGAATGCCCAGATAAAAAGCTAGATACATCTTGTGACTTTCTCCAGTAAATAGGTTTAAAAGTAGACATTCTCTATACAACCCAGAAATGACAGGTAAAGGATCTATCATTGACCCTCTGACTAACTGTAGCTGGAGAAATCGAAGATTGAAAGTTTTTAATCTAGCATAAAATCAACCCAGCTAGCTGAAAGGGTCACATTAGGCCTTAAGTCACGTGTATGCGACATTAATCACGTTTCAATTAATAAGGAACATTTTAAAAATTCAGTGTGCGATTTTGCGGTCATCGTCCTATCGAGCATTGATTTCTTTCTGTTGTTATGTATTCTTTATAGGTCAAGATTTTAATAATCCTATTACAAAAAGGCATTTCAGTTCATTGAAAAGAAAAAAGAAACAAGATGTTCTTCTTTTTTTACTGTTAGTCTATCAAGGATACCTTGTCCGGCTACATTGATAAATGTTTGAATGCAAAATCCTTGCATTGGCAATCCAGTTATTCATCTGCGAAGCTGAAGTATGTAATTATTTAGCCCTGTCTTTCAGTTTTTATAGAACTTTACAGCGGAAGCGCGGTCACAAATATTTATTCAGTCTTCAATCTGAATCTGAGGTAATCTGCCATAATTTGATCAAAGCATGTTAAAATGTTCTTGCTAAGCCAAGACTTGAAACAACGAAATGTTTGGCTTTGATATTTGGCGTCATTGTCGCCTTCACTTACAGATTCTCCATGGTGAATAATCCCCAAATAGCTTCAGACTTCTGTTTCTCCAAATTTCTGCCCTGATGAAACTACCCGCAGAATTCATTGTCATACTGTTTCTGTGTCCTTTGTTTCTACAGAAATATTTGGACTTGAATACATCTCAAACAGACGGTCCCACTGTTTATTATACTCTTCGAAACTCTGCATTCCAGAATCCAAGGAAAAACAGTTTGTATGTTGCCCAATAAGTCCCAATCGCTTTACTCTTGACTCGCGGAAATTCATGAAAACTCGCATCAGAGGTTGCTCTGTGAAGTGTTCTGCTCTCTTCTTTACCTTTTGGAACTTTCTTCGAATAGTTTCGCTCCTACTTCTGTGTGGCGAAAAATAACGCACCTCCTCTAGATCCTCCGACCACTGAACGCTCTTCTTACGAGCAGATCTGCTACGCCGTCCTTTGATCTTTTCACCCTCCGAGTTGTATTCAGTTCCGTGTGAAAAGCTGGTAAACTCACAACTTGTAGACCTGCGTAAGGGCATACTTCTCTCAAAGGTTCAGGATATACATAAAGAAGAGGATGTAAACAATGAATCGTCAAAACTCGAAAAATTCTTCGGTGCGTCAGTGGTTACGGCTATCAACGAGCGTAATCGATGCCTATAGTTGAGCCAGAATTTTGATGAACTCGCAGCAGCGCAGTGGCTTTAAAAATGTTCATCTTAATCAATAATTCATTCCCTTTTCCATTACATCATACCGAATGCGTTGGTTTAAAAAAAAGGAGAGTAGGACGGACGTGTTCAAGACACTATGGTATTGTTTGTTCTTGATAAATTGTTCCCCATTCATCCCTTTTTTCTATTCAATACTCTGCTGCATAAGACCTGTCTTTTTATCCTACGCGATTGCTACCTTAAGCGCGTGAGTGTGACCGCAAGCTCAGTAAATACTATCCTGGTTGCCATAGGTTCAGAAAGGCATACTAACAACAAGCTTCGTCAGAACTAAACCCATTTTAATAGAGACTAATTTGCTTTTCCTTGCCATGAACTATATATGGCGAGAAACGCCTAAAACAGGAAATTCAGAGTAAAAACCTCTTAAAATTAATTTCTTTTCAACCAGTGACTAATTAATTCATAACAAAATTTAACCACATGTCCAAAATAAGTGACTTTTTTATAAAAATAAAAAAATGATGAAAAAATTATTTTTATTAAGACAGATCGTCACTTGATAATTTTCGTTTCAGCGACTTTACTTTTTCAGACAATGAATAGTGGGCATTTTTCTTTAAAATAGTGATGTCTGATTTTTTTTCTTCAAATCAATCAATTTCTACTCTCAGTTTTGAAATCTGACACAGATAATAATACATTTGAAGGACAGACTTGAATAAATTTTGCCCATTGTAAAAATTAATACGTACTGTAAATTACCATCGGCCTCCAACTATTTACACTTCCTCAAGTATTTCAAATGCCCATAAAAGGCAAGGGTCTGACGCCATCTTTTAAAATACTACGGTTGTGATTAACCCTTGAAAACCTCAAAATCAACGTACAAATTCTCCAACTGATCTCTATACATTTCTTTAAAGAATAAGTTGAGAGAATTTAATAAAAGATCAAAGCTTTTTCTCTTAGGTGATTATTTTATTTATTCTCATAAATTAGTCTCTTGACATTGTATGGATATCTTTAGGAGAAAATTGATGTTGGTCGCTATTGGGACTTAAAGGATTAAGGCAACGTCAACATATTTTTAATACACAAATCGACCCTCCGATCGTCCACACGAAACCAGTGAATTCTCTCACCGAAATCACGTCTTTTTGAAACCGCTCTCCAAAATGGTGTAAGGCCTCTTCCTCAACAATCCAGCTAAGCATATATGCGGTTTCAAAATGTACAGAATTTCATTGTGGACGGGGCCTAAGAATCATGTTATTGAAAGGGCAGTGTCGATCGTGATGCAGGAAATGAAAACCAGACAATAAGAGTAAGACATCAGTTCACTCTCTAAGGTGGCAATAAACCAAAATTATTAAAGTTTTCGAATGAAAAAAAAAAACAAACAAACAAACAAACACATTGGGCCAGTTGTTTAAACGGAGTTTAGTCAAACTCGCGTTAAGCCATTTTCAGTTTGCCGAACGCTTTTACGTAAACACCATTTATCGTGAACAGTTTCATTAGAGCATATAAAGGGACAAGAAAAGCATTTGTCTTCTTAAACGAACCCACTAAGGAAGCGACTTTGAGATCCAAAGATTTTTTTCCTAAACCGCGGCCTAACTTGGACTTCGTTTAAATAACCGACCAGTTCAGTTTCTGTCGAAGTTAACTCTCTCTTAAAGGTGAGGTTACACGAGACGATTCGCAACGACGACTTTAAGCGCAACACAACGTTGCAACGTTGTTGCGACGTTGTTTTGAATTGTTACAACATTGCTCCAACATTGCAACACTGTGTTGCGCTAAAAATCGTCGTTGCGAATCGTTCCGTGTAACATCACCTTAACCGACACCTCTCAATAAAGGTTGATTTCCACTGACGCGATTTTGGCTACACACGTTAACGCACGTAAATTTTAATCACGTAAATAAAATGAAGGCAAAATAAAAAGTACTGAGCTTAAACGAGAAGATGAGCGAGGTTCAATTTTTACGCTTACATGTACGAACGACCTTTCATGCATTGCCTCTCCGGCTATTTTATTTGCGAACGTAAATTTTACGCTGGTACGCACGTAAAAATTACGCGATACTTGAAATCAACTTTAAGACGAACTTTTTTCGAACACGGACACATGATGCCGATCCCAATGACGGTGTCCGTCTTACACAGAGTTTACTGAATGTTGTTCTTACTCGTTGCTTATGGTCAACTATTACATCAATTCAGTTTTTATGTACTGGTATAAAAACTTTTAAGAAGACCAGGCCACTATAATTAATGAGCTTGTATTGTCACGTACATACACACATTTCTGTTACAATTTGATGACACTTCTTCTTTAGCTTAGTAAGGTGTATTGACAATAAAGCATTACTGGTCGGTCAGGAAAAAACCGGTTATTACTTAGATTGCTCATTGTTTTATTATTACTACTATTATTATTATTATTATTATTATTATTATTATTATTATCGTTATTATTATTATTATTATTATTATTATTATTATTTTGTTTTTAAACAAAATAATAATAACATCCCTTTATGCAAACAGTTTCCTGTCCTCGGATTTATGACGTCATTGTCATCTAAATTTGCGACCTGGAAAATTGCCTGAAACATCGAGAAAGTATTTTTCAACCCACTAGTTAGTTATTCTCTTTCACTTCACGAAGTAGCTATTACTGCTCAATACTTCTTATCTTTTACGAAATTTGCCGTGGACAAAATTGATGTCCGTTTGGGTCGAATACAGATTAATCATATTCAATTTTAAGAAACCTTTTTCAGTATTGTTCCTGCTTGCGTAGGACGGTTTTCTCTCAGCTGTTCTCTTACAGCAAAGCCGGACTTTACGATAACACCTACGCCTTCAGTCAATTTTGTGCCATCGCTACGTGGGTACTTTTCCTATTCAGCCCACCCAAGTATCCCAAGGTTGCCGATCTAATAGCCAGTTCTCATTTCTCTCTTTCAATTTCGGTTCGTTTTGGCGATTTCGTCATCGCGTACGTACATGGCGGGCTCGGCACGCATCGTAGAATTGGCGATGCCACATCGGAAACATTCGTCTTTTCCCACAAATGATGAGTATCTCTGGCATTCCGATTTGTAGCAATTTCCATATATATTTTTTTAATTCCAGCAAAGTCACTTTTAACTCCGAAGACTGATGCGGATGTTTTTCAAGCTAAGCCAAAAGAGACCCTGACTATATTTCACAATTTTCTAAGCTAATCTCGATTGAAAATACATTCTACATATTACACTTGTACATATATATATATATATATATATATATATATATATATGTTAAAAAACACCGTTACTGTAAAGTGCAAGTTTTAATTTGAAGTATCCTGGTGTTTGAGTAACTCGAAAATAAAAAGCAAATAAACACAAATCAAACAAACCCCCCTGTGTAGCTTTCCCGCGAACCTAAACCAGCGAGTCACAAATTTTTAATTTGGAAGGGAGAATTGTAAATAATAAATTGCTCTGTGTCATAAATATTTGAGCGAATGGGACTCACTTTTCTACATTTTTGCTCAAAATGCTGTAACCAATGCTGAAGCAGAGTGCTTTTGCTTTACCAGCTGAGAGTCGCTCGATGGAACAAGCCGCATCTTCTTTTTAGCAACAAAGTTAGGCATGTTAACTAAATGACCCACTTCAACATTCAGTGCTACGTTTTACCCTCGATTTTTAGGTTAGCCGTGTGTTACTGGCTATATATACTGATCCATAGCACATTAACAACGTTCTGCTATTTTTCTTCCCAGAAAAGAATATTAGCTAAGATTAGCTTGCATATTCCTGATGGTCAGCGGTAATACAACTCATTTTACGGCAGGTGTAGCGAATTTTCATAAAAACTCTCCATGCGGTTTTAGGTGAAAACAAAAGCAATGAAATAGAAAAGAAATGACGTACTCACCTTTTGAAATACATTTTCGGAAGGAAAAAAATAGTCATTTTGCCATTGACTTAATGGCTAATGGTTTCAATACTTAACGAATACGGTTGATGAATATTGCGCAATATTTCATAGCCCACAATTTTTTGAGTCGGACCAGGTGATCAACATTTTATTTCCTCTTACAAATTAAACCAGGTGCCGAGAAGATATAATTCATCTACGCTTTCGTATACGTAACTGCAAGATTATCAACAGTAAAGATCTTTAAGTCGTAAATTGTATTTAATTCGGCTATTAATTGCACAAAGGAAAACGACTTGAACAGAATCTGTAGAGGCGAGGGTCGGAAATTTCTCGAACATATTGGAAACATTGTTAAAAGTTTTCATTAGAAGATCAAACGACAGGAGATATAGAATTTCACAAAAAGGCTTAAAACGAAGCAGTGAAGAAAGAACGGCGGCTCCCACACACAGGTCCAAGATTTGTACCATCGATCAGTTCAATTCACGTCAATGTGTGTTGTTCTTACAAGACATTGTCTATACCGTTAGATAAATATTATACATTTATTGCCCAAAACTAGATGCCAAGAAACTGTATGTGATGAATTTGATAAATACATTCGTTTGTTAAATCAACGATCAAGTTGAATAAGTTTCCTTCATTATGTACTAACTATTGTGTATTCAATTTGTCGAAATTTGGGTTAGCTAGGTTTTTTTCTTTTCTCTGCACTTTATAGCGGTCGTGCCTTATCAAGCAAAAGGAAAGTAGTTCTTCGCGAAACGATATGTGTTTCGAGCCTAAAACAAGCTGAAAGGTTTTATAGCTCATGGCTTTAATTTAAAATTATTTTTTTCTCCAAAGCGAAATTTAATCTTTTTCACTCCCAGTGGCAATTATGAAGACCCCAAAAGTAATATGATATTTATATAACTTCTTTGGAACACAAATATTCAAACAAATTTCCTGTTGCAATTCTCGATTTATGTTTCTTTTACTTCGGGTTTTTACAAATAAAAACGTTTTTGATTTTTTGAGCAGTTAAACGGTTGAATACATTTCATACTAAATAAGGGATGCTGTTTCCATGTTTTTGATCCGCGTGCGAATGCACGTGCAGTATCCAGGAAGAGCGAGGGGCCTGTGCTTGCAGGGTATCTTTGTTATGGTAAAACAGGGTGACACAGCAGTTATTGACACGAAAAATATTTTATTAAAAACTTTTCTTTTCTCAATTTCTCGATCTGCGAAACTCATTCATATTTTACAGTATGGCATTTTATATTTCTTGATTTGAAAATATTTAGCTGTTTTTATATCATATATATTATTTCAGATACATACTGTAGGCGATCATAAATAAGCTAGAACGCGACGGCATCGACGTCATTAAGTGTTCTACTCTCTTTGTCAAAAGATTAACATAATTTACTTTCAGATGCAAAATGACTCAAAAATAGCGTTATTAAAAATACGAGCATTTACTTATTCTTTTTACAAATAGCTCCAAAATACCGATTTGCCTCGATAGTACTTGTAATATTCACAATTTCATTGGCTTTTTAAATACGAGGCTATAATAGTCTGCTAAGAAAAATTTCAGCGAAATCAGAGTGTTCAGTTCATATAAAATATCGTTTTCTGCTCAATTTGAATTGGCAATGGTCCCAATGCTCTTCTCCCGGGCGAAACGATTTTTTATCCTGTAACCGTCATGTTACAAATAAAAATTCTTCCCAGTTCCTCGAGGCTGTTTTTCTCCTTTTGGGGCAAAGTTTATATCTTGGTTTACTACTGAAATTATCCGGTCAAAAGAATGCCAATTCTTCTTCGGGTTTTATCAGCGCCAAAGTCTGGATACCGCGACCATCTCTTCGTAAACCGTTAAAAAGGATGACCATGGAGTGATGACAGACTACTTTTGATTTGCATCTTCATCATCATCGTCCGTAGATTCCTCATTCGCACCAGCAAAATTTTCAAAGAGCTCGTCCCATTCCTTGATCAAATCTTCGTATGTAACACGGTCGGCGTCAAATGAACCACTTTGCCCATGTCGAAGTATAAATTCCAGCCCGTTATGAACAGCGTTCGCACTGAGTTCACCCATGTTTGTAATGATGCGGAGCGGCTTGTCCGTGATTTCGCTTGCTTTGCGTCGTATTTTCGTCATCTTTTTCTTGAAGCTCTTTCGCAAGTTGTTTGGAGGGACATAATAACGAACTTCCTCCAAGTTTTCTGCCCATTGTACTTTTTTGTCTCCGTTACAGGACCAGTTGTCGTTCAAACTTCCCATGTTTCTCACTTGAAGTCAATTCAGTCTTCAGCGTTATAAACAGTGATATGCCCCAGCATATATTTATACCGACAATATTGGAGTGAGGAATTGATTGCTCCTGTCAGCAATACAAGCGTAAGTTTAATACTTTCAGCGCACCCACGCAATTTTTGAGTATTTCATTCCTGATTGTTCATAGGAAGTGGGGTTATTTTTAGGCTTCAGTGACGGAAACACATCCTACTTTGGCAACTCGACATTAATTCGTTTGTTCTACTTGCGTCAGCCGTGGAGATTTTACGTCAGGGTATTAGAGACACAATGTTTAATCCTCCTTTGCTCTTTTCTCTCCACGCTGACATAAAACCGCCCTTTCTTTGTTTTTGCTGGAAACAATTTTTTGTTTCGAAGTCTGGTCCATTCGGGCCTTTTCATTTTGCTAGCAGTTTCTTTGGATTGTTATTGATTAGTATTTAAAAGCAAAACAAGACTGTTTCTGCATTTAATTTATACACCGGCGTTACGAAAAACGAACAGGTGTCTTGAATTTGATTGGCTGCAGCTACTTGCTCTACAGGATGATTGGCACTTGGTTGTCAGAATCAATAATTGTTCTTATGCGATCGCTCTATTTTTATTAAAACGTGATCTTTGTAGTTGTACCGATCATATACGTGAATACAATTGGTAATTTAACTCAATTCATTCGCCACTATTTGAAAACAGTGGCTAATACATTTTGGGCGGTGTTTCTCACGTTTCACGGTCTCAGTTCCCGTAGCCTGAGATTCAGAAATAGATATCAGTTTTGTTCCGGTAAAGCTATTTTTGTTAAATACTTCCTGCTTTTCTGAATGAAATGAAAGGGAACTGAGAGACTGAATTTCTTTTGAAAAACGTAAATAATTTTCTCAGGAATTCAGCTGTGCAACTGCCTCACGTAGTTTCTATTTACCCGCTTGTGTCGGCAATAACAATAACCAGTGTAAGAGCCGCGAGTGCAAGAACTTTGTTACGATAATTGTATATCATTTGAGTCCTTTATTTTGCGATTTGAAAAATATTAATACCAGTTTGAGACACAGAGGAACACCGGACATGTTGAGTAATGAATGGGTTTAGATAGATTAAGTAGAAACATGGATTGTAAACCCGACAAGCTTGAAAACTTAGGCTTACTTTTGCAAGATGCCGTGCGCCACGTAGCTGTTCGTAAAGTTACTTTTGATTAGTGGTGCAAAAGCTATTTCACTGTATATAAACACTGGCATGAAGAAATACATATGATATAGATATGCTTCCACCCTAAAAACGTAGTGTAGTATATAAAAATTACTATTAATATATCTCGGGCGGAACTTCTACTCATCAAGCGGACAATTATCAGGGGCACCCAAAGGCAATTTTCGGAAAATATCTGTTCGGAAGACGATTTGAGATCTAGAATTTTCGGAACATTTATTGTAAAATTTCTTGCTTCCCTGCCTCTCCTAGGATTTTCGAACATCTACAAAATGGTACAATTACCCATTTTAACGGATTTTTACCCTAAAAAAGGCCACCTAGAATTTTCGGGAGCCTTTTCCTGGCTGAAATTTTCGAAAAGGTAAGTTTTGATCCCTATAATTTTCGGATCACTAGACTTTCAGCTAGGAAATCCGAACAGATGAAAAGTTTTTAGGGGATAAAAATATGCCTATATCTACCGTTTAAATACTAAAATACGTTCAACAATGCTTTGTTAAGTGGTGTTGAACTATATCCTCGTTGGGTGCCCCTGAATTATTATCAGTTGTGCAATCCGAACCTTTATTTTTCACTTGCAAATGCTTACTTAGTACAACTGAGAAACATGTTAAGCATAAAACGAAGGTGCAATGCAAAAGTTATGGTGATCTTAAAAGGTAAATACAGCTTTAGAAGTGCTTCACGTTCAAAGTCAGAGTTTCGTAATTACAAATAACATAGAAGAGAAATATTTACATTCTACGAAACACGTACCGGAGCTTTTTCGTGCTTGACTTGACTGCTTAACAGTTTACCTATCAAAATATCCTTCGTGCAGCTTTCTGCCAAAGGCCTCGTGACTAGCATTAGAATTCTTTTCAGGTTACGAGTTCGAACCCCAACTAGATCACCAACTAATCAGGGTTTTTAGTGACAGAACTACATTGTAGCAAAATAATCTTGGGTGTGATTAACAGCATGTCTCTTAGAGATCGTGTATTAAAATTAGGTATCCTGTAAATTTTCAGCCGTATATCTCAAAAGTAGCGATCGCAACGACTGCGGAAAATTAGAAGGATTTGTATGGGAAAAATAACTCTTCCCACCTAGTCACTTACATACAAACCCTTGTAAATTTGGAAATTTTCAAACTGTCGTAAAATATATCCTTAAGCATAATGGGGCTCATATCTCCTTATTATTCATAACAGGCAATTTGAGCCCTTAAATGCATAAGGGGAAGATTTAAGGACAGTTTAAAAATGTCGAAATTTACAAGGATTTGTATAGAAAATTAAACCACTGGGTGGCAAGAGTTGATCCTTCTTTTCGGCGGCCGTTGCAATCGCTCCTTTAATTTGAGATATACGGCTGAAAATTCACAGGTTATAATTACGTAATGTTAATATGCTCTTTTAGTTCCATCTAACAAAATTTTTTAAAAGCGAACGATCTTCGTTTGTTTACAACTATTGCAAAAGGCCTATTTCTGCGCGTGACGGGAAAACGATCGAATTTATGTCACGTAACTATGTGACGTCACAAGTGTGTAACAAACAGACATTCGAGTGAGAGCAATGCGCGTAACTAAGGCGTTCGGAATCTTAGAGAGTAGAGAAGCAAACTATTGAATGATATATCGCGTTTCCATGTGATGAAAATAACTTGCCCTTTAAAGAAATTTAAAAAACCCACCACACGTCTGTTCGAAAGTCGAGCAGGGACCAATTTTCAAGGAGTTTGTCGGGGTGGGAGGATGGGAGTGATTACTTCACTTACATATCAAGACGTGTCAGTGTGAAAGCAGCAAGCAGAGCACCTCCTTGAAACACTTAATTTTGCGAACATATGACCTAAACTAGTAATAATCAAAGGTTACGGACTGCGGGCGACAACGATCGAAGGCCAAAATGCGTTTGCTCCGTCGCTGTGCTTTGCGTAAGTTTCAGGTGACAGATAGTCAAAACGCGCGTGACCAGATTACGAGTGATAGAAGGTCAAAACGCGCGTGATCAAATTGCGTTTTGCGCATTCCATTCATTCTTAGTGAAAGTCCAAATGAATTCTGGTTACATACATACGACGCATGCGTAATAACAACCTGGGGATTAGGATTGCGGGCATCTCTTGTCGCCCGCAACAAGAGGTGGGTCTATGGGCTGTTACTTCTGTCACCCATCGCTTATTACCCGAATTCTATTTGGGTCACATGTACCGAGCGGATTCGTTAACCTCATATGCATTACCGTACCAGTGACCGTGAAGGCCTCAGAATACCCTGCAGGGAATCGGGGTTAGGGTGCACATACAGTTGCTGCATAATAAAAGTATACATACATTAGTTTTTTTACGAGTAAGCATGAAATTCTGGATGTGGGATTGCGGTTGGACGCACGCAAATTGGTTGTTCAAAGTGTAAGCTTAATTTATACAGGTCCCAATTTTTCTGCAAGAATTTCAAATGATGACTGAAATTCGCTAATCGTTATAGCTGTTTGTTCAAAGTTCACTGAAAATTCTTTGTGTTCACTCCTCCAGTGGTTTATGGCCTGGATAAAAGGTGTATTCGGAGCATACGATTGATTGACAATATCTCTCGCAAGCAGACCTCCAACGATAGAAATTTTTCCCCAAAAGTAAATCTTGAGGTCTTCTTATACCTTGACGTTTAATTATGATCCCGTGGCCAAAAATTGAAAATGAAGGAAATTGGCGAATTTACTTTGTTTGGTTGAATAAATTGGCGTTTCTGACAGAAGGTACACATACGTTTATTTTCCCTCATAATTTTTTATTGAAGTGCAATGGATAGTCATTCCAAGCGTGAAGTGTTAGAAATATGTAGTATAAATTAGAAAAATGTTATTGCTTGATTTCTTTTCTTAAACCCGCCACCAATTTGTCAAATATTTAAAATTTCTAGATAAATGGTCACGTGGCATATCACCTGACTTATCAACACAATATTCATACTTTAAAACGTTAAGGACGATGAGGTCTTCATGTCTTTCAATTTTGATTCAGCTCCGTAATCTGTGCTGAAGTTATAGCAATAAATTATTTCCCACGGCTAAACCGATTAGAACCTGACCTTAAACTGCTTGAGACCCGGGCAGGAGCCCGTTATTCCGGGTGAATTTGGCACCGCCACCTGTTTTTTTGCTATGGTTAGTGTAAAACCCAGGCATCACCTACATGATAATAAAAAAAACTCATAGCGTAGACTTACTTTAGAATAATATTTGCTTAATAAATACCACTGATGTGATAGGTGGACAAAATTTGCCTCCCAACGATTGACGCTCGTGTGTGATTACTCCATATCTACTTGTTTATGCATAATCGACAGTCTCCAAGATTCTTGTTTTGTCTTTATTTCATCGTAGTTTTACTTATTTAGCAGGTTTAAAAATTTTCCGACCCTCAAAACCTTGACCTCCAGCTGGGAAGTTTCCACTAAAAATATTCCTCTTTGTACAATACTTGACGCTAATTGGACAAACAAGCCAGTTGTTTGTTCTTTGGCACAGGTAGTCGAAGTAGTAAAAGAAAACATCAACTTAGATGATTATATATCTTGAATTGATTGCCTTTTTCTCTTTCTTTCCACCTTTTTTCATGTCAGGCAAGCTCATGGTTTAATGAACTGGAAGTCGTTCGAGGTAATTAGTCGGCTTATATTCCCGGTCTTACTTCGCTATTCTTGGATCAAGACGTGAAGAGAATGGGCTGAGGAGGCGTCAACTGCAACTTAAATTCGTCGGTTTTGATGTTATGGTTCATCACATCGCGTTCTCAGTGGCCTTCACCGTGGTTTTTTGGCTTCACGTAACACGGCTACATGCGAGGCCTACACAGGAAAATCAGTTTGGTAAAATATCTAGCTACCTTGTTGGTGGATGTAGTATTCATGAAGTTAATGATATATCACGTCAATAAGTTGATAATTGATTTGTCAAACTTATCAGTGGGGGTAAAAGGATTTTATAACCTATGCAACAGGTCATACAGGAAGACCAATTATTAACCCTGTTCAGGTAATTGAGCTTTGAAGGCCTTACTGTGCAGGTGCAGGATGAAACCCGGTTCGTTTAATCTTGAAATCCAGCCTAATCGGAGTAATATAAAACCTGGTTTCCATATAATATTTAATGGTCTGCAATATTAATTCTAGATCTGCGACACGATCCAAAGCTGACTGTCACTTTAATTTTCAGACTAAAGAGGGATTATCCGTTGGATAATCCTTGTCAGTCTGATAATCCGTCTAATTTGATTCGTCTGTTTATTCGGATGAATAAGTATAAATAAGTTCATTAATTGCCCTAGGCAGTGTTTATAGCACAAAGGCTACTGGTACCGGGCAAATAACTGAAACAAATAATTTATATAAAACGTAACACCGATAACAGGCCAACAGGCCGGAGGTAAACCAGCAGGGGCACCCAACGACAATTTTCGGAAGAATATCTGTTCAGAAGACGATTTGAGATCTAGAATTTTCGAAACATTTGTTGTAAAATTTCTTGCTTGCCTGCCTCTCCTAGGATTTTCGAACATCTAAAAAATGGGATAATTGCCCATTTTTAGCGGATTTTTACCCTAAAAAGGTCACCTAGAATTTTCGGGAGCCTCTTTTCTGGCTGAAATTTTCGAAAAGGTAAGTTTTGATCCCTATAATTTTCGGATCACTAGACTTTCAGCTAGGAAATCCGAACAGATGAAAAATTTTTAGGGGATGAAAATATGCGTATATCTACCGTTTAAATACTAAAATACGTTTAACAATGCTATGTTTAAGTGGTTTTGAACTATATTCTCGTTGGGTGCCCCTGAACCAGTTGGCTATTCACAAGTGTTTTCCTCAGAGGATCTAAACTCGCGACTACCGAGAACAAATCCAGTTAGCGGTCAGGGCAGGACTTGAAATGATGGTCTTTGGATTGCAAGTCCAAGGCTCTAACAGCTCGGCCACCCTCATGCTGCCTCGTTCCCCCTATAATATAATGTGAAAACGTCCAATCACTTTAAATGTACAATTTTTTGTCTTTCCTGGTCCCTGAACAAGGAAACGTCAACACTTTTTCGGATGCATACATACTAACTTTATTCAAGATGTAAACAAGCTTATTTACAGGAAAAACATAATATTAAAAGACACCTTCAAAAGGAAGTTTAGAGGTTAGCCCTATATTAGAAGTCCCAAATAGAAATAGAAAATGCTAAATAAAAACATCAAATACAATACAAGTATTCAATTTAGCTTTCTGAGAAACTGCCCGCATACCCCTCCCCTAAGCCAATATTTTGCCTTAAGGGAGAAATAAGTGTGAATGTTAGCTTGGGGGAGGGGGTAGATAGGCAGCTTCCCGGAAACCTAAATTGACCCATTTTTTCTTCTTTAGTTCTTGTTGAAGGTGATATGATGGTAGAAAAAGGGTTCTTTGAAGATAAAAGGACAAAGCGTGGAGCCCTAGTTAGTAAAACTGGGAAAAATTACTATTGGCCTGCGACTGCTTCGGCTAGCAACAGAATTGTAAGAGTTCCGTACTTACTGAATGCTGGATTCTTTGGTACGTATGGCGCGTAAAGGCTACTTTTTCTCACACTTATTTAGAGCCAGCTTCACCAAGATTTAGAGTGATCCTTTTAAATCGAATCAGGAAAATAAATCACTGGACAGACTGGGATCTCCTCCCAGCTGTAGGAAACAGTAAAAAAATAAATAAATAAGAGAACAGAAAAAAAAAAAAAAAGAAAAACCAACAACAACATGTAGACCATAGACTAGAAATATTCGCCACTTTAATACATGAAGGAAACTGGGCCGCAAAGACTTCTGGGACTGTTATTAGAGACAGGGAGAAACTGATTGGCTTATAGCTGTCCAGCACGATCCCAGAAGCAATTGCGGGACACGTTTCGGATCCAGTTCCCTTCTCGCTTATAAAGTGACTAAGTAATTTTCAACACGTCATAGATCTTAAGCCAGCGGTCCTCTCTTCGGCAATGCAAATAAGACCTTTTTCGTGAGTCTTACATTTTCTTCTCTACGCACGCACGTGAGCAATCCATTTAAGATACTGCACGGTGATGATATCTCTCATGATTACAGTCTTTTATATTCTCAAGATGTCTTCGCTCGAGTAATTGAAGAGAAACTCTGCATCCTTCTCATCGGAAGCCTTCTGGCGCCACACACCCTTCACCATGCCACGTAGACATTGTGCCGCCCAGCAGGCCTCAAGCTTGAAATAATTTCACGCCTACTTGGAAGCCATGCTTGCCGCGTGCCGTAGATAAGTCGCGAAAGAATGCACGCTTTCGCGATCTTTCTTCTAGAAGCCAAGGACACCCTCAAGTCTGTTACTGAACACATCTCTTCATCTTTCTTTTTGACTCTAGGTTCTGGATTGAAACAAGCGTTCAGAGAAGCTTCTGACGAGTACCGTAAGAGAACATGTATCAGGTTTGAAGAGAAAACAGACGATGACGAGGATTACATTGAAATTGTCAGCGGCACAGGGTAGTGAAATACTTAATCCAATACCTAGTCAAACGTCACTTTTTATTAACACTAATGAATGCACTCCCTACCTATTCTGGTAGTCCGCGGCTCTCTGGCCTCCAGAGAGGCATGGTTTACCTGTAATCACCATTTAGGTTATTAAGACTGGCCAAAAAAGCGATTATGGAAGGCGCTTTGGTTGCATGAAACCGGCTTAACTCTATTTCAATAACTAGTTTACAATTTTTTCCCCCTTGTAAATTACAAAAGAAACCTACACAAATCAAGGAGACCGTCGTACTTCCCTCTGTGATAGACCCAGTGTAATCTATACCTTCACCGGGTACTCGGTTTGTTTACTTTCCCACTGTTTTTTTTCCTTACATTGTGTATCTCCCATAAAAGCTAAAAGGGGTGGCAGGCCTTAGATCTTTACCAGTATGAAACCTTTGAAAATCTTTTACATATTGCTCTAGCGAGAGGAACTAAAAGGTTTGCACTTGAGATCGATTACCTGTATCCTCCTATTTCTTTTGTCAATGTTTTCCCTTTTTCCTTCTTTTAAACAAATATGAATAACGAAATACACTAGTTCTGTTAGGAGAGGGTTGTAGAAGTGAGTTAACGTGGATGCCTCTTTTCCATAGGTGCTGGTCTCAAGTTGGAAAACGCGGAGGCAAACAACAGCTATCACTTGGTTCAGGGTGTGAAAACAAAGGACGAGCTATCCATGAGCTGATGCACGCTCTTGGTTTCCTCCATGAACAGAGTCGACAAGACCGGGATGAACATGTGATAATTCTATATCAAAATATTCAAGATGGTGAGTGTACCTGTGACTGTACAGTACAGTGAAGCTATCCGCCTCAATTGACAATATCACCCTTTGAGTTTGAGGCAAGCCAAAACGTGTCTTAATAAGTGTGCTAAACTCAAGTTCGGACTCCATAGCCCTGTTTGCATAGCCTGTTCAGTCGTGATCTTTAACAATTTCTCGATCTTTAGCCAGAGGTCTTGTCGGCAATGCAAAAAAAGACTTTTTACGTGAGTGTTACGATCATTTTCTTCTCTACACACGTGAGCAATATTCAAGATAGTGAGTCTGTGACTTAAATAAATAAATAAATAATAAATTAATAAATAATGATTTAGAGGTAGCACATCCACAAAGTGGTTCTTCGTCTACCTGACTCCTGGTCGAATTGGAATTTGACTTGCCTCTATACCTAAAACGGAATGATTACACTGTCAGATCCAGTCCTTAGATATAAGGGGGGCCCGGTCTCCAAGAAATTTGTTTTCAGCCCTTTGGGCCTCAGTTTGGTCTGAAAATAAGCGCGTGGGGGGAGGGGCGGACCAACAGGGCCCCTCCCCTGGATCCGCCACTGGATTAAGCAGCAGCAATAAAATAAAACATGAATATCTTATTGATTCGAGTTCAAAAATATGACTAGAACATCGCAGGCGGATAGAGAAAGCTACTTCGTATCTACGTAAGGCGGTACAATTTTTGGTGGCGAAAAACCTTGCCGTAAGTCACTTTACCGCCGGAAGCCCTTCCTGCGCGCCGTTCAAACCGTGAACTGCAATTATCGAATCTTTTGCAGGGAAAGACTCCCAATTTGAAACACGTTATCAAGATACCAACGACTTGCCCTATGACTTTCATTCCATCATGCACTACAGCAAGACGTTTTTCAGCAAAAACAACTTGCCCACCATTGCGGCACGCATTGATCCAGAAATGAACCTAGGACTAAAGGATAGCTTCTCTGCTTTAGATGTTGTCCGAATAAATATGTTGTACGAGTGCCCACAGCTACAAACCAACTGTAAGTACATCCATTGCTTTTGAACTAACCACCCCTGGGGGTCACCCCCTAAAATGGACTATACGGGGACAGGACTGACCGGGAAGCCCTCCCCCCCCCCCCCCTCCCTCGAAAGGGGTCCTTTTTTATGCTATGCTTTAGGTATATCGAAGGGCTTGAGAATGCTCGGGTTGAAGTATATGTACGGTTAGGGCAAACTTTCATTTAAGTATTTAAAGGACCTTTAATTAAAATGTTTCGAAAAGACGTCACACGAAAATGACAAGAAGACTTTTCTGTTTTAACGTTTTATTCTTATCAAGTAGGTACGTTAAAGGGCTTCCATTTTTCAATGGAAAGTACGCGAAAGGGGTACCTTTTCTGACAAAAATGAGATATAAAAGGGTAAGGGGCTGGACCTTGGGGCGGAGCTTCCCCGTTCAGGGAGTTATTATAACTCCAAAAATGGAGTAAACATTTTAGGTACAGGATAACCCCTTTATGGAGTTACTTTAACTCCCGATTTAACTCCAAATTTAGGGTCATTTTTACCCCTGATGAAAAAGAGTTCTTTTACTCCCAGTCTGGAGTTAAAATAACTCTGAAAATGGGGTTATTTTTACTCCTTACTTGGGTTGTTTTTAATCTTTTTGTAGTTACGTCAACTCTGAAAATGGAATAAAAATTTTAGGTACAGGATAACTCCTTTTTTGGGGTTATTTTAACTCCTCAATATCTGGGGTGATTTTTACTCCTGAAAAAGAGTTCTTCAAACTCCTTTTTAGAGTTGAAATAACTCCCCCCAAGAATAACTCCACTGTAAAGAGTTAAATTAACCCCACTAGAGGAGTTATTATAACTCCTCAAAAATTACCGGCATAAAGCTTTGTTGAATAGTCCCCTCCCCCACTCCATCCCCCGGCTGCCACTCTAAGAGAACTGTGATAGTCTTACAGGATCCTTCCTCTCAAGAAAGAAGATACCATTGCACTCGAATATTTCAAGTCGAGAAATCCGAAATCTACGTCCGTAGTTCCCAAGTGAAATGCTTCCTAAGATGTTTTTACCTAAATAAGATTAGACTTCAAATTTTTTTTATTTGTTTGTTTTCTTAAAACCTTTATTTTGATGTAAACAACAATCTCCTAATGCAACATAAAATTGCTAGAACAATCTTCATAAAAAAAATCTACAAATCTCTACAATATCTCGTACTCCCTGCTCTTACACTTTTCTTGGAAACTGATGAATATACTGCGGTAAAATTACAAATTTACTTGCCCTGCAGTGAAGTTATATTTCGTTACTGTGGTAACTGCTGACGTATCATTTGCTGGAACGGACTCCAAAGTTGACATACTTCTCAATGGAGGAACAGGTGACTCGGGTGAGATAGAACTTGGACAAACTACTCAAGTACCAGATCCCTTCGAAAGAGGAAGGTGGGCTAGTTTTGCCAGTTGTTATTAAACCGTACCTCATAGGGGACCAGTCATAATTTATTTCCTTGTGGGGGGGGGGGGAGGTTTGGACAATTTTGGGCATTTGGGCAATTTTGGCTGATTCCCCCCTTAAATGTTATTTCGCCGAACTGATCCCCCCCTCATAACTTTTAATAGCTTTTGTGAATCCTCCCAACGTTTTCGCACCCATGCTCACCTTTCGTTGTGTATATTTACTGGGTTTTTTAGTTTCAAAAAAAAATCATCAACAACGTCAAGAATAAAGGAGAAAAATGCCAGTAAGGTCCGAAAAGGCCAAGGGAAGCGACGCGAGTTGAGCGCACGTCACTTTAGGAAACAGGTCTATCGAGGTCGCGGGACAAATTTTCGGTTCAATCGAAGAGAATGGTAAAGTTACCCAATGCTGACTTTGCTAAGAAATAAACAAGGCGTTTGCATCTGGACCCTTTTACTTTGGCTACTAGAAAAGGGTATTTTTAGCACACCCCTCACAAAAAATCTAGAACAAGTAGCGGCCGTTTTAAGAGCACAAAGTAAAGGTCAACGTGCCGTAAAGCCGGACTAAATGTTGTTGTTGTTGCTGATCGGACGGTCAAACTCAAGAGAGGTCTCAAGAGGCAAATGAAGTCATCGAATCTGATGACGATGCTCAAGACTCATATGAAGAGATGAAATGGATGATTAGGCTCAAGATGAGACAGAGGAGGCGGTTAAATTGGTTTAGTATAGAGTTGAGAAAGGGAGCCCATCTGTCGAGAGGCGATGACGCTATTTCACAATGATTCAGGCCTTGGCCAAACGTCGAAGTTTTCATGAGACGAACCAAACTTAGTGGGTTAAGTTCATAAAAAATTCGACGTCTGGCTCAGTTAAGTTCGTCCGAATGAGTTTGGATCGTCCAACGTGTTCTATCCGTCTGCTTCAAAGTTGTGTTAGAACAAATCAGACTGCAAACACAATTGACCTTCCAGCGGAAAAATGACACATTTTTTGTATGCTCTCAAAGTTTGAGCTTGGGTGAGAAAACGTGCAACATAACTTTCCAACATCGCTGTGTAGCAATGCTGAAAAACAAGTTGCACTTTTTTGTTGCCCGTTTTGCCGTAGCTTAAGGTGAAAAAAAAAAACGCAGCACATGTGTGTGTAAGGCAGTTTCTTTATCACGGTTTGCATGACGTATTCAATTGTTGACTCTAAAAATTCTTCTTCCTCAGCACAATAACATTTCCGGTGATTTCTCCCGACATTGGTACTTTTGAATCGCTTAGGATCCGCCTAGAAGCGTCTTCCTGGTTCAACTGGTGGTATCCCAATGCATGGGATCTGGAAAGAGTAAGTAAATGAGTTTTTTTTTAATTAAGTCATGAGTAAAGTAAATCGCAAGTCCACGTATACAAAGTTTGCTCTTTGGATGACCTGAGAAATACTCAAATTTGAAAACTGGGCATTTTTTAATTTCGGAAAGAGGAAAGAACTGAGCCGACAATAATTTAGGAACATCAGAAGAACCTAGGAAAAAAGTGACCCTCCCCCTAACATAGTACTAAGCCCCCCCCCCCCCGCTCCCCACCCGCGTGCTAAATAATGACCAGTCCCTAGCTAAGCGTTGCACGTCCTTGTGCTCACGATTCGTCAATTTCCCATTTATTTTGTGCCTCTCTTTCAAATCGAGACAATTCCATTGATAAACCCGCTGAGCTAGGAAAAATATATTTCGGCAATAGTAGCACGCTGTTGGAATGTTCAATTATAACTGGTACAGAAGTTGTAATTTGTTTTACTTTGAAGAACTCCCTCATTTTCTCTTCAGGTGGAAATTGAAACTCCAGATTACAGGACAACAAAGAAGAAGATAATATTAAATTTCAACCGATGGATTTATCCTGGCGATCATATCAGAATGACAGAACGTTGAAGCTAACCGATCAGGAATCAGAACTGTTCGCGCTCTAGGCTTTTGATCCCGTTAGCTATAATTTGAGCCAACTTCGACAAAACTCCTTTAAGCTCTCGGACTGGCTTGAAACCACCTTTGCTCGAAGGCGTGTGGGCCGTATCTGCTTACGTAATTCTAAGTGTTCTTCCAGGCGTTCAGATAGGAAGAAAGAAAGGGTAGGAGAAAGCCGTTCTCTTCTTTCTCTCTCTTTTTTTTCTTTCCGCGGTAAGTTTCGTGCCTTCCCCTACCTTAGGTATGCTTGGGTCAACCTATATGAAAATGAGGGGAGTGGTCTATCTCCTTCACTATTCAAGATATTGCCATGACACTTTGCCATTTCGGTAAATCATCTCAACATGACGTTGTCACAAATGGGTCTTGCAATAATCATAAAACATTGATATCGCCTAGATTTACCTCACTGATTCCAAACAAATATGGAAAAATGCTCTTGATACTAGGAACAATAATGTCACCAGTTTTCATTGAAGACATTGTTTCTGGAGTGCAGAATTTCCAAAGAAACAAACCAGAAGTAAAAGCATGAATAGTGAGGCAATGGTTACCATGGAAACACTATCGTGAATAAAGCACACTCGACCAGTTTAAGGTCTTGGCCTAGTTTCACGATTCTTGAATGTTTCCTTTCGTAGATAGCCCACACCCTTACATTCTTCATAGAATAATGCGTGACCCACTCCTTAACTCGGCCTGAGACTATCTGAACGTCTGATATTAGCCTGATAATCAGTCTATGCGATGGAAGTCTAGGAAATTATTCTGAATGCTATATTTTACAAAAGAAATATTAAAATTTACTTTCTTTTTAAACTTGCCGTTACTGACTTGTTATTATAATTATTTATTATTTATTTATTTTACAACACCACTTCTTGCGTAAGATTACAGGATTACAGTCAATTTGAGATAAAGTTCAAAGTACCATAATCACAATACAAGATATCTTAATCTTGACAAACAATACAGTTTAAGTTGAAGGACAATAGGTAATATAGATCGGGGAGGGATCAAAACAGTGAGTGGTAAGGAGACCTCATAGAAAGCCAAAGGCTTGCATAAGTAGGCCCCCCCCCATAATATGATCCGCATTGATTGACCATTGACTGCGGCCGACTGCGAAGCATCCCGCCGTACGCTTACCTGCGAGCAAACTCTCCTATTTGGGCTAACCTGCGTAATAGGCGCTTGGAAGTAGTGGGCACAACGCACAGCGCACAGCGCGCTCGTTCGTTCTTTCTTGCGCCCACTACTTCCAAGCGCCTGCTACGCAAGCTATATTTGGGCGAGCGAAGCGAGCCGCGCGAAAACGCGCGATCGATCGGCGAAACCCCCCGCCTCCCCGCTTTCGCGTCTCCTCTCGCGTGCCTCACGCGCCTCTCGCGCGTGTACTTTTCACAACATCCCCCTAATGGAGAGCTTGCTTGTACTCATTGTACTGAACAGTGTGTGAATACTAGCGGTTCGCGATCTACATGTATCAGTACCAACAATTTCTTTTAAACAAAGACACACACACACAAACTAATTCTTTGTTGTCAAATACCGTGCTTAATTCTGTATGCGAAATGAGATGAATCGGGGTCATGAAAAAAGGTCTCTTTTCTCAAACAGTGAAGGTCAGGGGTCAGGGTGTAAGGAAGCCTGCCTTGCAGGCGCGAAGTAACGTCTGCGAACAACGAAGCAGCGCCGAGATCCTTGTTCTGGGCCGCCAACGGACTCAACGAAATACGGGGAGTGCGTTTCGAATTGATTGGCAAGAAGACAATGGTTTTTTTAACAGGCCAAACATGGCGCGTAATCAAGTCTTGGAACACAAGTGTAGCCTGTTAACAGGCCTTCGGTCGCTATTTTTCCCGAAACAGAGAGCCTGTTCACAGGCTTAAACAAGTGGGGACCCAGAACAAAGATTTCGGCGTTGTTTCGGCCATGGTGCAGGCTACACAGGCTAGGTTTGAGATCTTTAGCAGCACACCACTGTTATATCCAAACTTTCCTCAAGCGCTCTCCTTGGACTTTTAATCAAGTCGGTACTTCATCCTAAGGTGTACCTGATTCCCCGTGATTGTGCACGAATTTTTTTTTTTTTTTTTTTTTTTTTTTTTTTTAACAGTTTTTATTGAATTAAAGACAAGTTTTACAATGTTACTTAAGAACAAACATAAAATACAATTCTACTTAAAAAGGAAAAGGATAACAATAACAACGAAAAATATATGTATCTATGACAACAACGACGAAAATAATAAAGATGCCTGCTAATTTTAACTAACCTATGGGTATCAACTACTACAAAGTGCATTAGTTAGCTTCTCCCACTTTTGAAAATGAAAAAGAAGTTTATTTTTTTCCACTTCAAATGAGAGAAGCCGACGCTAACGGTTCTTTTGAACAACAGGCAATCAGTAGCTTTAGCCGAGTGCACCACGCAAATAACAAAAGAAAACAGAACAATAAGAAAATAACAAACGAAGGCAATCAAACGTAAAACAAAAAGTAAACCTAGATCTAAATAAAGCAAGACAAATATTACAATAACAACTAGAGAACAATACAATACGAAAATAACAAGAAAAACAATGACAAAAACTAACAATGGCCACAAAGAACAAATACTATACATACAAATAGAAATAAAATAGCGGCCAGCCAAAGTTGTTAGTGCCACCTCTGACTGGCACCTTGCAATCTTGATCTTAATTAATAGCATTCAGGTTTTGCTCCACAGTTCTTGGCAAAATAATAAAAACACAACTAGAAAATATATGCGGCCTAAAAGATTTTTCGAATGTTCTTACATCTCAACACCGTCAGTAAACAATTTATCTGGCTCCGCTCTACTGAAAAAGGCCGTCTTACCGTCCTTTTTCGCTTGTTTAAATTGCTTCATCTTCTTCTTTCTTCTTTCCAAAATTTCACTTGGAAGATCCGGCGAAATTCCAAAGTTTTTTCCTTTTAGCTTTCTAGCATTGGACATAACTTCTTCACGTTGAGGATATTTCAAAAAACGTGCGATTATTTGTCGAGGTTTACCACTGGAAGAAACACGCTTTCCAACACGATGGACCCTTTGGAATTCGATTTGGTCTGCATTTTCCATACCAAGCTCTGTTTTAAGGAATCCAACCAAAACCTCTCTCGCATCCTCCTCCATATCGGCTTCTTCTTTAATTCCGAAAAAACGAAGATTTTCTCGCCGCTGATAAACTTCCATGTATAGTTTCTCGTCCCGGAGCTGATTAATTTCGCATTTCAGCTTGTCAAATTTCTCCTTGAAAGACTCACGTTCCGTGTTCGCAAAATCCAATCCGTCTTCCAGTTCTTTTATCTTTTTTTCTGTTTTGTTTTTGAAAGCCTCGAAACAATCCACCTTTGCCTGCAAATTACTAACTTTTTCGTCAACTGCTTTTACATACCGTTCCAAATTCTCAAGTTTTTCCAACACTTGTTCAAGTTTCGGGATAACTTCCCCCGCCATATTCAGTATAGATAACACTTCGTCCGATTCACACAGTTCGGAATCTGAGAGCGAAGCGTCGTGTCTTAACTTTTTGCCATCTGGGGAAAGATTATCGTCAGTGGAAGATGCTGAAGAGCTTTTCCTCGATTTTCGTTTAACAGTTTCGGCCATACAACATTGCCAAGCGCGGAGCAAAATCGCACACGTCTACTCCGACATCTTGCCCGACCGACGAATTTTAAAAAGCTGTATTTAACTGAGATAAAAGGGAGTTTAAGATACCACGACGGCGACGGCAAGGAAAACGTCGCTTAAAAAGTGAATTCGCGTCTTTTGCATCTCTTTCGCGATTATTCCAACTTGCTTACTTTGTCAAATAAAAGCGAACTCTTCTGGAGCCGAATACCTTAAACAGCCACTATCCAAGGTTAGAGAGAGAAAGAAAATTTGGTCCCGGCTTGTTTATTACGTCCTCTATAAAACGTGAAATTAGGCATGTTCACGTATTGGTCGTGCAGTGACGGTAAAGAAATTTACAAAAAAGCGTGCTACACGTGCAAAGTTGTTGTTTTGCCTTGTCAACCTATTCCTTTTTCCACGTTTTCGTTGTCGTCGCTGTCTGTGACCAAACGCCAGCATGAAAATGAACAAACAATCTTACCGGTCAGCTGCCCTCTCCATTTTGCGCAAGTCACAGTTTGCCGGGAAGTATCGCGGGAAGAGAAAAATTGCACATGGAGTAACAGTCAAGTGAGGAAAAAAACTAAGATAAATCGCAAAATAATTGGTCAAGATGGATATACCGCAACTTGCCACCATCCTATCGAGTACGTTTGACCCAAACTTGAGAGAAGAAGCCGAAAAGAAGCTAAACGAGGTGAGTGTTCGAGTTACTTTCGTCCCTTTAAGGGCTTACTCGATCATCTCACGCGATATTATTCGCAAGCAAAAAGCCAGAATTTCACTGAAAATTTTGTGTTCGGCTTCTCAGGTCTTACGATTTGAGTCCAAATTGATGGATTTAAATAAAGCCATTGTGAAAAGTCTTTTCGATTGCGCTCTCGAGCAAGAACTTTACATGTAAAGTAAGAAAACTACATGATCTTTTGGAAAACGACATGGGTTTAATAGGCATGAATCCAAAGATAACCTCAACGAATATCCATGCAAATTTTTAAAATTTTTTCCTTCACAGATTCACAAAGTTCCGGGATTTCTGACGCTTTTGCTACAAGTAGTTATGTCAAATGATGTACAGATTCCTGTGAGACAATCTGGTAGGTAATAATTAAGCTTAATTGCGAAACAGTTAAAATTTACATGTAGCATGATGTACGTTTTAACTTAGGTATGTTTACACTTGAATCAGGATAGAACAAAGTCTTAGGCTCTATTCTCGGTTTGCACTGTCACGCAATGAAAAATAAAAATGCAAACCATTCAATACAGAAGGACTACAATCTGGGAAATGAAAAAAGATAAATATACAAAAACCCTTGCCAAGAATCAGGTCTGTGAAATATTTCAAATGCGAGATATTGGGAAAAACGGTTTACCTAAATTTATAAAGCGTTGTATGGAAACGCCATGTTGGTGTCCCTTTCAGGAACACCAATATGGCCACCGGATACCAACAGAAACATCTGTTTTCGAGTTTTCCTACTAATGCGTGAATTCTTCGCTTGAGGAATTCATAAAGATTACAGTACTATTTATTCTGAGACAAGGAATGTTTAGATTGCAAAATCTCCCAAAATCGGTAATGTTTTTAACCCACATAAGAGCTTTCCCGGCTGCCAGCTAAATGCCGCGTCACGCAAAAGTCTGGAAATTCAAGCGTCCTGTCTCGCAAAACGAAGAACACTTTCGAACCAAAAATTTGTTTATGTAAAGATGTTTTGGTACTGTAATACCTCGTGAAAGTAGAAACTCAGAAGAATCGATAGTTTCTTAGTTTGATTTTTGGTGGCGTCACGTGCAACCTAAGAATATTTTACAGCACTGCCATTTGGTATGTCCTAATTCAGCCATTTTGGAGAGTGTTTCGCCACTGCTGTTCTGCCTAACTTCCTGCAGTTGTTGAGGCTGACTCATATTTTTTTATTGACTGGTCAATCATTAGAAAAAAATTAAGTTAAAATTGTGTCACCAGGGCCCAGTTGCAAAGAAGGTTTTGTAGATGATGGTAACCCCTGGATAAATCACTACCCACCAGATAATTAACAATCTATTACACAATGCATTATTGAATGAGGCTGTAAAGAATTATGCAGGTCAAGGAGAAGGTTATTCATTGATAACAGCCCCCGAGATGTGCCTAACAGTCCACATTATATGAAAGCCAAATTCAATTACATTGTTCTGTTATTCATTTAAAATAATCTAAGTAAACAACCAAGTGTTCTCGTAGGCTTTCCTACAACATTTGCCTGTTTCTTTGCGTGAATTCAGGATATAAACAGATGTTTTTTCTTACAAATACTCCTTAACAAGCAGATAACATCCACTGTGCAATATTATTTTTGGTTACTATCCCATTTCTTTAGTTCAGTTTTAGTCAGAAATTCAGCTATTTGATCTTTGGAATCTTGAATGACATTTTTCTTTAGTATCCCCTGGCATAAATAGCTGCATTGTAAGCTGCCATGTTCTAAAGCTCTGCTCAGCTGAAGTGGTTATTGCCTGGAAATGAGCTGCTACCAATATAATATCAAATCAATGGGTTATTACATGTATGTTCTTCTTTTAAGTGCCTGCTGGCTATGAAGAATCAGCCTGATATTTCAGCCAATCAGAAACAGAAAAATATTCTGAATGAATAATGCAAAATCATTCAAAAAAATTTTTTTCTTTCTTTTCATTGGCCGAGAGCCCATCATGTGACCTGCAAATAACTGCCTACAAATAATGGTCTGCTCATGCATAAAGGAAACCGTGCTTTCTCCTTCTTGTGATCACTCTTGCGTGAAAATGGCAGATTGCTTCATTTCCCAAGGATATTCATTGAAAAAACAAACTCGGTGATCGACTGATAAAACTTGGTTATCGCAAAATATCATGATTTGTCAGTGTCTCGCAGATCAATAATTTGCCTCAGCCTTCGGCTTCGGCAAATAATATTGATCTGCCGACCACAGACAAATCATGATATTTTGCTCAACCTCGTCCAATAATTGTTAATTATTGGTTTCTCAAACACCTATCCCCTAGACAGCACTATCGAACATAGTGTTGAACAGTGCCCAGTATTCAAGTTCAGGCCTAATACAGGTGTACATGTATGAATTTGAGAATGAAAGTAATAATTCCCTGCAGGTGGGATTTACCTGAAGAACATGGTTTCTCAGTTTTGGAAAGACAGGGATCCATCTGAGCTTATTGATGGTGTGCAACCTTACGTGATTCCCGAACAAGACAAAGTTATAATCAGAGAAAATATTGTTGAAGCTGTGATCCATGCTCCTGAATTAATAAGGTAGAGAATATTATTGCTAGTGATTTGTCTGTTGGGATTCTAACCACTGTCGATGAGTGTCTATGTATAAGGAAGGGGATGTTTGGGGGGTACCTAATACTTCAATACCATAAGAAAAAATTAGCAAAACTGAAACAACATGTCGAAAATCAATGAAATACTTATACCACATTTGTGATCGGTCATGCTTACCATAAGCAGCCTCTTATTACTGGTTATTACTGATAGAAAACATTACACATGTACATGTAATTACATTTGTATTTCAGTACAAAGTTTAGAAATAAATTTTATTAGTACAAACTTACTTTACATATACTGGTACATATGGCATGCACCCTGAATGTAAGGCAGAGGGCATAAAACAGCAATAAGGCTGCAAATTAATGTTGGTGGACCTGTTTGCCACCAGTTCACCAATATTATTTTGACCTAATTATAGTGTATTTCTTTGTGCATTTTTGCCAGGGGAATTTGACTTTATAATGTGGTCAAAAATGTTAAGACCTTTGGAGTATTACATTCTATTAGTAAAACTGGAACCTTCCCTCCCCCAAATACCTTATTATAGGAAATTAACACTCCATGAAATTAAGGTATTGGAAATTAACGCGACTTAAATTAACGCGAATTTAATGGAAAACGACTTTCGAATAAAGAAAATTAACGCGAAAAGGAGGTAGAATTTCATAACAAAGGAAATTAACGCAATTAAGACACAGTTGGTGGTGACAACTGGAACAAATTTATTTCAACACTGGATGCAAAAAAATTCAAAACTGAACAAAACTGAGCTGAGATCACTTCTGACAGCGACAACAATGAAGATGAACTCGAAATATTGTAAACCTTCGCCTTAGCTTTTGTCAAAGATGAAAAATAAAGGGTAAATGGAAAGAAAGAAAGCTTGTAGTTAATGTTTTTTAGGTGTCAAGAATGTCTTGACAGGTTCCAAAATTGGGGTTAAAATACTGGAAATTAGGAGCGCAGAAATTAACGCTGCAGTTAATTAACGTCGCGGAAATTAACGCTAAACAAAATTGACGCGACTTAAATTAACGCGAATTTTGCCGATTCGCATTAATTTCATGGAGCGTTAATTTCCTATAATAAGGTAATGCTGAAGTTTGAGCAAAATGGGTGGAAATGATTTTCTGGAGGGGGGGGATGCAACATTGTTGGGTAGGGGATGGGGTCAAAAAGTTATCAGTAGAATTAGACTCCTATGTAATAATTTACTTGAAAGAGTTTTTCAAACTGTCCCAAGTTCTTTTGACCTCCATTGCATTTGCATCTTTGATGCTGAAAATGTCAAACTACTATGGTTTGCCCCCTTCTCCCTGCACTAACAGGGTTTGACATCAGTAGTTGTTGTATGTTTTTTTGAATGTTGTATAAGCAGCATTGAAAGAATAACAACATTACATTTACATGTTCACTGTACATACTGTAGACCCAAAACGGTTCATTGTGCCAAGTTAGGGTTGATGTATTATGGTGTTGCGTTAAGGTCTTGACCTTTTAAGATTATAGTTACAGAACATGTACAGACTGTACCTCACTGTTGATTGATTTGAACTTTTCTTCAACTGCTTTGAAAAGGCTGAGTCAGTAAGAGCCGGCTGCTGGCTAATTTCACTGGCTGAAAAAAAGAGCTTACCACTGGTTCAAATTCCCCTCTGGAAAGCATTGGGTGATTTTGAAGGTGCAGTTGAGTAAAAAAGCCTGCTTGTTGACTTACAGTCTGGCCTGTTTAGCTTTTCTTTAGCAACACTCCTGACTTGGTACAGCTATATGGAAACTGCATGTACTTGGGCCATAAGGAAATAATTAACAAAATAATTGAAAAAAGTCATGGCATTGTTCTCAGCTCAAACAATAGTCCTGCTGCTTCCACTTTCATTCCAGATTACAGCTGACTGTATGTGTGAGCCAAATTCTTCGCCATGACTTTCCTGACAAATGGCCAGGAGTTATCGACAAGGTGAATGGATACCTGGCTGAGAACAGTCGAGCAACTTGGATGGGGGCTCTGCTTACTCTGTACCAGATTGTCAAAAAATATGAGTAAGTTCAAATAATTTATACAGGGCTGTCAAAAAGTTTTTAAGTAGCAGGCTGATAATGAATGGTAGGCGGCTTGGAAACTCACACCAAAGGCACAAGTTCAGCACAGCTGAGGCATCTAGGGACATTAAAAATTTTTGAAATTTGGAGTCTCGGAAATGGCATTTCCAGAGCTTTTCAAGAGGTATTTTCCACCGCGGACGCCATGCTGTTTCATCCAAATACACGTAAGACTGGGAACAATGCCTTCGAAATGTCCCAGGCATTCCAAGACATCTCATAGTTTGAACATTTCACAGATCTAAACCTGTTTAAATATGTGTTCAATGTCCTTCAAAACTGGGAAACGGATGCTCTATAATTTTATTTGATGGTGATCAATTTTTGTTAGTAGTTATGGTAGAAGGAGATGAAAGTAGCCGGCAGTTTTGGCCAGCTAACGGCACTTATTGACAGCCCTGTTATATTTCCCTTTACAACACATACAGTGTACTTGTATGCTCCTTAACCCTTTTAGCCTAGAAACCACAATCATCACCAAAAGTGTTGGGAAGGCTGCTACTTTTCACTTCTTTTTTTCCTTCTTCCCCTGCCCCTGGCCCAATGTTGAGGAAAACGTTAATGTTTGTGCACGTAATTGTTCTTTTATATCCCAACATTGAATAAGGGGGACCGGGGATTTAAAGCAAAAGAGAAAAAGATATTTTTGAGGATTAAAATGGACTAGTGTTAAGTTGTACAACCTTCTTAACTACTTTTTCCTGGGATTGTAGTTTGGAGTAGTGGTTTTTTATTCTATTTAAAATAATTTCAAAAAGTAACCAAGTTGCCAGTAACAGTGTGAGAATTAAGGAAACTTCTTTTGAAGGTTTTTTGCTGTAGTTTATGAAATATGATTGGGTTTTTGTTGTACTTACATGTGTACATGTAGTGTTTGGGAGTCAAATTATTCTAAAACTCTAACATCAGGATACATCTTCACACTGTTCATTTCCCATATCTTTCCTTTAATAGTAGGCTGATTTAGCAACAGAACGGGAACATCAGTTGGTGTGTGCAAATAAAAAACTTGCTTCACCAATGGCAAAGTAGCAAATTGAGCACCAGAAGTAGCATACAGTCCTTTCTGTGCACTTTCCGGTCGTCAACTGAAGTTCCTGATCCAGGGATCTATATTCGACATTGCCCTTTGCACGAGTAAGGTTTTGCTCAACCACAAAATCTTTTCAAAAGTTCCTGTATGGTATCATGTTCATTTTGCCTGTATTCCGATTATTTCTTATCCGCCTAAAGAATCAAGAATAACGGAGCATAACTGCAATGAAATCATAAGTTTGGCTCTATCTTTGATGGTTCAGTATTTTCCACTGACCACAAAACGAATGCAGGCTCAATTTTCATGTCATTAGATGTTGACATTTTTCATTTTTGTGAAGAACTGCTTTCACCTGCCATTTGTACACTTTCGAAAAAGTTCTTCAACTGAAGAAACTTTTGAGGTTGACTTGTGGCAAGTCTAGGGCCACAATTGCAGAAAACATGACAGCATTCCTCAAGATGTGGCCTTTTAGAAGGTGTTTTACCGAAAAAAAACGGCTGCCTTATTACTTATACAAGAAAACATGTAAGTGCACCTTCTTGTCTTCAAGGCAAACTAACAGACCGTGGCTTGATTTTGTGTCCAGACATAATACAGTATATCCCCGCTGTCCACTGAAGTCACAGAGTCTACTTTTCAGTTTAGTTAAAAACCTTTTCTTAATATCTCAGACAGAAATAAAATATAAATCAGATATGTTCAAGTTGCACACAAGTTTATCACCATTCACTCTTTAATTCTGCACTCTTGTCTGGTCAACCCAAATTGTAACCAGGTAAGAATGCCATCAAGCTTGCTTGTCCGGTTTATGACTCTGTTATAAAATGAATATCGATCCCTGCGTTCTGTTGCTACATGTTATTCAGCCTAGTGGTTAGGAGAATCTGTTTAAAAATCAAGCCTTTTTTTCATGTACTTGGTGATCATTCCTTTATTCTCACAACCTTTTATGTCTGACTTGGCAGTGATACTCTGCATTGTTTACGCTGTATTATGACCAGCTCTTATATTTGTCTTGCTGGCTTATTTGGTTAGAGCACTGCACCAGGATCGCAGGGGTCATGGTTTGAATCCCGGCAAGCCTGAATTTTTTCAGGTCTTCTTTTTGCATCTGGATAAGTTGTGTCTTCATCTGCCTTAATCTTCTTTACATTATTTTATGTATTTGTTTCATTAGATAGTTGTTATTTGTACAGTGTACATATACATGTAAGAGGTAAACGGGTGAAACGTCAATCTTTTATTAGTTACATGTATCTATGTCACAGGTCAAAATTAACTTCAGGGTAAAATGTTTTAACCTAGGTTGATTCCCTAGCCATTAGGCCAGGAGACAAAGGAAATTGAGAATGAACCTAGGTTTAAAAATTTTAACCTTAATTTAATTTTGACTTGTAACATCTACATGTAATTATGTCTGGATGAAAAAGAGGTGTATAAATGTATGTACTTTTTTAAAGAATGGCATAGGTGTAATGTTAAATCCACTAGTTTGTAATGCATAGGATTTTGCTTTCTTTTAGGTTTAAGAAGCCTGATGAGCGCCAAGTTCTCCACAGAATCATGCAAGTTCTTTTACCTCAGCTGTACTCAAGATTCACCATGGTCATAGAAGATGGTTCACAGCCATCAGTAGAAATTCAAAAACAGATTCTCAAAATATTTTTTGCTCTCATTCAGGTTAGTGGTTGTTTGAAAACAGATTTACATGTATACTGTAAACTGCTGCTTGTAAGCCCCCTTGTTGTAGGCCCATCTATATGAAAACAAAATGTCCAAGTGGGCTGCTTTAAATGGAATAGAATGTGTTTAAGAAATCAGAATTATTTTAGAATCACACTGTTATTCATTTATTCCAATTTTTTGTCACAACTTTATTACCAAGTTATTTTCTGTCTCAGTGTACCATGCCTGTAAATCAAACATAGTGGAGAGAAGTCATTATGTCACCTTGCCATGGTAGCAAAATTTCTGGACGACAACAAACCGAAAAAGTCACTTAAAGAGTGAATATGCACTGTTTCAAGCTTCATCGATCTTATTCAATTTCATTTAACTTATCAAATGTTGGGGAAAATTTCTGGGGTTGAGTCCAAAAGGACTGATCTACTGTAAGTTTAGTAAAACGTATAAGAAATTTTTGTGTTGGGGTCACCTACTCCATAAATTGGGCGCATGAAATAAGGACGTTTCATGTCACAGTTGTGCACGAAATGTACAAACAAGCATGATGCATGTGCAAAGTTGTTGTTTTGCCAATCTACATGTAAACCTATTGCTTTTTTTGCCATCCTCATTTCCGTCACCATCCTTGTTGCTTAAGCTCCCAATTGTTGTGGTATGTTACCATGGTAACATGATGTCACACTTCTCCTTTGTATTAAGATATCTCACAGTGGACAAATACTTATGATAAAATATTGTTTTGCAGTATGTGCTTCCAATGGAAGTGATCACCGCACAATCATTTGGAAAGTGGATGCATGTATTTCAAACTGTGGTTGCAAGAGATGTTCCACAGGTCAGAATCTCTCCTTTATAAAATTTAAATCTTACAATGGAATTAATCTCAACTGTCCATTTTGTTACAGCTGTACTTGTATGTACACTGTTGTTGTAATTTTGTCTATTATTGAGAGAGGTTTTGGAAATCATTGTAATGATACGTTACTACTGTTAATTGATGGCTATTAATCAGTAGAGTTGCATCTTATAATAAAGTGTGATTTTTCAGGTGGCATTGGAAGGTGATGGAGAGGAGCTGGCCAAGCTCCCATGGTGGAAAGCCAAAAAGTGGGCTTTACATATTCTGTGCCGAGTTTTTGAGAGGTAAATAAAAAGTAATGCTTTGCACTGACATACAGTACATGTAAACTTCAACAAGTGAGTCTAGACTGTGAACAGTCTCTCTTGTTCTTCAGATTTTGTGAGATTAAGTGCAAGCATGTGCCAGCTACCATCAGCAGGCACATGGTTATTTTCATGTCCTGCATGAAAAAAGAGAGACTGCTGATAGTCTAGAGTGAGTCTTGATCAGTGGATAGATAAAAAATGTTCGAAATGACTTGGTGTAAATGTAAAAATTATTTATCATGGTGGTGATAGAGGGAACTAAGTGAGGGATCAAGGGCGGTAATATTCAATAATGATTATACTTGATTTGAAATGGAAGTTAATAAAACTTTATCCTCAGGAATCCAGGGGCAGATAGTCTGAACATCAGGATTTTTATGGGTGAATGTGGCTGAAAACTTTTGCCCATGAAAATCCTGTCATATTTCTGACTAGCTGCCCCTACTTTTGTGGGGACAATAACACTGCTGTTGTTTTGTAACACTAAAATGGAAAAATCTATGGATTGCCACTGATTTGATTTCTAGGTATGGAACACCTGGCTCTATAACTAAGGAATATGAACAATTTTCAGAGAATTATTGCAAACATTTTTCAGGTAAGACAGTTCTGAATTAGCTAAGTGTAATGTTCAGTGTTATTGAATCAGCATATATGTTTTGAAACTACAGCTGTAGCTGAGTGTTTTTAATTTTGATAAACCACAAACGAAATGCATGTATTGTACTTGCAAATAAGGATGTGTACATTGTAACTGGCATTATTAACAAGATGTGACCCAGCCCCTTTGAGCTACATTAATTGTACTCATTGGTTTAAAACAGGACAGTTGTGTTCTGTATCTTTGGACACTTGAAATTGGCCTACCCGTCGTGGCCTGATTTGGAGTCTTGATGTCATTTCTATCAAAATCAACTTGTTTTTCTGCTTCTTAAATGATAACAGCTTTCTTTTCTGTTTTATGTAGCAAGTGTGACACAGATTCTCCTTAAAGTCTTGGATCAGTATAGACAAAAAATGTTTGTTGCTCCACGTGTTCTCCAACAGACAATTAACTACTTAAAAAATGGGTCAGTATAATTATAAATCATGTCGCAAGTGGTAGAAGGGATGTGGAACCATAGGAGCTGATATGAGCAGTTCAGGGGTGGATGGGCTAGCATAATAATAGATGTACAAGTACATGTACAGTATGTTGAATTTTTTAAATACATAATTATGTACTCAAGAAGCAAGAGTTGGTTTCAGCTACGTCTCAAGCAACTCTTACGCTTCTTTTGTTCTTATCAACCTCCTGTGTGCATCCATAACTCGATGGTAGCATGCTGCACTTTTACCATTTCCTAATTTTCACATCATCATGTATTTAAAAAATTCACATACAAGCACTTGTACATGTAATGTGCTAGCCTGCATTAAAGAATTAATGATCTATGGACTGTTTGAAGTTTGTGATAAAAATCAAAATTTCAGTGAACACTTCTACTGTCTGTCAAACTTTAAAGAGAACATTTTTATTTTGATATGTCAAACAGTGTCTAGTTCAAGTAATTATGTACATGCATGCCATAATCTTTTTATAATTTATTTGGGTACATTCTAGTTTGTTTAACTTGTCAAATAGTGAATTAAAAAAATACTACTAGTAATAATAATAGTAATGAAATTAATAATTATTAATAATAATAATAACATTATTGTCTTATTTCAGGATTTCAAATTCCCTCCACTGGAAAATTATGAGACCTCGTATCCAAGTAAGTTTTTGACAATTTATTTTGTTGAATAACTAAAATAGCTGGGAAGTAATTAACATACTGTATTTTTGTGCTTCGATGTGGATAAGCAAGGTTTTGGTTATGTCCTCCTGCTAATTTGCCATTGTGTACATGTAAACTGGATCCCCACTAATATGGCCACTGTTTATAAGTAAATTAATGAATATTTTTATACTTGGTAGTAATTAACAAGGTGGTGTTATCAACAGCATGTGCTTAGTGGAGGGGCAAAGGATTGATTCCACTGTACTTAAAAATTTTATGCAATAATGTAGAGCTTATTGTTCACTGTCTTTGTAACAGGCTATTATTCAGGAAGTTGTTTTTCCCTTGATGTGTTACACAGAGGAAGATGAAGAGCTTTGGCAAGAGGACCCTTATGAATTTATTAGAGTTAAATATGGTAAGTGCAGTTGACATCAACCTCAAGTTTCGATTTAATCCTTCAGGTGCAACCTGTTTACATTCAACTGTGGCCAACATCAAAATTCAGGAGAATTTCAAAATTTATTCCACTTTTAATAATCATACACGTTATAAAAGAAATACAGTTGAACCTCCATTAAGCTATCACCCTCTATTAAGCGGCCAGCAATCAAAGTCCTGAAATAGTTGTAGAAAAGAACAGGAAATTAAGCCTCTCTTAAGTGACCAGGGCCTTTTGGTCGTCCCAATGAGAGTTCTTTCATTGTTGTCACCCCTATTAAGTGGCCATCTCACACTTGATACACCTAGTTTCGGTTTATTTCAAGAATACGATGAAGGAAAATACAGTCTGAGATAGAAGGTGATGACTGATTCTACTCCTGTTGCATGTTTGTTTCAAAATAAAGAGATGTTTCTGCTAAAGGCTATGCTCATGTTATGCTTATTTATGACAAGCCTCCATTGAGTGGCCCTTGCCAGTACCTAGAGGGTGGCTGCTTAATAGAGGTTTAACTGTAGTACTAAATAGTGACATTCTAGAGTGCTGCTAAAGAGATGTCATTTAAATGGCATTACTATAGGATTTTGTTTACCATTTCCACAACAATAGCAAGCAAACAACATTATCAACTTTTTAACAGCATGAACTTTGCAAAGCAGACATAACTTAAAATAGCAATACATCATATACATGTAGCTAATTGAGGTGGGTAGGAAGAGCAAGATATATGGTTTTAAAATGTACTGGAAATTGCATGAAGTTGCCACTGCATAATGGCACAAAATCCAGGAGGTTACAGCTAAAGAACTGAAATTACAGTCATGGTTATTGTGACAATAATTATATTTTCAAAATTTTTTGTTATAATTATTATTATTATCAATGAGTGAAGATGTCAAAGGGTATGAGTTTTCGGTCTCAGATTTCAGAATATTGCTGAACGTTGCATTTCAGTCAGAAATTTACACTATCCATGTAAAATATCCTTGGTTGTTTTAATTATTTTCATCAGAATGTCTCTTTTTCTTCTTGTGTCCACAGATATTTTTGAAGACTTTGTTTCCCCAGTAACTGCAGCAGCTACTCTTCTTCACACTGCTGTTTCTAAAAGGAAACAAGTCCTCGATCCAACCATGGTGTTCTGCGTGCATTTATTGAACATCCCTGCAGAACAGCGTGATCCTAGACAGAAGGATGGAGCTCTCCACATGATTGGAACATTAGCTGATGTGTTAATTAAGGTATTGTTTTTTCCCTCCACTTTTTTATGTCTATGTTTAGTGCTCACCTACTCGTAGTGTACAAAAACATCCAGTCCTTGTACAAGGATCAGGGAAGAACGGTTGTTTTCGCAGGATAACCTACTCGCCCACTAACCAAATATAATGGAAGGCGTTACCAAGGGATAACAAATCTTACTTCTCTTCCCAATTTTGTTGAGCTTATTAAACACCTTATTCCTTCAAGAGTTCAAGCCCCAATCCTCCTTCCATTAGAATTGTTGTCCAGATAACCCCGCTTGTCCGCAAAATTCCATGGATGCCATTGAGACCATAATGTGTATGGATATTAATTTTTTTGGCAATCACCCCACAGAGATAGGAGGGAAGTCTTAGTCTGTAGTAGCCCACCTGTAGCCACATCCTCCCCCAGCAAAGGAAAAATGAAGAGAGGGAGCGTTCCTCTCTCTGTTTTTCTTTTGTCAGGGAAGGGTGTGGTTAAGTCTGTAGTCATTGCCATTATTACTTGCTCTTCGTTTTTCAGAGAAAAATGTACAGGACACAACTTGAAAGCATGTTAGTGCAGCATGTTTTTCCTGAGTTTAAAAGTCCTCTGGGTTATCTCCGAGCAAGGGTAGGTAAAGAAAAAAGAAACATTGCCCCAAGTGACTGACTATGATCAGTTTACTGTGTGATACTTTCAAGAAGTGATAGGGTGTGATCATGATTTATGCCTTTAACAAATTAATAATTAACTATTATTGAATGAGGCTGAGTATCATCTGAAGAATTATGGAGATCAAGGTGGATGTTATCTGCCAAGGCTGTAGGACAAGGCGGACAACACCCTCCAAGATCTCCATAATTCTTTACAAGATACGAAAGCTGAATTCAATTATAAATTCTTTTACAATAATTCATTCAAAATAATTCCTAGTTTAAAAACAAGAAAAAATATGCTTACCTCCATCAATGTTACATTCATCTTTGATAGTGCATGTTAATCGACAAGTTTAGGAGATAAATGTTGTTCAGCCCAGCAAATATTCTCCGAATAGCGGAGGTCGTCCTTCAAGTTGTCTTCTTGCTGTTCTTGCTATGTGTTTAGCCAATAGTTAGCCTATTTCTTCCTCTTGAAATGAGTGAAATGTTCTACACCATTTTTGTACTCCCTACCAAAACAACTCAACCTTATCCCCAGGTCTTCTCAGTTAATGGTTCAATAATCTGGCAATTTTGCTGCACTGTTGACATCATCGGTTCACATATCACAAAATTCTTCCAAATTTGGTCAACAATAGCTGGTTATGATGAATTATCTGGGGGATTTTAGCCAATCAGAAACAGAGAAATATTTAAAATGAATAATAATATTATTTGAGGCATGAGGACAGTAAGAAAGCAATTTTTTATGTTGTATTGATATTTTTTAATAATATCAATAAATTATTAATAATAATTATGATTAATATTTAAATTATTATTAATTTTTATTATAAGTGCCTGCTTCTTATCCATTTTCTAGCCATTTTATTGTTAGAATGTACACATAGGTTTTCACAGATAAATTAATAATAATACATTTTATGTACACAAGGTCACATTTAATTCTTGCATGTTAGTACAATGTACATCCAATTATTTTTTTTGATGCTTTGGAAGGTAGTTGTTGTGATTTTATACTGTTACCTGTTAGTTATGGAAAATTGACAAATATTATTTCAGTAACCAGTCTAATAATAATAATAAAGGAATAATATTTTTCTTAACAATATTTTTATACAATGTAATTGTTCTTGTAGCTCTTTAATATTATTGTTATTGTGATGTGAAACTTCTTATCTTAGGCTTGTTGGGTATTGCACAGTTTTGGAGACATAACATTTAAAGATGAAAGAAATCTTGAAATTGCAGTTAATTCTGCACGACTTTGTTTAACTGAAGACAATGATCCCCCAGTCAAAGTTGAGGCAGCCATAGCTTTGCAGTTTCTGATTGAGAAACAAGAGGAATGTAAGTGCAATATTAAATTGTTTTTGACCTTTTGAATAACTCAGCCCTGCATTATTAATTCAGTAGAAATCTGATGCAGCCCTATGTCCTAGCTGGGACAAAATGGATAAGTACACTATACAAAATTTTTTAGACCAATGCCATTAACGCCATTTTATTTTATTTCCAGTTTTTATCAAGAACCTTTTAAATAAACAAGACCGAAAAATTTTAAAGAAATTAATATCAACGGATTGCCACCCCCTGAAAGATATCGTTCCTGTCCAGAAGACTTATGTACATAATCTTAGGGAAAAAGACAGCGCTCGCCTGATACACAGCGTTTTATGAACACCTTTGTAAAAAGGTTGATTTTTAAGCTGCATTTTTTGTAATGACATACCGTACTTTTTTAAATATATATGAAGATATTTTTATCATAGTTTTTTATGTGAAGGGTTTGAACCCAGTCCATATTATTGTAACATAAGATATGTAGTTTTATCTTTTGATGAAATAAAGACTCATTATTATTATTATTATTATTATTATTATTATTATTATTATTATTATTATTATTATTATTATTATTATTATTATTATTATTATTATTATTATTATTATTATTATTATTATACTGTAAGTAAGTACAAATCTGAGACAAATAGCAGGAGAAAATAATATTGGATGTTTAGCATCATGAAACAGACAGTGCAGCTCTATTAATTTTGGCAGTGTATAGCTTAAGAGAATGTGACTAAATACAGGCAGTCATAAGAGTTACTGATTAACATCACAAGAATACACAAGAAAACAGTAATGGATGCCAGCTTTTTAAAGAACATCTACAACAAAATACATTAGATTCTGTTCATATCCCAAAACTGCACAGGAAATTAAATGGTAAACATTTTGAGGAACTTCAACACATGATGAGGGAAATATGAACCATTATTTTTAAATGAATAAAAAAGCAGTTATAATAAATCTACTAACTTATGGCTTAATCTTGTCCAGTGTTTCATTTTTCGTGTCAAACTCAGCATCATCCAACAATACTAAAATTTAATTCTTTATTATAACTATTGTGTAAGTGGATAAAGTTGTGGAGGTCGTTCATGATTTTGTTTCCACAGCTAAAAAGTACATTGAACCACATGTTCGGCAAGTTATCCTTGGTAAGTTGAATATGAACACACCATACACTGTACTACTACAGACAGTTGAAATGATCTCTGCTGAAAGGTCTTCTTACATTAAACATTCTTTAAAATATTATCTTTACTGTGGAGTTTCTTAACTACCCATACTTTTAAGCCCTAAAATACTCTCAGCTTCAAATTTCCCCTTGTTACATCAATGCTTTTTGGAATATGATCTCACAAAATAAAATGAATAACACTTTAACAATGTCTCCATGATACTTCTATAGGAAATGTATTATGGAAAACAAAATGGGAATTAAAGTTTTGATGCAAGGCTTAAGGGTTAATGTCAGAACAATTTATTGTTATTATTATTATTATCATTATCATTATCATTATTATTTTGTTACTGTATTGATCTTTCTCCTTCATCTCAGTCCATGAATGAAAAAATTTACGACTGCTTTTGTTGTGTTAGAATGCCCTTGTTAGTACAGTTTTCACATTATTATTTTTGTACATTTACTGTCTTTTTTGACATTTAAATATTTACCAGTTGTTCTTAATTTAATCTGAACCTCAGAAGGCTCTCCATCTGGTTTCAAGTTAATAAAACTTGTACAACTGTAATTTACAAGTGTAGTTATAAATGGTTTTAGAGTATGAAAACAATAGCCATACTTGTGAATAATGATTACACTTGTAAGGGTTTTATTAAATTGGCCCCTGGACAATTCTCTTTTTCTAACCCTTTCTACAGAGCTACTAAAGGTGATTCGTGAAACTGAGAATGATGACCTTACTGGTGTCATGCAGAAACTCATATCTACCTATGGTGATCAACACCAAGTTGCAAGCATTGCAGTAGATATTGCTAGAGATCTGGTATGCATACACTGTACAATGTACAACATAGACTGTTACTCTAGTAAGGCAAGTTAAATAATATTGTATCCTATGCATGTTTTCCACAACTTAACGCTAGTTTAATAAACCATTTTGATGTAAAATGGGATGTTGTTGAATCTTAGGAAGAACGCTTGAATTAGTTCTTTTGTACTTTTGCATTTTTGCAAATGTACTGCAGGGCTGTTTCAGTTTAAATGTTAGAAGTACTTTCCAGATTTGTATTTTTTGTGGCAGTTATTACAAATATATTACTGGGTTTTGAATTAAAAAATAACGATCTGTTTTCTTTTCCCAAATTATACTGATGGTATTAAATATTACTAATTTAAAGAAAACTATACAATTATTTTAAAATGTGCAGTTACATGTAGGCTGCAGGGGGCTCACACAGCTTATGCTTTTACCCATAGCTGGTGTATTGGTAATGTCTCCAAATTTTTAACACTGAAAGAAACAACCTTAGCTTTGAAATACTTACTTCAGTACTTGTTACCTTTTGCAAATTTCTCTTGTTTGACAACGGCAAGAGGTGACCTTGTTTTGATGAAAGCTTCCCTGCCTTAGCGAAAGTTAAGACAGGTTGGTTATTAGAGAGACTCTGGCAGACTCTGTGAGACAAAGTTTCTTGTTAAGAAAAGAATATGATGCTATGTCCTGCATTTAAACCTGGACTTCCAGGTTTGTATCTTCATGTGTTAGTAACTACACCACTTTTTTTGTCTCATTTTGTTTACACCTGTAGGCAGGCACATTTGTCCAGCTTTTAGATGGTGATGATAGTGACGAAAAAGCTGTGACTGCAATGGGTATTCTTAATACATTGGAAACCATGTTAAATGTTATGGAACGATCAAAAGAGGTACACATTTTAGGCGTAAATTTACGTCAGTAATACAGTCAACTATCTCCAAGACAGACACTTTTCAGGGCTGTTCCTATGAGCCGGGGGCCGGGGATTTTCCCTGGGTACTATGAGCGTGATCCCCGGCTACTTTCATAGGAAACAAAAGGAAAATAGAACCCAAAGGACTTCAGGAATAATTTAGGTTTCTGGAAAACTGCCCACCCACCCCTCCCCTAAGTTA
>OZ037997.1:15934715-16084715 GCA_964035705.1 Porites rus | reverse complement strand
CATGACAACATTGTTGCGATATTGCTTCGAATGCTTTCAACATTGTTCCAACATTGCGTCGCTGGGAAGCGCTAAAAATCGTCGTTGCGTATCGTCCCGTGTAACACCACCTTTAAGCTCTGTCTCAATACGTCTTATTATTATATGGAGGAGAGTGTTTTACTGGGAACTAAACCACTCGTAGATTCCATACGCCGCTTCATCCGGGACCCGAGTGGCGTATTTTCCGTATGTCACCTTTGTGAGTGTCGTATCGTTCAATGACGTCACGATTCCCGCCTTTTGCTTTTGTTGAATTGGTTTCTCCATATAATAAAAAGAACATTACACGTTGGCTCGAAGATATGAATTTTATGTTCGAGTGGCAAGAACAATATCTCACGAGTGAGCGAAGCGAACGAGTGAGATATTGTTCTTGCCACTCGAACATAAAATTCATATCTTCTCGCCACCGTGTAATATCCTCTATATACGTGTGCAGGTTGTTGTGTGACAGCAATGCCTTCATTTTTGATGATTTTACTGTTTGTTTCTTGTAGAAATGATGCCTTGTCTGCACAATTACATCACAGTTGACACACCTGCCTTCTTAGCAAATCCCAAGAATATGGAAGTTATATACAATATTTGTAAAAAGGTCTGGTTTAACTTCTTGTTCGTCATCATGAGATTAGATTAAAACCTCTTAAAAGTCTTCATGTCATTGGTTACAAAAGGCCCAGAAAACACTGAAAGGAAATTAGAAATCTAGCTACTAGCTTGAGCGACTGTCTTCTTTAGCTTGCTGCTCTCGCGTGACTTCTAAAAAACTTCCTCAAATGGAAAGCTTGCTCGCAAGCTATCTAGCTACAGTTGAACCTCCCTTAGCAACTACCGAAAGTGCGAAGACTTGGTTGTCGCTCACAGTAGGTAGTCGTTTACAAGAATCAGACCACAGGGCTCTCTTCCGCGAAGAGTTCCGTCGGAATACATACTTTATGGTAGACAATTGAATGCATGCAACTTCTACGTTACGATTTGTGTAGTTCCATGTTATCGCTAAAAGTTCTTCATATACTCTAAGAAGCACAGAACATAAAGCTAACATAGAGATCAGATCATGCGTCATGTGGTCGCTTACAAGTGGTAAAAAACAATGGAAAATCATTAAACCGTCAGCCCTGAAAAGTGGTCGCGGACGCCTCCAGGAGGTGGTCGTTTATGTTAACTAACAACTGTAAGGCTTCCAAGAGGAACATTTTGCTGTCTAGGATGAGTGGTCGCTTATGAAAGGTGGTCGCCTAAGAGAAGTGGTCGCACACGGAGATTCAGCCGTAGGCCAAAAACCGGTTTAACCTGAGAAGGGCTTTTACTTACCTACAGCATGTTATGTACCTTGTAGCTTTCTGGCCCCGGTTGTTCAAACTTGGATAGTGCTATCCACCGGATAAATCACTATCCGGCCGATAAGTGTTAGGGAAACCAATTAGGTTGTGAATACAGTGAATAGCGTTATCCACTTTTAAGCAACTAGGGCCACTTGTCTTTGAATCTTGTAAGGATAACCGGTTGTAGTGACTGTATCCAGTTTTAACTTTCTCAGTCTTCACATTCCACTCAGCATATGCTCGCACTTTTCTCGATATTTAGCTATTTCAGGAAGCGTATTCGGATTTTAAGACCTCAAGTCTATGAAACAACTATTGCTAGGTCATGAAGTTAGCTGTCTTTTCTTCATAACATGGTCGTAACGTTCCGGTTGTCAGTGCCATAGATTGTTATAAAACCGTCACAAATATTTACCTTTGTGATTTTATAACATGGCTGAGTTTGGTACTTTTTTAATGAAATTACTCTTATTGATATGCGTGTACATTGTTGTTATTGTTGTTATGTTGTGGTTGTTAGAATATCAATTGTATTATTAAGCTGACGTTGGAGCTATTTTTTTTCTATTCATATCAGATGATGACTGACTCATCTGCACAAGAAGATCAACAGTGTAATGCGGCAAAATTATTGGAAGTGACCATACTTCAGTGCCGTGGACAAATTGATCATGTATGACAATGGTTACTTTCTAAGTTTGAAACCTATGTTGTTCATTTCAAGTCATTATTTTTAAAATAACAAGCAAAAGTCATGTCGAAATACAGCTTTATTTTTTCTCCTCCCCTTCTAGCGCTTCTCGCGAAATGCCCCGTTCACCAATGTTATTCATTAAAAGTCATTATTCTCGAAATAGCAAGCAAAAGCCTTGTCGAAATACAGGTTTATTTTCTCTCCTCCCCTCGTTTAGCGCTTCTCGCAAAATGCCGCGTTCGCCTCGCTACACTAAACCAATTCAGTAATTTAATACAGTCAACTCTTGCCTTGTGGACACCTCCCTATTAACGACACACCTGTAATACGGGCAGCAGCTCAATAACCCGGCAAAACGACTTACAGGTCAATTTTTTTCAAGTCTCAATCCATGTCCATCCTTTCCATCTGTAGCAACAGACAACAGAAAAGAGTTTCAATGCCTCAATATAGTTTTAAATAACAAAACTGGACCATTATTTTTAGGAATTCAGTTGACGCAAAGACAGGTTTTAGCTGTTTTAGCTTGCCATAGCCCCTTTAACCCTTTAAACCCTAAAATCAAAATTGACATTCTCATTAACTGTCCCTGTACTTTTTCAGTAGTAGTAGTAGGGAGAATTTGTTGAAATATCAATTAGACTCATCTTCCCTGATCATGTACTCAATTCTGATGACCACTCTGTTTTACAAAGCATTGATATTACAAGGAGAAATTTGATGCTGATCTCTCTTAGGGCTTAAAGGGGGTACTAATCCGCAGTCCCAAGGGTGTTTGCAATACCAGAAGTTGAATGCAAGAGGACTGGTCACTTCCGAGCTTGCTCCCTTTCATTTACAACACTAATCAACTCGTTGCGTACATTTGCATTCATTCTTGAAGCCAATCAAAGAACGTCCTCCTACACTCATTAGTTTACATTTAGCCTGTCAAATTTCTCCCTGCCTTTGCACATTTGCCTTTGTTCTGTCAGCCAATCAAATTGGAACATTCTGGAGACCTTTACTCCCCTCTGCAAAATAATCAAACTTCTCCCCTCCATACAAGAGTATCTCCGCCCTCCAAATCAATCAAGCTACTCTCTTGCAACCGCGTTTGGCTCTACGCAATAAACCAATCAAATTACCCTCTTCAGCGCGTGTTAGCTTTTACTAACAAACCAATCAAATGAAGCAATCAAATAAGGAATTTAGGAAGACTGTCCTGTGTACAGTACTGTTGACTATTTGATTTTGCTTGTTGTTTTCTTTCAGTGGCTTCCATTCTTTGTGGAAGCAGCTCTGGAAAGGTTAACAAGAGAGGTGAAGGAGAGTGAACTGCGAACTATGTGCTTGCAAGTGGTAAGACAGTACCCACAATGATTATATATGACTATTTTCATGATCCTTAAGGAGGCCATAGAATTGGCTATGCTTAGCATTCGCCACTTTTGAAACGAGGAGACTCGGCCGAGCTAACTTTCGGAATCCGGGAAATTTTAGCTCGTCGTATCCTGAATCCGGAAATTTTTGCTTGTGTAATCCGGAATGTTGGGCTTTAGAATCCAGAATCCAAGTTCTGTTGACAATGAATGTGGTATCCAGTGCCTGGAATCCGGAATCCACGGCATGGAATCCAGAATCCAAGACTGTGTTTCCTTGGGAGTCGCAGCGAAAGCTACCAGTGTGAGCTGATTTCAGGGACTTCCAAGCAGGCTCCTCGGCACGTCATATCGCATAGTCACGAAATCTTAAGTGGCAAAGAATGCTAAGGCAATTAAAAATTGTTAGCAGATTTACATTTGGGAAAAACTGACAGTCGACCAACTCACACTTGATAGCAAGGAAAAGAAATTTGACTATCCTAGAGTGCGGAAGACTTTACTCTCTTGATCTAGTAGAACAGTATTGTGTACAAATTTACAATCAAAACACGTTTGGACCTCTGGTCTCGTAAATCAATCGAAATTGCGCCCATGGCATCAAAATCAATCACAATTTACCACTTTAGAAAAGAGAGAAAACTGGGCCGAGTTAACTTTCGCAAAGATGTCTTGGTACAGGAGAAAAACTGGCCAAAAGCTGACTGGCGCGTCCCCAGTAACGATCCCAGAAGTCTTTGCGAAAGTTAACTCGACCCAGTTTCCGTCTCGTTTGTAAAGTGGCGAATGGCTAAAGCAAAACTGCAAATAACTGTTAGTTATAGGTCAACGTCACGACAAAATCTTAACTACGGTCGGACATGATGTCCTGACAAAGTTAATCCTAAAGGCTATCGTTTTGTAGGTGAATAAGATTTGCCTTAAGCGGCACATGTGAATTGTCTTACCTGCGAAATAACATTACTGCGGCGGATATTTGGCAGAAACGAGTTTATCTGAGAATTCTATATGTGAATTGTCGTACCTTCGAACAAGAGAGAATAGATCATCCTCTCTTGCTTCGAAATATCATTATATTAGAGTTATCAGTCTACCTGTGTTTAGGCGTCTTTGATTAGGTCCGACCACGTTGTTGTTTTGTCGGACCAACATGGACATATGTCATATGACATATGCGAGGGTCGTTCTTCATTTGAAGGGGGTTCTTTTGTTACAGGGTGTAGCAGGCTTAGTATACAACGCACCTCTCTTGTTGGACATTCTGGAGAAGTTACACTTTCCAAACACCCAAGAAACAGTTACAGCCCAGTTCTTTTCTCAGTGGATTAACGACTATGACTGTTTTTTTGGGTAAGTTTAGAGTACAGTTGAACCCACCGTACGTCAACCACCCTTTTCGTTCGACTAAATAAATGTGCCATTTCCGTGTTCCAAAAGCGCTCACTTTCTAAACGAGGCTAAGTACAAAACTTTTCTTTTGAAAATAGATTTTTTCCCCGAGAATGAAAAGTCATTTTCTTATCAATGGCTTTACACTTAGCCGAGACTGCAAAACAGTCCGTATTTTTGCGTATTCAGTACGCGCAAACAGTTAAACAAAAGGTCTTCAGCGAGGCTGAAAAGGGAGAACGAGACTGAAAGAGACGCTTGCCCGAAGGGCGTGTGAGGCTCGCGCGCTTCGCGCGGGTGAAACTCCTACGCAACCTATTGAGAAAAAGAAAACGAGTGTTTTGCAGTCTATACTTAGCCTCGCTGTGGCAACTCGAAAATGGCCTATTTTGGTGATTAAAAATGAAGAATTCAAACTGACAAACAGCCAAGCTTTTTTTCTTGAAAGTCGTTCAAAGTGCTTAAATGAGCGTTGAAGCGAAGAGGGTGGTATCCACCAGGCCCCAGTTGTTCAAAAGATGGAGAGCGCTATCCAGCGGAAAGTGCAATTGGTTTCCCTAATACTTATCCACCGGTTAGTGATTTATCCATTGGATGGCGTTGTCCAGCCTTTGAACAACTGGGGCCAGATCTGTAGTCAGAATTGAGCCATTATTTTTAATCACAATGCTGAGGAACGCTTAGTATCAACCTGTCAAACTATGCCATTTAATTTAATATGCATAGCCTGCAAGCGAGCTCTGTGTCTCCCCCCCCCCCCCCCCCAAGCCCTCAGTCTTATTGACTGAGTTTACAATGCCCTTTTAGCTTGCTTTCAGACGTCCCATACCCAAGAAAATGGTAGCCTTTGAGCGAGCGCTCAAAAGGTGGGAGGCGGGGTGGGGAGAAGGCACTTTAAGTGTACTTTCTGCGGACTTACTCAAGTGGGTAATAGGGTTTTAAAGCAAAGACATCTTTGAGCAATGCAAGTCAACCGGAAGTGGACTTGTTTAAAAATCCGACCGTGGTTTCGCCTACATTTTAGGGCAGGTGGCCTTTGTAAGAGTAAAGGCGCTAACTATTACGAAATTGGCAGCGTCAAGATAATAGTTAAGAGGAAAAAACTCACTTCCGGTTGACGTGCGTCCCTAAAAAATCTCAAGGTAATGAATAGGTTTCGTTATTTATTATTATTATTATTATTATTATTATTATTATTATTATTATTATTATTATTATTGTTATTGTTATTGTTAAAATTATAACCCTAACAAAATTCTCAAATCTGATTGGCTATCAACTGTCCTGATTTCAGCACTACTAGTACAGTACGCGTGATGCCTAAGTAACTGGACATAACGCAACATCACGCGCTCTTAAATAGCTTATTATTGTTGTTGTTGTAATTACTATTATTATTATTTTTATAATTTTTTTTTTTTTTGCAGTATTCACGATCGTAAAATGTTTGTGTTGGGTTTCTGTGCACTAATGGATCTTCCGAAGGAGATTAGACCACACTCTTTATTGCAATGCTCGGGCCAGATACTGCCAGCCCTGTTAGTGTTATTCGCAGGTCTAAAGCGGGCGTATGAAAGTAAGTGTAGTTTACCTTTCCATGAGCAAATATCTGATAACAAAGGCCTCCACTGAGCTCAGCAGCTTTAAGTAGCACCCTATATAATTAAATTGTACATTCTTAAACTTTCCAATTAAACAGAATTAAAATTCAATACCAGCTGAGTCTGTTTTCATGTCGTCTTGTTCAAACGATGGAAGATGGAGACGGTCATGTGGAATCATCTCTACGGCGATGCGGGGTGATTCTTTTGATCGGGTGATCGCAATCGCCAGGGTAGAAATAAAGTCCATAAGTAGACTGGTTCCCATATAATCGTCCCATTCCTCCCCAAAAATCAAGGCGATCGACACAATTCAAACGATTAATTAAAACCAGCCTTCAAAAGGACACGCTTTCTCTATCAGGTCAGATTGAGTCGCTCTCCACCATTTCCAAGCCCGTTTTCAACCAGTTGGCCTTTCATTTTTCAAGTCCCTCGCCATCTAAATGCCAGCGTGTCAGGTGGTTTATTGGACACCACCTTTAGATTCCAGGACTAGACAAGTCCTCTTCTGCTAGCAAAATGATAAACCTTCTAATATTTGATAAATTGTTTTCGTCACTACGACATTTTCGCTTAAACCTGTAGTAGAAGGACGCTGTTTCACGCGCGCGCATTACTTTGTATTGAGAAAATCTGGTTCTCGTAGTCGTCCTCGTCTTAAAATCTGAGGGTCGGTTATCAAACAAAATCTAAAATGGCTTGGAACGTGGTTTTGTTAATCACGGGCTAAACTCCGTTTACTTAACTGGCTCTAAAGGTCTCGTCTTAGACGACACGACAATCCTTAGATCGACGTATTTGAGAACCTTGTAAAACGAGGGCTGCCTCTGTCTTTTTTCAGGCCAAGCTAATGATGACGAAGAAGAGGATGATGACGAAGGAGAAAGTGACGAAGGTGAGTTTTATTACCCTTATGACTGACACGTCATGAAACGGAACACAACATCGAAGAGAAAAGGTTTAAGGATCTGAAGTACGTACCACCCAACGTCGTGTAAAGGAGGCCATCGCCTAAATAAAACGGTCCTTTCCTAAATCGGGACGAGAGGACTGATCGCCACGTCTTTTCTTTCCTCTTAGATGAGCTGGCGAGCGATGAGGACGAAATCAATGAGGACGACGTGCAATACATTGAAGGTCTTGCTCAGAAGGTACTCATTAGAATTATTTTGAGATTGGAGTACTTTAACCTTTTAAGCCCCAATATCCACATATAAATTCTCTATACTCATCTTCATACATTTCCTTGAAGAATTAGTTGAGAGAGTTTGATAATAGATCAAAGCATTTTCTCTTTAGTGATCAATTCATAAACTCTCACAACCATTCTCTTGGCAACATATGGATATTGTTAGGAGAAAATTGGGACTTGAAGGGTTAAAGAGCTGTTCGTGCAATGTAGATATGCTCCTGATTTAGCCAAATTTAGCCGCTGGGAACTCTCTATAGAATGGAGCGTAGGGACCAGCCTGTTCCAGGCTGCAACATAGTAATGTGCTGAAATCGTGAAAGCGGATGCGAAAAGGCGTGCGGGTGCTGTGTAAATATATCTGAATATTAGATTCTATTGTAATTTGAGAGGGGGCCACAGGTTTGTAAGTATTCTACTGTAAAGTGGTACCCTCATTAAATAAAGTTAATATTATTGCAGTCAACAAGTCTATATAGTAACAAACTGATAGATCTCCATTTGTTACAGGCTGCTGATCACTTGGATGATGAAGAGGATATTGAAGACGAGGAAACAGCATTGGCAAACTTCACAACGTCAATAGACAATGACGAAACTGATGAATACATCGCCTTTAGGACTTCACTTCAAGGTATGACTGTTTGTAACGACTTTTCCGTGCTCGTGTTCCATAAAAGCTCCCTTTCAATAAAGGCCTCATGCCTTTAACCTCCTTCGCCCATTAGAATGGGGGTGTAACGGTTCTTTCGTACTCCCCCAAAAGCTTCAGTCTCTCCCCTCTCTAGGTTTCTGTTAAATTAACTTCAGACCTGACCTTTAAGCAGAAATTGTGTCATGATTACTTTGATTAGAGCACAAACAAAAAATTTCTTCAAACTATTTTGTTCTTATTCATTTGGAATTGAAACGACAAATACGTTCATACACTCCCGTAGTTCCCTCGAAAACCATACCCGATTCCAGACCAAAATGGGCAAAGTCTATACCCGTTTTCAGACGAAAAAGGCCCAAAAACCATACCTTTTGGGGCGGCATATACCTATATGGCTTATATAAGGGAGTAATGTGGAAAAGCTTTACAGAGCATTTACGTTAAAGGGACAGGTTCACGGTCAAGCGTATGCTCATTAATTAAATTACTATTTTCTAATTTATTATTAATTCTATCGGTTAATAATCCCACTTTTCACAGTAACGTGAAGTAGGATGGAGGAGTACTAAAATTGTAGAAAAAATTAGTGGATTATGCCAACACTACCAACCTTGAATTTATTGTTGACCTGAAGGTTTTATTCCATGGTTGATTAATTTACAGCTATTTGCACCTAAGTTGATCAAGTGACTGCCAGGGGAGTGTGCAGATTGGTTCTTTGATAACATTATGACATGATCATATTGCTTGCATAGACGATACAGCATGTCCCGGCAGAAAAAGAGCATTTTGATAAATGAGCATGCGCTGAATCGTGAACGTGTCCCTTTACATGAATGAAGAATGTATCACCGTGACTCACATTTTAGATTTAAATGTATTTTTGTGTTGTTTTTAGCACTTCAGGGTAGTGACCCGAACTGGTACACAGCCCTGATCAATGTGCTGGACGGTGAGCAGACCAGGGCATTACAGGATGTATTTGTACAGGCTGAACAGAGAAAAAACGCTTTAGGTGAGTCACGAGGACCACTCCAGCAGATCCTTTCTTTCACTTGCTCGATTTTGACTTACTCGAGAAAGACTATGTATGAATCGAATTAAATCTTTGCTGAGCATGCGCTACATGTTGGTAGGATACAGTTTCGAACCCAGGCCTAATAGCCGTACTCTTGGTACAGCGGCCTCTTTTGTAACCATCGGTTTATCGATGAATGAATGCTCACATGCACACTCGAAAAACCAGTTTGACGAGAGGAAACAAGATTGAGTATTCGAGAAGTTCTGGCTACGGCTGCTTCAAAGGTTTAACGCGATTCAGGCAGTCTCCTTTTTTCACCTGACGGGTTCTGGAAGCAGTAGCAAAATGACGTCACGTGCTAATTGCCCATTAGGGAAACTAATTAGAATATCAACCTCGTTCCCAGGGTTCTCGCTCTTTCTTCGAGAAAGTACCCTGATTGCGGCTGGTCATCCCCAAAATCTGGGGGCTAACAAGAATTTACCTAAAGGGAGGGGTTGTAAAATTATAAAATTGTCGCTGTTGTGAGGAAGACACAAAATACGCTGTTGAGCTTGTAAGCTAGAGGGGCATTACTTTGAAGTATATTGGTCACAAGAACAAGTTTATGGCCAAGGTTTTTCATATTATACACGTGCTTTTGCCCTGAAAATGGTTCAAGTCGTTGTTGACTCGCAGAAAGTAAGGTTTACGTTGAAAACTTTCGATCCTTTTTCGTAGTGGCATAAAACGAGCCCGTTTACCGATCGACTCAGAACGGCAAACTTAGGCCGAATACATCAGTAATGATTACTGCCTGAAGTTTTAGCTCATATCCAGATAATACATTAGCCCTACCCTGATGAGGAGTTCATTGTCACAGGTAGTCACATGACCAGTCACAACCAGGGTTCTTTCTCGGGCAAGAGAAAGAACCCTGGGAACGAGGTTGTTAGAATATCCTCTCAATAGAGATTTATCCAGCGCATAGACTCTGGACGAAAGTGACATCGTGGAGCAAATTTCTTGTCTGAGGAAACAACTCGTCAGTTTGAGCTCGGACCTACGGATCAAGAATTCGCGAAAAACGAGCTCATTGTGTTCTTTATAAATCCCCTGAGGATTCGCGCACAGTCGTGCTGTTCACGTTGGTCGCATGCATTATAACTCGTTAAAGTATGCGCTTGAGGGTAATGCGCCTTCTTTAGGCAGTTATAGTGAACTTCTTTCGAGCAATCATAATGCGGTCGTAGTAAAGAATGATTCCAGTGAAGACCTTGCACCTATTTTGGTTCTTTTTTTTTCTCAGAAGGCAAAAGACATCGCGAAGACAACTTATTTCTTTTTAAGGCCTCTGTACTACACACTTATTATATCGTGTTATTGTTCTGCTTGTATTCACTAGAGTCCAAGAGGATCGAGCAACAAGGAGGCTATATGTTCACAAACATGGCTGTACCACAAACATTCAACTTTGGACAGTAAGAGAAGCAACTTCAGATAACACCTTGGCTTACTCAGATGCCGGCAAGTTGAACTTGATCACTACTTGTTTGACCTATTTGAAGATTGTTGAATAACTTGCACATGATTTTGCGTCTTTATGAGAGAAGTTTATGAAATTGACCCCTGCTTTGTGTCAGCGCGGCGTGGTTGGTTTAACAATATTATTTTCTGAATTCTGACAAGGAACTGGAGCCGAAATGTGTCCGGTAGTTCTGGGATCGTCACTGGGGAGGTGCCGGTCAGTTATTAGGGAAAGCTCAGTTAAGCAACAACGACGGCGACGGCGACGGCGACGGCGACGGCAACGGCTACGAAAACGTCACTTAGAAGTGAATTTGCGCTTCTTCAGACTTTATCGCGCTTGTTCCATCTCGTCAAATATTGGCAATTTTTTTTTTGGAGTTGAGTTCTAGAGGACTGTATCAAAGTTCAGGAAAAGAAAAGGAAAGTTGTTGTCTTTGAGGCACGTCGTAGTCGTGCAGAGACGGCAAAGAAATGCACAAAAAAGCGTGATGCACGTGCAGAGTTGTTGTTTGCTAATCTAAACCTATTGCTTTTTGCCGTTCTCGTTGACGTCGCCGTCGTCGTTGCTTAAGCTTCCTATTGGCCAGTCTTTTAGACGTTAGTAACAGTCCCAGTTGTCTTTGCGAAAGTTAATTTGGCCTAGTCTCCTTCTCTTTTCTAAAGAGGCGAATTGTAATTGATTTTGATGCCATGGTCGCAATTTCCATTAATTTACCAGACCAGAGGTACAAACGTGATTTTTTTGTAAATTTGTACACAATACTGTCCTACTATATCAAGAGACTATAATCTCGCACACTCTAGGATAGTGAAATTTCTTCTCCCTACTATCAAGTGTGAGGTGGTCGATTGTCAGTTTTTTCAGAAATGTAATTCTGGTAACAGTTTTCAATTGCCTATATAAAGAGCATTCTTTGCCACTTAAGATTTCGTGAATCTGGCATATGTCGACCCGAGGAGCCAGCTTAGAAGTCCCTAAAATCAGTTCACACTGGTAGCTTTTGCTGCGACTCGCGAGGAAATCCATGACAGTCCCACGCCGTGGATTCCGGGTTCGAGGTACTGGATACGAGTTTATTGTCAACGGATCTTGGATTTCGGATTCTAATCGTAAGTGAGATTGCGGATTCCTTGAGCTGTATTCCGTATTCCAAAGCCCAGGATTCCGGATTCCACAAGCTAAAATTTCCTTATTCAGGATTCTCCAAGCTAAACCTTCCCAGATTCTGGAATCCGTATTACCGCACATAGGGCGACAAGGTGATTTTTGCCGATTTTTCTGACGCATCAGGAATCTCAGGCAGTGTCTACTCGTTTCTGTCTTTATACGCTCTTTTTGTCTCGTCACGCAACGCTACCTCCCCCTGTGTGACAAGACAAAGAACCAGGTTACGTGGGAGATGTCCTTGAAAAGGACTCTAATGGACATACCCGCAGTGACGTCATCGGCTGTTCCCACAAGTGAACGTGAGAGAAAAGTCGCAGCGAACATCGCCCGCGTGAACGCCCGATAAATTTTGGTACTCGCCTAAGAGTTTTTGGGCTGGTGACACTGCTCACGACCTTGCCAAGTCAGCATAAATTGTCAGGGTTTGTATAGGATTTGAGCGAACTCGTTAGCTCTTGGTTCCTGGGCTGGGCCCATGATTAAGGTTGTGATTGAAACTGGACATGTAGTGTGAGTCTCCATTTGAACATATGAGATCAGAACTTGGGAGGTCTAGGGAATGTATATGGGCTACTACTAGGGTGCTGAGGCAAAGACGATTTTAGCGACTGCATCAACCGGAAGTGAACTTTTACACACCTGAGCAGTGGTTTTGCCCAAATTTTCGGCCAGATTATCTCTATAAGAGTAAAAGATGCTCAGCAAATCAAGCCAATACAAATTCAGTAGCGTCAAGGCATATTAAAAGGCAAAAGGCCTCACTTCCGATGACGTCGTCGGTCGATGAAAAACGCCTTTGCTTAAGCTGCCTACTATCCCTATGTCTGAAAATGACTCTTGGTTTCGAACACGGAAATAAAAAACGGGAAGGAGGGAAAGAAGAAAATTTATTTTCCGATTCGTATAAGCTTTATTATAGCGAAGCAACGCTCATATTAAACCTATTTCAGTCGTCTATTTAATTACGAATTATTTTTATGTTAGAAAAGTTGCTGTAATTAACTTATTGTAGGACTTGATAGTTTATTGCTCATTAGAAAGTTTAGTGACTTGAAAACATGTAGAATTTCCGATGAAGAAAATCATTGTTGAAAACTTATTAAACTAAAAGAGAGAAAAGCTTCCTTGTTTCAAATTAAATTTCCCACCGCATTTGTTTACGTAAATATTATTTTTGTATAGCGGAATTTTTTTTTAACAACAAACGATGAGTTTCCAACAGCGAATTTAAACGCTCAAAACGAACCTGTCTTTAGCCGTTAATAAGCGACAAATATATATAACGGTCAAGCTTCTTTGAAATGCTTATCTGTGAATAGATCTTTGTCACACGGCGGCCATTTTGTCTCAGGAGATTTTAAAGAGCTTTCTTTATGCACGTCTAACCTCGTAGAGCAAACGGCGCTAGCCTTGCATAAACAAAGCTTTTTAAATCTCCTGAGACAAAATGGCCGGTCTGTAGTTGCGTAACTGGAAAAAAAAATTCGCTCTAACCTTCCAGCCTGACCCATAATAATACTTCTTGTCAAGCCTAGTTTTCGTTCAACATTCAAACTTCTTGCCATCAGTGCTGCGAAAGTGGAATCATGAGTGAACACATCGTTTTAATGTAGCACGCTTGCATCAGGTCCGCGCCTTTAGATTGCATACAGCGTTTCCTGCGTTACTGTTAGCAATGTTTCACGTTCTTGTAACCCCACCTACCCCCCCCCCCCCCCCACCTTTTGGAAATTGCGCGCTTAATTCGTCTGCTATCAAGTAAGCTGAAATGACTGACATGGGCGACTGGCCGGGGAGACCTGGGAGAAAGTGAACTTGGCAATCGGAATGAGGCTCAGTCTTCGCTCGTCCCCTACAATGTTTAGTTGATTCAATCAACCAGTGTAGTAGGAATATTCAAATGTCGTAGCAACATGAATCGTTTAAATAAAGCATTTTCTTGGCGCTAGACCTCACAGCATCACTGCTTATCAAACATCTCACTTAGCGAGCCGCCCCCTTGTTTTCCGTTGGCAGGTTCATCTCCTAATACACAAGATATTTCTACAGCTTCTTCTGGCCCTGCACTTTGGTCCTCTTCGTCTAGGTGAATGGAAAACTCGATAGCTCTTGTCGTACTCTTCTCAAACATAGCATAGTTTAACGTCGCATCGTAAAATAACTCCCTTTGATAGGAATGGAATGTTGAAGCTTCAAAATTGTTCAAGAAATTTCCTTTCATCACGTCGAAGCTTTTCTCTTGTCTGGACCGCGTAATTTGCGTTTTCCTTTCTTTTAATGCGAGAAAAATCTTTTCAGTTATGTCAGGAATGCGTAAGCAGTAGGTAACGAGAACTACAAAAATTACTAATAAAATTACCACGAAAGGAATTAAGTGCCACGGAAATGTTAAGGTGGATGTGGTCAAATCAACGGCTGGACTGCTTGGGTCTAAAAGACAAACGTAGAGAATAAAATCAGTATCTGGCAGATTATATTGCCTGTGGTATCTGAACTATTTGGAAACTTCTATGATAGTGCGATCGAACCTTTTCAACAAGGAGAGTGAAGGGCTAAGAGAAGGCTTTATGTTCGCGTTACAAATATGCATATATCTTATGGAGTTTGGCATGAACTGTTTGTAATAAGAAACTTAAAGGGGTTTGTACACGGGAGTTTGTAGAGAAGTTGCAACTGGTTCTTGTACCAATAACTATACTTCTGCTGAAGAAACAGAAAGAGTATCATGTCTAGTCGAACGTCTCAGAGGTGGTCGTGACATTTCTGAGACAGGCTTACGCTACATTTAAGTTCAAAGCATTTTACTTGGAGGTGAAGGAAGCCTTTAATAAACGCAAAGATTAGTATGTTCCGTGCCTTGCAGATGGAGACATTCATGCCTGCTTGGACAGATCCAGGACTTTAAGTGGTGGGAGTTCAAGTTTATATCTGAGCTGAGGAAAGAGTACGTGAAGTACGGAGCGAGCAATGTATTTGGCGTAACAAACAGTAGCGCAACGGGGTGGGGGGACATTCGGTAGTGGGGGTCCGGAACACGAGATCTTAAAAAACATTTAGCAGACTGGAAGCCTTTAGTAAATAACCACTTTCAACGAGAGTAATTACCACTAATGAGTCGTATAGAATTTTCATTTGGTAGCTCAAATTGAAACTTGAACCAACACGCGTTGCCTTGGCCTCTCAGACATGAATTTAGTTACGAGTACTTAACACAATAGAGTAAAATTTCAAAGCTTTCAGTGACCTTTACGGAGAAAAAGAGATACTTATGACTAACTTTTTTTGGTAGAGGCCAATGTAATGAAGTGAGGGAGGGTGGAATTATTAATTAAACAACCCCCCGCCCCCCCTTACCCACTGGATCTAACCATGCCTGTTCCTGTTCGTCGAGACTCGACTACCTCCTGAATGCTACGTTATTTAATCACCTGCGTTATCAAGAATACGTTTTTCTCAGTTTTTAGGTGTGGTTAGTTTAACTTTAAATTAGGTTAAATCTGTAACTAACCTGTTCTTGATGGAGATATAGTGATGGACAGCCTTGACCGTGTGGTACTGACTTGAGAAGTTGATATTGGTGATTGTGTGGATGAGCTGGTTTTTATTTCAGCTTGTTCCATCTCGGATCCAGCGGGCCGTTCAAAAGACATTTTAAAGTAACTTGTTTCTTGTGCTGTTGCGATTTGTAACATTTCTGTGGCATGAATGCTTTCTCTGTTTGCTCGGTGCTTGCTGGATTCCATTGCCCTTGGCCAATGTACGCTGCTTCCTTCACAACACTCCCTTGTGGCTGACGTCGCTATTGTATGTGAGATGGAAATGGTTTCTATATGTCCGAGGTCTGTTTTTGTTTCTACAGTCTTCCTTCCCCAGGATAATACGGAATTGACCTGGTACGATTCTGAGCGAGAACTAGAAACAGCCACGTGACTTCCGGATTTTGAAGTTGTCGCGGATGTTCGTGAAGAGTACACCATTTCTGTATTTTGACTATCGGACGACGGAAAAGCAACATTCAAGTGCGAAATTTTCGAAGGGGTTGACAGCGAAAATGTGTGATCGCTTGATCTTGTGACATCTTCTGAAGGTTGCTCAGTCGAATGCAAAATTTCCCTTTTAGTTGCCAGCGTGAATATGAGGTTGCTTGATCTTGTGACATCTGAAGATAGTGTAACTCCATTTTGAGGAGTATTTAGGGATGAGCTATGCATGGCATTGAAGTTGCTGAGTATCGTTTCAGAAATATTTATTGTATAGCGCCATGTAATTTTGCTTTCTTTCTGAGTAGGTAAAATCATTGTCTCTCTTGTGAACAGCAGCGGAGAAGTTTGTGTTGAAGGTACCATCGGAGGAGATGAGGAACCTAGGAGCAAAAGAGATGACGTAAACCTAGGATCCTTCTGTTTACTTAAATTAACAGTTTGATAGGTGCAACCCTAAACGGAGACTAGTGCTTGAAAATCAGTGCCTCCAGAAAACCTTCATGCTCGGTAGCTAACGATGACTATCAGTTGTATATCATAAGAATAAAGCTACAATAAATCGGGCATTAAAAACGTGCATTTAGTTTTGCAACATTGCTGCAAAACGAGTCAAAAAGCGATGTTGCGCGTTTTACCACCCGCGAATCAAACCTGCCTTGAAACGAATCACGCTGAATCAGGATGTTGCAGGTTTCGGAGGTTTAGGTGTCTGGGAAACTGCCCACCTACCCCTCCCCTAAGCCATCATTTTGCCCTAAGTGAGAAGTAAGTGTCAATGTTAGCTTAGGGAAGGGTTAGACAGTTTCTCAGAAACCTGAATTGATCCCAGGTTGCGAAAAGTTGTTGCAGTTAGTGGAGGATAGTTCTAGTTTTTGCAATAACTATTCGGAACGTGAGCAAAACTATTTGCTCGTTTTAGTTGCCCGATTTACCCTAGCTTAAGCTAGGGCCTATGTGAAATTCAACGAGCTTCAACTGCACCTATTTTTATTCTGATATCTAATGCTTTCTTTTCCTGTAATAGTTACCTGCTTGCTGACAAAACTGGCCAAGCGTTGTCAAGGTCAACATGCTATTTTGAGTTTGAATACGCCTTATACTTGATGCTTCAACACTATTACATGTACTTGGTAACAACATGACTGATGACTGAAAGCTAGTCAGTTTAACATAACTCGTGGTAGTGGGATAAACGCTTTCCCCATCGATATTTGGCCTCCACGTTGATTGCATTGTGCTTTCAGCTGTTGAAAAAGATTTCCTTTGAGAGCTGTTGTGGTGATAATAGCCAGATATGCTATGGGCTCTCCATGTGGACTGTGCTAGAGTCCTTCTAGTTTGGCTTCTCACAATTGACGACTCTTGTGTCTGCTGTGATGTCTGCGACTCTGACACTTTCAAGCTTGTGTGTAAAGACGTAACATGATGTCCTAGATCCGCCTGAGAACTGCATTTTTTCAAGATTGTGGAAGAGAGGAAAAGAACAGTATGCGATATGCTCAGAATGTGCTGTCCTGTATGCCTAACTTTAGAACTGGAATCTCTCACTAGGTTGCCATTCATTGTTGAGGCTTTCAGTGACAGTTGTGCCGGTGTCGAAGAATATGACTGATAGACGGAAGATAGTTCGCTATTGTCAACAGTTGAATCTTCTTTAGTGTTCGAAATGTTAGCAGAAAAAATTGCTCTATCGTGCGAAATGGAACTACTCAACGCATCAGATACGTGTAGCGTAGAAAGCGTACTTATGTGTATTGCCTGAGAATCCTCAGTTGTTTTGTTTTGTAAAGGTTTTGAAAAAAGCGAAAGATAGCTGGAAGATATTCTGGTGCTCATGGTATGCGAATCTTTTTTAGAACTGTAGGTTTCAGTAACTGTTCGAAGGACTAAGGAAACAGCATTTAAACCAAAGCTAGACATTTCTACAACACTTTGTCTTCTTTGCGCAGTTGTAGGAGAAGAATCTCTTAGTAACTTCCTATCTGGTGTTAAGGGTTTCAGTAACACTTGCCAAGATGAGGACGAATTTGACAGGTATGTGGAAGTGTAGCTTGCCGAAAATGTTCTAGCGAGCACGGTTGAAATTCCAACAATCGGTTGTCCAGTTTGTTTTGCGAATGCTTTCGAAGGTGTGTAGAAATTTGATGGGTGGCGGGATGATGTATAATACGTCGAATTTAACTGAGAATTTACGTTTTTAAGTATTGTATCTGAGTGTAGGAAAGCAGCGTGTATGCTAGTACTTGAAACCCCTATGATATGATACCTTGTTAGAGCAACTGTCGAGGTAGAGTCTTTAAGTAAATTGCTCTTTGATGTAAATGGTTCTGTAAGCACATGCCAGGTTATTGAAGGATTTTTTGGATAGCTGGAAGATATTTTTGAGATAGAAGCTGTTGAATCTGTTTGAGAATTGAAGATTTTACATTTTGTTCGAGAGAGAAAAGAAGCACTTGAAATTTCCACATTTTGTTGCCCGGGTTGTCCAACTGTAGAGATAGAATCTCCGAATAACTTGCTTTGTAGTGTTAAGGGCTCTGTCGATAGACACCAGGGTTTTGAAGAGTACGAATAATAACTGGTACCTATTTTCCAAATTTCGTTAGTTGAATAAATGTTACTGCTTGAAAAGTCAGTAGAGATAAGTGGTCTGTCATTCAGAATGGATTTGTTTGATGTATGTAGTTCGTCCAGCGTGGATTGTGAAGTTTTCACATGTACCCCTTGAACATCCGAAGTCATTCTGTTTTGCAAGTTCTTTGTTGAACTCGCGGACAGAATGTTTCTTGGCGAAGATAGCGTGCCTGACGGCCTTGTCAAGGGAGTGAAAAGAGAGAATTTAGAATAGGGCGTGGCATGCGAGTCGCCAAGAAAGGGCAAGGCACCAGAATTGCTAGGCAAGATAGCTACGTTGGAATAACTTGTAGCTAACTGCAGGACTGAAGAGTCGTGGCTCGACGTTACTGTTAAAAAGGACTGTAGCATCACATAAGTGGAGGGTGCAAAGTGACTGGTTGGGCTTGAAATGGACGCCACGCTCGCCGAACCTTTTGAATAAAAATAACAGTTGATTATTACCACGCTTCTACTTAATATTATTTAATAAGGCCCCGTTCATACTGAGATCTCTTAAATGAGATCGATCTGAGATCGGCAGCCGTTACATTTCAGTGGATAGGAGAACATACATATTTTTTTGCGTAGACATTACGTGCCTGGTATGCCTTTAAGAATAAACTCATTCGTGGGACTTGACCTTATCCAGTTAACTTGAAACCATTCATACCCTTACTAAAGGAAACTAAAAGTCCCCACTTCAGTGAAAAGAATTTAAAATCAATTTACCTGGACAAGGGGTTAGCACGCATTTCGTTGTCTCCCATGGAACGCCAATTTCCGAACAGTTCTTGCCAGTAAAAGCAGGAGGTGGGTTGGTGCAGCTGCGAGATCTGTTCCTGAACCCAGTACCACAAGACACGTTACACGCAGACCAGTTGGACCAGCTGCTGTAGCCACCGTCAACTGGTACTGCAACGGAAATGAAGTTTTAGAGCTAACTTTAAGGCCAAGGACCCACTCCAGCAACTACAAAGGAAATGGGTACAGGCTATGGGCGCAACGATTTCTGGGATCGTGTGGGTGGACAAGCGTTACTTCTGATTGGTTAATGGTTGCCTTGAATACCATCGACCAATCATAACTAACGATTGTCCACTCAAACGAACCATTAATCACTGCACCTAAAGCTTGTACCCATTCTCCTAAAAGTTTCTGAAGTGGTGGGGTGTTCCAGTGATATGGGCATCCCCATTCCCCAAACCCTAGTGATATGGGCATCCCCTTCTCATATTGCCTTAGCAATTTGGTTAGGGTTAGAGTTAGGGTTACAGGGGATGCCCATATCACTATGGTTTTGGGGATGGGGATACTCAAAACGTGGAGTTGCCCATTTCACTGTGTGTTGAATTTTACAAACATGAGTAGGATTGCTGCAAGGGATTCTATGTGGACTATTGCTCATTTTCGTCCTTTCTGTTAGGTTATGATTATATTTTGAAGTTACTTTTGTGTTTGTAGAGTGGAACAAGCGTCCCTGTAATAAACGAGGTTATGTAAAGATGTCGGGTTCGTTCGAAAAGGTCACACCATGTTATATAACTGGTCATGTATTCAGCTTGAAAACTTTTAGAATAACGACCACTTTCAAATCCTACTAATTTAAGTTATAGAAGTCAGTATGAATAACAAAAAAAAAAACAGCGAAGAAAGAAGCAACAAAAATTTCCCCAAGCTGTCCTTCTTCGGGGAATTCCTCTCAGAAGAAGGCCCGGGAAAGCTCAAGTCTCTTTTTTTCTTTGCCGATTTCTTTATTATAATTGACATGTTTTCTGCTCTCGCTATATCAGCCAATTTTAGGCCCAGTACGCCTTCTAACGTTTTTGTCTGCTTTCCTCAAAGCGGACGGTCTGAACAGAATTCAATAATTAATTGAATATGAGAAACTGACAGTCACTTACTGCAGTTCGAGATTAAACAGCTTCTCGTCTCATTGTCTGCCACATGACCACAAACCAGTTCCAGTCCACTCTCTGGTAGAGGATTCAAGCACGTCCTGTACCTAGTCTGGTTTCCATGGTGACACGTCTGGGAACACTCTGTCCAGGGGGTCCACTCAGTCCAGTCGCCTCTGACTAACGATAAACGAAGCCACTGCTCATAAGAACACACTCCAGCACTAAACACAAGGACTTGGCTCTTTAACGTGTATTTTGAGATGTGTTTCATATCGCCTGTTAGTCGTGAGTGGTTGATCTGAGAATATTAGTGCAGGTGCTGGCAACATAAGAGTTCATCATCAGGTTATCTTGTGTGCTAGTGATCCGGCCAGAGTGTTGCGGTTTCTTTCTTTCTTCCGTTCTTGAGAACACTTTCATTGTAATCCGTAAAACCCTGTGCAGGTGCATGTGATGCTAATCCATGTGAAAATGAGTCACCATTGATCTCCTAATTATTTGTGCTAAATAACGATACTCATTATCTTCTTATTACGACCAACTCTCTTCTAACCGACACCTCCCTAAAGCCAACACCTATTGTAGCCCCGTAGTGGAGGATGCAGACTTTCAGATAAGCGGGGGGGGGGGGGGGGGGGGGGGAAGGCGGTCATCCAGATCCTGAGATAGGGGGAGACCGATCTCCAAAAAAATTTTTTCGGCCCTTCGGGCCTCAGTTTGGTCTAAAAATATGGAGGCCCCCACCCCTGGCTCCGCCACTGGTAGGTGCTTGTAGCTCTTTAGTCATTTCCTTTGACGAGCAGCTCCCTAAGACGGCGGAGCACTATATGCCGGTCTCAACCCGTTTTAGAAAGAGGTAACTGCATCACTTATTTACAAGATTCCGAAGGGGTCTTTTACGTTACAGGTTTTTTTTTGTTTTGCCTAAATTACGACTTTTTAACTACAGCTAAACTACTAATGTTGCGCTAACCTTTATCGACGTTGTATGCACAACGAAATCCACTCAACTCTTTATCCGCGTCTGATGCAAACCGTATGCTCATATTTCCGTCCCTCTCAAATGTTAGAGAATTGTTGTAGATACCACAAAATCGACCAAGAACAGGAGCATCATCAAGCGTCACATCCGCGAGTATCTCCATGTAATCAAATTTACAGTCTTCTTCATATTCCAAGGCAATGTCGTGACATTCGAGAGCGATAAGCATTGATGGGTGGAGTTTAATTGTCCAAAGGCAGTCCATGTAGTTTAGGTAGTCGTCAGGGTACTGGGGAGTAGTTATGACCCCACTTGTTGCATTTGTCTGGACTTTGCAAACACCTGTACATTCAAAAGGCGAATGAACATGTAGCATATATGTTCTGGTTCAATATTGTCCATTTGCTTCAAACTCCTTAGACGCTTTCCATTCAACAAAAATTCCGGTTTGAATTTCGGAAATTCCATGTGCCCAATGAAACGGTACATTCCGGTTGCACACACCCGACCCAAACCACCACACGTTTGGTTATTGTTCTTGTAAGCAGGATTCAAAAGAGCGGTTCTGGGGACAGCAATTTTGTCAAATGGAGAGGGACATTTCGGTCCGACCTATCGAAATGACCAGACCGGTCAAAGTGGACCACCTTCAAAGCTGGTCCCAAATATTCCGGTCTGACCGAACCGAAATGGTCCGTGCCGTCTGATTTCTAACCGAAATTTTGGTAATTTGGGCTGGATGGAAAGCGCCCCTTATCTTGAATTAACATACCCAAACTGACAAAGGGAAATTAAATTTTAAACAAGGATAAAATTGAACCGCATCACATATACTAATCTCTTATCCAGATCTCACTCTGTCCTGGCCGTGGGAGTTTTGGGTACAAGATTACACATGTGCATATAAGTGTATCTTGCCAGTATTTTTGTTGCTTTTGTTATCTTCTCAGCTGCAAATACACCAAAGAATCCCCATAACTAAGAAAAAAAATGGCATTCAACCTGGCGTACGCACACAGGGATACCAATGTGGCGAAACTGTCACAGGGTACCCTCAGTGGCTGACTTTAATGATCAAGACCTTGCTTGTGTTAACTCCTAGCTACTTTATTTCAAAGTATGTTTCTTTCCGCCTCCCCATTCGGTCACCTTATGAACGCCCACCCAGTCTAACACGTACCAATCGGAATCTGAGCAAGAAGATATCTGCATAACTAACAATAGGTCTTTTTAAAAAGTTCTTAGCTGGCCGAGTGGTTTATGTCTAACGTCTCTTGTATAAATCTCAACGTCTTCCGTCAGAGGATTTCAATACATTTTCTTCATGATTTTGGTAATCTAACGTTACTTAGTTTTTGATTGTTTACTTACCAGAATGCCTTAGATTAAACCCTCGTGAGTTGAAACTGTCAGTGACGTTGTCAGAAACAAAACGTAACAGCATTTGTGTTCCGGATGAACTGACTCTCTGACCTGCTCCGGATCTCCCACAAAACTTTGCTAGCACTGGAGATGCTACGCTGTCTCCATCTCTGATCTCTAGGTAATCTCCTTCGCATTGCGTCTGTTTTAAGAGAACCAAGTACGCTCAGGTGCTGTCCGCACTGACTATACCGGGTAGCTTTTTGTGGCGCCTCGAAAACCTATCCAGTAAAGTGTGAACAGCACTGGCCGAGGGTTACAACAAGTCGTTCACACACATCGAACATCGTGCTGGCGCGGTTGGCCGAGAGGGTGTGGTACACTGAATTCCAGTTCTCAATTCTGAATACTTACTTCCTTCTCAGTGGGTTCCAGGCCTCACTCCTACTTATTAGGCTGATTTAGCAACAGAACGGGAACGTCATTTGACGACGGGAAAGCGCGCGGAAAGGACGAAACTCGGCTTGCGGTGCCCAATTTGCCACACAGCCATTGGTCAAGCCAGTTGTTTGATTTGCGGGCGCCGTCGTCAACTGACGTTCCTGTTCTGTTGCTAAATCAGCCTATTTACTTCAGCGATGGGACGGATAGCTGTTCACACTACATGTATACCAAAGAACGGCACGAAACCTATCCGATATGTGACGCTCCGCCTTAGAGATCGGCGCGGCGCGGCTCGGCACAGCTTCGCTCGGTCACAGAAACGGCTCCGCTACAACCGTTCCTGTGTATGAACAGAAGCCCTATTCAGTGTGATTTTCGTGGCGATGGAAAAGCTTTCCAGTATAGTGTGAACACAGCCTTAGTTATCCGTCGTTAAGGAAACTAACTCAGCCAAGTTGTTGATACAACAAACTCCGTATTGAAATGTTATCTGCAGTCTGTCCGCCCTCTTCCACTCCCTAACTGAACTGGACAAAGCCTCTATTTAAAGCATCACCAAAGGTCGCAACGTAAGATTTTGTAAAGATGCTCAATAGTTCGAACTACGTAAAACATCTCCGATCGTAATCAGTGCCTCAGGGTGAAATGGTTAAACTAGAGGATATTACCATTGACAAATCCGAGTAAAATATAGACTTGCTATAGACTTGCTACAAGTCTACCTCTTATAATTTCTCAAAGCTTGCTTCAATGGGGTAGCGACAAAGCGAGCGACGAAGTCGCGTGGTCGACTTGTTTCACCTGAGTGGATTCGAATCACATTATAAATTCACGCGAGAAAAAAACAAATATACGGGTATCTACCCAGAGCTTCTAAGGTGGCCTGCCTAGCATGGTTTTGTCGAGGCGTACAACTGAGCGGCGAAGTCCAATTAAGGCGCCATCTCCCGTCTTTATAGCTTTTTGCGCGCCCAACCAAAACCGCCATGCTACGCAAGCTACTTCTAAGTCTACGACATGCTAAAACCTCTCAGTCTCCTATTGGTCAATTTTCATGACGTCACCGCGGTGGAATTTTCGATCGGTGAATTTCGCGCCAAGTAGTTATGAAAGGTCCTTAAAAATGACATAACCAACCAGGAAAAAAATCTAAGGACTCCGGAGAAAGTCTAGGTGAAATAGTGTTTTTGTTACAAGTGTGTACCGTTAACCGGCAAAGCAACTTCGTCGATTTTTTCTGTTGCTTCAAGACCTCGGGGAACCATTAATAACGTAGTCATCATTTGAAGCAATAGCTCATTCCCAGTTTGCCACCGGCGAAGAGAGAGGGTACCCTATTCAGGGGTGATTCTTGTCTAGCTGGCTATACTTCTGGTAGACCTGCACCGTTCTAAACCTCACGTCCCCTTTAATCTGCACCTCCATTGTTTTCAGGGATAGGGGCATTGTTATGTTATAATCCCTATTGTTTTCCCAGGTAATCAAAGACAATCTTTCAAATAGGTGCGGGATCGCCCTATACTTCGACCGGCGAGGTCCTGTTTGTGAGAGATTCTCGCTTTTTCTTACCTGGAAATCGTTGATGGTTATCGTAATTCTATTTCCACTTGAGACAGTCTTGATCCACGTTAGAGTGGTGTTTACGGGATACGTAGAAGGATAGTTTGGTGAGGATACAGTACCGTCCCATTTTGTGAGAAGTACAGGCGCAGTCGCTAAACCAAAAAAAGAAGCAAGGAACAGTAATGAACCAAGTGCTCTGCGAAGTAAAATATTACGAAAGCTCTGTTCATCTGTGAGTATCTTTACCTCACTGGCTGACACTATCAAATCTAGTTTTGTGAGTTTTGTGGATTTTGTATTGCTACGCTTCGTGATTGGCTGAAACATTTTACGTCATTCCCTCAACCAATCAGAAGTGAAACCACACCTATCGTGACTTACTCATGTTCTTTTCCCCGTGTTTGCCGCGGATCACATACAATGTTCCCATTTGGGGTCATCAGGCTTTCTCTCTTGTCCCGTTGTCCACCTCAGGATTGAAGGAGCCAACAAAACCAAGGGACTAGCCTGATTGGCTACGGATTCTGATTGGCTGAATTACATTTTGGCTCAAGTGGGGAGTAGCTAAGGTAATAGTGCTCATTAAAATCATTAAGGTTTTGGAAAACTGGCCACCTACCCCCCCCCCCCCCCCTTAAACCAACATTTTGCCCGAAGTAAGAAGTAATTGTTAACGTTGGGGGGAGCGGTAGATGAGCAGTTTCACAGAAACCTATAGGTTTTAAAGATGAAAACAAGTAATCAGGGCCCAGTTGTTCGAAGGCCGATTAGCGCTTAACCCGGGTTTCTTTTTCTTATGTTCAAAAGCATTTTCTCGGATAATTTTCTCTGCAATTTTTAGAACTTCCAATCACCAACTTGTGGACAAAAAGAATTAAAACTAAAATGCTTTTTAAGCTTTCAAATCTGAGTCCAAATCTCGCACTAACCCTGGGTTATCTTAACCCAGCTTTGAACAACTGGGCCCTGGGTGCGAAATTCGCTTTGATGATTACAGCTTCGGATAACCCTTTAACTCTCAGACGTGATTTGTATGTAACTTCTCCTTAGAATATCTAATACATTGTCCCAAAAGTAGGAGGTGAGAATTGACGAATTTATCAGCTAGAGGATGTTATAATGATTTAACCCCAAAGCTGGACACCTAACACCCCCCCTCCCCCCTCCCCCCGTTCTTGGCACCAATTACCTTATCATAATTCTCTATGGTGCGAGCAACACTTTTCCAACGTTTTGCTACGTCTAAATCAGTATATTTGGCACTTCACTGACACATGTCTTACCTCTGGTTGACTTGAATACACAGGCGAGGAAGCTCACAAAATAACACACGTGAATATAATGCTAAAAATAACAATGCAACAAAAAACTTCGCTCACATCCATCACAACATTATTTTGTTAAAGACTCATAATTCGCCCACCAAATTTAGCAGCCTATATATAATTATAAGTACTTTCCGAAACTTACATTTCGGTACTTCTACCCTACAATGACGACTGACGGACAAAAGCTCGTCTGGGAAACAGCTTGTCTGCAAAGTGCCCTAACCAGGCGAGGATCTAGCGCCAAGGGCACAAGGTCTTAGGGGGGGTTCGGGGGCATGTTCCCCCAGGAAATGTCCTGCGTTTCTGAATCATTCAGGCAGGGCATTGGCCAATTCCATTCTCGATCCTTGGATAACACCTTGAAAATCGGCGGATCATTTTATCTCTCTATTTCAATTAGGAAACTTAGTTTTTTTATATAGTAAAAACTTATTAAAAATGTATTTATTAGGAATGGAATCCGGTGTGGATCCGCGCCTGCTGACTGTTTTAGTACTCACAGTTTGTTACTGTTTATACGCATTGCTTTCGGGCTTTGATTCTACGACAGAAACTGGTAATAAAAGTAACGATTTCTCATGTCAATATGAAGTCAGTATCCCATTACTAATTGCACTCCATTTAGCCATGCAATGACCTATAAAGGTTTTACGAAGAAACACTACCCTTATTATCTTACAATTTTCATTTTTAGCCGTCTCTGATTGCGGAAAAGTATCTCACGAGAATGAGAAAATCATTTTACTTCCCGGCTACAAAATTATTGTCTAGTTTAACAAGAAACACTATACGCTCTTGGATTTAATTTCACAGTAGTTGAGGGTCAGTTAAGACATATTTTGGTTTTCCAAGAAAATTGCGTTGAGTACAAACTTTACCTTGACTTGTCCCATAAGAATACGTCTCACTCCATGGCATCGGTTTTCAGAAAGGTCTCATTTATTGTGTAAACGGTGTTTTTCTTCATTAAAAATTAGCCTGAATCCATTCCTTTTTAAATACCGCTATCAGATAAGCGTTTAATTACGTGTTTAGAGGTCCTGTGAGTTTCATATAAATATGTAATGATTTTTCATTCTAATTTATTACACTTAGATTCAATCTTATTTTAATTCCCAGTAAATTTCAAAGATTACTAATTGCACATCGCAAAGAAATGGCAGAGAGTCCACCCTAGGAAATAACCCAATTACGAGAGTAAAATCTTGAAATACTTACTCGGTACTCATTTTGATGGTCCTCGGGTAGCCAGTAAATTATTTACTAGATGTTTTTCAACAATGATAGAGAAACATTAATTATACATAATTTACACGTCTTGACAAATCAAACTTGTCGAGAAGGGTTTTTTCGCGTGTTATTGTAACCGGATTCATGACAACTTAGTTTTATTTGATTAAAAGGAGTTATTAAGCCATGAGACAGACTTTATTTATATTTCAATGAATGAGAAATGCTCTCTATCGGATCAAGAAAACAGATTAAATTTTTTCACCGAGGCAAAATGAAAAAACGTTTTGTATATGTTGCTCTCAGCCCACCCCCACCCGGGGGGGGGGGGGGAGGGATTGCGTGTTCTTGATCTTACGCAAGAACATAAGCTAAATTGGGCTTAATATTAGAGAGATTAAGCTTCACGTTTAGAGCAAACGTGAATTTGTACCACGTGACCGAGTTTCCCCCTTAATTGTACGTCGTTTACTGTTTATTACTTCCACTCAAAAAATAAGTAGTTTCATGCCAGTTTTATCCATAAGAATTGTTCTGGACAGTTTTTATCTGCTTATACCTTCTATTCGGAGAAATTCTCAACTTGAATCTGCCGTTTGCCGTAAACGTGATCCCCTGGATACAGAAGAGCCGGATTTGTACCACGTGACCAGGTTTTCCCTTTTCTTGTCTTTTTTTCTATTTTGAGAAATTCTCAACTTTAATCTGCCCGTAAATTGGAGGCGAAATTCCGCAGGCTTTACCTTTTATTCTTGAGCAAGTTGTTACTTTTTCCTTCCGATCCGGTAAATACCTTTTGATATAGGTTTGAATCGAGATATTTAAGGAAGGCCCTTGAAATTCCTGACGTACAAACTGTTCCACTTGACCTCCCAAAGTCCCCCAAATAAACATACGAAATTTTCTTTGATAGTCTGTTTTGTCCGCTGTCTAAACATACCTGTAGTATTTTATTGCAATCCCAACCCCAACTACCACATACACAAAAACCTGAAACAAAAAAGATAACAGCCACAACATTTGTCCGAGCTATTGATGAATTCATTTGATAGTTTGATTTCCGGCTTAAGCTATTTGGAAAATGCAGCAATTTACCGCTAATGACCTAACTAATTATAAATTATGAAATATAGTATGAGTCTTTCAACCACAAGCCCATGTTATCAACTTGAGGCATAGAACTGTTCAGGTTTTAACATTTATAGGGCGATATTGCTAAGATCACAATGGATAGCAGACTTAAGTCCATGGCATCACGTTACAGGGGCACCCAACGACAATATAGTTCAAAACCACTAAAACATAGCATTGTTAAACGTATTTTAGTATTGAAATGGTAGATATACATGGATATAGGCATATTTTTATCCCCTAAAACTTTTTCATATTTTCGGATTTCCTAGCTGAAAGTTTAGTGATCCGAAAATTATAGGGATCAAAACTTACCTTTTCGAAAATTTCAGCCAGAAAAAAGGCTTCAGAAAATTATAGCCTTTTTAGGGTCAAATTTCGTTAAAAATGGGCAATTATACCATTTTTCTTAATGTTTGAAAATCCTAGGAGAGGCAGGCAAGCAAGAAATTTTGCAACAAATGTTCTGAAAATTCTACATCTTAAATCGTCTTCCGAACAGGTATTTTCCGAAAATTGACGTTGGGTGCCACTGACGTTACGCTTTGCAAACACAAACCGCTTTTGCTTTGACGACACCGTTCGTCCATCCATGTGAGCCAATCTGAAATGTCACACCAGGGTCCTCATTGCACTTTGGCGGGAAATCATGTGCAGCCCGCGTTTTGGGCGGGAAATCGCATGTCCATGCTCTGTCCAACAAGGGGTTTTTTGTTGTTGTCGAAAAAGCTGTTGATGAACTGGATGAAAGTCTTTCAGTATGCAAGTCTCATATCATTTTCTGGCTTTAAAGAGAAAATTCAATAAGGTAAGCTCTCTGCAATGTTATTAGTTTGTTAGAAGCTTCTTGTTCGTTGTTGTGAACAAAACGTTCTGCAATTGAACAAAGCCGAACAAAGTCTTTTGGGGGAGGGGGGAACTAATGAAGGATTCGGTTTAATCTCATGTCTCTAAAATGTCGAAAAATTCCTTTTTTTTGTTATAATAGGGCTAGCACTCTCTACTCTCAGCTCGGCTTACTATAAAAATGATCAAATTAACAATTATAACATAGCTAGAAAATTCGCCTTATCAAATTCAATAGCGCGAGTGTGCTTCATATTCCTATTGAGCACGCTGATGACGTCAACAAACTATTCATAATTCCGCGAGTTGTTGTGAGCGTAGCAATCCTGAGTCTCCTGAGTGCATCCATAACTCAGCAATAGACAATGAAGCGTTTACCATGTGTTTTATAGGGAAATTAAAGAGGAAACGTTTGAATTTGTTGACCGATAGTAAGGAAAAGAGGTGAGTGTTGTTGTTGTTGTTGTTGTTGTAATCATCTCCGCGAGCTGTGCGGGCTATGGGGTGAGATCATTCTTTGCAAAGTTGTTTTCTCTCAATAACAATTTTTTTGGTAAATTAATAGTTTTCCGGCACCTAAATATGGATTTTACAATCATTTAAGAGTACACTTTCTCTCAGTTTCAGGATAAAAACCCAAGATTAAGGGCCTGTTTACATGGAGTGGGGGACCCCGGTTTAGTGGGGTTGGTTTCTTTTGTTTTCACGCTCTGGGGAACACAAAACAAAAGAAACTTACCCCACTAGACCGGGGTCCCCCACTCCATGTAAACAGGGTCTAACTGTGAGGAAAAAAATATATAGTTGGGAAAAAGACCAAGTACGTTTACAGGGCTATAAAATTTTAAGTTAACTGCTGCATTGATTGCTTTGATAATGTTATAAAACAATTAGTTCATGCTGCCGCTGTGCGTATGTCGAGATATTGAGCACTTGGGAAGTTTGGAGAGCACTCAAGAGACTAGAGTTGCACGAGGCGTTACGCCTCTTTCGTGCTCTCCAAACTTCCCAAGTGCTCAATATCTCGACATACGCACCCCGACGCATAGCCTGAATTTCATCCGATTACTTCGAGTCGTTATTGTTGAAGCAATCGGATGAATTTCAGGCTACCTGACGCATGAACTAATTGTTGAATAGATTCCATGTTGCCGTGGGTCTGTTTAGTAATAGATCACAGATGACGTCAAAATGTGGTAAAAACAATGAATTGCCACACAAGCCGCTGGCGAGTGTGACACTGATGTTTTAACCACATTTTTACGTCCTCTGTGATCTATTACTAAACAGACCCACGGCAACATGAATCTATTTGTTTTATACAACGATCAGAAAAGAAAAAAGACCGATACACAATACCTGCCTCGTACCGCTTGACTGTTCGAGGATTTGTGCTAGTTTAGGCATTTTTTAAGTTCCAAGCGCCACTTTTTGTCCCTGCTTCTTCTTTTTTTCTTTATCTCAACTGTATACAGTTTCTTCGAAAAGTTTTTCAACGTCTTCCCTTGCTCAAAGCAGAATAATGGCGAAAACATTTTGCGGAACGGCTAGTCTCTCATAGCGATTTTCTTGTAGTTTTGGCATTCTAAAGTAGTCAAGAGCTCTTTTGTCCCCGTTTCTCCATTTTTCTGTACGGTAAATAGCTCCTGTTGAACTTTTTTCGCGGGATTTCACTTGCTTTAATCCGAAACTGAATCTCACAAACGTTTTCAAAACTTCGCGCCATGTTGAACAAAACAAAGAAAACAAGCAAGGACCAATCACAACGCCCGTAGCATTCACATCGTTGTAATAAAGCAATTTCAAATGAACTGTACAAAAAAATTTTGTTATACAACAAGAATAAGCTGATCGATCCTTTCAGATTTTACAATCACCGTCGAAAGGGGTTTGAATTGAACTATTTGCAACAAGTACCGCTTCCTTTTGCTGTAAGCTGAAAGAATTCCTCTTATCATAAATAGTAATTTATATATATATATATATATATATATATATATATATGTATTTTTTTTCTTCTTCCTTGGTCTTTTATTTTCTTTTTGTCATTTCGCTTTTTTTAGCCTAGAACTATGATTAGTACGACTATCTAATATACTTATTTCATGATAAGATTTACTGTACCTCTGCCATTGAATTTCCCGTGTGTAATTATGATAATATTTTTGCTCTAATTATCTAACTGAGGGCGCCTATTCCTTATAAGCCCGGTGGCTTCTCTTGGGCTTCCTCGCCATGAGAGTTTAAGTAATTAGATTTTACTTGATTTGTACAATTTTTGGTAAACAGACAAAAGAAAAACAAATGTTTCTTTTTATTTCTTTTTGCTTTAACAAAATTTTCCAACGACTTAGAGTCTGTTTTAGGGAAAGAGACAGTATAAAACAGGTGCGAAGCGCCCGCGAGTGGAGCCCCGTAGCTAAGAAAATTTCGTAATCTATCCATCGGAGAAAACTTGGTTATGACGCAGCGTACGACCTCCCGTCCTTACAGACTGGGGAAGGGGGAAGGAAGTCAGGAGTCAGCCCGTCAGGGGAGGAGTATGTTATAGCTGAGGTAAAATTTTTCATTTTATGCATCCCGCTCGTTTCGGAGGTAAATCACATAGCCGCCCAGACTTTAAAGAGAAAAACGACAAAAACGAGTCTTTCTTTCCACTAAATTTTATTGTCTACATTAACTTGGATGACAGGAATGTTCAGTACATGTTGCGTCCGTTTGTACACCCTGATGCTTGTTGTTGCGTGTTGTTGGGAGTTGTTGGGCAAAGTTTAAAACCAGCTCAAACTTTTAGCTACGTGCAAACGGACGCAATGTTGGGAGTCGTCGCATGGCCAACAACATTGCGTCCGTTTGCACTCGGCTTTAGTCTTATGCAGGCCGAATGAGGCGTTGATTCAGGTTTCTAAGTGTAATCAGGCTCCTGGTACAATAAACTTTCATTGAAAGCCTTCAAAGTTCCTTTCGGATGCATTTGACACAAGTCCGTGCGAAAATGCATGAGTAACCAATGGTTCCCTAAATTTCTAAGATTTGAAAGTTAGCGTGATGAATAATCGTGCCATAACGTGGGCTAGGAGGGTTCAAACAGTTTACCCGAGAAAGGGTACGCTGAGGAGTTCCATGTTTTTTGGACTTTGTATTTTAATAGTACATTCACTTGACTACAAAAAAGGTCGTTTTAGTTTCTCTTTATTGTTTGTTTGTTGAATAGCAAATATAACCATTAAATGATTAAAAGATCAAGAGATAACGGGACAAAGGATGATAACGATTGCTAAGTAAACTGACCGTAAATGGGGCACTAAGGTTATAGGTTAATCCAATACCAGTATACTGGCTGTATCATTTAGTTTACTGTTTTAATAAATTAACTAGATTTAATAATTTTACACTCCTAACGCTGAAAATGATCAGATAACCTTAAGTCCTCGGCTCGTGCTCTTGTTACCAATCTCGCTAATCGGTATATTTGTCTGATTTCTGTGATTTGTTCAAGTACCAATTGAGTATTGATGGGATCAAGAAAGGTTCCCTGTCTGACTTAACTACGGGACACGAAACACGTTCTTTATCTATTGCATGCTATTTTCTTCTTCAAGTAGAATGTATATAATGTCCGGGAAAAATAATCTCAGGTCTTGAGAAGTCTCTGCACGTAATACTCTCGATCTCCTATTGGAACCACTTACATTCTTCCGAAAAACAATGGCGATAGAATCATTATAATCCGGTCACGCCAATTATCTACGGCATTATGCAATAGACCAATCAGCGGTCGTATTTGCCCTCATTACTGATTTCTCCGCGTCACTGTGATTTCCTACTTGCACTTTATATGCATACGAGGGAAAGAATTCTGTAGTGTTAGAGGCTCTTCGTTCTTTAACGGCTGCGACCAAAGCGTTGTGGAAAATATGTCAGAGGAAACTTCAAGTGGTAAGTTTGAAGCATTATTGTGGATTTCAGCGTGATTTTTCAGCTGAAAATAGATCAGCGTGGAAGATAGGACATAAAAATCTTGCAGCTGGTTGCACGCTTATCTTTTGATGATGGTCAGGATGGTGGCTTAAAGTATAGATAAGTTATTTAATGGAATGAAATGACATTCTTATTTGACCTGAGTGTTTGATAAATGTGAGTCTCAAATGGAGCGGCCGGCGAAATGCGTTTACGTGCATTCCTTTACTGACTTGGCTAAATAGTTTATAAATGTCCTTGAAATTAATACTGTACCAATAAACCGTCCTTTTGAATATTTAGTATAAATGATGACCAGAAAAAAGTGCTTTCACACCGTCGATTAAGTGTGTTTAAAACTGAAACTAGTACCTAACGCTTACGTTTTTTCCATCATATGAACAGAGACCGGACGTTACAGGAGAAGACATCGTGATCGCCAAGCTGATCAAGAAACCTCCGAGGAAATGGTATATGAATATTTCAGTTAAATATGCATACTTAGCATTCCCTTATCGTTGTACTTATCCTCCCTGTGATAAAATTGGTTCAAACGTAGCTTCGAAACATATTTATTTAGCCGGCCATCTTTCCACATGAAAAACTCGGCAGTTGTTTGGTGTTGACAGAAAAGGAGAATTTTTAATTCGGAGTTATATTCCCGAGGTGTGTCAAAAGGACACGATAATCAGGAATTGGTTAGTTGATTTGTTCCAAGGTTATTTAATATTTTTGCATAATTCGCCAGACAATAAATATTGCTGATCAGTTTTAAATGGTAAATACTTGCAGTTTGTTTCAAATTCAGTGCCCACTATTAATAATCTATATTTTTCTTTTCTTGTTTCGCTCGCTCTTGATCTATCTAGATCTTGAGCGGCTTCTCGAAGTAAGTAGATACTTGTTAAGCTGATGAGGTCACCTTTCATTGTAAACAGACACTGGTTACCGAATCATAAACCAGAATATTCTTTATTTTGATTGTCTTTATGGTAGCAAGCCAAGTGCGTAGGATTAGTGGTTATTAATTTACTTGGTATAATCTGTATATCCAAACCCAAGCATTTTGCATTTTGCTTGGCAGGCCTAACCCCTCCAACCCACCTCCCCTCCCCTGTGTCAAAATAACTGGCTTAAAAAAAGTTAAAATAAGTAGCTCAATTTTACATAATCTAATTCTTTTTGTTTTGCTCTAAGCAATAAAATTGTAGCACATAAAACCTGTTTAAGATAAGGTTAACTTCATGAAAAAATACCTCGGAAAATAATCAAATGAATTATTAATGATGGCACAAGGGTGCCTGGAAAGAGCAGTCAGTGGTTTTGCCAAGGGGGAGGGTTGTGGACAGATTTTGTATAATGGACCTCAAAAATGGGTAATCTTGTACCCAGTTCTCTTGTTGACGAAGCCGAAGGCGAGATCTGGTCAAATCCAGTTTGTACACGTGATTGCCAGTCAGGAATGTGACAGGCGATAAAATAGCGCGTGCCCGAAATAAATCCTCAATTTTAGATGTGTTAAACAACAAAATTATTTGATAGGGCGGTGAAGTTTTCTCTAACAAAAAGTGGTTATACACATATCTTAAGTATATGAACAAACTAATTTGTTGTTGTTTTTCTATGTAATATCAAATTCAAAGTGACAGTTAGTTAATTTAAATTCAACTATCATAGCACACGCTAAAAGTTCAAAGCAGCACGCATCAACTTAGGTCTTAATTTTTATACTGAGAGGGAGTTTAAAAAGTCTTTAAAGATGAGATAAAAACGGTTTTACAAGTTATAACTTATTATAACTTATTGAGACAGAAAACTACTTCTTCAGTGAATATTTATTTGAAGAGAACTACGTAAGACTTTGCAAAGAATGAATTGCACACGCCATAGCGGAAAGGAGACAACGCTCATGTCATTTGTCCACAATCTAGCCAATCAAAATAATTGAATTTTTTCTCTTGACCAGATTTCGCCTTCGGCTTCGTAAACAAGAGATCTGGGTACAAGATTACAATAAATGCACAGGTTCTCCAGGCCAATCAAAAACAAGACTTGGTCCCCTGTTTCTGTCACCCCCAGCCCTACCCATGTAAAGAAGGCCACTAGTCTTTAGGAAGCTGTTCAGCTGTTAAGTGACCAGTACCTCATGTAGGGTGTTATCTGGCTAGCATTGTGGAGAATATGCTTGGTACATTATATAAACCAAGTTTTGTCATTTGCTCATACAGCTGTATGTACATTATCATTCCCAGACCCCCAAATTGTACAGAATATACTGTATGTAGATACAGATTAATCATGTCTGCTAAAAGCTCCTTTATCAAAAAAGCTAATTCTCCTCACCACAAAAAGAGTTTTGTTGTCTCCAAAGGCCTGGTGTGAGTTGAATGCTTGATAATGATGACAATAATAATGCAGTTCAGTTTTTTTAACGTGCGAGCCCTCTTCTGCTGCTGGATAAATTAAATATTAAATATTCAAAAAGCTTTTCTGTCATGCTTCACTTGACCTACATTGTAATCATTTTTTCTGTTTTATTTCTTTGGTAAAGAAAGATCTAATTTCGTTGCGCTCATATCTTGAAGTTGATTTCTGGTTTATTCAAAACTGCAACAACATTCCAGACAAACAACATACCCATCATTAATAAGTAAAAAAGTAACAGGTGTGACAAGTGGGAAATTATGTGTGTGTTACATTGTATAGAGGTTTAACTTTTGTATGAAATGCTTAAGTTCTAGATTCTTCTTGAAATTTATTTATCTAAGAGGAAATTTTAAGTACACTGTAATAAGAATTACATTAAACCTTTGTGCTGGTAAATAGCTTAGATATCCATCCTGCATGTTGTAGAAATGCTTAAAACAACACCCCATCAGGACGCTTGTTTCTTAATATATCATTGAGAAATAAATACAGTGGAACCTCAATGAACCTCTATACAGTTGTATTACGAAGTCCTCAGTATAATGAATGGTTTTATTTACCCCAGTTATAGTAAAAGATATTATTTATGGAAAAGAACTTTGATATAATGACACCTTGTTATTGCAAACAAATCTTGCCAGTCCCTTGGCCCTTCATTAAATCAAGCTTCCACTGTAGATGCACCTATCTCAGTTCTGACATCATTTGCTTCTTTAACATGTATACTCTTAACTGTTTTTTGTCTTCTTCATTAATTCTATGTTATACATCCTCTGAAAGCAAAGGATAAGAAATTAACTGATAAAGTTTGTTGCAGATGATGTTTATGGTGTAAATTATACACATTATACTGTGACTGTATATGAGTACTGCAATGAGAAAACTAGCTTTTGATCAAATCTGTGTAACAGTTATCACTGTGTACAATCAATTTAGGAATAATATTATTTTTGACAAATTAAACACTTTAACCTTACTATAGCTTCTAAGATCCATCCATTTTCTTGAGATAAGTTTGTAGAAAGTTACACTGTGTAACAGTACAGATTGTAATAACTTGTGCAAAAACAGGCTTGTCACAGTTTAATGTAGAATTAATTTTATCTGCAACCAAAATCAATTAGGTGCTCCCTGCTTGTATCAATATATATACAGGACCAACATTCTAAGTCTGTATAGAGCTATCTCCCTGTTTCAGGCATTAAGGTATAATATCAGTAAGAAATTGTTAGGTATTATAAACAGGCTGATAAAAAGAAATTACCTACTGTTAAACAGAGATACTTCTTTATCACTAAGAAATCTTCTTTGAAGTTGGATCTTGGAAATGTTTTGTGACAGAATGTTCCACTGACATATCTTGCTGTCCTCAAATCTCTTCTGTGCTGTTGTGTGACCCTGAACTTGTCAATGAATCAGTGGCTCTTCCTTTTATGTAAATGAATGTGCTAATTCTGTTCCTAAATTGAAAAGCTTACACTTCACTCAAAGAGCTGGAAATTTTTTAGAGGTGAGCTTATGGGTAGTCTTCTTACTTAAAATATTTTTCACTTTCTTTAGAAAAACAAGAAGGTACTTTTAGAAAAACCTAGTTTTTAAGCAGAATGTCAATTAGGAAGACTGCATGTTTTTATTGGACCACTGAAACAAAGAGTTATTGATTCCACAAGCACTTATGGTGTTTTTGTTGTGAGAGACCTGGGGCTTGATTGAAACTGGAGATAACCAAAGAAAACTAATGAATTAAGAACACAGATTGTAAGCATTCCATAGGCTTACAAATCAATACACTAGCGCATAGCAGTCTGCTTGGCTGTTGATGTGAAGTCTGTCTTGTAGCTCCCTGCACATCACTCCGCTATTTTCCCTGTCTACCAACTTAAGTGACAGTGAATCAGACATACTACACCTAGATAACTGAAAATGGAGGTAAACATTTATTTTTTGGGATTTTTTTATTTTAATGTATTCTGAGGGGCTTTAATTCAGCTGTAATGGAGGGTAAGGCTGGGTCACTCCCTTTAAATGTTCTGTTCTCTAACTCTGTGCTTAAGTTTCACCAGGACTCATTTGCCAAGAATATCTAGATGCTCTTAGTTCTCCTTATGTGTGCATGTCATTTTATACCATTAAAATGCTCTGAGCTTTTTAGAGCCATCTTACTTCTCAGCAAGCCACAGTTACTTTATGTAAATTTTTTTGTTTACACACTAATCTGTAGCTCAGAAGTTGTTTTTTATTGTACATAGCACTGTTTTGTGCCAAGATATATTTCTTGTGATGTTGTGGCTGTATTTATCAAGGTCTCGCACTGAACATATGCTAGCCTTTTAATTACTATAATTTTCATTGACCACAAGATTGAAACTGTCTTTTGTTTGTTGTTGTGTTACAATTGGGTGCTTCTTGAATCATTAGCATAAATCTGCTTAAACCTAAATCATGCAATGTGCAATAACAGCGAATCTTAAAAGCTTGTGTTCTTTGTAGTGGTGTTATGGTATTTATTGGCTTGATCAACACTGTACTGTTTTGATTTTCCCACTTGAGATGTGTAGACTTTACAACAGCTGATCCATAAGAGCTTAGAATAGCTGCTGGATGTAAAGCCTTCAAGTAAATTAGCATATTGTTCACAGCAGTTCTCCTGTTGGGGCTGAATTTCCACTGGGTTTAACCATTGACTGATGCTTTTTACTTGCTGTTTCTTTTGTCAGAGACTCACACTAATAGTTTGTGGGTTTGATGCATGTGGCTGCTATCTGTCAAACTCAACTCACTTGATATTGGCATCTTGTAATGGCAACCGCTTTGCTACATCTGTATTTGAACTCAACAGAAATGTCTGTCTCTATGTTCAAGACTTAAATCATTTTGGGTAATTTCCAGTGCTCTTTGTCTCCAACAAAGTTATCACTGTGAGCTTTTTTAAAAAACAAAAATGAATCTTTTCTCTATATTTGGTCATAGTATTTGGTTCATGGGCCTTAACATATTCATGCTTGAAATAAAGAAATGAAAGGTCATCGGATGTGACCCCACCCAGATCTACATTACATTTTTCAAATATTTACTAAATCTGATGAATAGTAAAATAATGCTGCCAAGCTTCAAAAAGTTAAATTGATTTTGTACAACCTCACAAAATTTTATTAATTATAGCATCAATCTACACAGAAGATTTAATGCATCAATGTGTAATCGTTCTGAGAAGTAAAATCAATGCAATGTAGTGAAGTGAACCAGAATTAATGTTGTGTGACATTTCACTGCTGTTCTCTATTTTCATAAGCTGTTTTGAATTTTTGAAAGAGATTTGCACTTATTAAAACTGTTGACATTAAGGAACTTCTGTCTCCACTGTTTTTATGCTGTGTTGATGTATTGAACATCATAGGGATAATTCTTAAATTGTTGGAATGATTATTTTTGCTGAAGTGTGCACCAAGTTTTTCAGAAACATAACACAGATACCTCAGCTGACCATTGTGTTATTTGCCATTTTTGAATTATTATTATTTAACATTTTTTTGACACTGGTTTAAGATCTGACATGTATATTAGAGTTGAATATTATGTGGTACATGTATTTATTAAGAAGAAAAACACATAAATTTAATGTTAATTTGTAACAATACATGTTCATGCGTAGCTGACAATCAGTTTTCTCTACCTTAATTTTCCATGTTTTAACCTGTCAACATTTATTTATTTGTTATATCCGTCAATTTTTTTTGTTCTGCACACAACCACTGCAGTCAAAATTGATTTCTTTTGCTTGCCACTTTGGCATTAATTCATATAATAAAAGTATTGTCAAATACCAAAATATTTTTTTAAAAAGGTTTTAACTTAATTCCTGCATGTTTTCCCCCAGAAAAAAAAAACAAAGAAAATGCATTGGCAGGGAAAATTAAAAACAAATATTTCTTATTCAAGTCACATTACAGCTGTGCAGGTTGTAACAGGTTTCACAATTTATTATTTTTGAAGCAGCATTTTTATATTCTTTTTAGAGCAGATGATGAGTGAAAGCTCATGCGTGAAAGACATGCAGCTCTGCTTACAACTGCAATTGACTTTTTGCTTACATTCATGAACACCATTTCTATAAGCACCTAGTTGCAGTTGTGGACAATTTTCTGCTTCCTGTGAGGTATCTACTGAAGGGAGCTTCGAATGTACATTGAAAGCTACATGTACGGTAGCTCTTTTTAATTATTCGTATAGAAACTTCCTCAAAAACAGATAATTTATTATTATTTATTCTTAAAATATACATGTTATCAAAGCATACTGTAATTTGACTTCAATTTTTATCGTATAAAGGACTCTGGTATGCTAACATTTAAGCATAATATACATTGTAGCTGGTGCTGTGATTTTAGTACTGAGTAGAGATGGGATTATATAATATTAAAACAACTGCAAATTGTCTTTGATACAGGTGTAATTTAAAGTTCTGTCCTTAAGGGGTGCACAAACTTCAATGATCCTAGTGTTTTTTTACTTGGGGTTTGCCTAAAATAAATAAGAAAACTGATACCATAAACAGAAAATCATATGGTTTTGGCAATGTGCCAAAAGGATTGTGGACCTGGTGGCAGAAAGTCGAGGAGACAAAATTAGCAGCTATTAAACTACTGTAGATGATAATATCTGAATGCCACAACTCACAACCTGTACTGTGTTAAAGTTCCATGTTGTTAAGCTATCCAGAGTTCAAGTTCATTACCTTTCATTACCAATTTTAATTTGTTTGTAAATGCAAAAACATTAACCGACTACAGCACGTATTTCAAGGACATAATCCAATACTACTATCGAGGTTTTTTAACAATAGAAAGTTGCCAAATACAATTTACTTTAGTGTCCATGTCCACTTAATAGAGGTGTCCACTGAATAAGGGTTTGTTATAAAGGAAAATATAAAACGTTAATTTCGGGACCCAGCTCAGTGTCCACTTCATAGAGGGTGTCTGCTTAATTGGGGGTCTGCTTAATAGAGGTTTCACTGTACTTGGTGGCACTCTACAGCCTAATTGCACGTTTTCAAAGCACATTAAGGCAAAGCTTCGTGAAGCCAGCAAATGTTAGGGGACTCAAAAGAGAAGGCTACAGCCAGGATGAAATCTATCTACTTTTTAAAGCAATTTATTGTTCTGGCTAAAATAGCCTATGGCCTTCCAGTATACAGTGTAAGTGAAGCTGATTTAAATGTAATCCAGTGTTGACAAATTATATACATCCAAACTACTAGATATTCGACAATTGTTGGAAGAGAGTGATCGCAAACTCTTCTAGAGTCATTTTAGAGTCATTGAGTCTAGCTGCCATCCTCTACACTCTATGCTACCATGAGTAAAGGAATCATCAACAAGGCTAAGATGTAATAGTAGCCTGTTACCTAAAGTGAACACTGGACACTTAAAAAAGAGTTTTATAAATAGACTAATTTTTAAGTATATTAAATAAGCAATCTAACTTACCTTTAAAAATTGTTACTTTTGAAATTGTAACCACTTGTTACTTAGTATTTCAATAACTCAGTTTCCAACATTGTAACTATTGATATGTATTTTTATCAAATGAATAAAGACATTATTATTACTTTTATTATTATTATTATTATTATTATTATTGATGACAGACTGAGGTGCACATCAACCCCACTTTCTACAATCCTCTTAAAAAATCCTTAAAATCTACCCATGCACTTCCCTTTCCCATTGCAATGTTGAGATTTTACAGTACATGGCTACAACAACATTGCAAATGGGTGGGGAAAAAAACAAATAGGAAAAGAAAATTTCCAAACTGTTTCAAGGTTTTTATCTGAGATTCTAGAAATTATTGGACATTATTTTAGTTTATTAGGTTTGCCATTATCGTTAATATTTAGTATGGAAGTGGATGTCTTTAATTTTTTATTTTTCACCCAAATTTGTGTACTAGTTAAAAAATATTAATAAACACATCTTAAAAATTTAAATTGTCACAGGACGAAGCTGCAAAGAGAAGGGAGCAACGTAGACGAGAGCGTGAAGCACGACGTGCAGAAAGAGATGCTGAGGATGCTGCAGATGAGGAGAAGAGGAAGAAAGAAAGAGAAGAACGGCGCAGAAGAAGAGACAACACAGGTACAAGTTTATAAAAACTACACTACATGCAGTTAGCCTGCTCTGCAGATGAAACCAAACTCTGGTTAAGTCTGTCAGTGATCCTAGTTCTGGGCCCCCACCTGTGTACCAGGATTCAAGTATGTGCCATGATTGGCCTGTTGAAAACCATTGCCATTGTCGATTTGCCAATCATGGTGAAAGGAAATTCGAAATGCTCTTCCGGTAATTCGTTGAGTCCGTTGGGAGCCCAGAACAAGGATACCAGTGCTACTTCACAGATGTTACTAACCAAGGTTAAATTACGGCTGCAACAGAGTGCATGTGCACTGTCGACTCTTAAAGCATAGAGGTACTTGCGCTACTTGTATTTTTTTCATGTGATTAAAAATCCTGAATATCTTTTAAACACAATCTGCACCACACTCTCTTTGAGGATTTTTTTTTTTGATCAGTTTAAATCAATTACACTACCTATTACTATTATACTTATGACTTTTAATTACTTAAGAAGTACCAGAACATACTAACACCATTTTTACCATACATGTACGTGGGTTGATTATACAGTTTATTAATTGAAAAGTTAATAATAATATCTGTGAATGTTAATACATATTATAGATGCGCCTGCAGAGGAGAGTGCATCAGCCCGCCGCCGTCGTGAAAGAGGTAAGATTTGTCTTTAGTATTCCATTATATATGTAATTAAGTGATTCACCCCTTCCTGCAAGTAAATTTTGTTCCATTATGGAAAAGTAACACTGTTTATTTATACTGCACATACTATATTGTTATATGCTTCTTGTGATACATGTACATGACATACATGTTTCCTTATCAGAGTTTTGATTAAAAAACTGGCAAGTCAAGATGAGGTTTGTTGTGATTTTGCATTACCACAAAAGAATTTTTAATCCTAGAGAAGTGTATAGTACTATAATTATGTCTGTTCATTGCATTTTTGTCCTCAGTAGAATGCCACAATTCCAAAAATTTAGTACTTTTCCTCCAAGTAGCATGAAGGTACAGCTGAATACTTAAAGATTTGTGACCTTCATCCCTACTTTTTTTGTGGTACAGAGGAAGAAGAAAAGCGGAAGGCTGAAGAGGAGGCAAAACAGAGAGAGGAAGAAAAACAACTAGAGGAAGAGAGGCGAAAGGAGGAAGAAAGGAGAAAGGAGGAAGAAAGGAGAAAGGCAGAAGAAAGGCGCAGACGTGAGGAAGAGGAGGAAGAGGAAAGAAGGAGAATGGAGGAGGAGAAAAATAGGGTGAATCAGGATCATTTGGATGCAGCTGAAGAGGATGAGGAAGAAGAGGAAGAGGAGGAAGAGGAAGAGACAATCATTGACAGACTAAATCCCCAGAAGAAGCGTAAGTTATTGTTCTCTCAAATGCATTTATATACATGTAGGCTTGGTGAAAATGGTAAAGGTTTCTTTATTGTAGAGGTGCTTTTACAGGTACTACTCTCAAATAACTTATAACAAAGTAAATTAAAATAATAACAAGAACCATAACACGATTAAAAACCCAACCTGGTGAAAAACAGCCACTAACCATTGGCTATTTATAAGCGTGGCCAAGTAGTTGAACTCTGTATGACCATTTGTGTTCTTTTAATTGGGATCAACTGTTTCAATCATATTTGGTTTGGTTGAATTTTCCAGTAATACATTGTATAACACTTTTCCAACCACTTTTGATTGAAAATTGGCTGTGACTGGGTATAGTCATTTCCAGGCTTAGCCTTTTCTTCTGTTGCCAGGGTTGTCAACATGGTGACTGCAGAATGGTTGCTACAGTTCTTATTTAACATCTCGTATAAAAACAAACTGAATGCCAGGTCAACCTTATCCATTGCTCTTTCTATTCTCTTCTTTTGCTCTCGATAGAGGCTATTCTAGAAGGACTGGCTAATGAACTGCGCCGAATAGTTGAAGAAAGAGAGGCAAAGAATGTGCCAGCTACCCAACAAGAGCTTGATGAGCTTGATCTCAGACTCCGCTCTCTTCGAACACAGCTACGCAAGGCTGAAGAGTTATCTACCCAATTAGGAAAACAAAAGAGAGAAATTGATGAAAAAATCGAAAAGAACAAGAGAGATGTATGTTTGATATTATAGTAGCCAGTGTGTTTAAGTTCATGTAATTAATAACTCAGAACAGGAGGTGGCCTAATCGTAAACCAAAGCAGGCTATTTGAGCTTTTCTTTGTTTTCTATCAGAGATCCACTATGTTACATACTTCTTCAGCTAAAGGAATTTGATATCAGGCTTGCTCTACATTTATTTCCCTAAAAGAATGGAAACTTTAAGTCAAGTAACCACCCCCCCCCCCCCCCCAGGGCCACTCCCAAGGGTGGGTGCATTAATTAGGGTTTGGGTACAAAAAAAATCATGTATCATAAAAGCGATACAGTAGAATCACAAAAATCAAATTAACAAACTAAGATCTTTGACCTTCTCTAAGTGTGTTATCCAATGTGGTGGTAATAACTGATGCTGGGCAATGTTGTTTTATGCACCCATTTACAATATACCTGAATCAGTTTATATGAGAATAGATGTACAATTTAGAGTAAGATATATCGTCCTTCCATGTCAGGTTGCCAGGCTTAAAAACGAGGTTAAGAAAACAGAAGACGAGAACAATCTTCTTATCAAAGAAGGAAAGTGAGTAAACTACTTGATTTTATAAAACTTTAACACCAGCGTCGTATTTCCTAGATTAAAATTGTCCAAGGCATTTTTTTTTACTGGGAAAATGGGGAAAATGGACATTGATAGATAAAATATATATATATATATAAAAGAAATCCTCAAACTAATGAGCTTCTTTTAATTGAAAATCTTCATACCTGAATAAGTTTTTGTTGACAAAAACACGGTTCAGTTGTTAAATGCTGAAAGCTTTTTTGAGTAAATGTCAAAAAGTTTAGTGTATTAACAACATAACTGTATTGATAAGTAAGATGACATTGAACTTTGAACTGTGAAGTGACAACCCAGCTTGACGTAAATTTCTCTTGTTTTACTGTAGTGAAAGTTGCAGACAGGGAAGGGAGGGAAAGTGACTAACCCTTTAAGTCCCAATAATGACCAACATCAATATTCATACATTGTCAAGAGATCAGGTTATGAGAAATAATAAACTGAATGAGCGTTTAAGAGAAAGTACTTTGATCTTTTATCAAATTCTCTAAGGAATTCTTTAAGAAAATGTATAGAGATCAATAGGAGAATTTGTATGCATATATTAAAGGGTTAACTGGATAACTGAAAACAGCACAAAAATGCCTAATAATTAATTTCTTGAGTATTTTTCTCTCACTTTGTCCAGGAAAGTGGCTCCACAGAAAACAGTGGTAAGTTGCTGGTAGTTTTATGCTGATTGCACAGTAAAAGAAGTAGCCATGGTTACATGTACATGTTCATTTCATTTTCATCCCTTGTTTTTGTAATTATTTTTTTCTGGTCATCATTATAACTACTGTACAAACATCCTCTAATGGTAGCTTTGGGATTGCTTGTTTTGTTTTTAACCTGCTCTTTGATCATATAGTTTAGCCACCGGAATCTTAATTTGAAGGCTTGTTGTAAACAATGTCACTGATTTATTTCCTTTTCTTTTCTTTTCTTTCCTTTTCTTGCGGTGCGTTGTTCACTTAAACAGAAAAAGACTCTTCCACCCAAGGTAAGTTTGGCTTAAGTCTTATTGGTATTACTAACACTCCTTTCCCATTTTTTGGTGTCTTTGTTCTACGTGTAGAATGAAAAACGGTAGTTAACAAGAGAAATGCGTAGGGACGAGGTCGATGGGAGAACTACTCTTATTATGAACCATTCCCCCACAAAAGAATTGAATCATTGTATAGAATTGTGATGTCAATCTATTATGTAATACAGTACACTGTGAATACCTATTCTTCACCTTAGAGTCTGTTGACTCTTTCGCGCAGTCTTAATCAGAATACTGAATATCTTAAGAGTTGTCACGTGACTTATACCGTCTATGGCCAATGGTGAGCTCGACTGGGAGGAGGTCAAAATCCTTCAACAGGAGACCTTGGACATTAACAGAAAGATCAAGGAAAAAACTCTAAAATGAAGATAAGGGTTGGAAGTACCCTCGTTTGTTAATCCTTTGCTTTCACGTGACAACTCTGGGATAGTTTGCTGATAAGACTGTCTGGCATAGCCTGCGTAGCTGGCGGTATTGTGTGGGTGCGAGATTAAAGTTTTGGCGGCGGAGCCGTGTTCCAAAAAAAAGGAGTAGGGACGAGGCGGTTGAAATACCGCCTGCCAGAAAACCCCGGTATTTTGAATGGTCCGCACACCAGTGTGCGGGGAAACGGATTGGTCGAGGGCCATACATATGTCAATCATGTTAGATGAGCCTTCGCGTATATTTCCCAATTTAGGGAGCAGATGGCAAACTGGAGAAGACGTACATGTAAAGTGATTGTGATTTCAAAGAGCATAATTGGTGACCAAATTGCCGAAATGGCGTCTTTAAACTTCACAGCGCTGGAATTGTCTTAATTTAGCCGTAAGAAACAAAGGTCAAAGAAAATTAAAACACTTTACAACTGCATCTGAGATCAAATCCTATCACGAACACCTACAGAAGAATAAACCACCGGAAATGGTTACTCAGTATGCATGTAACAAACCAGCTTCATGACCTTTTAATGTTAAGCCTTGTGTTGCAAAAAAAGATTTACTCAGTCAAAGTTTAGAATGATACAGGCACTGTGTAGTGCTAGTAACCTTCGAGCGAGAGCCGAGAAAATTAAAAAAACCTCTGTTCAAGCAAACTCACAATTTCACATTGTCACGAGCTTAGGAGTCGTGTTTAGCCTGTCAACGCTTATTTCTAAACTGGTTTCTCTTTGATTGGCTGTTTTAATTGGGATCAGCTAACGTGACAACAGTGGGCGGCATTCGAAAAATCATGGTTCTCTGGCAGGCGGTATTTCTCGCGGCTTCGCCGCTCGTGACGGCTCCGCCGTCAAATCTCACTCGACTATATTACAACGGCTCCGCCGCCAAATCTCACTCGACTACTACACAATACCGCCAGCTACGCAGGCTAGTCTGGCAAAGTCAAAAGCTTTATTGCTTTTAAATATGAGACCTTGTGACGTAAGGTATTCTTTCAATTGGTATGTTTAAGTTGTGATACGTTGTATGTTTTTTGTAATTTTATTTATTAATTTTGATTTTTGTTTTTGCCCTCAACAGAAAGGCAACTTTGTCAACGTAGTTCGTAAAGCTCAAGCCGCCGCATGGGAAGAAAAGTTCATGGCGATGAAAGCCAAACAGAAAGAATCCAACAAGGTCAGTTTCAAGCTCTTTTCTTTCAGCACGAGATTTCAGATCCTGTCGGTGCTGTTGACTCTTAAATCACTGGAACTGTTAATAAGTTGTTTTATTTACGTTCCTGCAGTCGTATGGGACTTGTTTTCCAAAGTTATAAAGTGTGACACTCGAAAAAGGTTTCTCTCTAACTTTTGCTTTGCGTCTCGATTTGAAAGTGTGACACCAGTCGGCCTTGACGGTTTCTAATTGTTCGGAAAGTCACGCAATGTCGTCCTCGGCTGTCGTTTACCGTTAAATCCTGTATTGTAGGAGGACAACAACTGCAGGTATTGTCCTTTAGGGCTTTTTCCACTGTCGCGTAATTTTTCCGTGCGAACGCACGTACGTAATTGAACTAAAGGCAGTGTATGAAGGGCCACGCTTAAACGCGTTAACCTCGCTCAACTTTAACGTTTACCAGTGACCTTCCATACATTGCCGCTATTTTATTTACGCGCGTAAAATTTACGTGCGTACGCACGTTAATCCTCAAGTCTCGGACGCAGCGCAGCGTCTTAGGTCTACGTGATACTACCACGTGCACGGGCGGACCCTGTCACCGGCTATTCTCTTTGAGTAAATTCTTATTGTGAAACGGCATTCGAAGACTACCAAAAACCGATTTTGAATCATATCAGTCTTCTGATCAAAAGAGTTCGAGTTGAAAATTCATTTTCTTCATTGTTAATCACTATGTTGTTCGCATTTTCGTTTGCGTCCGACTGTTCCGGCGTCGATTTTTTCCCGTTATTTAACCGACTTTAGTCAGAAATGCCTTCTATACCCTTCCGTCGATGGACTTGACATTGATGAAGTTGTTATCTGAGAAAAGCTGCTGAAAAAGGAAAAAGGTTCGTTGAACGAGAAAAAGTCCCTGTATTTTAAATATGTTCGAGTTAGGTAGCCTAAACTGAAAAGACTGCTTGCTATCAATTTTATAGCTATTGTATATAGCCTGGAAGACCGTGGAATTTATTATTTTCTAGGTCTGGTGTTTTACTGTGGATGGTGCACGATAACCAAATATTACACTATCAGCAGGAAAAAAGCGATCTTTTTATGTTAAAAAGAGAGGGTTCAGGGCTAGCTGCTGAGACAAATTAAACATTAACTCTAAACCCTGGAAAGTTTTCCAGACGTGAATTTAAAATTATCAGTAAAAGAAGTTCACTAAAGTGTTAGGGACTTTTAAAAAGAATTCTGACTGTCTTCCTTGCCTTGTTTGTAGATGAGCGAAGAACTAATGAGCAAAATGAACCGCGTCAAACGCACGGACAGCCCACTGTTAACTGGACTGAAGAAGGACAAAAAAGGTAAGAAGAAGGAAGAGAAAGAAGAAGCACCAGCTTGGGCGAAGAGTCAGCTGAAAAAGGGATCAACCAAGCCATGGGGTGATGAGAAGAAGAAAGAGGCGGACAAAAAACCCGACTGGTCGGGAAGGGTGGCACTTAAGAAGACCGAGAAGAAAGAAATGGGAGACTTAGGCGAGAGCAAACGTCAGGATTGGCGGGAAGGTCTCAAAAAAGCACCTAAGAGTCCCGGTATCGAAAGCGAAGGCGGGGAACCCGAATGGAAAGCTGTGAGCTTGAATAAAGTCCCAAGAAACGAAGACGACGATTAAACTTACTAAAGTTTTTTAGGATTCTTGATTAGGTAGTTTGCTATGGAAGTAAGTTTCTAAAAGCGTTTTAGGATAATGATTTTTAAGGCCCTTTTTGTATGATTTTTTTTTAAGCCGAGTAAATTGTGTATTGTCCTCGTTGAGATTTAGCTCATGAAAACTCGTTAACATGCGGTGGGGGTGGAGGGAGGCCCATATCCACCTGGAAACTGCTGTTACTTTTTAATCAGCCTTCCTCCACACACCTTGCTGGTCCGTGATTTTCTCTCTTATTCTCTGCACCTCTATGCCTGATTATAGATTACGTTCATGAGGTGAAATATTTTGCTAAGAATCTCTGACGTTGCCGGAGTATAGCCAAAACAGTGTCAACAAAAGGCGCTGTCTATAGGGACAGTTCGCAACATGCCAGAGAGGACATTAAACAGTAGATTCATTCTAAAATAACAGGGTAAACCCAGTAGTAAACAGTATTTGATTTCTCCTTATAGCATCACGGCTTAATCAATCATATAGGTCAAGAGAATAAGGGCAGTCGTCACCGTTGTAAAGTGTTCTTATCATTACAACAGGAAATACATTGGAAGACAGTGTAAAGAATATGTGTGCAGATCTGAACAATTGAAAACGGTTACACTGATCCCAAGGCCAAAGGGTATGAGTTAGCTATTTAAACGGAGTTAAGGCAGCGCGCAATATGACCGCATTACAAGTCAGTTTCTTATTGGCCAGTTCTACTAAACAAGGGCGGATCTTTGAGAGTAGTGTCGAGTAGACAAATAGAGAACCCACTTAAGAAGTCCAGCGACTGTTTAGTTAGTCTGATTGGTTTACATTGATTGTTGTAACCTTTGTCACCGTAAGTTAACTGCGTATGATTTTGGTACTTACGAGACGTACTCCTGCTCTCTGTGTAATGCAATCACTTTACAATGAAAGAGTTCGTGGTCTGTTATATGCATTCAAAAATCTGCAGTGGGAAAGATGAATTTTATTTGCAAAAGTTTCAGTGTTTTTGTTGTTGTTTGTGTAAGCATTTTGCTTTATAAGTCCTTTATAATTAATTTCGCCGATAAAACATTTTTGATACAAGAAATTTTTTAAGTAAGATTTATCCTGTAGTCGGGCTGCATTAAATGCCGGAGTTATATCGTCGTTTGTACTTCGTTGTATTTTCTATAATTCAATAAAGTCATTTTTCTACGACGTGGTTTGGCTGACTTCATAGTGCCTTTTTGTTGCTTGATATATCCTTTCACTCGTCATTGACTCCGTGACGCCTCCCAAAATAAAAGGAGCTCTAGTAAAGGTCTAGTAACTTTCTGGTGTGAACACAAGTAGAACCCCTCCGTTATGGGACGCCTACTAAATACGGACTCAATTTTATTACTCCGGGCAAGTTTTTTTATCCTTGGGGAACGCCATGGCCCTCAGCTAGGCCCCTCTACTATCCTAATTTATTGACACAAAAACGCGTGTACCTATGCAAAGATCGCCCCGTGTAAGGGATTCCGGAATCCGTGAAATTTTTGCGTATAGAATCCGGAATACAGCTCAAGGAATCTGGAATCCCACTAACGATTGGAATCCGACCTTGAAGTCAGGAATCCAAGTTCCACTGACAAAGACTGGAAACAAGTACACCACAGCGTGGAATCCAAGACAGCCTTACATGGGGCAACAAAGAGTTCCTAAAAGGATTGGTTTGGGACACCATAACGTCTTATCTGAAATCGCTGTATTAATGTTTGGGACACCAACAAGTTAAGGCGGACGCGACGTCATGTGTAAAGCGTCTGTACGGTCATCCCTAAATGCAGACCTAACGGACACTTCCCTTGTCCAATCAACAGACTCACAGACAGTTAAATTGGCTAATATGGACACTTATTGTCAACAGTGAGCTGTAATAAGTCTTGCCTATTCTTTAAGTAAAAAACCTTAATAGGATTACAGCATAAGGATGTTCTCACTCAGCTGAGCCGAGAATGGGTGACTACCTATTTCAAGTTCCACTCAATATTCCAGGAAATCGTCTCGTGGAACACCCGAAAAACGTGTGTTCTATTGAAATCTCATCCGGAGATTGTGTAAATTCATGACTCAGCATGACCCACTAAAACGAACCCTCCTTAAGTTCCCTACCTCCTCAAAACCCTGGCTGTTAGTTGTATGCAAATGTGTCTCGAGCGGACTCTACTGCGCATGTGCCCACCTGACATAGGCCCTTTAAGAAGACAAAAAAAGGCTGTGCTCGCAAGGTGTCTAACCATTTGCAAAGCGTATAAATTGCGACGAAATTGTATTTCACTGGATAAAAACTGGTGACAGGCATCCAAATAGCTCGGAGAATGTTGTTCGGGCGGAAACTTTAGATGAGAAACTTTGGCCAAAAATTCGACTGACGTGCGATCGTTTAAGTCCATGTATTTCGGACGTTTAATCTTGTGCGATTTCGAGCTCGGCACGCTGAAAAGATTTAAAGTAATGTTGAATCAGTCTATTGAACGCTGCTTATCTCAAAAACTTCTGCATAACTTTCAACTTTGAGGTCGGTCTTAAAAAAATGTTTTTAGACTGATACCCTTTTATGTTTTCTAAGCTTTGCATCTTTTCTCTGTAATTTCTCAATGTAACCATAGTTAATTTCAGTCGTTGAAGATTTGTGACACTTCTTAGTCTAAAAATTTTTCTTTCTGGCGATTGTTGTATTTTAAGTATCGATTATTGATTACAGGGGCCAGAGTGGGCTCGTAAAGGCAAAGAACGGGGCCCTCTTATCGGAAGACCGAAAGAAAAAGCCGAAGAAAAACCGAAAACTAAACCAAAGCCCGAATGGACGAAGACCTCTCTACGAAAGAAAGACACAAGCAAACAGGCAGATACACAGTCTGAATATTGGAAAGAGGCAAGACCCGGCTGGGCAAAAGGAAAGAGTCCATTATCTAAAACTAATGAGGGAACTTTAAAATCTCTTGAAAGATCAAAAGCAGCAAAAGATGAGATATGGGAGGAGATGCGTCCCGATTGGGCCAAGGGCAAAAGTCCCGTCGATAAACCCAAGGACAGTTTCATAAAGGAGCTAGGAAAGAAAGCATCTTCAAAAAAGAAAGATATATGGGAAGACGAGCGGCCAAACTGGAGCAAAGAAAACAGTCCTGTAGTTAAGCCAAGCGCAAAGGACATTCGGAATATTGAAGAAAAGAAGAAATATGGTTATCCCACACCTGAGTGGACATCGCGCGTCCGGAGCAAACACAAGGTGAGATGGACTCTTTTCTCCGCAGAGGCTCTCACTGAGAAGTTCAAACATTAAATACATGTAAAAATAATTAAAAAATAGTGCGCGCGAGGGGAGCGAAGCGAAGAAGAAATTCAGTTAAAAAATGGAGGGAGCCTCTGTTCTTCACTTTCCCTTCCCACAATCCACCGCGCGTTTTCGTTTCGCCTCTCCTCGTCATTCTCTAGCGTGCGAACAAGCTCTCCTATTTGGGCGAGCGAAGCGAACCGCGAGGGGCGCGTACCTCTCGCGCGTCTACTTTTCACGATAGCCCACAAATGGAGAGCCAGGCTAGTCATTCTAGTGTAGCACATAGGCAACGGAGAGGAAAAACTGACGGGCTTGAAACAGGGATTACTCGTTTTGAGAGGGACGAGGTACTCGTCGGAAATTAGAATAGTCCTTTTAGTATTGGCCTATACGGGAAGGCTCCGCCCGAGAGGGGTACTTTTTTTCAGGCCTGTGGTATATGAATAGATAAGGATTTCACTAGTTGAAGTGTATGAAAGGGTCATTTCGGTCTAAAATTCCTTGCCTTAATAAAGGGCCATTATGCTTTTTGTGGCCGTGAAAAAATCTAGAAAACGTCCTGGTTTTGTGATTGATTCATATTTTAAAGGAGCTGTGTCACGAAATTCAGCCAAATTAGCAAATTACAAAATGCCCGTTAAAGTTAAGAGAAACATAAAAATAACCAATTAAAACTTTAAAGGAAGGTTAAAATAACACAACAGAAACAACAGATGCCACGGAAAAACTGAAGAAGATTGAAACGGATTGAAAACTGGACTGCCGTGACACAGCCCCTTTAAAGACAGTACATTTTCATCATTTAAAAGGGCTGCAAAGTTCTAAATAGCGAAACGTCCCCAGCGGCGAAGAGCGGGGAGAAACGGATGTTTTCGCAGGCAAAGTTCTAAACTAATATAGGTCTGTGAAAGGGGTACCATTTGTCAATAGAGGGTATACAAAAGGTGGTTACCTTTTCTCTCAAAAATGGTATATAAAAGGGTAAGGGGTTGGACCTCAGAGGGGACCGTTCCCGTATAAAACTTTGTTGAATACCCCCCGGGGTGCTAATGTTTAAGCCAAATTGGGACATAGAAATATTAATCGGGATGAGTGATTGATGATTCTTTGTCGCAGAAAGGCGGATAATTTTTATCCCTTTCCTTTTATTTAAAGAACGCCGTAGAGGAAGAAAACGGCAAGAAGAGTTTGCTTAAGGCAGAGCTGGAGAATGTTCTCGGCAAACCGAAAGACAAAGTAGTAGTAAGTTCTCATTTTTTTATTTTTCGTAAATTTATTTGAACTTTAACTTTTCCTTAACATCTTTAATTATAACTCAAGGTCACTGGTAACTGGTGGAATCGTAGCAACATGATATTTTGACGTCAGCTGTTATGCAAAAAGAAAATTAAGACGTTCGATGGCGCTTATTAGCAATTAGGTCAAACAAAACTTCTACTTGAACGTTTCCATTAATACAAAGTAGCTTGCGGGCTTACAACCTCGTCCCCAGGGCTTTTCCCTTAAAAAAGGACGAGGTTGGCGGGCTTGTATAAAGAATATCAATAATCAGCTAAGAACGTTCGTAGTTATTTAAATTGAAGAGAAGTCAGTTATGTTTTTTCTTTTTTGTGCGATTTTCTACCATTTAGAAAAGACGTCATTCCTCTGACGACTTGTCGGAAAGTTACCTCGCAGGCATACGGTGATTACTGAGTAGATGATCTCAGATCGAGTGAACCCAAGAGGGGTACTAAGGATTTCAAGGAACGGGAATAATCGAATAAGGCAGGAAATGAATGAAAACCCCCAAAAAATCCGGAATCATTATACGTTTCTAGGAAACTGCCCACCTACCCCTCCCCTAAGTCAACATTTTGCCCTATGTATTAAAGTTGGCTTAGGGGAGGTGTAGGTGGGCAGTTTCCCAGAAACGTATTATGATCCAAAAATCCTTAGTGCTCTCTGAAAGGAACGAAAGACAACCCTAAACCAGACTTCATACCTCCATAAAAACGGAACGGAAAATTTCAAACCTATAAGAATCCTACGGTCATTCTTGTCACTTAAACGTCTCCTTCCCCTTGGAGAAAAAGCATCGTAATTCAAGTTCCTCACAGTACTCAATAAACAAGTAGTCAACGGAGTGTGTGCTAGGGTGTTACTGTAGAATGAAATGAGTGGATGGGCGGATGTGATGACTGGAGAATAAGGCCTTTTTAATTTCTGTTTATAGTGAAATGGTGGTATTACTTGTTTTGTTGCTAGGATGACCGCCTTTGTACCACTTCACCAAGTTTCCCCCTTTACTTATCGTTTACTGTCCATTATTTCTACACATAAATTAGTGGTTTAGCGCAATTTATTATCCATAAGAATTGTTTTGAGCTGTTTTTGTCTGCCGAGTTTTTCTATTTTGAGAAATTCCCAACTTGAATCAGACGTTTGCCGTTTGCCGTATACGTAAAGCTTGAACTCTCTGTTAAGCCATGACCGTATGGTACAGACTTTATATAAGCACGCGCACTCCTGCATCATTGAAACGTATTTTGTTTCTTGCTCTTTCTGACGATACTGAATGTATGCCTTGTGGCCCTTATGTGACCTTCCTGGTAAGGTTTGATTTCCTTTTTCCCGTCCATAGACCCTCCATTTTCTCTTTAGAGATCGTCGAGCGCGTATGAAAATAGAACCCAGGGGTGACCGCAAGCGTGTGGGGGTGGGGGTGGGGAAAGGAGACAATGAAAAAAAGTTGTTTTCTTCCTCTTTCTTCCTCTCTGTCTCTTTTTTGGTTTTTTCTCGCGCTTCGTGATCGTTCTCGCGCGCTCACCAAATTGTCCAAAATAAGAAGAACGTCTTTGAACAGTGTAGATTTCTTTAATTTTTTTCAATCTTTCACACCTAGTTTACGAGACTAATTGTTTGTCTTTAACGTCTATCCACAGAAAATTTGCGGATCACCGCCTAAGCCTGCGAGTGAAAACTAGACACCGTCCAACAAGCAACCCTATTAAGAAGTTAATGTCACGTGACGACATAAGAAGCTCGCTCTGAGTTCAGTTTGTTTCGTGACGCGATCTGGGTACAGCCACCGCGCCACGTAGGATACCGCGTCATTCAATCTGTGGAACATTCACAAAAGGTTGTATAATTATCTGTTTACGAAAGGACATTTTTCTTTGGAATGTCTGTATTTTATTATTGTTCAGTGAATGGAAGAGTGGAGAAAATTATTTATTATCAAAATGACCATGCAATGCTAAGTCCGAGCTAACCCGCGTTAATATTATTGTAGGCGATAATGCCTTAATTGTAATATACTTAACTGCAACTGTATTATATGAACAGGAGTTTGCCATGAGCTTGCCTTATCGTCTATAAAATAAGCAAGTTATACTAGTGCGTACCTTGATCTCAGAACCTAAAGCGGACGATGGTTTAGTCTTGAGAGTAAGCTAGGATCCACAAGGGATAATACAGGGGAACAAGCATTGTAATAAACCGGATAGTAACTTGAGTGGAATGATAAGCAAACCTTTTGCGATATTTGGTAAGTTGTACAAGGGGCGCCATGTTCTGTGGGAAATATATGAGATTAAAGGTTATCGTTTCTGTCTCAAGGATGCGCGACTTTGCGAAATGTAAACAATTCCCACCATACGATAGTAGTCATATGCAATATTTACTGTTGTGCTTTGAGCCGGTTATATACAAAAGAGAGAATGAGCGAGCTTTTTCTCTCTTGATGACAATCAATGGTTTATTAATGCATTAACTGCAGAGCTGGGGTAATTTTTTTTAGTCTACTCATCTAATGGTTACGGGCTTAGCGCGTACTATTAAGTTATGGATGAGAGCTGCGCCGGGGATTGCTAAGCTGGAAAGAAGGGAAAGAGTCGCAGGAGGCTCTGCGTACCAAATGCATCCATAAACTCTGTATATAGTAGTAACGCTTAACCGTTAATCGTTTGTTTTATAAGAGGAAAACCTTCAAACTGTGTGTACAGGTAATAGAGAGTCAAGAGCTTGCACGCGCGATTGCTTGTACAAATCACGCTCGGCCAAGACCACTCGTTCCGCTGATGTTCTCTCTGTTTTCATCCAAGTGTACACTTTTCTTGTTATCCTGAAGGTCTTTTGAACACTTGCTCTAAATATTGTGATAAGAAACTTTCGAAAATCCGCCATTTGAAGACATTGCATCTGCGTCAGTATAAATTGCATGCCTTGAGAACTCGCTAGATTCTGTCATTGGCTACCTTTGGACAATCAAAGGCAATTGTTATGTAGCTGGAAATTTCTTCCCAATAGCGCGCATTGGTTACTTCGAGGTCACATGACATCTAACAATGAAACTGTTGCCCTCCGAAATCTCTGAGTGGGCAGCGAGCATTGCAAAATCTGTGACGTCAGAGGGTAACAGTCCACTGTTAACCGCCAATGTTGACCTACCACCGCCGTTACAGCGAGGTGTAATGAATTTCCAGCTATATAACACATCACTTAAAGCCTGGTCCCTCGGAAAACAAAACATTGCAAAATCTATGACGTCAATGGGTAACAGTGCACTGTTAACCGCGAATGTTGACCGACGACCGCCGTTACAGCGAGTTTAAATGAAGTCCCAGCTATATAACAATCACTTAAATACTGGTCCCTCAGGAAACAGCTAATTTTGTTTCCCGAGAATCTCAATGTTGGGAGTTTCGCTCAGGACCAGTCTCTACTTGTTGGATTATATTGTTCATTATGCTTACACCTAATCATATTAGGACAAAGAAGGTCCCAGTGAACTGCTGTATTAAAACTGCCTAAATCAAACAACATTGTAGCGGAAACGGTGTACATCCTCGAAACCACGTTCTTCGGAAGCTAAATTTGCCCCGGAAAGTAGAAATTTTTACTTTGGTTCAGGAAGCAGGAAGCAAAAGTTGCGTTTACCACGTCGTCTCCTGCGCAGGCGTAGCTATTGCTAAGAAACTTGAGCTTTCCTGGCCCTAATATGTCTGCTTCTGGGGTCCAATCCAGAAGCGCCGTTGTCTTAGGACGCCTGTAAAACGAGTGGATCGTCTTGGGGGTAAACATCTCTCGGCCCATTGAAATTGTAGGTCCTCTCACGACTGGGATCTTCAATAGTTATCTGTTGTAGAAAAAAGTAGGATCAAAGCGCAAAAGGAAAAGGAGAACAAAACGGTTAATCTCTGTCTACAAATTGACCCTTGTAGTTCATGAGGCGGGAATTCCTTATTCTAGTTTCTTTACTTCTTGTAGAGACACCCTCTCAATCGACTCATTCCACAATTCTCTTCTTTGACTGCCACCAGCCCCCTTTTCAGTTAGTCAAGGCTTGGTAGAACTAGAGAGAACAAACGATCGGAGAGGGAACTGGAGAGAGGAGGAAACCTCCTCCGTTAGCCTCCGTCACTCACATGTAACATGCTCACCCGCGGGACAATCCCGAGGGACTGCTGGCGGTCTACTTCTTTCTATTTTGCCCTACATACGGACCTACGACCTGTACTGGCTCATCTCCTCTGAGGTCCTCTGAGTCCCAGGTGGGGCACTCAAAAACGTTCTATGCGGGAGAGCTCCACCCCGAGGTCCAGCCCCTTATACCCTTTAATATACCCCTTTCAAAAGCCATCTATTGACAAATGATACCCTTTCTAATTGCTGTAAATGTTCTGTCTTTTAAAGATGAATACATCACTAAACTAAGAAGTTTTCGTGACTTTTTCTTAGCCATAAAATGAATCTTTTGACCCTTCTGGCTCCTTTTACAGCCCGAAATGACAGTTTTCCCAACACTTTTTTATACTTCAACTCATGAAATGCCTGATAAAGGTCCCCCTTTTAGGCAAAGCCTCCGGGAGTACCTAGAGTACCTATATTATAGGGGGTAACTCGTGCTGGTCCTTTACGAGAATGAGCTCTCGTAAGGGACCGTGTGTTAAAACTATAATAGAGGGTGGTCGTTTACACAGAGCGTTGGTCCTTTGCTACAAAAGTGATTCTAAATGGCCTTCTCAAGTGGCTCCGAGGGTGTCCGTTATAACGAGGGCTACCTGTATGTGCTTAGTTTCTTTAGGCCTACCTCGTCCACTGTCCAGCCCTCACCCCAGCTGCCGATCGATTCCAAGTCGATTGCAATTTGCTTAATGATCCCTACATCTTGAAACTCCACTATAAAGTGATCCGTTCTAAGATGTTAGGTTCAATATTCCATAGTTATTAAACTGACAAAATCATTGAGCAGATACGTCATCCAAATTAAATTAATTTATAAACAAAGAAGTTAAGAAACGCATTTTTTCATAAGTACATGATCGAGGGTTGCATTGGTGTTTAATAATCGTCTCTTTCGGTATCAATTCAAGGCTGGAGAAGTCTTTGCTGAGTTATACTTTTGACAGTTTTTTGAAATAATACTAAGAAAAACAAAATTCATACAAAACTCTAAAACTGAAACCAGATAGCTTCGTTTCCAATATTTACCTGGCACTCAGTCATGACCACAGTGCAAATTTTTCAGTCTATATCACAAAATTTGTTAATAATAATAATTTAAAAATTCATAGCGCGCAAATATCTATATGAATATAATCAAACGCGCGAAAACAAATTTGCGATCTATTGCGTTCTATTTGATAGTTTGCAGGTTAAAAAAGCGGCGTTTTGAAGCCATGTAAAAAATAAATTTATGATGACACCGTAATAAAAGAAAAAGGAAAATATAACGAATAGGGTTTCCAGTTAAGGCCCCATCCAAACGAATCCGGATATTTTTTTAAACCCGCATATCGGTCCTCCATCCAAACGAAACCACTGAAACGACTTTCACCTTTTGAAACCGCTCTTTAAACAATCTCTTACCCACAGTTAAGTAATCGACATTGACACAATGGTTCAAGTAAAGTCGGTACAATATATGTCCTCATACATCAGGTACTTAATTACCGACTTTATGAAGCCACCCGCTGACCAAAGAGCCCGAGGTATTTCTTACTCTTTTCACTATACGCCACTCCTGTCCTGAGTATAATCCAGTTTCGAGTTCGCTATGACCGCTGAACTACCAAAGTGAAGACGCATTTTTCACAGGCTTAGCCTCCACCTAAAGTAATATATTCACAAATGCTAACGAGAAAAAGACCTGTTTATTACTCTGTCTATTGTGTATATTCAAATTTCAAACACTTACTTGTCGGAATTTCTGAATATTTTACTTTATGTCGAGGCTAACCCTGTATGAATGTGTCGTTAATGTTTATATTCAGCGGTAATTTTTAATTCGAAACTGGACTATTACAGCCGTCCCAAAGCAAATTGAAAACGATGCTTATGCCAAATTTTACGGGGGGCAAATAAGGTGCACCGTGGAAAATGTGGAAGTGGCGTATGTCAGCTTGTTACTCTGTTACCTCCCTCCTGTTACCTTATTAGCTTGTTACTCTGTTAATACATGACGTACGCACCAAAGTCGACCACCCGCTGACCAAGGAGGCCGAGGACTGTGGGTACGAGATTGCTGTTCAAAGTGCTGGTTTAATGCCCCGTCCACACGGGTACAAAAAAAAAGCGGCTTCAAAAATGTTCAGATTCGTGTGGACGGGGCCTAATAAGTTGTTCAACTGAATTAGTAGAATAAATTTGATCCCCGATGGCTGTGAATAAAGATAAGTCGCCTGAATAAATTTCATCGAGCACTGGATTGCAATCTAAAAGCATCCATCCCTCCGAAAGGTTACGAATTGAACTTACCTGCCTGTTTCGAAATGTTCCGGCTCGCTAACTATCTCAGTCAACCCCGATTTTCTTCCGTCAGTGCCAATGAGCGCGATGTATAATAAAGCGTCTGTACCTGCTCCATAAACATCGCTGGTGACAACAGTCACCCTGAAGCCCGGAGTCGCAGTCGACTGGATGCCTGGAGTCGCGGTAGCTGTCAGTTGTGAGGCTGAGACCGTTGAAGGCGTCAATTGAGCAAGTAAGACCGTTTTCACCTGCGTGGGAGCCAAGGTAGGTAACATCTTGGTGTTTGCAGCCGAGGTAGATATCCAGTTAGTCGGGTTAGCTGTAAACGTTAATTGAGCAGTAGCGACCATTGTAGGTGACCCTCGCGTTGGAGCCAAGGCAGATTTCGATGGGGAGTTTGCTGCAAGGGTAGATATCTGTTTAGTCTTTATAGATGAAATATACATCAGCTGGACGTTTGCGACCAAAGCAGGAGACGGAATAGAAATAAACTTGACTGGAGTCGGCATTGACATTGATTAGGTCATAAAAATTTGTTATATAGCGCAACGAAAATAGACTTTCAGTTCATTATAAGAGCCTTCTGTTGAATAGAAGGCGCCTTTTGCTCTAGTCAGACCTCATTTGTCTCAAAATCCGAACCGAAAAGCGACCTAAAAATCCAGTTCATAGGGGTTGGGGAAAATATTATTAACAGAACACGGATTCTAACACTTTGAAACAACAATTGACCAGTGTCTTTTAACTGAGTGTCGGCTATGGCGGAGAATTCAAATAATGGCTGGAAAAGAAGTTTGTCCCCAGACTATAAAAAAATTTAAGCATCACTGAGTAACTGAGTGGTAGAAAAAGTAGCAAAAGTAACTTCTTAAAAATTTACGGACGAAGAACGTTTGTTACCTGTTACAATAATTGTTTCACAGTAGGTACCAGTCCACAATCTGTCACACAAACACCTGTAGCTTTTGGGAGTATTAATGCATGATGCACCATTCTGACATTGATGTCGGAAGCAGAAATCTGCAACTAACGATAAAGCATTTTAATAATGAAAGTTAACGGGGCATCATATCTACATAAGCAAGGTTTATTCAAAATGTTTTTCCATGGTCTCGTCTAGGAAAACTCGCATGCTAAGTTTTCCAGTTAAAATCGCAGGTTTTTCTTGACTGAGCGCAAAATTTGACTGGGGACTGAACCAATTTAAATTTCGGCCACATTTATGACCTGAAGTTTCATTCCTTTTTTACCGCTACAATTTGGAACTAATACCCCTGGCCAGAATGTTTTGTGTGAAATTTCATGAACATCACACACACAAAGAAAATAAGGAGTCTCAAACCTTCTGTGTTCATGTCACAATAAGCCAGTACAGCCTCTCCTGAACTCCTGGAATCCAACCAGAAACTACCATTGACAACTTCTCCCGCTTCATTTGCTTTGATTTCCCGGCACGATTCACCAGGCAGCAAGGGGGTGGACCCGAGGACAACTGTGAAGAGCAACATAGGAGGGGGGGGGGGGATCTTCATCTAAAATACTCACTAATTCAACCTAGTTCTTAGGCATTCTCTCTTGCCCTTTGTCCGCGCGAAGTTTCGGAAAAGGTGGGAGAGAGAACGAGTCGACATCGAGTCGAGTCGAGTCGATTCTCTCTCGGTGACGTCACAGCTCACGGTAGTTAAGAGGTTTGACCGAGCCGAGAACGCCTATGGACTTGGCTGTCACTTGCCCTGTCCGTGTAGGGCTTCCCAGGCCTTCTCGGTTGGTACATCCGAGAAGAAATCAAAAACAAGCTAGGACCACGTGACCCGAAACGCATAGGCTACGCGGAATAATGAGGCCTAGGGACAAGGCAAGGCTGGCACAACTGTCACCAACTATGTTGCTAAACTCCGATCAGTGTCATAAATGTTAGAGTGTTCCAAAAAAGAAGTCACTCTCGAATACTAGAAATACTTGTGAAGGCAAAACCACAACGACAAACTAGTGCAGGAGCCGGCTCCTGACTAGTGAGGGTCAGCCGGATCTTTAGTAGACCTGGATCAGTAAAATCTTGAGTACCAAATTTTGAAAATCAAGTGGTGAATAATATAATTCACCACTTGATTTTTGTTTTCTTACTTTATTTTTTCTATCACTCTTCCTGCCGTAAGGATCAGTCAGTACTGTTTTAAGTTTAAAATTTGGTTCTAGAATATTAGTTTTGCGATAATTAAACTATTTCTTACTTAAAATCGTTAGTTTATTTGCGCAGAAGAAAAGTTATCGGAGCGGAGATAAATGATCATATCACCTCTGTGCGCCCTGCGTTTCTTGTAGAGCCGCCGTTGGTCAGGCACAAATTGATTTGGCTTTGCTTCCTTGGTTCGGTTATTCATCTCGCAAATATCCTCGGCATTCAAGTAGTTATAACTCTGGCATCTGTCTTCGTAATGGCAATGATACAGACATTCAAACGGACTCGAGACTTTTATCGTCTTGAACGTATAACCTTTTAGGGCGTGGTTGGAAATTGTTTCCTGTGCCGGGCATTGGTCAGCGGTTCCGCCGCGGCACCTCCATTTGAAGGCGAATATACAAACCATGCAGAGCACTTTAAAATGCATTGCAACTGGAGAGAGTTCTACGCTCCTGTTACTTCAAAAATACATAAGACTTTCTTGATCTGATAAATAAACATATTAAAATGTAATTCAAGATATGATGTCGGTACTTAACCAACCAAGCTAACAGTGACTGGCGGTTTCTAAACGATGGCCTTTCGTACAATGTTCCTTCTTTAGAGGTCATTGAGTTAAAAGTTTGAAAAGAATATCTTGAAAAAAAAAAACACAAAATGTTCGCCTCTTAATTTAATTCTCTTATATCTTTTTTAACTGTTCTAAAGTTACCCGTCTGTTAAGTCCTAAACAAATGGCGAAGGATCTCGTAATATGAACTTTTTATAAGCAGTTTCATCAAGGTCGTTACTCGACATTACAGTGGAACCTCTATATAGCGAAGTCCTCGGTATAAAGAACGATTTCTTTATCCCAGTAATAGTAAAATACATGAAAAAGAACCTCGATATAACGAAACCTCGTTATAGTTAATAAATTTTGCCAGTCCCTAGGCCCTTCTTTATATGGAGGTTCCTCTGTATTCAGTTTTGTTTTCGCCTTACGTTTTTCACCCACCATCCTGTTCATTAAATGGAAATCTTGATGAAGCAAAAGCTTTCTAGTGTTGAAATATTACATAAAAAAATCTTCTTTTTAAAATTTTCTTCTTTTTTTCTCTATAGTACGCGTTTTCATTTGAGTCTGGAAAAAACTGCTTGAAAAAGTGAATAAATGAATAAAATAAGTTATATTTAACATGAGAAAGATGGAAAGCAAATTTTCTCTAAACATTTTGTTATCTTTCGAGTATTATTTTATCAGTTAACTCGATGAAAAGAGAATATAGAAGAACTTACATGTTCAAAAAGTTCAATGAAGTTACTTTAAAATGACAACTAAATTTTCGGAAATATTGACACATTTCCCTTACCTAACAGTAGATTATCTTCAGCTACCGATATGGCTAGTTATACTAACCAACAGAAACAGTGTGGAATCTGGATATCAAGCATATACAGCCCACTCATTAAGTTTGACATTGAAAGGGTTCATCCCTTTTTCACCGTGTAGTTTGAAATATATTATCTTTTATTAACGAACTATTGTTTGCTTAAATTATTTTTTGCTCATTTATTCGAGGGTTGATTGTTTAGTGTGAGTGTCTTCTTTGCATTTTAAAGATCATTTTTTAATACGGTAAGACTTTTCTCTAAAGGAAAAACACAATAAAAACTGGGGCATGAAATGGTTTAATGATTTTCTCTCACAGTTGCTATCAACAATTCTTTAAGTTGCTTTGTTGCATATATATCCACAAAGATCCTCTGCAAATCTATTTCGCAAAAAAATAATAACCCCACGGAATATCACTATTCATTTCTATTTAGCTTTCTCATTCGCATTGCATGTAATATCTGATTAGTTTCGCTCACTAATTAACTTAACCAATCAATGTATTTTCGACCGAGTGATCGCTGTTCGCTCCCTCTCCCGTTTTCGTTGATTTTGTTGGCCTAGTAATCAGTAGTTTCACGTTGTGTAGGGGGTCAGCCTATAAACTCCTACCTGTTTTCATCTGTTCTTATTGCTATTTACTTTATATCCACAGCGGTATTCAGGTATTATTTTCAATCTGCCATCTGTGAATTCCTTGTAGCCATCATACTTTTTCTCACAGATTGTTAAGTTATCATGTTAATGGGACTCGTGGCGAGCCATACGTCACTAAAGGTGAGCCAATGATGAATTAAACGGCCAATCGGGCTTTTATGGACTTTTATGTTTCTCAACATTAAAAAAAAAACTGGTTTTCACGTAAAAATGTCTGTTTCTTTATATCTTTAAAATGACATGTATCCGAGACGTTTTTTTCTGACAGCCCGTTTCATAACGGGCACTCGGATAATACGGAGATTATGGAATGTCCCCTTCGTGTCCGTTTTGACCGGTTTCCACTGTATTTTGTATCTGAATACAGTAATTTTGTTCGGTTAAAAGTAGGGTACCCGTTTTTTGACCAAAAATATTTTTTTACGTGCTCTCTTTAAAGGAAGACAAAAACACAACTTCGCAATAAAAGATAACTTTGAAGCTTTTCTTTCTTTATTTTTTATGCATGATGTTTTGTAAAATGACAACTCCTCAATAAATCTGTTTTTTCATACGCCTACAGTAACACTAAACTGGGCTCTACCACTGAGATTCTACAACAACTTCCTCAGTCTATTTTAAAATCCTATACATCAAGTTTCGTTCTAGTCTGCTACACAACCGTTTTTAGTGTCGTCACACAACGCTCCTCCCCACAGTTAGTGGGGAGGAGCAATGCGTGACGACTCTAAAAACGGCTGTGTAGTAGACTAGTTTTGTTCCTTTTTTCTAAGAGAAAGAGAATAGCTCTTATCACAACAATGTGCAATTACTCAGTTCTCACCTATAATTTTCTCAGGTTGACAGTACAAGTGTTGGTGTCTCCATCGGTGCACTTGCAGTAACACAACAAGCGCTGCCATTATTGCAAACTATGGTTTCAGTAAACTCTTTGTAACCATGTTTTTCTATGTTTTTCCAGACGCTCTCTTCTCCGAGGGTCCTCAATAGGTTTTACGGGATTCGGGATTTCCCTTATTTGAAGCTCGGGATTCAGGATTTAAGAGCAAAATCGAGGCGAGATTCGGGATTGAAAGTATGTGGGCGGGTTAGAATGCCCGAAATGACCCTTGGGATTACGGTATTGCACGAAATTTTAAGTCGGGATTACGGGATTGAAGGACCCTATTGGGAACCCTCTTCTCCTGTGCCTACTCCGAGCCTGTTGGATCCTGTATATGGATTTTCAAAGGCAATTGTGACCTCGGTGTTATTCATGTCATAGGTAACGTACCCTGAACATCCTACATAGTAGCCCAGTCTTTTTCATAGCTGAGAACTTTACCACTACCGTTCGCCTCAGTTACACGCGGCCAGCTGAAACCATCCGCGACTCGTCCACAGTCTGACCAATCGCGCCTGTACATCATACGGAATGGCGTGTCATTGGTGATTTCCAACAGACAATTGTGTCCCTCCACCATTATGTGCCTACAAAGTTTAAAGTCTACACGGGGCGAGAAGTTGTGTTATGTCACTAATCTGTTTTGGTTTCAAATATTAAAAAGACTAAAAAAAATAGTCAAAGTTTCACAGACACAAATGGGTTAATATGGTTTGAAATATGACGGTCGAGTTTGCAGGATCGATCAAAAGGCGCACCCGCCTTTCTTCGGTTACATGACAAGAGAATATTCTTCTTTGGTCAGATCTCAAGTTGAAGAAGTGGAAAATTGAGCACGAATTCAAAGATTCTAGAGAACTTTTGGGATACCGTTTTCTTTGGGTTGCTTTTTCTTCGAGAAATTCAGCATTAAAGACACGAGCTAAAATGGTATAAAAGGCCTTTAAGAAAACCCTGATCCAACCAAGCTATGGCAATCTGAGCTAGACTTCCATCTTCACTAAAATTTCGTGCCTTTCGGTGGGCGAGGATCAAACGGTTTTAAAATTGATCATGACTAAACAGATCTATACAGAAATTGGTACTCACGTTTCTATTAATGCTCAGAAAATGTACTGTAAACTGTTAACTATTGCGGGCTTTCCGAATAGTCTTTGCTGCACGTAAAACAGGGTATTGAGTGTTGAAAGTGAAACGTGGCAACAAAGGGCTATCAAGTGTCCAGGTGAAATTTTACTTCTTTAATCGTAACCATTACAATTTCTTCAAATTTGATTGGTGCATCAACTGCTTTTTTTTACTGGGTGGTTGCAATCTGACAGTGATATTGGCCAATCATATTAAGTGCACTCAGCTAAATTCCCCAATCACAGAAGATATCACAAGAATCATATCAACAACAGCATACCCTAACAAACTGGGGATTTTGCAAAATAGATGAATTTGTAACATTTAGACAGTGTCTCGGCCGGTGATATTTTCCCTAATTTTGGACATTTGATAATCTAATTCTCTTTTACTACAAAAGAATGCATTTATTTTCGCGGAAATTGTGACGGTAATGATTAATTGGTAACAGGAAACAATTCGAACTGTAATCATGCTCGTGATTAAACAAATCGGATTCCCCTTTGCGGTCGTCCGACATTTGTTTATCACGCGTATGTTTACAGACCGAATTGGACTCCACTCAGTCCTATTACCATTATTTTAAAGTAGTCGTTTGGAGAATATCATATCATGACCTTGCACGACGCCACAGAATAACAGAACCCAGGGATGTGAGCTCAGGGAAACGAACTTGGGAGGTATCGACAGCGCGGTCTATGATGAATAACGGTAGTTTGGATTGGTGTAGCCTGTTCCAGGCATTCAGATATACATGTAGTTGGAATATAGTGGCGAGTGGCGAGTGGCTCGCACTTAAGAACACGGAGTAAAAAAATAGAGAGGGAATACCTCCCTACCCCTCGTCCCCTCTCCCTACCCCAGCTGCCATCGCTGTCTTTTCCTGCTCACTTTTCTTTACCCCTGTGATATCCTTTTTTACTTTTTGTTATCTTAGCTGGGCAACACTGATTATTATGAATCTATTTTGTTTTGGTTCTAGCGGATTCGAAATTTCCACAAAATTAGCAGTCATTGTGGACGGTCGATGACAATTTTTTTTAACCGTAATTTTAGTCAGGGTACGTCAAAGTGCTGATGACGCGAACTTAAATTGTTTTTTGTTCGTGCGATTCATATCATCTCGAAGCTCAAAAATTGACCTTTTTATAGTTAATACATCACATTGTTTACTTGATAAACTTTACTTTACCCCCTCACATTTACAGTGTTTCTTTCAGTAGAATTCCGGTTGTTTGCATAAAAAGGTACTCATGTTTAAGCGAACTGTGAACTTTCAAGGGTTATCGAAACCCGCTGATGCTAACATCAATCATGCTTATTGAATTGGCGGAGTCACAAATTAGGAAAAGCATAACAATCGATCACGCATGCGCGTGAAGGCAGCCCAGTTAATTGTGCAAAACTCGGAGTGTTTCAATACGTATACAACGAAATTCTGTACTCGGCCGAGAGTACTCAGGTTAAATTGTACAAATGTCTAGTTTAAAGGAAAGTGAAAGTAAAATTTGCAAACAAACAAGGCAGGCAGCCAAAAAAGAGGATTACAGGAAATTCTAGGGTTTACCCAAGGATTTACCCGATTCTACTTTTTTATGACCTTTCAAGAGTGTTGTGTCTTTGGTTTACTTTTATTCTGACTATATGTTTTGATGGACTGTTCTCAGAATTTCGCATAAAGGTGACGGGAAACAGTCTCTTTTTTTCCTTTGTCTTTCTCCTCATTAGCAGTTTTGTTGCCCACTTCAAGTATCGTCTTTTTTGCTCGGAATTGTGGCTGGCCAACTTTTTAGGAAAGGAACGGCAAATTTAATCTTTAAAGAGTAGTAGGTAAACAGCAAAATTGGCAGTGAATTTTTCCCAAAATGTTCCCTTTTTTTCTTTTGAGTAACTATATATGTCAGGATTAGTCAGAATATCCAAGGCATTGCTGGAAAGATCTGTCTTTGCTGACGTTCATGCTTACCAATTATTAACTTAAACGGGAAGCTAAATGGGTCCAGGAAGAAAAATATGCATCGTTCCATATGGGACGGAAACGACCAGTGGGTTATACATTGAATTTCACTGGAGTATGAACTGTTTATTAAGAAACTAGCACGTACTACAAAGTAATCATTTGGATAACCTTAACAAAAGAGAAACCCTAAGAATACCAAAACTCAAAAACAAACCTAACAGCAACTACTTCGTAACATTCCTCCTCGCTTATTGAGCATCTTCCTCGATGCGGACGGAAGGAAGATTTTACGCATTGCTTTTAGGAACTTACTGAATCAGTTAACTAGTTTAATAATGCAAAATAATGTCGATGGTTTAAAAAAAACTATTCCGAGGAAACATAATGAGTTTACTGCATCTCCTCCGCTGCCATTTTACCAGAATGGGTGTGCATTACTATATAATCATATGCGCCCTCTGAGGAAAGTAGCTCCGCACGGACAGCTACGCATTGCTTTGAGAATATCCTTGTTTTCTTGAAAAAGTCTATGCATACAATGTGATTGCAGCGTAGTACAGTCTAGTCAAATACGGCTGCACCTTTCATTTGGAAACAGAAGACACCAATATACTTTGCTATAAAATGAATGCGGCGTTCAGGATCCATTTTCCTATAAACAAGCATAAAAACAAAAGAATGCAACGATAACCAAAACTATAATAACGCAAGACATCGCTCAATTTTGATCTAACTCGTTCAAACGATTACTGACTAACTGATTTTCTGCATTGACAAGTACCAAAGAACCAATTGAATGCTAGCCGTAAAACTGCTCGCTAGGACCAAGCATACAATACAGGAACTTCAGCGTAGGTAAAACTCAAGGTCAGCTTTCAATTATCCCTGAACATGCCCACTTCAAAGAACTACGACTAATTTTAACAAATTAAATCCTTCAAATAGACGATACTTTTAAAAAAGATAGGAACTATAACCATGTGGGCTATACATTGAATTTCATTGGATTATCAACTGTTTATTAATAAACCAGCACGTGCTACAAAACAATCACTCGGATACCCTAAACATAAGAGAAAGCTTAAAATACCAATCTCAAAAACAAAACTAACAACAATTACTTCGTAACACTTTTTACATGTATAGGGCTGTATTAAGGCGCGAAAACATTTCAATATTTTTTTGGAATTTCGAGTTCAAGTCGTCATTTTCTCATGAAAAATTGTTTTAATTTTTTACACAATGAGAAAAAAACATATTTGTCAAGACAAATGTCACTAAAATGTTCGAAAATGTACAAAGGTCTATTGGTGTCGCCCAAAATGGGGGAGCTTTAGCATCTACAACGGCGATGGCAGCGAAAACGTCACGCAAAGATTGAATTCCCGCTGCTTTGGCTTATTCGCTATTATTCCATCTCCTGTTATTTCAGTGTCAAATGTTGGCCAATTTTTCTGAAGTTGAATTCTAAAGGTTTTATCTAAGTTAGGAAAAAGAAAAAACAAGTCGTTTTCTTGTGTTCACGTCCTTCATAAAACGTGAATTTGGAAAGTTTCACGTAGTAGTCGCGCAACGACAGCAAAGAAATGAACAAAAAACGTTATTCACGTACAAAGCAAGTTGTTGTTTTGTCGTTCTCGTTACCGTCGCCGTTGTTGATCCAATAAAAGCTCCCTATTCACGTCCGTGAACATTCTCTATTGTTTTATTCTAGTCAGGTTGACAGTACAAGTGTTGGTTGTTCCACCGGTGCACTTGCAGTAGCACAACAAAATCACCCCATTATCGCAAACTATGGTTTGAGTAAAATCTTCGTACTCATGGCTTTCCATCTCATCCCAGACCTCCTTTCCTCCGCTCCCCACTCCAAGCTTATTGGATCCTATATCTGGATTGGAGAAGGCAATTGTGACCTCGGTGTCATTCATGTTATAGGTAACGTACCCTGAACATCCCGCCAAAGCGCCGTCCCTTTCATAGCTGAGGACTGTTTGATGATCGTTTGGGTTAATAGTCGGAGGCCATGTGAAACCATCCACGACTCGTCCACTGTCATACCAATCCAGCACGTACGTCATAGGGAATTGCGTCCCATTGGTGATTTCCACTAGACAATTATGTAGCTTCACCATTGTGTGCCTATAAGGTATAAAAGGACTACTTTTTTATTCTAGTAATGGTTTATGAGAGGCCCATATGCAAGTAGTCTGCTACAAAACGGCTCTGTAACAGACTAATATGCAAGCAAACAAAAAAAAATCCATTTTTAGCCCTCCTGCCTATAAGCTTCTCTTTCACCCGCAAACCTCATATTATTAGTCCTTTTTCTTCTCTCAAGAGCCGTAATGGCTCTTGTTCTCTCTATCCTAGCCTGAGTATCAGGCGTTTCCGGGGGAAAAGGGGAAAGATGGAAGCGAAAAAGGGAGAGAGCTGAAGGAGAGAAACCTTCCCTTTCTCTTCCCCCCCCCCCCCCCCCTTCCCCATGTAAAATCTCCTCTCCCCTAGCCCCTAAGGAAGGCCTGATAATCAGGCTACTCTAGCCCTTTTTTGTAAACTGAGCCCGGTCGAATGCTGGATTGGAACACCCTGTAACGCAATTCAAAAGAGAAATGAACTAGATTGTAGCATGAATGTCACGAAAAGCATTCATAATCGGTCATGGCTTGTTAAGACTGCGAATGCAGGCGTATTTCTGGTCGTCGTTGAATTACTTAGGTTCATATAGACTATCACAGCAGAGAGAACTGCAAGCACCCCTTCTTGATGTACGTTTAGAGTCTTTGTTACATTTTGTAAAGGAAGAGCTCTGCGGGCAGAAGAGTTACGACATTGCCTATACTTACAAAAATATCGTATTCATACGTCATGTTATCACATTTACGCTTGATACAAACCTTTTTATACCCAGAAAGAGAAAAAAATCGCTGTTAACAACAGATGGCTCACAGACTCGTCCGTTGTATCTGAGAAATGAAAGTAAAAGAAGAAATCGAAATCCTCGAGGATTATTATGTTATGACCTGAAACAATCGAAGATAGACTCAAAGTGAAGTCATCTGACTACACTTGAAAGGTGTAACGTTTCATTACTGGCCTGGTACCTGCCCAAACCAGGCTCCGTAGTAGGACGAAAGGATCAGAAAGGCGGAAAACGGCGGGGATAAAACAGCCAAAAATTGGCGAGGGAAGCGAGCCGAGTGATGGACCCTTTCCCCTACCCAGACTACCGCTCTTCTCGCTTCGCTCGCTGACTTTTTTTTTTCCCTCGCCAGGAGCTTCTGCTCTCGCCGATTTTTTTCTTTCGCCTATTTCCCGCTTTGCGGAACCTGGTCCCAAGCTTTTTTAGGAAACTGCCCACCTACCCCTCCCCTAAGCCAACATTTTGCCCTAAGTAAGAACTAAGTGTTAATATCGGTTTAGGGGGGTGGTAGGTGGGCAGTTTCCCAGAAACGTAAAATGATCCCTTTTTTGTTACTGATTAAACATCCTCTGCCTGCATCTTTCCACTCATATCATCATGTCGACAGTATTTGACAACCCTGAACAACAAGGAGTTATTGTCCCTTTTTTTCAATCCAAGTAAGGGGCATTTCCCTACGGCTAAAAAGAAATGGTTTGTAAACGAAACTTTTTATGCAACATCCACTCATAATGATGCGCTATGCACAGTAAAAACAAGCGACGAAGAACCCGCATTTTCCAAAGTTATCCTCAATAGGTTCGCACATAATTTGGTACTTAGCACAAATTTTATTTAGATACGTTCCTATTTTCTAAAGGAAAAAGTTCATTGCGGATACTTGAAGAGTATTTAGTGGTATTTAGCTCATTTCTTAGTTAAAACGTGGCGGTATACCATTCCTAAAATTGCAGTTGGAGTTATAAGGCGCCTATGTCTCCAAAAAGGATCCTGAGTAGTTGACTTATCTTATTTGCCAAAGTGTACGAAGTAGTTTTTATAGATTTTTAAAAAACCTACATGTGAAAACTGCAAACCTTTTGCGGGTAGTAGTAATATATAGATTTAGCCAGAGCTAAAGCACTCATTAATATCTATAGTTTACTGAAACAAAATATAAAATCGTGTAATGCAAACCAAGCGGCGACGGCAACGAAAACAGCAAAAAAAAAAAAGCAGGTCTAATTAGCTAAAAAACAACTTTGCACTTGCAGCACACTTTTTTTGTACATTCTTTTTCGATTCTTTGCCGTTGTTTTGCACTACGACAACGTAAAACTTCCAGAAACTTCCTAGGTACGCGTCGTTTTATGGAGGAAATGTTGTATGTGGTCGTTTTCACCTTTTTTTCGCTGCCGGTCATTTTTACCCTGGTGGCAAATAGCATTTCTCATTTTCTCACAGCCGCTATAAAATTTTCATGTTATTCTTCAAACGAAACTGGTCTCCTTTGTTTTTTTAGCTCTGGCTCTAGCTCTTTCTCTGTTGTCCACGCCAATGTAGACATTAAATTGAGTCGAATGAAAGATTCGGCTTCGTTGTTGTTGTTTTTTATCTCTAAAGGTCCGGGTGGCTGTGCGATTTACCGCCGAAACGCGCGGGTATCTAAAATGCAAAATTTCACCCCGGCTTACTTGAAGGGGGAGAAGGACGTACAGCCGATTTTCTCAGAACCAAAATTTCTTGGATGCATAGATTGCCAAATTTTCTTACCCACGGTGCTCCGCTGAGCGCTCTTCTCGCGCGAGAGAGCTCCGCTATAAAGTCTATAAACAAATAATAGCACGATTTGTACGTGATATTTGGCATAAATACCACTCGTGATATTTCAAATTGTCTCAAATTTCACTCGTCTTTACGGCCCGTGAAACTACGTATAATAACAATGGTCTACCTCTGGAGGTGGACTGACCAACCACTTTTTCCGGAAAGTTTCCTCCTTGCCCTAAACGTTCCATTTATATATTTACACCGAAATTGCAGGAAATTTTGGCATAATGGAAAGCCAGCGGTAAAGAGCACATGCACATAAAAAGTAAATACATGAATAAATAAATTGCTTACATCAATGACTGTAAGCTCAGAATGCTATACGAATTTGACCTTGCTTGTGCTCGTCCCGTTTATCTGCCAAAGACCACCCTTTCTGTTGATTTTAGTTCTCTGTTAACAAGGGGAATCAAGAAAGTTTGCAAATTCACTAGAAACTAACAGCATGTAAAGGCTATTTCAACAAGACGCGAGGCGTGATACGTCAGGTCGAGACAAAACAAATACTACAGCTCAGTCCCTATTATATGGTGAACGAAAGTCTTAGGTTTAGTTTTCTTTCAGTTTGTTTGAAGTTGTGATTTATCTGAAAAGAAAAACAACAACGTAGTAAGCCAATGAGCAACAGCAGTTTATTCAATTTTGCATCGCAAAGCAAAGATTTTTAAGAGTTATATTTTACACCCTCTAAAGCATTTCATTCGTTCATTCGCGCAACTTTTTTTTCTTAAACATTCATGATGGCTTTATGGATTCTCCACTGAAAATAGTATCACGATGACTGTTACTCTACACTACAAGCTATCTTCTTGTCTTCGAACATTTTTTTACAGACTCCTTATGTTCAGTAATAACTGCGGAACCTGATTCAGCCATTTATATTGAACCTTGGCCAGTACCCCAATTTACTGGCTATACAGCGGATATAATCACTTTCTTTTCTCCTCTGATCATGTTCCTCAATCCATTTTACACGCAAATGAATTCCACCATTTTCTGCGAAATTCTTCTTGACGAACCTGTCTATGGCCAAGTCTTGTCGTTTGTGTTCCACCATCCTCCGATGAACATCGTTACTTCTGCCAACATACACTACCTCTGTGCTGGGATGGGTGGTTCCTATAACATAGATACCCTCCACGTGAGGAATTTGGCTGACATCGTAGTTTCGCCAATATTTCCTCATCAAGCGTGTACATATGTTTTCCATTTTAACGCCTAAAACTAAAGAATATACCAGTGATCAACAGCCTTTCTAGAAATAACTATGTTTTCTAGCGAGCCAAAGAAAACCTGCCCTGCCGATTTCATTTGAGAAATTCTAATGTGTATCGATCCAGATAGAGGTACGTGATCAAAATGTATGCTCCGGTTTGCGAATAAGACAAAAAAAACACGAAATGAAATAGACTACGAGTAGTCCCCCATTTTTCCTCAGGAATAGTAGAGCAAGCGAAACGCGAGCACGCGTGAAAATTACCCAACGTGAGAAAAGGCGACACGCGTGTCGCCTTTTCTCGCGTGGGGGTGATTTTCACGCGTGCTGAGGAGAAATGGGGGACTACTCGTACTCTAGAAATGAAATCAATCTTGCGTGACTTTCCAAGAAAGCCATTACTTTAATTACCTATAAAGATTCCAAGAAAATCCTTGTTATTATGCTTTTTATTTCAACCAAAGTTTAAGTTGCAGCGACTAGCCTTACACATGATGCCATGATAATTATACTTCATTAATTTAAGCGGATGAAGTCCAAGACCTCGAGCGCCGTTTCTTCTCAAGAGATTGATCGAAGCGTTTTGATAAACATAAAACTCAGGCACAACAATGACCCAACGTATGGAGGCATAATGTGTAATGCATTGTATGCCCACCTCGGCCTTATACTTGTCAAAAACTTCATTTCTATACAAAAGCAAAGACTCGAGTATTTCCCGTTACCTTTACACTGTGTACAATAAGCAAACAAGCCAAGCTCACGACGTCCCGCGTCTGCTTTCAAAGCGCCCTGTAAATCTGAAAAGAAAATAATGGTGTCAAAAATCGGAATAGTTCTTATATAATGATATCCTCGTCTGATTTAACAGTAACTGTCGTTAATCCGCTCATTAATGGCGTGGAAAATTTGCAACATTTCACATATTTACGTCTAGCTGTTAAAGCGCGTGAAAATGAAAATGGCGCGCGAGCTGGCTTTACAAGAAAGCATAGAAATTCACTAATAATAAAATTTCACCCTCTTCAGAATTTGTTTTTCCTCGGTCTTCAAGAAGACGCTCACAAAGCTTTTACAATAAGAAAGGAAGTGAAATAAAATTTCTGCTGACATACAGAGTAGCAAATAGAAAAATAATATCAGCCTTACCTCAGAAAATCCGGCTATGTAATTGACGATTTGAATTTGAATTGCCCGCCGTCTGGAGTGAAAATTTATAGGCTTCATGACGTAATCGTTTTTCTTCGATTCTGACCAATCATAACCAGGTTACAAAAGGACTAAATATATTTCAATAACAAAAGCTAGGGATATTTCCCTGCGATAAAAATGCTCCATAAATAACACTTGCTGGTTAATCATGATGATGGAAAAATCTAGTATTCGCTGTTTATTAGAAAGAGTGTATAAGGCAAGGCGGATATCTCTATATCGCTTACGGCCTCAATGTATTTTAAGGTATTTTTATTGTTGTTCAATAGAAATTAAACTTTCTATTGAACAACTTCTACTCATTTCATTTCTCTTCAGAAAAGCTGATGTAACATATGCTTTTCGCTCTTTTCTAAATAGACAACAAAACTTTAGGGGGCAAGGTTGAGCAAGCCTCTCTGTGATAAATTTACATTTCTGGCATAAGCCGATTGCTTTTAAACCAATCTGAAGGGACTTTAATTTCGAATAATGTGAAAGGGCTTTATCATTTTATTAAAACATCAAGATAATACAAAAGCGCGGAGGTTATCCACTATTTCAGCCGTTTTAAGCCTCTCGCTCACCTGCCTATACTCCAACTTTCCAAGGACAAAACAGAAATTAAGAAAATCATTCTCCCCCCGGATCAACATTTTCTGATCAGCAGCCTATCACGCTCCTGTCTGATACAATAAAATAAAGCATTTGCCACCACAATCACCTGAATATAGGTCAAGGGGGTTTTCCGTCCTTCCTTGAGATGCCAACAACCCTCAACTAAACCGCAAATGGGAATTTTCCCTGCAATAGAAGAGGTCATAAAAGCTTTGTTATAAAACGTGCTGTTATTGATTCGAGATCTCGCGTTTCCAACCTTTCTTCTATTATGTTCAATCGATCAGCGACTGATATCAAAAGTGTGATACACGTTTAAGAAATGACGCCATATGTAGCTTTGAAATGCTGATGCAGCAATTTCACTTTCCCGCTCTTTTTCAAAATGCAAAACAAATGAGGGCAAGAATAAGCAAGTACCAGCTGCACGTGAATCAACTGACGTTCGCGTTGCTTACCATTTACAAAAAGGTTCCGGAAAATCCCGTTGTGAAAGTAACTCAAAATGGAACACGACGTTTTCCGTCGTACCAGCAAAACTTTCCGGGAGCAACGGAACATCTGAAAAGGCTAGTAGTCCTGTTGTTCCAAACCGAAATTCGTGTGCCATTTCTTCAACACTCTTTGACGGCCTAATTCTTCGTCTTGATACTGTGACATTTTAGGACATTAACTAACAGTTTAATTCTTCGTCTTCATATATGACATTCTGTGACATTTGATATGGAACGCCATAACTGCCTTATGGTACTTTTTGTCTTCATATTTGGCGCTTACTTATTATACTTGGTGCTTTTAATTTATTATGTCAGGCACTTTCTTGATTATATTTGGTGTTAAACGTTTTGTATTCGGTATTAAATTCATTTTGTTAGATGCTTTCGTCAGTATAGTTTGGTGCCTATTTTGTTGCATTCTGTGCTTAATTTATCAGATTTAGTTCTTTATTTCTTCGAGCAATCTTTGTCATAGTCCATCGAGCAAGACGCGCGCGACACGTAAATGACCACGCGCGTTACTAAAGGCGCGAGACGGGAGAGGCACGTTCACTGGCTGGATATTTACTCCACTAATTCTACATCGTTAGGAAAAATGTTGCAAAGTTAAGACCGCTTTTGCCGTTTTGACCATATGTGCCATTGCTGAACGTTTGGTTATCTATTCTTACGGGTTTACTTTTTCTTCTTATAATGTCATGATCCTTGCAAAAATCAATCTTCTTTTTGCTGATGTATTTTTTCGCTTTTGACGGACGAGAAATGAATATGCATCCACAGGCATCCTAACTCTCTATGCGAGCGTTTGTAAATACATCTATTAATACTGAGTAACTTTTCATAGGTTTCATATGGGAGGATCGATACATAGGAACTTGAAATATGAAAATCGTCTGTATTTTTTATAATGTTGCTATATTTTGTTCTTTCGCCTTTTAAAATCATTTAGGTTGGTTTTCCTGTGTTATCCATCGATTGATTAAAAGAACTAATGAAGGTTTCCGCAGTTTCCAACATGAATTTTTCTGAAATGCTTGGACTCTCCGTAGATCTTACCATGCGTCTAGGCTTGGGATGCCTATGTAGCAACATGCCAGTTTTATCTTTTTCGATACATGGGATAAGAAATATTAAATTAAAAAAAAATTAAAATCCAGTACATCGACTGTAAATGAGTCTTTTACACCTCTGAAATGCTGTTCACTTTTCTTGGCAACTCCCCACCTCCTCACCTCACTCCTCCCCAGGCAGCTCCCCAAGTTTTGACCGAGTGGAGCTTGGGACCAGGGGAACAAGATGGCGCCCGATGATGGCGCCTTTGTTAGCTTTTGTTCAACTTCAAATCGAATCGGAATGCGCAAGGATTCTGCAAGAATGCGGCTTGGTCTTTCAGTTCAGTGGTTTATTAACTTCAGGATCATTTATCTATGATGAAAAGAAAGTTCTTTACTCTGAACAAAAAGGATCAAGTCTGTGTACAAACCCTCGTCTATGATGACAACACACCGATCTTTCACCGCATGGAGAATTTTGATCAAAGTACAGGTAAGATGTAACGCTTTAATTAAGCTTACAAGGAAATTTTAGATCTAACGAAAGTTCATAGTAGTAGCTTAGCTAAAAATTTTAAATTATGTCCTGTCAGAATTGCTTGGGTTAAGAGGGGTCAGCTAGGGTAGTCAGGAAGGGTGGGAGTCAAAATGTTGTGTGTTGGGTGGGTAGTCAAAATGTTGTGTGTTGGTGTACTGTACATTTTCTTAAGTCACGTGCCCAATTTCTTAGCTAGTGCTGACAGAAATGGAAATGTATTTTACGTAATATGGACCTGTTAGTGAGATCTGTTGACACATTTTACAAAATACAAATTACAGCAGAGAAGTTGACAAGTCTCTGCTTTAATTTGTATTTTGTTTCCATTTTTCCATTCACTAATATTCTCTCACTGCTCACTTCTCCTTCTCCCCTGTTGTTTCCTTTCTTTGTTTGTTGCCATTACTATCACTACAGTGGAAACTCTGTGGGGACTCCTGGCTTTGTTGTTTCCATAAATATCTTCCTGTGACTAGTACATTGTACTCCCCTCTTTCTTTTTTACCTTGTTTCCCTTCTCAATTTTGTTTTAATAATTTTTTCATGCACCACTTATTTGCCCTTGTTATCTGCCCATTTTGTTCGATTTTTATCCTGCTTTGTTAGATTTTTTATCACCTGTACCACATTTTTACCCTTTCCCTGTTTCATTTATTTTTATCCCACTGTTCAATGCCGCCTCACTCATGTTGACTTTGCATTGTCTGTACCACTTCTATCTATCCTAGCTCTACCCTATACCTTTTACTGCCTGTCTGTTTTATCCTATCACCAATATTCTCTCCCTCATGCCTCTCCTTCCCCAGTTCCTCTTTCCTTCTCCTTTGTTCCTCCTGTTTCCTTCATTTGCTAGTTTTTCTGTGCACAGACCTTAGCCCAATGAGAATAAAAACGGGCAAGACTCTAAGGTCTCAGGTGAGGTGCCCTTCCCTTCCTACCCATTCCACAGTTTTGAAAAGATAAACACTTGGGTTGGTCATTGCCAGAGGTTGTTAGGTACCTTGCTAGCCACTTAGTTGTTCATTTTTGCCTAACAAGAGTCAAATCAGTGAAATTGTAGTGTGCTGCCCCTGGCCTACAGTTTTCATCTTCATCTGAGAAGACTGGAGCATCTAACCATTTGCAGATGTCAGAAAAAAAGCAGCACTTTCTTGTCAGTTAATTCTAAGGCCCAGTTATTAAAACAGATTAATTAGGCAGTGTTTGACAAACCACCCTTTACATGTACATGTAAATCATTTTAACTTTGCTGTTAATAGCATCAAGAAGGCTAGTACAGCCTAGACTAGAGGGCCAGTTATATACTTAAAATGAACACCTTCTAAACAGATCTAAATTCTTACTGAGTCTCTTAAACCGCCATTTGGACTTCATTTTAAATAATTACCTTTCAGTGTTAGTTTGGGCTGGAGAAATTGAACCCTTTAACATGACTATTGTTGCGAAGTCTAGGACTTCAGCTGACTAGTGAAGTGAATTCCCTTATTTCATTCACCACTAATCCCCCAGCCCCCTTTTTTTTGAATCCCTTTATAGCTGACACATGGCTGTGTCCCCTTGATTTTCTGGTCTTTAAGTGACTTTTTGTTTTGTTGCAGTCAAAAGTGTAATGGACTGATGGCTGACAGTTGTTACCCTGAAGAGTAACAAAGAGAAGACAGAATCAAAAGGTAAGTTTTAGATTACATCCTTCCGGACAGTTGTTCCTCATACATTGTAATAATTTCTTGAGGCTTGTTAAAATTGTTTCTGGGGCGTAGCAACCTGTCCAGATGCTACACATGTACATAACTAAATGAAATGAAAGTACTGAAATGATATGCAGTACAATAAAGAAAACTATAGCAAAGCAAAGCAAATAAATGTGCCTGAGAGGACTAAGGTGACTGGGGAGACTACAATGACTAGGATGATTGAGGATGACTAGGGCAACTGGGATGGCTGGTATTACTAGGATGACTAGGATGACTAGGATGGCTGGTATTACTAGGATGACTAGGGTGACTAACATGACTGGGATGGCTGGTATTACTACAGTGCAGGATGACTAGGGTGACTGGGATGGCTAGTATTACTAGGATGACCAAGATGACTATGATGACTGGGATGAGAGGCTGAGGTGACTAGAGTGACTGGAATGACAGGAATGACTAGGACCAGTGGGATTTATACATGTATGAAGGCTAAAATGACTGAGGTGGCTAGGATATTTTTTCAATGGGTGCTTTTCAATAATGTGTGACTGATATACATGTAATTGGGTTGTTTGGGATGACTGGATGATTGGGATGACTACAATATCTACTATGACTAGGATGAGTAGGATGACTAAGTGAAGTGAAGTGATGCCTTCAATGTTCTCCTTATCAGGCGGTAACCGGTAAAATTTACCGCCTCAGGCAACACTTTTTACCGCCTTCAACCACTTGAAGGTTTGCTAAAATTAAAGAAGTAATTTTAAAAAATATGCAAGTTGTGATGTGATCTGATTCTCACAAGCAAATGAATGAATATGTGGAAAACTACTAAAGTGTACACAGCTTTTCTTTTTCTGGGCCACGTATTTTAGAAAGAGAACATTGAAGAGAAAGTAAAATTATTGGAATTAGATGTTTAATTAAATTGTTGTCTTAATATGACAATGGCCAATTTGCTTAAAATAGGTCTTAAAATGAGGGAATGACGTTTCAGAGAACTTAGCTTGTAAATTTCCCAGCAAGGGCGGGGCCATGTCCCTCACTCCACCATGAGATTGTGCCTCCGGCACAAATATTATTTTTTGCCGTATACCGGCCATGAATGGTCCCTTACCTGAGGGACATTTTATGCAAGTTGAACGAGACAAGTTAGATAAGTATGAAATCACAATTAAAGTGGAGGAGCAAGGAAAGAGAGGCAGGTGGAAGGCTATTAAAGTGTGAGAATACAAAACAAGAAACATGGAATTTATAGAGTCAATAGACGGAAAGAATACAAAGCTTCGAGACTAGGAGGCTTAGAATGTGTTCGTGGAGGAGAAAAAGTGATAATTCCCACGAGAGAGAGTAAAGAAGAAAAACCGATCCGTTCAAGCAGACTCTCAAGGCCATGTTTCACATTATCACACAAGCTTATGAGTCGTGTTTGGCCTGTCGGACGCTCATCTCGAACTGAATCGATCGATGTTTCGGTCAGCATTCATGAAAAAGCGTACACAGTCTCTCAAGAGACAATCTACGGATTCCAACAAATCCGTTGTCAGGGAGCCAACAACCACCACTACTGTGAAGGCAATGAATGAGAACCAAACCTTGTTCGAAATTGCGGCTATGCTTAATTCAAACTGAAGTTACTTTTCAGCTCCATCGTACATGAAGGAGTTTTTTGCTGAACGGTATAATTTGGTGCCTCTTATACGACGACTTTTTTGTGACCCCATATACACATGCTTGTTTGAAACGCGTATATATGGGCTTTTTTGTGCTCATATATATGCGCATTTGTAAGAAAATGGTCATATACTTGGGAATAAAAACCCCACAAAGCAGGAAAGAATGCAAGTATACGTGGCAAAAAAATGCATTTATATCGTGTAGCAGGAATGATTGCAAGTATACATGGGAAAAAACCGCATGTATATTGTGTCCTAATTTGGAAACAAATTGCCGACCATAGTTAACAAGCCATCCTAAACTTCGAGTGGGAAACTGACTAGTGACAAATTTGGCACGTTCTGATTGTTCTGAGGAAGCAAATCGATTGAAAATCGATGAAGATTTTGTGCAATCCCATTGGTCAGCTTGGAAGAAGAAATAGTCGATAAAGATTTTCCGCAATTCTATTGGGGGGCTTTGCGATTGTTCTTACAATGAAACCGCATTTTTTTTTACTGTAGTGTGCCACAGGCATCCCACGGAAAAAGTCATTGGTTGCTTTTCAAGTTCAACTATTAGTGCTATTTAAATGATGCAAAATGCCTTTCGAACATTTTTAAGATGTTGACGCAAAGTGTCACCCTAGCCGTGCGAGTGAATGCAAATGCAAACTGCTATTGTATAATTGGCATAGTTCAGGAATTTCTTGCAAGAATCAAACGCTGAGTTTTTATAGAGTAGAGAGATGTTTTGAAGTGAGAGAAGTTAGAAGATTGCTCAAAACTTGAACTAAGGTTGTGGATTCTCGCAGCAATTGAGTATCGGGAGTAGAGAGCAAATTACTTGAAACAAAAACCCTTTATAATCATTTGTAAACAAAGGCTGTTCTGGTTTGATGAGTCTTTCAGGAATTGAGAATCGAGAATCAAGAAACAACAATCAAGAATCGAGTCTTGATTCTCGATTCTTCCGAGGATCGAGAATCGAGTGTCAACTTACTTTTGAACGGTACTGCAGGATGACTGGTATTACTAGGATGACTGGGATAACTAGAATGACTAGGATTACTGGGATGACTGAGGTGAATTGGACGAATAGGATTACTGGGACAACTGGGATGACTACTAAGGATGACTTAGGTGACTAAGATGACTGGCATGAATTGACCCATTGGTAATATTACCGGTATATTAAAATTCATACTTGGCTGCAAGGCTTTACAACTTTCTGATTATGTCATTTCATGTACAGTTTAATAATGTTTCAGTTTACAATGTAAGCTCTCCTTTAATCAAGAAACCTGAAAAAGGTTTGGGCTTTAAGGATGTGGGGAGTGGGATTTGGAAGATTGTGCACACCTCTTTCTACAAAAATCCTAGCTATGCCCCTGTGTTTTATTGCTGATGGGTATTGATGTTTACTATCATACTTGAGATGAGTGTTAATTCTCTAGCGTAGAGTTAATGGTTTAAAAACAAGAATAATTGTTTGGATATGGTCTTTAGGCATTAAGCAGATATTATATGTGATATCCAAACACCTATAGTAAGTGGGTTTAAGAAATGAGTGACAGCTAAGTTTATAAGCTAATGCCATTGAATGGAACGTTATCCCAATCTAGTCCTTACGATATTATTTTAAAACATTTTCAAGCTCATTTATTGTCAAAGTGTTCCCAAAAAAAAAGACAAAGAAGACAACAACAAAGGAGGACAACAACAAAGGAGGCATTAACTGGTCAGAGATTAATAGAAAAGGACTGCATTCTTTGGAGGTGAGTTTGTATTCACAGGACAACAGCATCATATTCTAGGAATTACAACTGGTTTCGTTTGTATGCTGTCTTTATTTATTACTTAACAATTTATTAATGAATGAGACTGAGTATCTTATGAAGAATATGGAGATCGAGGAGGGTTTTATCCATCGAGGCTGTAGGCAGAGGCGGATAACACCCTCTGAGATCTCCATAATTCTTCATATGATACGAAAGCTGAATTCAATAATTGTTTTATTATCCATTCAAAATAGTTCCTTGTTTAAAAATAAAGCTTAAACATGCTTACCTCCATCGATGTTGAGTTCACCTTCGATAGTGCACGTTTAGGGTTGTTCAGCTGCGCAAATATTCTCCAAATAGCAGATGTCGCCCTTAGAGTTGTGTTCTTGCTGTTCTTGCCATGTTTTTAGCTCTAATTTCGCCTAGTTCTTACTCTTGAAATGATTGAAATGTCCGCCATTTTTTGTTTTCACAACCAAAACAACTCAACCTCGTCCCCAGGTCTTCTTGGCTAACGGTGCCTTAACCTGCAAGAACGCTGCATTTTTGAAGTCATTTCCTTGTTAAACACAAAATTCTTCCAAATTTGGTCATCAGTAACTGGTTATGGTGAATTATGCATGTGCTTTTAGCCAATCAGTTTAAATGAATAATGATAATAGTTACCCTACTTCATTACAGAGACTTGTTGTTACCCTCTGTCAATGACCAGTGCGGGAGATTACTGAGGGCCCTTTCCATTTGTCAGAACTGACCAACCAGACCATTCCCGTCCCAATGAGAATTTCACTTTTATTCAAAACAACTAAGTCAGACATATCCTAAATAGTATGCATGAAGGAATGGTTTTTCAGCTAAAACTCTTGGTAAGAGCCTATTTCATTGTCAAAATGACTGGTCCACCTATGGTCTAGCCGGCCAGTTCTGACTTTTGGAAAGTGCCCTGAGTGTGGGGTTTAGCTGGTTCAGGGTTTTCCTCTGATGATGAAGTGGACTTTTGCGTTGGTTCTAACCATCCAGCTGTTGTTGCACAGCCATTTTTTATAGAGTGTTTTCACTCACGTGGCCAGCATCTATGCAAATTCATTAGAACAAAAGAAAGCGTTTGCATAAGAAAAGATTTCAACTCCCACAGGATTGGTTTGGGACACCAACATGGCCGTCATTTCATTGTTTTGGGACACCAATATGGCCACCGTGACGTCATGTGAAAACACTCTATAAGTAACTGCTTAACTTATTTACTTAAACAATTAATGATTCTTGAGATAGTCTTCACAAGCCAATGTAAAGCTGTTGTCAGATGACAAAATTTTAAAATTACTAAAGTATAGAAAGTTAATATTGCAGGCAAATCTTTTGTTAAAATCTTCAATGAATTTTGAAAAGAATTAGCAAGACTTCACTTATTTATTTATTTTGGTAGGAGACGTTTTTGCAGGAAAATGGACATTCATATATAGGAAGGGAGACTAATTCTTCCTTTCTACCTGACAGTCAAATTTACCTGTATTATTTCTTTCATCTCTGGCCATTTAACAGAACTCCTCCCATTTCATGATGTTCTGGAAGATTCTTTGCCCATCACAAGTTGGATGTCAAACACATTTCTTCAATTAAAGGGATGACATCTCAAGAAGCAGAAGGATCGTGGTCCCTCATTGGTGATTTCGGGCATTTCAGGTCTCAGTTTTTTCATTTTTTTTTTAACTTTCTTAACTGCTATAAAGCTACCACATTTTGTTTAGAATTTTTCCAGAGGTACACACAATTTCCGAATCCCACTGTCTCCCCCCTTTAAAGTATCAAATGTTTTTCAGGCTCCTTCATTAAAGATGTGGTTATCCCACTCATCCTACTCATCCAACTTATTCCAGTCATCCTCTTCATCCTAGTTATCCAAGCCAACCCAATCGTCCTAGTCAACCCACTAGTCCCAGTCTTCCCAGTCATTTCCGTCATCCAAGTCAACCAAGTCACTCTTGTCATCCCAGTGACCCTAGCCACCCCAGTTATCTCAGTTATCCCGGTCTTCCAAGTCAATCTAGTCTCACCTGTCATCCTAGTTATCCCAGTCAACCCAGTCATCTTACTCATCCCAGTCATCCTAGTCCTCCTTTCATCTTAGTCATTCTAGTTATCCCACCCATCCCAGTCGTCATAGTCAACAAAGTCACCGCTGTTATGTTGCCCTATCCCTTAGATTAGCCTGTGTCTAGCCACACCCTCTGTCCATCCTCCTTTGTCAGGGGCGGGAGGGGTGCGGCTACACGTAGGCTAATCTGAGTCAACCCATTCATCCTTGTCATCTCAGTCTCTGTAGTCATCGTAGTTATCCCAGTCATCTCAGATATTCCATTCTTCCGAGCCACCCCAGTCATCCCAGTTGTCCTAATCGACTCAGTCATCCTAGTTCCTCTAGTCATCCCAGTCACCCTAGTCATCCTAATCATCTCTGTCATTCTAGGTATCTCTGTCATCACAGTTACCCCAGTCACCCTAGTCATCTCAGTTATCTCATCACCCATTCATCCTAGTCACCCTGCTAGTTATTCTACTTTAACTTTTCATCACAACCATCCTGTCACCCGGCCCTGTTATCACAGTAAACCAAGTCATCCTAGTCATATCAGTTGTCTTTGTTGTCCTAGTCATGCCAGTCATCCTAATAATCCCAATTATTGTAGTCATCTTAGTCATCCCAGCCATCCACATCATCTCATTAATAGTCATCCCAGTCATTCCTTTCATCCTTGTCATCCTAGTCATCCTATTCATCCCAGTCATACCTGACACCCTCACCATCTCAGTTGTCTCATCATCCTTGTCATCCCAGTTTTTCTAGTTATCCTTGTCATCATAGTCATCTCAGTCACTCCAGTTATCCCCAGTCCCCAGTCAACCCAGTCCTCCTAGTTATCCCAGTAATCCTAGTCTTCTCAGTCATCCCAGTTATCCCAGCCATCCCAGTTACTCTAGTTACTTCATTCATCCAAATAACCCTAGTCATCCCAGTCACCCTAGTCATCCTCAGAGTTGCACGCACCTTGAAAGTTCTTGAATCTTAAAAATTAATAAAAATTCAAGGCCTTGAAAGTCCTTGAAAAATGCAGTCAGTGCTGGAAAGTCCTTGAATTTCCGTGCGACCACTATGATAAATTGAGAAATGAAGGAGAAAGTATGCAAGTATAAGCCCAAGATCATAACATTAAGGCAGACTAAAAACACATACTTTAAGTTACTTAATCAAGAACTAAGCTATGTGCTTGGCATGTCGGTGAAATTTTCACTTGCACAGATGACAAGTATGAATACTGGAGAGGACTGTTTGAGAGTATCAAAAAGAGGGTGAGAGAAGAGGACATCTCTTATATGACTTGGGAATGGAAAAATGCTTTGAGAGTGAAAAAAAAGTATGCTAGAATGTTTGCAAAAGATTGTATGGTCAAGAACTTAGAACTCAAGAGGAAGTACCGAAGAGCATCTGTTTTCCAGTTTTGAATGACATTGAACACATATTCTAACAGGGTTAGACCTGTGAAATGTTTGAACCGTGCAGTTTTAGAACGCCAGGAACATTTTGACAGCATTTTTCCCAGTCTTGCATGTATTCTGACAAAACATCATGGCGTCTGCGGTGGGAAACACCTCTTGAAAAGCCCTGGAAACGTCATTTACGAGAGTCTAATTTTCAACATGTCCCTAGATGCCTCGGCCCTCAAGAACTTGTGCCTTTGGTGCGAGTTCCAGAGCTGCCTACTATTCATTATCAGCCTGCAACTTAAAACTTTTTGACAGCCCTGAAACACCCTAGTCATCTCAGTTATCTCTTCACTGTAGTCATCCTAGTCACCCCAGTTCTTCTACTCATCCTTCTCGACACAGTCATCCCAGTCACCCCTGTCAACATAGTCATCCCAGTTATCCTAGTCATTCCAGTAATAATAGTCATCCTATTGATCCTAGTCATGCAAGTCATTCCAGCCATCCTAGTCATCCCACTTATCGTAATCACGCCTGTCATCTTAGTCATCCTGTCATCTTAGTTATTCTAGTCATCCCAGTCATCCTGGTTATCTCAGTTATCCCAGTAACACTAGTTGTCTGAGTCATACTAGTATCCCACTTATTCCAGTCACCCAGGAGGCTCAGTAAAGGACAGAACTGTCATCACAGTTATCCCAGTTATCCCAGTCACCCAGTCGTTACAGTCTCCTAAGTTATCCTGATCATCCTAGTCACTCTAGTCATCCCAATCATCTGTATCACCCCAGTCTTCCCAGTCAACCCAGTCCTCCTAGTAATCTTAGTACTCCTAGTCATTGCAGTCATCCCACTTATCGTAATCACGCCTGTCATCTCAGTCATCCTGTCATCTTAGTTATTCTAGTCATCCCAGTCATCCTGGTTATCTCAGTTATCCCAGTAACACTAGTTGTCCTCCTAGTAATCTTAGTACTCCTAGTCATTGCAGTCATCCCACTTATCGTAATCACGCCTGTCATCTCAGTCATCCTGTCATCTTAGTTATTCTAGTCATCCCAGTCATCCTGGTTATCTCAGTTATCCCAGTAACACTAGTTGTCCTCCTAGTAATCTTAGTACTCCTAGTCATTGCAGTCATCCCACTTATCGTAATCACGCCTGTCATCTCAGTCATCCTGTCATCTTAGTTGTTCTAGTCATCCCAGTCATTCTGGTTATGTCAGTTATCCCAGTAACACTAGTTGTCTGAGTCATACTAGTATCCCACTTATTCCAGTCACCCAGGAGGCTCAGTAAAGGACAGAATTGGCCTTAGTCATCCCAGTCATCCTATTCATCCCTGTCATACTCTAGTCATCTCAGTCACCCTAGTTATCCCAGCCACCCAGTCATCCCGTTCATCCTAGTCATACCAGACACCTTAGTCATCTCAGTTATCTCTTCACTGTAGTCATCCCAGTCACCCCAGTTCTTCTACTCATCCTTCTCGACACAGTCATCCCAGTCACCCCTGTCAACATAGCCATCCCAGTTATCCTAGTCATTCCAGTAATAATAGTCATCCTATTGATCCTAGTCATACAAGTCACTCCATCCATCCTAGTCATCCCACTTATCGTAATCACGCCTGTCATCTCAGTCATCCTGTCACCTTAGTTATTCTAGTCATCCCAGTCATCCTGGTTATCTCGGTTATCCCAGTAACACTAGTTGTCTGAGTCATACTAGTATCCCACTTATTCCAGTCACCCAGGAGGCTCAGTAAAGGACAGAATTGGCCTTAGTCATCCCAGTCATCCTATTCATCCCTGTCATACTTTAGTCATCTCAGTCACCCTAGTTATCCCAGCCACCCAGTCATCCCGTTCATCCCAGTCATACCAGACACCCTAGTCATCTCAGTTATCTCATCACTGTATCCATCCTGGTCACCTCAGTTCTTCTACTCATCCTTTTCATCACATTCATCCCAGTCACCCCTGTCAACATAGTCATCCAAGTTATCCTAGTCATCCTATTGATCCTACTCATGCAAGTCATTCCAGCCATCCTAGTCATCCCACTTATCTCAATCATCCCGGTCACCCTAGTAGTCATCTCAGTTATTCTAGCTATCATTTTCATCCCAGTCATCCTAGTTATTCTTGTCACCCCAGCAACATGCCAATCATTCAAGTGATCCCAGTCACCCTACTCATCCAAGTCATCTCTAGTTATCCTTCTCATCCTAGTATCTTAGTCATACAAGGCATCTTAGTCATCACAGTTTTCTAGTTATCCCTGTCATCACGGTTATCCCAGTCACCCCAGCCTTTCCAGTCACCTAAGTTATCCTGATCATCCTAGTCACTCTAGTCATCCCAGTCATCCGTATCATGCCAGTCTTCCCAGTCAACCCAGTCCTCCTAGTAATCTTAGTACTCCTAGTCATTGCAGTCATCATCCCAGCCATCCTAGTTATCCTAGTCATCACGCTCATCCCTTTCACACTTGCCATCTTAATCATCCCAGTCATCCCAGTCACCAGTTACCCCGCTAATCCCAGTATCCCTAGTCATCCCAGTCACCTCAGTTGCCTCAGTCATCTCATTCATCCCAGTTACTACAGTAAACTTTTTTTAGTTACTCGTCCCAGTTATCCCAGTCTTCCCAGCCATCCAACTCATCTCAGTACTCATTCTGTTCATCCTGATCATGCAAGTTGTCCCAGTCATCCAAATCATCCTAGTCACCATTGTTATGCCAGTCATTAATTTTTAGTGATCCTTGTCATCCCAGTCATCCTCTCATCCTAGTTATTTTAGTCATCCCAGTCATCCTAGTTATCTCAGTTATCACAGTAACCCTAGTCATCCAAGTCATCCTAGTATCTCACCCATTCCATTCATCCTAGTCATCTAGTGGCCCCAGTGATCCCAGGTATCCTAGTCATCTTAGTCACCCCAGTGATCCCATTCATCCTAGTCATCTTAGTCACCCCAGTGATCCCAGGTATCCTAGTCATCTTAGTCGCCCCAGTGATCCCATTCATCCTAGTCATCTTAGTCACCCCAGTGATCCCAGTAACCCTAGTCATTCCCTTCATCCTTGTCCTCCCAGTCATCCTAGTCATCTCAGTCATACCAGACACCCTTGTCATCTCAGTTATCTTGTCATCCTAGACATCTGCAGTTTTTCTAGTTATCCCTGTCATCACAGTCATCCCAGTCACCTAGCTAAGTCATCCTAATCATCCAAGTCACTCCTATCATCCCTGTCATCCCAGTTATCTCAGTCAACCCAGTCCTCCCAGTCCTCCCAGCCATCCCAGTCACTCCAGTAACTCCACCCTAGTCCACCTCGGGGTTCACATGCATCTTGAGAGTCCTTGAATGTTAAAATAAAAATTCAAGGCCTTGAAGGTCGTTGAAAATTGCAGTCGGTGCTGGAAAGTCCTTGAATTTCAGTGCTTACTTTGTTGAACCCAGATTCTTAAGTGCCCAAAAGGAGCAAACACAGAAAAACATTGCAGTCATGTTGAGAGAACTCAAAAAGATATAAACTCAAAGCTCTGATTGGAATCCTTGAAAACTGGAAATGTGTCCTTGAAAGTCATTGAATTTTTTTTGTTTCAAAAAAAGGTACAACCCTGCAACCTAGTCATCCTGGTCATTCTAGCTATCCCTTATCTCAGTTATCACAGTAACCCTAGTCATCCAAGTCATCCATCATCCTGGTATCCCACTCATTCCTGTCACCCTGGTAATCTCAGTCACCCCAGTTATCCCAGTCATCCCGTTCATCCTAGTCATACCAGACACCTTAGTCATCTCAGTTATCTCATCACTGTAGTCATCCTAGTCACCCCAGTTCATGTACTCATCCTCTTCATCACATTCATCCCAGTCACCCTTGTCAACATAGTCATCCCAGTTATCCTACTCATCCCAGTAGTACTAGTCATCCTATTGATCCTAGTCATGCAAGTCATTCCAGCCATCCTAGTCATCCCACTTATCCCAATCATCCCAGTCACCCTAGTCATCTCAGTTATTCTACCTATTCTTTTCATCCCAGTCACCTGCGTCATCCTAGTTATTCTAGTCATCCCAGTCATCCTAGTTATCTCAGTTATCCCAGTAACCATAGTCATGCATGTCATCCTAGTATCCCACTTATTTCATTCATCCTAGTCATCACAGTTTTTCTAGTTATCCCAGTCAACACAGTCCTCTTAGTCATCCCAGTCATCCCAGCCATTCTAGTTATCCTAGTCATCACAGTCATCCCATTCACCCTTTCCATCCTAATCATCCTAGTCACCCCAGTTACCCACTCATCCCAGTAATAATAATAGTAAGTATCATTTGTCATTCCAGTAGCCTCCGTCGTTTTAGTCACTTCATTCATCCCAGTTACTTTAGTCATCGTAGTCACCCCAGTTATCAAAGTCATTCAAGTCACCCTAGTTACCTCATTAGTCATCGAAGTCATTCTAGTCAGTCTTGTAGTCTTTCTTAGGGATGCACATGTGCACCATGTGTTCAGGTAGCTACACCCCTCCTATGAAGCCATTTACATTTGCGACTCAATCTTATGTAGACATTGAACTATTGGTACATCCCTTGCTGAACTCTGTTCATATAAATAGCTGCAAGCCAAAAGTTAGCAATGAGTCACAAATGAGTTAACAATTGAGTGAAAATGAATTCTTTTTTTCCTCAGGCTGAAAAGAACAGCAGATTTGGGAAACTGGCCAGTGATTCATCAATAGCTCAATATAGGAGTTCAAAAGCCAACAGTAAAGAAGCTGGTATCATCAAAGTCAACTCTTTATTAATACCTAGTTTAGTATTTATATAATCATTTAATTTATTACTTACAGTTACAGCCAGTACCCTGCCTCAGCACAGGTACTTGGTTTTAGAATATTTCTGACCCAGCCCGGGAGGTCATTGAATGCGGGGTACAGCTGGCCCGGGGTTTTCCTCCTAGGAGCAAGTGGACGTACGGGGAGGTTTTTCACCCAGCTGTTGTTCCACAACCCCCATTCAACAGCAATTAGGCAAATTCATTTAGTTTGGCAGCGAAAAAAAAAACAAAAAAAGAATATTGACTATTTCAACAAAATTAATAGGACATCGTGCATTAGTCAAAACAGGTCCATCAGGTATTCCCAACAGGAGTGAATTCAGTGATTCACTTGCAATATTTTTCCTTTGAATTCTACCTGAAGTTTACAGTTTTCCAAATTCAAAGAAAACCTACTTTTATTTATCCAATCAAACTTCAGTCACTGTAGGATCTTCAGCACATTTCAGCCATAGAGTAGATTGCTGCATATGTACTGAGATCCAATTTTAATTAGGAATTCTGTAATTCACTGTTGGAGGGAATACTTGAGGTATCTGTATTACAAGAATAATGATACATTATACAGTGTGTGCGTGCCACCATGTTTGTACAAACAAGTGTCACTGAGAAAATTTTATCGACAGTTTCTTTACTTTTTTGAAGTAAATGAGTCACCACCCAGTTCAATTTAGCAACTGGACAGGGACCTATCAATTAGGCAAAGTTTTCCTAAATTAAGCAATTGTTTTTTTTCAAATTGGATTATTTTGTTCCAAAAGAGTTCATATTTGAACAAAATTTGAAATTAGATCTCCAGGCTTATTTGTACTACTTACAAATTAAGTTAAAACACAAGGTTTCTTTTGAGTAGTACAATGTCATTCAATTCTAAAAAGAGAATTCCCGCTGGGAAAAAAGGGAAAAGGGTTCTTTCTTTCAAGACAATGGTGAATGAAACTCTGTAGCTGAGAATAGTTATATTACTTAGTGATTACAAATGAATTTCCTTAGGAATTGGCAATTTCACCAAAGATGGGACACAGTGTTTCATCTGCCAACTACGTACAAAGAAATTGTTTTAAAAAATAATTTAAGATCAGTTTAGTCTGGTAAAGAATGGCAAAATTGAGCTGAATTAGTTTTGGTATGAGCTAAGGGTTCAGGGTCCCAGTGACACATCCCCACCCAAAAATTCATAAAATACCACCCCTTGGGCGCAGTGCTTCACTGCTCAAAGGGAATCTTGCTAAAATAATAGTCAGATCATTATATTGTAATAGTATTTGATATAAAGTTATAGTTGTTGGGTGGGTAAGGTTACATATTTTATAGATCATTACATACCTAAAACCGTAAAAGCTCAATTAATCCTCTATCTGCTTTTTAAGGAGGGTTGGAGACGTTAGAGGTGTGGGGGCGGGAGCGGGTAAACAACTGGGGGGGAGAAAGGATATTTTTTTATCTCAAAAGGGAAGGGGGAAATTAGAGAAGAGGTGGTCTTTTTGATCAATAATCTTCCATAAACTGGCAAAATGTTCTTACATTGGTTTGATGGAAATCAGTTCCTAAAATTTCCTGCAAATGGAATGGCTTTCAAGGTAAGTTGTGGATGATGTCATAAATACTATGGGGCATCAGGTTACAAATTTAGTCTTAAAGAAATAAAGCCTGTGATCAGTGATAGGTAGTGGGTAGGATGGGGCTTATAGAGCTTTTGCCGCGTATACAGTTGATGACCTTGTGCTGCCAGTGTAGGTGGGAGTGGCCTAGTTTTCCGTGTAATTGTCTGGGACTACGAGTCAAAATGCATTAGCCATTCACTGACTTTCAGTTTCCTAGAACAGTGGGAAGCACAATGTTACCTGTATCTTTAGAGGCACAGGAAGCATTACAACCTTCTCACGGCAAACATTAATCACACAGGCAGGATTTTTCAACGTTGCTTTAATTTTATTCCATTTGTTAAGGTTTGCCATACACTAAATTCTTTTTCATAGGTCCACCTTCTGTTAGAACTCTTCTTAGTCATAGGAGTTGTTGCGCTTCCTGTGCCATCTTAAAACAGTGGAACTATGTTTCTTTGAACCTCTTGTGAAAATGGAGATTAGTTTAGAAAACTAGGAGTTCAAAGAATTAGAGAGATATTAAGCCTCGTTCTTGGGCTTTGGGCTTTCTTGCCATTTTCTGTTTGGGAAAGTCTAAGGCGAAATAAATAAAATACAGGGGAAGAAGAACAAGTTTTAATTTGAATAATCAAGAGGTTCAAAGAACCAGGATTCCGCTTATACAGTATTAGTTTTAATTTAATGCTAGAATTAAACACTCTAGAGCAAGCTCATTAGCAAAATATTAGCTCTAAACCTCCTAAGTAACATATATTACTTTAGTCAGGCACTATACAGGCTGCAAGAAATAGTAGTACTGTACATACATCGTTTTAATGTTCAGAACAAAATGCCAATACAGATAAGCTATGAGCTATAATTTATATGGGTAGAATCTACAAACCTTGACTATCAGAAAACTTATGAAGATCTTCCATTAAGGAAAAAGATAAGATTGAGCTTTGTCAACCAAGGCATCTCTCCAGCTATCAGTGGCCAGGAACCTATAGCTGGAATTGCGTCTACATTCTACTAAGCATAGTATGGATAGGTATAGGAAAGCATTTTAACCACAGTGACCTTGATCCTTGAAGTCCCAGTATCAATTGGCAAATTCTCCTTACTGTTCCTTCTTACCTTTCTTATGGCACTAGTAAGGAGAAGAATGTATGTAAGTATCAAGTAGGTAGAGTTTCATTTTTGTTTGATTATTTATAACTTTGATGATTGATTTTGTTCTTTGTTGGGAATTCAAGGTGAGGTTGGTGCACATAGGGTAGTGTCCATTCTTCAGATTAATTTAAAACAGAACGCCATAGCAACGGGAAATTCTTATGAAACAGTGAGCCTGGGAAAAATCGTAGGAAAAGTAGGATCTTAAGTATTTTAACACAAAATAGATTGTTCATAACTTCACACGAACATTTTGTCTAAGGTAATCTCTAGTCTGCTTCTGCTTCTTTTCGTTTTCTACGGAAATCGCAGTAAGTAGAATGTTGTTTCCAAATCGGTGATAATTTCGAAACTAAAACTATTTTTTTGATTAACTTTTGAGTACTTACTTTTTTACACGAGTCTCACACGATGCAGACCGCAGACTTTTGATTGCATTTGTATTCTATCTAAATATATTAGTTTTCTTGGTTTTGCATTTGCTCTCTGTAATTTTTTTCCTTCAATTTCCATAGGTTTTCAAAAGGTCTGGCATGTTAGTTTTAGGAATTTGCTCCTTGGGATTCTTTTCATTTCCATTTTTATGCACATAATCAAAGCATTAGTTGAATACATGTTTACATTATGAGGGCACTTGTAGCACCAAGAAATATCTAGTTTTGTTTAATATGCTAATGAGCTTGCATTAGTTATCTTAATATTATTAATTTTTTGTTAGGCTTGATTGAGCTAAGCCTTTGAAAACAGCCGACTTTTTCAGATGCTATCACTGGTTTTCCCGCAAAATGATGATTGATGACATGTCATTAGCCGTATCTGGGTATGGCTTCTGATTGGTTGAGACACATCCTTGTGGTACGACCAATCAGAAGCACTACACAGATCTGGGTAGTGACACATCATTAGTATAGAATTTCTTCACTTATTCTTCATTTTTGTGTCATTTCATGGGGAAACCAGTGGTGTCGTCAAGAGTTGTTGGTTGTTTTCTTAGGACATTTTTTAAACTTCTTATTTAATTTCAGACCTTAGGTGGCACACGCACAAGATTAGGAGCCCATCACTTGGGAAAGGTCATGTTTAAATCTAGCCAACCTCGTCCCTGCTGGGCTGTGGAAGCTCTGCCTCTGAGAAGGTGTGAATTCTGATGTCCTCTGAGATATTTCAACTGAGAAATCCTGGGAAAATTTATCTGATCCTGTAATTCATGCTGGGGGCTGTTGGACACTTGGAGGATTTGGCCGTTTGTTCCCAAGTGGGGAGGACAGCGTGGAGGAAGGTGAGAGTTTGCTTCTCATGTTCTTAGGGTTTCATTCATTTTGTTATGATACCACACCTTTTCCAAAAAAATAATAAATAACCATTTCGATCGAGAAAGTTGCTTGTCTGCAAACAATATGTCTGGGAATGTTTCACTGTTGAGGATGAAAAACGGGGGTGCAAGAACGTGCTCCCCGGCTCACGTAGTAGGTGTGTCGACGGATGATTCGAGGGCAGAGAACCGAGCACTGAATCGCATTGGTCTGGCTTGGGTGGATTTTCACAAATGACATCAAATTGAGCTAATAGTCAATAAGAATCTTTCTAATGGGGGACAACTGGTTAAGGATGTCTCTTCTAAACCTAAAGCTTTTCATTTCCTAACAATCAATAGCTTTCCAAAATATTGCACAAAAACAAAAATAGCATGTAAATCATTTCCATAATTGCCAAATTTTGTACTGATATTTTTTTGAATAGCTGAATATGTAACCAAAACCATAAACCAAAATAACGTTCATAAATAGGTCCAAATTTATTTCATTTCCATCTTTTTGCTACCTGACTAGCTGAAGATTTAACTAAAACCTTACAAACAAAAACATCGCTCATAAATACGTCCAAATTTATTTCATTTTCATCTTTTTCCTGCGTCAGATTATAACAAATTTACCAAAACTAAGTTTAGGTTACATCAACGTCTGTTTTTTTTACCTGTTGTTTTTTGGTCAACTGAAAACAATAGGCAAACAAACATGGCTGTTGATGTTAGTCTAATAATATCAGCTTTAGATACTAAACCATTTTCGAAATAAGGAAATACTTGATTAATCAGACAGCTGTGGTAATCTGCTCTATATCCTTATTTTTAAGAAGGACATAGAATAGATTTCCTTAGGCTGTGTGAAAAATCAGGTTAACTTGACCTAAATTTCGGATAGCCTTAGGTAAACAGCCAGAATAAACATTTTTGCTAAGTCTTAACTTTTCACGCTGTAAGACAATTTCTCGGCAGTGACTTCAATTGATGCTTCAAATTAGGTTTCGGATATAGGTCTGGGACCATATACTTAAGATCATTTTTTTGTATTAAAAATTATATATTCGGTTAGTTCCAGTCATTTATCGGAATCCCGATTTTAAGTATCCATTCCAGTCACGACCGTATTTCCACGCTATTTGGGCTATTGTCACGATCGCCACGCAATGCTGGTAAAGTCGTTTAGCGTGACCATCGTGACTAAAGCTTCAAATCTCCTGGGAACTAAAAGATAGGACAATTTAAATAAATATTATACAGAAAAACATAAAGACTTGCTATTGAATCCAAAATATTTTTAGGAACTGAAACATTAAATTTTACTAGCTTCACATTACTTTCGCACTAAATAAACCTTTATTTCACTGAGAGAATTAATCGAATTATTTCTACGGGAAGCAAAACAGGCAAAAATTTAAATCATCTGCAAGATCGCTTTAATCCTTTCAGTTTGGCGAAATTTGACGGCGAACCTACGAGGTACTGATTTAAACGAATTCAACATTAGATTATAAGGGCAGCCAATTTTAAGATATAAAACGAAATATTTAAAGCGCAATTTACGTGGTATTGTAGCAGTACTGCGTAAATTTTGCTTCTTAATGTTTCGCTTTATTACCTTCAGATAATTTCGACTCTTCAGAATAACAGCAATAAGAAACGACGCGTAATTTTCACTTCCAAATTTGCTTTAACGTAGGTTTAAACACTAAACGCTAAACAATAACTAGGACAAGAGAAATCCAACATTAGTAGCTTCGCAGAGGAAAGATTATTATTGACTTGTGCTCTTTGGTGAAGTTTGTGGGATGAAGGTCGGTCAGACCAGCGCGATGCTTTGTCCAGTTTTCTGGGCATCGATGACGGAGACCCACTGAAGACTGAGTTTCACTGTCTTGCGCCCTCTTTTTTCTTGTCCACGACTCTGAATATTTTCACGATATATTGACTTTGCAGACACGCACTTTCAAAACAAAATTATAATTTTCACTTCAAATTATTTTGGCTAATTTTAATTCCAAATTAATTTGGTGTGGTATTGTGACAAAGTTGAATGAGACCCTGATAGCATGAGGAGCAAACTCTCACTTTTCTTCACGCTGCCCTCCCCCTTGGGAACAAACGGCTGAATTTTCTAAGTGTCCAACTGCCCCCAGCTTGAATGAAGGGATCAGATAAAACAGACCAGGGTTTTAAAGTTGGAATATCAAATGAGGACAGAAGAATGAACACCGACTCGGAGCAGAGTGGAAGCAGCCCAGCAGGGACGGGGGAGGCTAGATTACTTTTTTTTTCATTTTTTTTTATTATCAATAAATGGACAACAGAGACAAGCTTTATTCTTCAATAAAATACTGTTATCTTCAGTACCTGTGCTGTTTACTTTGTAATCCAACTACTTGAGTGAACCAGATAAATACCCTAAAGGCTCGAACACCGTGAAACATTACGCGCAGTAAAGACTAGGTTTCACTAACGACATGAACACAAGCGTCAGTTCATAGTGAAGACATCAACAACAAAAGCATAAGCACAAACATAGGAACCCAACGCACTTATTATATTCTTTCGCGTAATGAATTAACACAACATAAGAAAAAGCAAGGTCAACCAAACCCATGTTTGTTTTGTTGTGCTCAGCTCGTGTTGTGTTAATCTTTAACGACGAGAAAACAAGAATAAGTTCGTCCGTTCACCAGATCTTTTTGCTCACACCTTCAGTTTTGCATTTTAATAAACTTCAGTCGTTGATGACCTCACTAAACTTAAGCCTGTGGTACGCCGCTAGTAAAACCCAGCTTTAAAATTACACTGTGTTTCCACCCCTAAAAACTTTATCCGAAATGTTCCAAAGCAAAAATAAAAAAATACTGCGTTGTTATGTTACGTTGTAACTCATTATTGGAGTAGAAACACGGTGCAAAGTTACTGTGCGTAATGTTTCACTGTTTGTCCGAGCCTTACAATAAGCCAAGTTCTGCTTCACATACTATAAAGCTTTAAGCAATCAACAAAGCGACGGCAGCAAGATCGGCACTTGAAAAAATAGGTAGGAGTTTTGCGAACATCATTTATTGTTTAAAGTTTCTCAGCATTTTAACTGATTCACCTTTTAATTTAAACTTTGTACGCGCACGTTTTGAATTGGATATTTGATGGCTAAATGTTTGTGTTCCGTCTCAAATCCTTGAATTTTTTAATTACTTTTCTTGTTGCTTTGCGTACCAAAACGAATAAATGTGCAAAAAAAATGAAAGCGAGCGAGCTAGGAAAGCCTTCTGTTGTTTTAATTTTCTCAGTTTTTTAAATTCACCTATTAATTTGAACTTTGTAAGCGCGCGTTTTCAATTTGATATTACATCCTATTACATGGCTAAATGTTTGTGTTCTCAAAACCTTGAAGTTCTGATTATTACATTCCTTTTTTGCATACGAAAGCGAGCGTGCAATTTGAAGCCTTTTGTTAGGTGCCATTGTTGTTGCCGTCTTCATTTGTGATTGCTTGAGCTCCAAAAGTTGGAAAAACAAGGGAATAAATTTCCGACTTTTTCAGTAAGCGGCTTGTTTTTCATTTAACGGCATCTCACAAAATACATGCACATAGAAAAAAAAACTAACAGAAAAACTTAACTATGCTCTAAATCCGATGTCAAACTTGCGTGTGATCTTCTTCAAGGTCGTTTTTGGGCCTCACGTCTTTGCGTGACGAGCCTAAATAACGGCCGAAAAAAAGACTCCAAGTTTGATACGAGTTGCTGTTAATCAGAATTTCAATTTGCACATGTATTTATGGATTGCATTGTTATTGCAAAACAAACTGCTTATCTGAAGGCCTTTAGGTTACTGTGAACTTTCAGTCCCAAGTTACAACATGTTATTTTCTTTACTAACTACTGCGGACTTTCTTTACCATCAGTTCTGAGAATTTGACAGTTGATCAAGACAAAGCCTCCCCACTCATCATAATTATGCTTATTTTCAACATCCTTCTGCTTGGTAATTTACTCAAAGTAGTAAAGAGAAATAACATGTTGATCACTCCGGAATTGAAAAAGATGAGTGCAAATTTTCAAAATCTCCTCACTTTACCTCTTTAGAAGTACACTAAATTTCCCACGCCCAGTTTTATTCGGAGCTTATCAAACGTACTTTAAAACACCGCGGCAGAAATTTTAGCGACTCCACTTTAATAATTTCATTGTTGCTGTTGTTGTTGCTGTGTAATTCTTGTTCCATTTTGCAAGCGGTAGACTGATTTTTTGGGTAAAATTAATTCAACGAATGTCAGAATGAGAGCCACAAGATTCATACTGAAAGCACTTGCTGTTGTTTTCCACAAAGAAGTTTGAAGGTTAGGCACGCAATTCAAATTCACAATCAGATAAAACAAATTAGAGGAATAATCCAGTTCACCCATGCCAAATCTTATTTTTTTGTGATAAAAACTGTGGAATAAACTTTCCCCGAACGCCGAAATGAAAATCGCCTTTAAGGGTAGGAAGGTAAGTTGTTGCAGTGATGAATGTCAGTCAGAAATTCAAGCTCCAAAACAAAACAACACATTTTAAAATTTGCCAATTTGCCACAACTGCAGCTTTACCTAAGAACAACCTCTCCTCTCCTCCCACCCCCATTCCCCCCTCCCCACCCCCATCAAATGATGTCTTAGGTTGGCTGATGATTTGATTGGTTGTATAACTGTTGTAATCGTTGAAATAATTAGCCTACAGCAAAAAGCACTACACTGCACATCATCAATGTGCATTCAGTCATTCCTAAGAGGTATTTCCATGCTGGGAAATTGCTGGTTGAAGCAAGGAGAGACTTGAAATGCACTCATCAAGTTCAAAGAAAACGAATATAAGAGTTAGCACAGATATGCAGTCTACCAACTATACAATTTAAATACAAATCCAAAATAAGGCAACTGTGAATTGTTCAGACCCTCCAGCTGTCATACAGGTCAGTTCAAAAATCGGCCTGTCTGTCATGTTAGTAATCCCAAAACCCCCAGTCATATCAGTTATCCCAGTCAGCAGTGTCATCCCAGCCATTCAAGCCGTCCTAGTGATCACAGTCATCCCAGTCACCCAAGTCATCCTAGTGATCCCAGTCATCCTAGTCCCCCTAGTCGTCCCAGTCATCTTAGTTATTCCAGTCATCCTAGTCATCCCAGTAATGTTAGTAATCCCAAAAAAATTCCAGTCATCTTTGTCATCTCAGTCATCCCAGTCAGCAGTGCCAGTGCCCAGTCATTCCAATTATCGCAGTCATATCAGTCACATTATCCATCCCAGTCATCCTTATCATGTGAGTCACCCTAGTCATCCCAGTCATCCTAGCCATGTTAGTAATCCCAAAAATCCCAGTCATATTTGTCATCCCAGTCTTCAGTATCATCCCAGTCATTTCGGTCATCTGAGTCATAGTAGTCATCCTAGTCATCTCAGTTATGCTATTTATTCCAGTTTTTTCAGTCATCCCAGTTATATTAGTCATGCTAGTTATCCTTGTCATCACAGTTATCCTATTTAATTATTAAGTCAGACTGTAATTTGAATAGATCAATGTGGCAAGAAAATTGAAGGGTTCAATATGTATTGCATATCTGCACTAACAGGTACCATAATAATACTATAATAATAATAATAATAATAATAATAATTATTATTATTATTATTATTATTATTATTATTATTATTATTATTATTATTATTATATCAGCAGAACTTGGCTATTGGTTTAAATATTGTGACACATTTGAACAAAGTTGATAAATGCTAATCCAGGAGAAAACATAATATAATGACCACAGTTTTTGCATTTACGTTTTCTGATCATGAGTACGACACCAACAAGTGCATGTCTCTTGGAATTTTAGCAATCAATCAAATTATTTTTGTTCTTGAAACCAAAAAGATTTCAATGTGTTTCAGCTGTCTTTTTATTGTGATTCCCTGCAGACATAAAACCTGTGATTGCAAGCATTTATTTAATGGAAAATGTCCAATTGATACAAAGTTCAACAGAAATGCTGAATGCATCCCTTGAAAATAATGATTTTATTTGCTTGGTCTTGAAGTGCTATTTATTCAGAATTCAATAATAAAATATTTGTTCAATCATGTTGATTTCTTTTATACACTTTGAAATGCCAGTCACTCAATCCCCAACAGCTGTAGCTGTTCAGAACTACACTCAATTGGATGATCCTGGGTTAAATTATTTTATTTTCACCACAATAATGTTGACCAAGCTGTACAACTGTAGTTCGATTTAATTTATTTTGGAACTTTGCTCTTTTATATTGCATTTTATTTTGCACGTTTTTTTTAGTTTTTATTGTTGTTGTAGTTGTTGTTTTATTGGGAAAAGTAACATTGATAAACTTCTACTCCCAAAAGTGGTACACTTGATGGTGAAATAACTGTAAAATGAAAGAATTAGGTACAATATAACTATGTTACAACAGCATTCTCCGGGATAAGCTTAATCAAACTTTGAAATCACCTGGCCAACAATCCTGTTTATCTGGTTCACTCAAGAGCTGGATTACAAAGCAAAACAAAGAGCACATACAATACTGAAGATAACAGAGGTTCTACGCGTGAAAGTCCTTGTCCAGTCTTTCTGTGGCATCTAATCTGGAAACAAAAGTTTAGAATATTCAATGAAGCTCCGCAGTTATTTTCAGAACAGACCAATTTCCCATTAACATTCAAACCTTGCTTTATGGACACCCACTTTATACAGAAACTTTATAGTTATGGACACTTTGCTTTGTCCTTGAGGAAAGAAAGCCCTCTCTAAATTCAAGCTGCTTAATACAGACATCCTGTTAATATGGACACTTTCTATGGCCCCCTTGGTACCCATATTAAAAAGGTTTGACTGCATCACATTTTCATGAATACCAGTGAGCAACCATGTTGGAATAATTTATCACATATGATTATAATAAATTAACACCAACTCCTTGACTGTAATAGCAAATAACACTTCTGGTATCAATTTTATAGAACTTTTACAAATATAATTTTACAAGTGTACAGATGTAACAATACAATTTCAGACTGTTTCCACTGATTTAGGACCAGTGGTTTTTTGGGCTTAATTCAAGTTCCCGGTCACTTAACCTGCCGTTTAGTGTAACGTTTGTGACTATTATTCGAGGATCGCTTGTATACTGTTGCCATACTTTATGTATTGTCCTTCAATGTTCGGATAATACCTCCACCGTCAGGTATGTGTGTTTTTAATTCCTTTAGTACATTTCTTTAGGCTTTTCTCTGTGTGCATTTCTTTGTTTGTATTTATTATTTGGTTTTATGTATAGCTTTCTTTTGGTTTAATTGTTGTTACAAGAAACCTCTGTGTGAGAAAACAGAAACTTGAAGTTTATTGGAATGGAGTAAAGAAGTTCATTTGTTCAGAGTGTGATTAAAACAGACTCTAAAACAATGGTTTACACTTAAATTACACTTGTAAAAGTTCTCTTAAATTGACCCCTGCTTTGCGGACCCCAGTCAGTCCCCAGTCAGTCAGTCAGTAAACTGTTGCTTTCAGTTATTCAGTCACTTGGTGAGTTACTCAGTTTGTCAATCATTCAGTCAGTTGATCAATCAGTCATTCTATCAGCCAGTCAGTACCCAATTGCACAGTAAGTCAGTCAGTCAGTCAGTCGGTCAGTTGCTCAATCAGTCATTATGTCAGCTGGTCTGGTACCCCATAGGCTACTTGCACTAAGAGGTCATGTGACATTGTTTTCATGAAAATGAAAGTTATACGATTTTGCTTTTGAAAAACGATTAGTGGGTCATATCTTAAACAAAATAATAGTGATTTAGTTTTTCAAACCTGCACCATTTTCTTAAAATGAGTAAGTTCGTAGCTGGTCACATGACCAAAATGTCATTTTCAAAATAATTATGAATTGTATACCTCTTTCAGAACACAAATTTTGCACTTAAACTTCAAGGCAAATGAAGAAAAGATCATGTGGTAATGTTTACAGCACATCTGAGCGTAACTGTCAAACATTTCACAAGATATAAGCAAAAACGAGTTTGGCCGCCATGTTGGAGGGCAAGAGTATGCCCTCCAACATGGTGGCCAATACAAATCATACTACTTTGTTGAAAAATCAAAGTGCCCATAAAATGTCTCGATCCCTTAAATGCGTTTCCTCTCAAATTTCGGAAGTAAGATAATTTTTATGTGCTCTGTCAATTTTTGTCATCAGCAAGATTCCAACTAATTGATTAAAGGAAGCATTGGTCATGTGACCTCTTAGTGCAAGTGGCCTATTACACTATCAGTCAGTCAGTCAGCCAATCTTTTGCTCAATCAGTCATTCCATCAGTCAGTCAGTCAGTCAAAATGGTTACATGTAGTTGATTAGTTAGAAGAATACTAAGCAAATTAATCAGTTGATCAGTCAGTCAATCAGTCAGTTGGTCAAACAGTCACTTTATGAAACTTTAAACCAAACAGTTCTGTTTATCTGATTTACTTAAGAGCTGGATTAAAACACAAAACATACAGCACTTACATTACTGAAGATAGCAGAGGCTTTTGGCCCATGAAGGTCCTTGTTCAGTCTTTCTGTGGCATCTGATCTGAAAACAAAAGTTTAAAATATTCAGTGAAGCTCGTGTGTTATTTTCAGAACAGACTAATTTCCCGTTAAAGTCAAACATTTCTTTACAGACACCAGCTTAGTTCAGAAAGCTTATTATTAGACAGTTTGCTTTGTCCCTAGGGAAAGAAAGCCTTAATCTTTCTCTAAATTCAACCTGTTCAATTCAGACAACTTGTTAATATGGTCCAGTTAGTGCCCATATTAAAAATGTTTGACTGCATCACATTTTCATGAATACCAGTGAGCAAACATGTTGGAATAATTATAACAAATTAACACCCACCCCTTGGCTGTACTAGCAAACGGTACTCCTCCTATGATAACAGTCCCCTTCCCTCCTTACACAGTCAGTCACTCAGTCAATTAGCCAGTCTGTCAGTCAGGTAGCCAGTCAGCTAGTCAGTAGCCTTTTCAGCTCAGCTAGCCGGTTGGTTGCTTGAAGTTAGTCAGACACTTGGTGAGGTGTTCAATCAGTCAGTCATTCTGTTAGTTATTGAATCAGTCATTCCATCAGCCAGTCAGTCAATCAGTTAAACAATCACCCAGTGACTCAGTTACTCAGTCATTCAGTAAGTTAGACAGTTAGCCAGTTACTGATTTGCTCAGTTATCTAGTCAGCTGATTACTTAGTAAGTAAATTAGTCAGTTTCTCAGTCAGTCAGTTGGTCAGTTTGTATGTCAGACACTTAATTAGCTAGTTTCTCAGTTAGTAAGGCAGTTGCTTGGTTATTAGTCCTGAGTCAGTCCGTCAGAAGGTCAGTTACTCAAGTAAGTCAGCTGCTCACTCAGTCAGTTAGCAACTGTTACTTAGTTGATTTGTCAGTCTGTCAATCAAGTGCAAGTGTCAGTCTGTCAGTCAAGTGTAAGAATCAGTCAGGAAGTCAGTTAGTTAACACGTTAGCCAGTCAGTTAGTCAATCACCCAGTCCATCAGTAAGCTGGTCAAATTGACAGCCACTCATTTGCAAGAAAGCTAATCAGTCAATCAGTTTGCCAGTTTGTCAGTCAACTGTAAGTCAGTCATTCAGTCAGTCAATTAGTAAATCAGTTAATCAGTCAGTTAGTCAACAAGTCAGCCATTGTGTCAGTCAATGAGTCAATCAGTCACCAAATAAGTCAGTCAGTCCATCAGTCAGTCAATCAGCCAGTTAATCCATCAGTTAATCAGTCATATAATCTGCAGTCAGTTGGTAGTAAGGCAGTTAGACAGTCAGTCAATCCATCAGGTACAGTAAAAACCTGGCACATAAGAACTTAGTGATTTAAGAACCTACAGGCTGAGATTTGGCATTGCATGCAGTGCCAAAAAATAATTATAAGAAACTGTTCAGCCTGGCAAAGAAAAATAGTTGTAGGTCCTTATACAAAACAATCACTCCAATTTTGACAGTCAAACTTCTCAATTTTAATTCCGTGAGAAGCTTTTGACAAAAGGTATTGTGCATAATGTTTCCTTTGATTTACATTCGTTTGGATTTTCACTAGAAGTATGTTTTCCATAAAGCTACCGTGCAAACTAGATGATTTAAAATCTTAATATCTTATTCAAAAAATATAGAAATGTATTGATGTTCTTCGTGGACCTTGAATGTTTGCCATTATGTATTAGTAGTACAATATTTCTGCCAATGGTTACACTATGACAACCTTTGAAAATTAATAAGAACATTTTAAGAACCTGATCAGCCTGAATTGTGACAAACCCTAAAATAAATTAAAGAACCTGTTCAGCCTGACCTCAAAAATTCTAGGTTCTTATATATGGGTTTTTCCAGTAGTCAGTCATGTAATCAGCCAGACATTAATTCAATTAGTCAGTTACTCACTCATTTAGTCAGTTGGTCAATCAGCTAAGGAGCACTCATTTAAGAAAACAGTCAATCAGTCAATAAACTAGTCCACTCAAATGGCATCATATAGATTGCAGAACTATAATAAATAACCAAAAGAAGAATAAACTTGGCATTATTATACCAACATTGTAGCACAGCTCGTTCAAAGCAAACCAAGTATGAATTGGCATTTGTCAGAAAAAACTCTAATTTTAAGATTTGATTTTAACTTTGCACATGTATGATCATTTGAAACAATTAAGATAGAAAGAAAAAACCCGAAGTGCTTAATGCTATCGGTCAATAATACAAAATAATTTCTCAATGAAATATCATAAGGGGTTGACAAGCCTGACTCATGCTTTCCACCCATGTGTTTAAAGCCTAAGTTAAATTCTCAGAGTTTAGCATTTACGATTATCTTTTAGAGACCTTCCTCGCTTGTACCATATAATTGGAGGTTCTTTGTAGATCTGTCTAAAAAGAGGCTGGTTCTCTATTAGTTGCCAGCAGTGTTTCATAAGAATGTTTTTAAGGCTAGGAACTGATGGTTGATATTGCATGTCAAAGGGGAAAATGGTTTTTCCTCTTGAAGTTCTTTGTTGGAGTGCTTCTTTCCTGTTTTCAAAGTGTATTTCAGAGTGAGTTAGAGTTATCAAACTCTCTGGATATCCTCTCTCTCTCAGGTGCTTTTGGAATCCTTCTAGTCCTTTTTGAAAGTTTTCTTTGGAGGAATTTGTTCTGAGTAGCCGGAGGGCTTCACCTTTTATTAAGCCCTTCTTGACCCCTAATGGGTGGCAAGATGTACAAATGTGTATATTGAAATGTTTCAGTTGGCTTAAAATGCGTTCCTACGTCGAGAATTAACATGCTGTTAAAACTTTCTCCTTTGTACACAATTGTATCCAGAAATGTGACTTTGTCCTCAGAGATTTCTGCAGTGAATTTGATAGTGGCGTGGTGATTATTTGCCTGTTCAATGAAGTGTGTTATTTCTTCTCTTCCGATATCCCAGAGAGAGAAGATGTTGCCTATATATCTTTTCCAACAGATGGGCTTTTTTGCACTTTTCTTTAATAGCTCCGTTTGTTCTTTTGTCATGAAGATGTTTGCAAAAGCAACGGCGACCTTTGTTCCCATTGCTGTCCTATGTGTTTCAAGGTAATTTTTTCCATTAAACTGGAATGAATTTTCTTTTAAAATGAATCTGAGAGCTTGTTCAAGTGACTGTATTGGAATCGGGGGTCTATCTTTGTAGTAAGAATATCATATGCTAAATTGCATATAGTGTTAATCTCCTCTTCCTGTTCATACCCATTGAAACAATGATTGAATGCTTTGGGACTTCCGTGCTTTCCATGAAATTAATGAAGTCCGTAGAGTCTACAAAGAACCTCCAATTATATGGTACAAACGAGGAAGGTCTCTGAAAGATAATCGTAAAGGCTAAACGCTGAGAATTTAACTTAGGCTTTAAACACGTGGGTGGAAAGCATGAGTCAGGCTTGTCAACCACCTATGATATTTCAGTCAACTACAAGTCAGTTAATCAGTCAGACAGTTAACAACAAGTCAGCTATTTTTTCAATTAATCAGTCAGTTAGTCAGCAAGTCGGCCTGTCAGTCAGCAGATCAGCAAGTTATTTCGTCAGGCAGTCAGATAGTCAGCCACTCAGTCAGCAAGCCAGCAAGTCAGCCAGTCAGTCAGTCATTCAGTCAGAAAGTCAGCTAATCTGTCAATCTGTCTGTCAGTTGGTCAGTCAACTACAAGTCAGTTAATCAGTCAGACCATCAACAACAAGTCAGCCATTTTGTGAGTGAGTCAGTCACTCAGCAAGTAAGTCAGTCAGTTTCTTAGTCAATCAGTCCTGGCATTAATCAGTCAGTCATAGTCAGTAATATAATCAGACAGTCTGTTAGACAGTCAGTCAGTCAGTTAGTCATGAAATTAGTCAGTCAATCAGTCGGTTAGTCAATCATTTAGTCAGTTGGTCAATCAGCTAATGACCACATGAGAAAATTGTCAATCAGTCAATAAATCACTCCATTCAAATGTTATCATGTAGATTACAGAACTATACAGTTAAAGCAAAACTTGGTATTTAACTACACCATTGTTGCACAGCTTGTTCAAAGCAGATGATGTCTACTACATTAGGACAAAACACTATCAGTCAACAATGCAAAATTAATTTTAAAATGAATTTGAATTTTTTCACGTATCCTAGAGGAATTCCCAGCCATAAAATAAGTAGCTTCTTCAGGCTTTTTAGTGGTCATCCATACCCTTCCATTTTGGAACACGAAATACAAAAGTAAGCAGCATTATATACAAATTAACAAATACATCAAATGATTTTGTAGTTTGAATTTCAGAAAGGGCAGATTTTTAGTAATCAATATTTCAATGGCATAAACCATTATCAAATGATCTTGATTTTATGAAACCTAAAATTCATCTTATTCATTCATTCATTTTCCAAATATAATTATGTCCACGCCCCTTGCAGGAGTTGCAGCTCATATAATATTGCCTTATATTTGAGAGTGTTTTAAGAGTTCAAAAGGATACTTGTTATAAAAAAATTGGGCCAGAAACAATTTTTTAAGTCTCTCGGACTTACACAAGTGGTACTTATTGGAAAGAAATGTACATTAAATTGGCCTTAAACTGTTCGAGAGCTTTTAGCTGTCTTGTATGAAGAGTTTAAACCAAACATTCATTTGATTTCAATAAATACATTAAAACAAATGTTTTACACTCTTCCTTTGAGTCTCAAAATTTTCTTGAATCTCTGTCTTAATTTTCTTAGCTGTAATTAAGAAATCAGCTAATTGCCAAATATTGAAATCAGAAGTCAAGTCACTCAAGTACAGTGTAGTGTTTTTTCCTTCCCTATTGTATCTCTCATTTTACAAATACATTATTTTGAAACAGTTTTGAATTTTGGTTTTAATTAGGCCAGGTATGGCTACTAGAAGCTCATGAAGCTATAATCCAATCTTACTTTGAACAAGCTATAGCAGTTTAGTTTATCTGGTTCACCCAACAGCTGGATTACAAAGCAATATAAAATTATACAGCACTTACAGCACTGAAGATAACATAAACTCTAAATCCAGTGGATGTTGAAGTCTTGTCACATCTGCTGGATGCATCTGATCTGAAATGAAAAATTAGTCATTTTTATCAGTAATCAGTAATTCTGAATCATATTGTGGAGGGCATTGAATCTCCAGTATGTTGACCAGCCAGTCAAGCCAATTAGTCAGTTGAAGAGTTAGCCAGTCAAACAATCAGTCTGTGTGATTGTCAGTCAATCAGTCTATCAGTCATACTGTCAGTCAGTCAGTAATTGAGCAAGTCAGCCAGTCAACTGGTCAGTAAGTTGGTAAGCAAGTAAGTCTGTAAGTCAGTCAGCAAGTCAGCCAGTCAATCAGTCAGTCTGCCCATCAGTCAGTTAGTCAACCGGCCAGTACATGAAAGCAAGTCAGCCAGTCTGTCAATAAGCCAGTCAATCACTCAGTAATTCAGCTAGTCAGTAAGTTAGCCAGTCAGTCAGTCAGCAGGTCAGCCAGTTTGTCAGTCATTCAATGAGTCAGTTAGTTTGTTAGTCAATCAGTCACCACTCAGCTTGTAAACCAGTCAGTTGGCCAATTAAGGCAGTCATTTAGCAGGTCAGCCATTCAGTCAATGACACAGTCAGTCAGTAAAAAAGTCAGCCATTTAGCCAGTCAAGACATCGGTGAGTTGCCAATCAATCAATCAATCAATCAGTCCGTGGCAGTTAGTCAATCACTCATACAGTCACACAGTCATACAGTCTATCAGTCAGTATTAAGCAAGTCAGCCAGTCAGTTGGTCAGTACATTGGTAAGCAAGTAAGTCTGTAAGTCAGTCAGCAAGTCAGCCAGTCAATTAGTCAGTTAGTTAATAAGCAAGTAAGCAAGTCAGTCAGTCAGTCAATAAGCCAGTCAATCACTTAGTATTTCAGCCAGTCAGTAAGTCAGCCAGTCACTCAGTCAGCAGGTCAGCCAATCAGCCAGTTTGTCAGTCATTCAATGAATCAGTTCGTTCATTAAACAATATTAATAAGTCACCACTCAGCATGTCAACCAGTCAGTTGGCCAATAAGGCAGTCATTTTGCAGGTCAGCCATTAAGTCAATGACACAGTCAGTCAGACACTTAGCAAGTTGCCAGTCAGTCAGTTAGTCAATGAGTCAGTCAGTCAGCAAGCCAGCCACTCTCAGTCACTCAGCAAGTCAACTAGCAGAGAGTGAGTCTATCAATAAGTCAGGTGGTTGGTTACTGTAAGTCAGCTATGAGGTCAGTCAGTCAACAGGTAAGCCATACAGTCAGTCAATGAGACAGTAAGACAGTAAGTTAATTAGTCAGTTCATCCATTAATCAGTCAGTAACTCAAAAAGTCAGTCAATGAGTCAGCAAGTTAGTCAGTTAGGCAAGTCAACAAGTTAGCCAGTCAGCCAGTCAATTAGTCATTCCATCAGTAAGCCAGTTGTATAGTCAGCCACTCAGTCAGTCAAGCAATTCAGTCAATCAGTCCATCAGTTCGTAAGTCAGCCATAAGTCAGTCGTTAAGTCAATTAATAAGTCAGTAAGTAAGTCAGTTAGTCAGTCAATTAGTAAGTCAGTAAATCAGCCATCAGTCAAAAAGCCAGGAATTTAGACAGTCACTGAGTCAGTTAGTTGGCCAATCACTCAGTCAGTCAGTCAGTCAGTCAATTAGCCTATCAATAGATCAGTATGTTGGTTCATCAGTTAATGGGTCAGTTAGTAAGTCAGTCAGTCAAACAGTTAGTCAACAAGTCAGTCATTTAGTCAGTCAATGAGTCAGTCAGAGAGTCAATCAGTCCGTGACAGTCACTCAATCAGTTTATCAGACTGAGGCAGTCTTTCATTCTGTAACACTGGTCATAAAGTAGTGAGTTATGTTGGCTAGCATCCAGCCATGAGACAGTTATCTAGTAATCAATCAGTTGATCAACCAGTAGTGTGTAAACTTGTAAGGCAGTCAAGGCCATAAGGCGGTCACATGTATCTAATCACTCAGTTGGTCAACGTAAAGAATTTGAAGCAGTCAGTTATAACACAACATTATCAAATTCCACTGGTCAACAAGTAGTCCATCACCTTTTGAAGCTGTCAGTTGTATTGTAAGACAGCACATAATATATTATTATATCAGTTGGTCAACAAGCAGCCATTTATCTTGTCAATCATTCAGTCATAAGACAGTTATCTAATCAATCAGTTGATATCAACAAATAGTTACAATGTAGTCTTCTTGTAAGGCAATAAAACTATGAGTCACATGAAACGTAACCACTGAATTCATTCAACAGTCAGCAAGTCAGCCAGTCAGTCAGTTTGCCACTCAGTCAATGAGTCAGTTCGTCAGTCAGTGAGTCAGTCTGTTAATTAGTCAGTAGGTTGATAAGTCAGTCATAGCAAACAAGTCAGCAATTTAGTCATTCAATGAGTCCATCAGTCAGCAAGTCAGCCAGTCAGTCAGCCAGCCAAACAGTTGGTCCATCTGTAAGTCGGTCAGATATTCAGCCACTCAGTCAGCAAGACAACCAGTCAGTCAGTCACTTAGTAAAGCAAGTCAGCTAATCAGTTAATTAGTCTGGCAGTTTGTCAGTCAACTGTAAATCAGTCGGTACAAACCTTCTTTGTTTTCTTATGGAAATTATGCTTAAAAAATACTAGATTGTATAAGAACAACATGATTTACATAAGAAAGCAGGAAGGGTTTGTTGAATCAAAACAATAGGCCACTTGCACTAAGAGGTCACGTGACCAATGCTTCCTTTAAACAATGAGTTGGAATCTTGCTCATGCCAAAAATTGACAGAGCACATAAAAATTAGCTTACACTGGAAGTTTGAGAGGAAACGCATTTAAGGGAGATATTTTATGGCACTTTGATTTTTCAACAAAGTAGTATGATTTGTATTTGCCGCCATGTTGGAGGGCATACTCTTGCCCTCCAATGTAGCGGCCCAAACTACTTTTTGCTTATATCTTGTTAGACGTTTGATAGTTACGCTCAGATTTGCTGTAAACGTTACCACATCATTTTTTCAACATCCTCCTTGAAGTTTAAGTGGAAAGCTTGTGTTCAGAAAGAAGTAATTCATAATTTTAAAAATAACAATTTGGTCACCTGACCAGCAAGGAACTTACTCATGTTAAGAAAATGGTGCGGGTTTGAAAAACTAAATCACTATTATTTTGTTTAAGATATGACCCACTAATCGTTTTTCGAAGGCAAAATCATATAACTTTCATTTTCATGAAAACTATGTCACATGACCTCTTAGTGCAAATGGCCTATTGTCAACTCCAGCTTTGATTCCATTTATAACGGTAAAATGGCCTATATTCCAGTTCAACCATCAGAAGCAAGGTTTATATGCTTCTGTTCCTGTACCATGCCTATTAAAGATGTTATCAAAGGCAAATTCCTGTCTTAGCCTCGCTAATGATCCCCGCTTGATGATACTTGCATCTAGTACTGACAAAAACCCCGCAAACCATGGCAAAACTGGCAGTCTAAAATCGCTCAAATCTCCCAGTAATGCCTCGCATTCCCTGGGTATGGGGGTGTGGGGCCTTCCCCTTAGAGCCATTCCATTTTATATTCAACCCCCCCCCCCCCCCCAACCCCCTATAGATGAGATTTTCTGAAGGGCTCAATACTAGGAGAGAGGTTTTCCGAAGGGTGCTGTTATCTGAAAAGTCAATTTCTGAAGGGTGCAAATACCAAGAATAAACTTCTGAAGAGATAGAGGGAGAGCCACATCATCAATATAGGCATGGTGAATACAGTTTTTCTTTTGAAGAGAACTGTAAAATATCTGTAATGAAGGGAACAAAATATCACGGCCATATTTTGTGAAGGGTACTAAACAAAAATAACACTATTTCTGAGGGTGTTCAGAAATAATTTTCTGAAGTAGTCAGGCAAAAAAACCTCATCAATAGAGGGCGGGGGGGGGGGGTAGATATTAAATGGAATGGCCCTCACATTACTGGTGAATAATAAGACTGTAATAAGGTAAAGGCCAATTGGCAAATAAAACCTTCATACGCTGTTGGAAACGCACCAAAAGAGTTGTGCATATCTAGCCTGATAAGCTAAAGCAATATTAACCTTATATTAAGCATATGAGCTTCGAAGGTGAGGGTCAAGATCTTATCAAATGAAGAGTAAACCACTATCACAAGCACTTATAAAACTGTTGGGAAAGATAAATAATACATTTCTTACTTTTTTATGCACCTATAAACGCTACTTACCTTGCAAAGTAGATGAAAAAATCAACCATGCTTTTCGGACCCTTCCGTGCGCCATCTTTTTTTCAGTTAAGTTTAGTTACCAGTGCCCTAAAACGTCCTCAATACTCGGCCTCCACGCTCTTTGCTCGAAAATAGGGACCCGGTGGATGCATGTGTTTACTGTAAAAAAAAAAAACATAATAGATTTTCTACCTTTCTAGCGAATTCGTACCTCAAATCTGCAGAAAAGTCAAGAAATAAATTGGGATAGACTTTTAGCGGGTTGGTTTTACACCCCCCGGGGGTGCGGACCCGCCGGTTAATTACGAAGTCCGTACTCTGTACCCACGAGTTAAAAACGGCACAAATCTCTCAGTGATTTCACTGCAGTTTTTTTGAGTGAACTAATAAGCTATGGCTAGGTTTTAGATAATTTCATGGGTTAATTATTTTTCGTTTTCATTATTAACAATTATTCTGTCGAGTGCACGTTGGATTATATGAGGTGGTAGCTGCCAACGAGGCGCGTAGCGCCGAGTTGGCTATAATCATCTCATATTCAACGAGCGCGAGTGGAATAATTGTGTAATTATGAGTCGTTGTCAGTAACTATCGAGAATCCGACGCCGCCAGATCAAAATATTCACTGTGTCAACAAAGCAGGCACGAAACATTACTTTCCTTGCTCGGGTGTAAGAAATACAAAGAAAGCCTAGATCAAGATAAAATATATAACTTTGAAATAAACTTTGAGAAATGTGCAGCAAACCTTGTAAAGATGAACTATAGAATAGTTTTCGTTTTTTCGTAGAGCGTTTTGAAAATGCCCTAATTTACATAATTTCCATCGGCCCTTCGACCAGGTTTAGGCTGGAGCTTCGCTGGAGCTTTTGAATATTGCTTTTGAAAACAGTTTACCGAGAGGGTTTTTCTGATGAAATAAAAAAATTGGAATGTTTTGACGTGGCTTCGGATTCTCGATAGTTCCTGACAACGGCTCCTAATAAATCAATTATTCCACTCCCGCTTGTTGCAATTGGACATCATAGCGAAAATAACCAACGAGGCGCCGAGTTGGCTATCTACCATCTCATATCCAACACGCACTCGTAAATTTATTGTTAATTATAAAAACGAAAACGAATTAACCCAAGAAATAACCTAAAGCCGGTTAGCCATAGCTAATTAATTGACTAAAAAAGCTGTAGTGAAATCACCCTGCAGCGATATTAAAAAGAGCGATATGTTAAAAAAGCACCCACTTGTACATCACTGCATCGCAGATAAATGGCGCTGACAAATTTGACTGTACGTATAAACCAGAAAACAGTTGAAGAACGGTACTGTTCAGCAGAATTTACGCAAGGGATACATGGCGAGCTTATTTTTCTCTCTGTGGTGAACATCTGTTTGTCAATTTCTGCAGTTTTGGGGAATACTCTAATTCTAGTCGCACTGAACAAGGAAACTTCACTTCACCAAGCATCGAAACTCCTGTATTCCACCCTAGCGATAACTGATCTCTGTGTTGCTATCATTGTGGAGCCTTTAGCTGTGACTTATTGGACTTCTGTCGTGAACGAAAAATGGAACATTTGCTATTATACACGTTTCGCAAGAGATATTTCTGGTTGTGCTTTGTCTTCAGTATCCTTCTTTACACTGACTGCAATAAGTTTCGACAGACTTCTCGCATTGACACTGCGGCTTAGGTACAGACAAGTCGTAACTTTGAAAAGAACGCTTACAAGTGTAATTGTTTCTTGGGTTTTTTCTAGTTTTGTGGCATCATCAATTTTCTTTGAAATTCAGATAATTTTATGGTTTGCCAAAGTAGGTTTCGCTCTAGGTATAGTCACAACAGTTTTCTCTTATACAAAAATTTTCTTCACACTTCGTCGAAACAAAATTCGTGCTCTACGGAGCGACATTTCTCGAGGGCCAGCAACTCAAGCAATTCCACTGAACGTAGCGCGATACAAAAAGGCAGTGTACAGTGCACTGTGGGTGCAGCTGGCGTTGGTCGTTTGTTATCTGCCGAATAATATAGTGGTAGCTCTAGAAATTCAAGGAAAAATACCTTTAGCAATTTACCTTACCAGACAATTTACTTTTACTTTAGTTAATTTAAACTCGTCATTAAACCCTCTGGTTTACTGTTGGAAGATCACAGAAGTGAGACAGGCCGTCAAAGAAACATTAAGGCACATTTTCTTTTGAAAGAGTTAATTGACTCCACGCTGGAGGAGGTAGACAGACCTAATAATACATGCAAGAGAGAATCTCATTCTCTCTTGATACATGTATCTGATATGGCCATTTACAGCTAGGTTTCTTGATAACATATTTTTAACTGTACATACTTAAGTTTAGAGAAATAGACTGGAAAGGCAATTAACTTGTTCTGCAATAGTTTTTAAGCTTTTCCTAAGAAATATGCCAAGATATTAAATTTAACAGTTCCCTAGGTTTCTTAGTAGTGGTGAAGAAACACCCACAAGTGTGCTAATTTACAGTGGGTGCAAAAAGATAAAAAAAAATGTTTCTTTTTCTTCTCACCGGTTTCTTAACTTTCCCGTCATTATTAGTCCAAATGAGAGGCTTTAATTACCTTCAAGTCGCATAACAGGTGTAATAAAAACATGAATTTTAACAGCTCTATCATAGTTTTCATCATTAATTTGGCTCTTAGCATTTGTCAGTAATGCTAAATCTTTTCTTCTCTTAAATTTTCATTGTTGACTGCTGTTTTATGTTTTTTTACTTTTAGAAGCATTTTTTTCGAAGTAAATCTTGCATTTTATGTAAAATAAAACAACCTTGTCTTCCATCACCTCTTTAAGGGATGACTTCTTGTGTCATGACGAAGACAACAAAAATTAAAAGCCTGTTGATGAAAGTGGATATTATGAGGGCAAGCTGACCTCATGCTGTGAAATCATAGCTCTTATCAGTTACTACATAAAAATCAGAATGTATGAAATGATTGATTGAACCACAGGAGAACTTACTCTTAAAGGAAAGTTTAGAGAAAATAACACAAGATAGAAAAAAATTACAGTGAAGGGTCCTCTTTCCCACAACAACTAATTACAACACATGGCAAGGTTTAATAATTGACGGTTGGAATGCATTAGGTGGCATTAACATCAATAACAGGTGTTCTCACTAACAGCATATACTCATAAACATGAAATCGTGTAATGCTAAACGGCGTGGGAAGCGAGAAAGGCAAAACAAAAAACATTAGGTCTAATTAGCAAAAAAACAACTTTGCACCTGCAGCACACTTTTTTGTACATTTCTTTGCCATTGTTGTCTCAACTTGAAATTTACTAGTTACACGTTTTATGGAGAAAATGTTGTATGTGCTCACAAAAAATTTTGTTGCTTGTGTTCCTGTTCGCTTCTTTTCCCCCTGCCGCTCATTTTCATCCCCCAGTGCTGGCCGCTAGCATTTCTCATTTTTTTACCGCCGGTGTAAAATTTTCATGTTGTTGTTCTTCCAACGAAATTCGCCTCCTTTGTTTTTTATCTCTCGCTTTAACTCTCTATCGCTCTTCTTCTCCTTAAGTTTCGCTAGCCTGTCTTACTTTTTCGTTTTCTCTGTCTTTTTCTTTTTCTATTTTCCAAAATTGTGGAAATATATGATAACTAATTTAGGCTTAATACTTTAGACAACCCCGACAAATTAAAAAACAAATTCAGCTTTACATTTTGTCTTGATTGACTCTGTAATTGTCTCTGGTTCACAAGACGCAGTTGACCAAACGATCTCCTGCTAGGCTGAATTTCAGACGATTACTTCGAGTCGTTTTTACTCCCTATTGAAGTAACGTCTGAATCGACCAGCCGTAAATGGCGTTCAGTGACGTCACTACTCCTTTGCTTTAATTCATGCAAAAGTAAAACACGATTTTCAACTGGCAAACAAAGAAAAATCGTTTGGAAATGTCCACATGATACAGTTTTGGTTTCCCTGTGGTGCGGACGGACGGGCGGGCGCTCGGGCGGGCGGATGTACGGTCAAGTGACTACCAAAATTTCATGGCTGTGGATAAGTAACCAAATTTTTTTTAGCAATGGGAGTCCACGCGCGTGGAGCTCCGCTATCAATAACGATTACATAATCAACACGCAATAGCTCATTCATATTCATTTTAATTAAGGTAATGTCTAATTCATTCACTTAAACGTTTGAGGACCAAAAGATCACTTCGGTTCTCCAATATAAAAACAGGCCGATTCGGAAAATCTTTTTGAAATTATTATGTTAAGAGTAAAACATGTTTAGGTAAATTACCTTAAAGAGTTGTGCAGAACTGATCTAGTTTCACTCCCAGTGAATCTTGTTCTGTCATCCCGGATCATGCGCTAGCATAATGAGCAACGTATGTGCATTTCTATAACAAGATATAGATTTAGCCAGGGCTAAAAGCGAAACTCTGTTAATAATACGTGTAAACAAGAAAAATTAAATCGTGTAATGCAAAATGGGGACGACAATTAAAATGGCTTCAAGACCAGTAGATCTAATTAGCAAAAAAACAAATTGCACGTGCAGCACCCTTTTCCTCTAATTAGCAAAAAACAAATTTGCACGAGCAGCACGCTTTTTTGTCTTTCCCTTGTCGTTGTTTTGCACGACTACAACGCTGTTTTGTACGACTCAAACGACAAACTTGCTAGTTGCACATTATTTTTAAGGAGGAATTGTCGTATGAGCTTACGCAATATTTTGTTTTCTGTGTTCATGTTCGCTTTTATTTTTCACTGCCGCTCATTTTCACCTTGCAGGCCGCTGGCATTTCTCATTTCCTCCCGCCGCTTTAAATTTCCATGTTTTTCTTCCTACGAAATTCGTCTCCTTTGTTTTCAATAACTCGCTCTTGCTCCTTATATGGTATTCACGTTAGTATAAACACAAAAAATAACGCCGAAAAAGACACGACTTTGTTGTTGTCCGGGCGGCCAGTGATTTCCTTCCAAATAAAACCTTGAGTTGCATTTGGGTTGCCATACCTGTTGATTGAGTTACTTTACGTTGGTATGCCTGTGGTGCGTACGAACGGTCGCTCGCTCGCTTGGTGTACGGTCACGTGATTACCAAATTTTCTCGGATGGGTAGATTACCACATTTCCTTAGCTATGGCGCTCCGCCCAGGCGCGACGCGAGAGCTCCGCTACAAATCGTGCCAAATGTTGACGAAGGAGTTAAAAAATCGTTGGATCCCAGAACGCAATTCTTTTAAGTGGCGTTGAAAGAGGGTCTCAATGGGGTGGTGGCTTTTACGGTTATCGGCTAAAATTTTGGCTTTTTTACGGCTATCGGTTAATTTATTTCAGTTACGGTTAACGAAGAAGTTAAAAATTAACTTCTTTTGTTTCAAAAAGTTAAATATTAATTAACCTGTATTTTTTTTGTATCTTTACTCAAAATGAAGGTCTTCGGATCATCTCGGGAAGAAATAAGCTATTCTTTTGAAAAATTTTAACATTTGATAGATCATACTTTTTATAAAGTATTCCACTTCTAATAAACACGCGAACGCCCAACTCAAGGCCTGCGCACGACACTCATTATAACAGAAATGGCCGTTTTCACATTAGAGAAGGATCATCCGTGTGAGATTGGTTATGCGTTTGATTATTCGCCGCGTCAGATAGGTAATACGTCTTAATTTGACAATGGAATAGTTTTAATTTTGAATGAACAATCCGCCTGACTTTTGAAGACAAGATTATCCGTTCCAGATAGCCCGTCATTCAGCCGCCCCCTCCCCTCGGAAAAAAACGGAGAAGGGGTGTCTGTGGGGAGGACGCGACTGTACACAGGCTAGTCTCAGACGGATAATCCTTTTCGAGCTCTAGTGTGAAAATGGCCAATAACAAAATTCCCGTGTCCGGTGTTTTTAATGATAGCGAAGGACTGTACGGAACAACTGTCTGCCGTTGCCTTGTCCGTAGGCCGCATTATTCCGCGCGACTAATGCGTTTCGGGTCACGTGGTCCGAGCGAGTTCGACACCGAAATGCCTTGACCGAGATTGCGTGGGAAGACGCCGTACAGGGACTAGGCATGGCAATGTCTACCGTAGCGTCAGAGAAAAACAGGGAAATGTTGTTTATCGGCAACGTGTTTTACAAAAACAGTGACATCTCTGCGTGTTGTTTCACTAGTGTTTCGAGGGCACGACCTCCTGAAAATTGCAAATATTAATCCCCAGCAAGAAGCCACACTTTCGCTATGGAAAAAATTAGTTCCCCGAGAGAGCGCTGGAAATGGACATAAAAGGCGCTTCGCCTAAAGTGCGTACGGAGTCACACTAGCCGGGAAATAAAAAACGCAACCATAAGTGAGTTTAGTACCTTCCTTAAAAGGAGCAAATCTAGGGAACACTTTCTTTTACGGTTAACTCTTTTTTTCCCTATTTACGGCTAACGGTTAAAATTTTTCAATTTTTACGGCTATCGGCTAAATTTTTAACCGTTTTACGCCTATCGGTTAACCCCATTGAGACCCTCTTGAAAGTAAGGATGGGTCAAATTTAAATGACCAAGTTTTTCGGCTGATACTTCTCCGCCATTTTGGTTTCTTCTAGGACTTAGGACTTAATCGCGGCGCCTGAGCATCTCGGAATGTGTCATCTCGTCGAGGCCGATTCCGAGATCTCCATAATTCTTTAGATGATACGACAACCGAATTCAATAATTGTTTTATTATTCATTCAAAATAATTCTTAGTTTAAAAACAAGCTAAAACATGCTTACCTCCGTCGATGTTAAGTTCGTCTTCAATTGCCTGTTTATCGGCAGGTTTAGGAGATAAAGGATTGTTGAGTTCTGCAAATCTTCTTCAAACAGTAGATGTCGTCCGTCGAGTTGTATTCTTGCTATGCTTTTAGCCAGTAGTTCGCCTATTTCTTCCTCGCGAAACGAGCGAAAAGTTCCGCCATTTTGTACTCACTGCCAAAACAACTCAACCTCGTCCCCAGGTCGTCTTGGTCAACTGTCCAGTTTCCTGGCAAGTATGCTGTAGAATTGACGTCATTTTTCATATATCGCAAACTTCTGGTTATGAATTATCCGTGGGATTTTAGCCAATCAGAAACGGAGAAATATTCTGAATGAATAAAAAACGATTTTATTTTTTGTTTGACTAAACGGCTCTTAGTATACTGACGCTTTTTACTCCTGGCTAAATACATTTAGTATATACTAAAACAGTGGATAGTGTTATTCGCGCGCTCTGATTGGCTACTCAATCAGTGAATATCCTGCACTATTCACTGATTCACCTCCAGTTACTCCGAGCGAGCGACGCCAAACTCGCGTAGGTTGCGAGCAAAATGCTTTCCCGGTTTGCTGCCGTAACAAACTAAGAAATTTCAAAACTAATCAAGCAAGCTATTTCCGAAATACATGAAGAAGGTGACGAAGTTCGGTTTGGAACTTTTAACAGGTAAAGCTTTGTCTTTTTGACTTGAATAGTTATCGATAAAACCGGTGAAAAAGTTTTTTATTTACAAATGCAAATTAAGCTTAAGTCTTGCGTTACTTTATTTAGTTGACTTGTTCATAAATAAGCTTAAAACTAAATTTAATAACCTTTTTTACAAAATTATTTTAAATACAAACAGAATTCACAACTCCTTTTGAAGAAACTACCCCGCAAGAACTAAACAAACGCCTTCAAAAGTTTTATTTGTCGCTAAGAAAAAGCGACGACCGCGGCCGTTCGGTCCTCTGCGCGCCAAATGTGTAATCGTTGGCAACAGTAAATGAGTTAAAAATCAACATTTTGTCCTCAATTATCTCACTGTTTTAGTATATACTAAAACAATTATTGACGTCAGTGTCGGTGGCTAGTAGTGGATATGTACCTCGCCGCTTCGCGGCCTCGGTAAATATCCAATACTAGCCACCTCCACTTCGGTGAATAATTGTTATATATTTCAAAATCTGTATACCTAATTAATATTTATGTCATAATTGACTACGAGAAGAACTGAAGCGCACTGACCATATGAATTTTGTAGTCCTCCTTCAGAACGCAACATACATGTATTGCAATAACTTATCTTATAGGCCTTTCTCAAAAATACTATAATACTCTTTGTTGTCCGTCCAAAATTTTGCATAAGCATTGTTTTCAATTTCTCTTGGGACTTACAAGAATGTGCGAACCCTGGAACTGGGCACGAGACTGTCCCTTGATGCGACACTCCCAATGACAATAGGGAGGTACCTTGAAAAACAGACATAACAAAGTGAAGCTTAAAGATTTTTTATTCTTGAGAAATTTCACGACTTACAGCTTAAGTAAATTTTCAAGAGCTAGCGGGATTAGCTAATACCGCATCATAATCATTGAGTGAAACAGAACTGTCATGCGCACAGTAAAAGCAATAATATTCACGCTGCATTTACAGTGACACTTTGTCCAGAACCCAAGCCTCGTCCACTGAAGGTGTAAGTACTGCGACCGTCCTTAATGGTGATCTAAAAAAAAAAATAAGACACTGCTGTAACTATAATAATACCTATATATCTAACTATTTCTCAGCCAGACACCTTTGGCATTTTCGCTAGCTTTCCCACGCTTTAGAGCGGTGTTCACAGAGGTATCCCACTTAAAAGAGTGTCCGCCACACAAAGGTGTCCACTGCTCACGCACAAGGATGTCCACTTTACTGGGTTATTGGCCTTAGGGGTTGTTTACATGGTGGAAGGAAGATCCTAGAGGGCGGGACATGTTTAGAGTTCCAAATCGAAACAGGCGTTCCTAATTGATTCAGACGACGAACTTTTCATAAACTTAATTCAATGTATTAGGTTCAGCTCATGAAAAGTTCGGCGTCTGAACCGGGCCTAAGTATCTCTATGTGAGGGGCGGCGAATTGGAACATCCAGAAGCCGACCACCGAGCACTTTTTGTCCTAAAATCTATCGGATATATTATTTGCCTCGAAGAACAAACAACAACACTCCAGGAACGACGTGGAAAATCTCAGAATTTTACAACATCTTGCCCTTTCACGTCACGTTCATGGCCTGGAGGTTTTCAGTTCAATGCTGGTATCCGTGACGGAGTAACCTAACGTTGCCTTTCACGGTATGGGGCGTCACCGGGGTAGAAGAATTGCTTTGTTAGTAGATACCTTTTTTCAACCTACAACAAAAGCGCATCAGAGTTCCTATACACTTTTCTTACGCACATGCCGCACATGCCCAGCTACAAAGGCGAATCGCATTCTTTACCTTACTGAAGGTCCACCCGCCAAAATAGCCTCCATTGGGATTTTCTTGTAATCTGATTTTCAGTTGACGGATGGTACCCACATCCTTGAATGCCACCAAATAACTATCTGTCCTAAGAACAACGGAAGCAAAATCAAACCTCGCATGACGAAAGCACTGAAGTAGTTTGAGTTTTGCCTCGATAGTATTATAATCTAAGGGATAAAACTAAAGGTTAAGATCCTTATTTTACGTCGGCTACTTGTAACATTTGGGAGCTTAAACAACTACGACGACGACCACAGCGCCGACTTTTAAGTACATTTCTTCGACCTCCACTGCACGACTACGACGTGAAACCTCCCAATTTGCCGTTTTACGATGGACATGAACATACGACGAAGGAATTTTCCTTCCTCTTTTTGAACCTGAATAAAAATCCTTAAGAATTCAAATCCAGGAAAAGTCGCCTGCTTTTGATATATTGAGCGGGTCCAAATAGAAGGGATTAAGTTTGAAAGAACGCAAATTCATTTTTTTTTACCGACGTTTTCGCTGCCATTGTCGTCGTCCTTGCTTAAGGTCCCTATTGTACATTAGGCTCTTTCTCTCTTTTTCTCCATCGGTGCTCCGTTTTAAGGGGTATTCAAAGCTACTAAAAGCTACACGCAAAGGAAAGAAGTCAAAGCAAGGATTTGACGTCACACCTGGAAATCTCTATGGAAACCTCCCGCACAGCTCGGAAGGCCGCGCACCAACCTGCTGTGACGAGGGCAGTAACTCATATTACAGCCTTATTTTATACTGAAGGGATGCAAAAAACCTTTCACTTATAACTAGTAAGTCAAGTAAACTACAGAATGAGGGGGTTTAAAACACCTTCAAAAACTAATTTATAATTCATAAAGAAAAAACAAAAGAACTTAGTGTTTAATGAGTGTCTTTATATCTGATAAAGACACGGCTAAACTTTACGTCCAATTTTTTAGACCAATATAACCCCAAATCTAAATATTAATGCAAGAATGAGTAGATCTATATCAGAGATTTTGAAGCCGTTCAAAAAACTCGCATTCGTGCTCGTTTTTTAAACAGTACTAAAACATTTTTATGAAAAATAGAATCCAAAGCAAACCTTGATCTACCCAAAAAGTGGTATTCTCTCGTCAACATTTTTTAAATACCTTTTTAAATACCTAGTTATCTTAAAATTCGTGAAAGACAAGCTCTCTAAGCCCTGCCTCACATATGCAGCTAATTCCTTCAGAATTGCTTATTTCTTTCCAGTTTAACGTTACTCCGCTTTTTACAGATGTACTTTGATTGATCATGTATATTACCTTCAGTCTACCCTAGAGCAAAACCTAGAGAATACACAGCCTTCGTAATGAAAATTAACTTTCTTTCACACAAAAATAAAATTCCTTGGTCGCGTTTCACGTTGTAAGAGGTTTGCTCCAAGTGCAACTTATATCAGTAACGTAGACGGTAAAATAAACCTTAAAATTCCCCGTTGTTAGCATTTCTTAGTACTCACTGGTCAGATTCAAAGTCGTCATAGTAACCGCCTTTTCCGACACTACTCTCCCCAGACTTCCTTCCTCCGTCACCAATGAGCTCCAGGTACAAGAAAGAGTTAGTCCCGTCAAACCATCCATCACCTGTCTGTATGGTCACCTCCATGTCTTTATCTGAAAAACATCATCATACTGAGAAGCAGACACACAAAGCGAAACTGTGTAATACTTGTAAATCCTGCTCTCGCGAAGTCTTTCCTTTTTATGATTTGGACAATGATGAACTTTTGGAACTAATCTTCAATTCCACCGCTGTGTCATTTGCTCCTCTTCCATTGATCACGCACGACTGGAGCTGTTCTTTGGAATAATATTGAAGAATCTCTTAAAAGTCTTACCCTTCGCAAGTTTAAATAGTCCTTAAAAAAGGCTATTTTCAGTTCATATTAAGTTTTTTTCCGTATTTTCTTTAGTTCCTCAATTTTTCAGTGATTAAAGTCTGTATATGTGTTTATTTTCTCTTTTCTTTGTTTGTTTTTACATTGTTTTATACTTGTGCCTTCATGAAACAACCCCTTAAATATTCTGAATCAATCTACAATGCCTCCTCGGTAGATTAGTTTCAAGCTATTTTCTAAATGGTTTGTACCTTACATGAGTGGTATTGTTTTTTTTAATGTCTCTTTTTCTGTGTGGTGTAAATAAAGATCTTGTCTTGTCTTGTCTTGTCTAGCCAATCAAACCATATGATGTAGTTTCCTCCGTAGTCTGACATTCGAGGAGAGGGAATATCCCGTGAGGCAAATGTCTGCCGTCTCCATCCCCTAATCCGTTAGGGGCGCTGACATTCAAGACTATTTCCTTAGAAGCCCCTCCGGCCGGAGTCGCGCGTGAGCATTCAGTGGAGCATTGCTAACCAGACATCAGGCTCTATTTTCGTTTCGCTTTGAAAATTGCATTCCGGCGGGCAAGGCGAAACGGTAGCCGTTAGAGAGAATGTATGAGAACCGCTAAAATTGGGCCTGATCTCAGGTTAGAGCATTGCGTGACTAGAGCGGCCGCAAAGGGGACTAATTGACAATTATTCCTCGCGCCCAAATGGGCCTTGAGTCAAGTCTATTGAGGGCGAGAGAAATAATTTTTTTTAGTAAAATCCAACTAGCTGGTCAAAAATATCGAGACAAAACAACTTTAGTTAGCAAGACGCGATATAGCCGCCATTGTTTTGTTTTTCAAAGTCGGTGCTTTCCGCTACTGTAGTAGCGAGGCTGAAAACGGAGAGCGAGACTCAACCAATCAGAACGCAGCATTGATAATATACCACTAGTCGGATTTCACTAATAAACGATATTAAAGCTCAACGACATGACAAGGGTAAAAGTTAAAGGGGCTGTGTCAGAGTGAGCTCAACTCATGGTTTCCACATCCAAAGGTTTCCGAAATTCCCTGACTTTTCTCTGACAAATGTAAAATTTCCCTGACCAACTGAGTTAAAAATTTCACAAATTAGTCTCGATAATGGACTAAACCCTCCCCTCCCCTCCCCTCCACCCACTTATTTATGCTTTTAACAAGTCACGTGCAATGTACATGATTTGATAGTTCCTAAATATAACATGCAAAAAGGATTGACTGTTTTGAAAACCCCAAATCAATCTTTAAATATCTGAAACTATACTTAAATATTCTCACGGAATCGTCCTTTGTCATACTTGAAACTCTACAACAAAAATATCAAACAGTTCTATTAAAGAAAAAAAACGGTCAGTTGTTGATTATTTTTCGATCGCAACGATACAGGAGTTAAACTTGTGAATTGAAAAAGGCGGTCCAATTTTTTCAAGTTGCAATTCGTTTCCAACGTGGTCTTGAAAAGCTTCTGTCTCAAAAGACATACACTAACCACTTTAAGATGAAATTTACTAGAGAATTTTAAAATAAAACAGTACCAATATTTCAGGGTTTTCTCTGATTTCAATGAATTTTGTTGGTTTTAAAGTGATACCAAAAAATCGTGACCTAGCTCCTTGCTGTTCACTTTTTTGGCCAGTGTAGTTCCCAAATGACAACCGTGAGAAGCAAGGGAGCTTAGGCTATGGATTGCGTCATATTCGACTGTCTGCTTGAACTTGAGTAACGAGAGTTTAGAAACTTAAAAATATCCTCCCGCGTTAAGAAAAGCCTGGCCAACCATATCTTCTTCTGCGTTCTATTAGCTCGTGCTTTTCCAGTAAATTTAAAAGCCGCGCAATGGCTTAACAGAGGCTGCTGACTCGGTAAAAGGAGAGAGACAGAAAGTAAAATGGTTCGTTTTACTTACATACATCCTTTCTTTCATCGCAGTAGTAAAGTTTATTAATTTTCATGATGTCAGCAGCAGACATGGCATTTCGGTTTCCAAGTTCCATATTTGGATTTGACCACGCTTCCATGGTAACCAGTTTAGGCGACTTCGCGAAGGCATGCCTGCCGTACTGCATAATGGAGTGAAGGTCATATTGAAAACCCAAGTTTTCCATCATGTCAGCACCGTACGTCTTCATAACGCCTTGCCTGTACGCTGTAATCAAAAGAAGTTAAAATCATTTATTAATTATATATGATCCCTTGTTGAGGGGTCTTTTTTTAAAGCCAAGATTCGGTACTGCGACGGTGAGAGCAAAAGCTACTTTTTCACTGACGAGCGAAAAGTCGCCTAGTTACTTTTCATACGCCGATATATATCGCAAAAAGTAGCCCTTGCTCGCAGGTCTTTGGAGAATGAACATAAAATCAAATTGGTTTTATCGACTGTAAATATGTTGATTGAAAACAAGAAATGGTCAACTCAACACAGTTTAAAAGCTGACGGCTAGAATGATAACCGTTCACTCATTTAGCCCAAATTTGTCAAGAAAAAAAAAAACATGGGGTAATTTTGAAGGTAGACTACGATTAGTCCCCCATTTTTCCTCAGGGATAGTAGAGCAAGCGAAACGCGAGCGCGCGTGAAAATCAGCCCACGCGATAAAAGGCGACACGCGTGGGGTGATTTTCACGCGCGCTCGCGTTTCGTTCGCTCTGCTATCCCTGAGGAAAAATGGGGGACTACTCGTAGTCTATTTTGAAGGTGCAGTTGACTGAAACAGCTGGCTTGACTAATAAAAAGCCTGCTCAGCTTCTCCTTAGCTACATCCTGCAGCCGTTAATTCCCTTGATGGTGGCCAAATAACCAGGAGCCCATAACAAGGAGCGAACGTCAATTTTTTCTTTATATTATATTCTTTTTCTGACAACCTGCCTCGACTAGCTAAGGGGCTTGTTGAAGTCTACTGTTTTCAAAGCCGCAATAAAGTTCTGCTGTTGTTGTCGTCGTTGCTGTAACTATATAATAAGCGCTAATGTTTAGGATGCAGCACAAGAAGCCTCTAAGTGTTGATTCTGTCGATGAGTTATAGCAAAGGAGACTTAAACACTCAGGGTAATGGGTTACTGGGTAATAGGAAAATTGGTTTCGTGGGAACAAATAGCCAGAGAAAACCGCCGACATTTTCGCGACGCCTTCACTATTTTCCCCGCGAAATGACGTCTGGTGACGCGTCACTACCCAGATCTGGGTCGTGCTTCTGATTGCTTAAAGCAAATTTCACGAGCGCGACCAATCAGAAGCACTACCCAGATCTGTGTAGTGACACGTCCTCAGTATGGAATTTCTGCGCTCGTTTCTCAGACGTCATTTCGCGGGAAAACCAGAGCTGGAGTCGCGAATATCGGCTGTGTTCTCAGGCTAGCAAACAAACCATCGGCAATGTTTTGCTCGTAAATTCGTAGATAGGTATCTCGATCTGCTCTGTTGTGCTCATGGTAGAATCCCAGCAAGTGAAGGAGCTCATGCAGAATTGTTCCTTTGTTCTCACAGCCCGGTCCAAGATAAACCACTTGTCTCCCTGCTTGTCTGCCAATAACCGATAAACAGCTGAAAACGGCGAGACAAAAATTAAAAAGGTGATCTTTGTTATAGCTGTACATCATCAAAAAGGCATAATAACGAAGCATGTAAGAATTTAGGTGCTTCTTGGAAGTAGCTAAGCTTCTGTCGTTTCTTGATTTTTAGTGAGTCCCTCTAAGAGGAGAAGGCGGAGGGGAGTACGCATTTCCCTAGTCCAGGGCCCGCGTAGGGGGAGGGGCCAGGGGAGCCTTGGCCCCTCCTCTTTTTGGCGTACTTTTTAGTGCTATTTGTTCAGCGCTTTTTGCGCTGTAACCTGTCGGCGATTTCATGGGTATTTTTTTATGAAAGTGAGTTACGAAAAATATTTGGCTAAGGCCATTAAAGTTTTCATCACATGCATCAAATGAAACCGCTGCATAAAGACTGGAAGATACCATGACACTGAGAAACTCTCATACCACTCCCTCCCCCCCTTCCCACTTCCCCACGCACTTGAATCAAGCGGCCCCCGCACTTGAGAAACTGCTTCGCGGGCCCTGTAGTCTAGTCTGATTTTCACCCCTACCACCCCCCCCCCCCACCCCTCTTCGTCTCACGTATTAAGGAAGAAGTCATATCCAGGACGGTATTTTACTATTGTATTTGCACTTTTCTCCGTCACTGTCGCAGTTTCCAGCCATCTTTGTGTCCTTTATCGACACCTCATCTGTCTTACATCGCTGTTCCAAGGCCATGACGCTTGCGTCTTTATTGTCTTATGACTGCTTGCAATGCCGCTTATATCGTGTGCACTTAAAGTGTTATTAACAAAAGATGGTAATATGATGATCCTAGTCGCGCGCCAATCCCTTGGGTAGTTCACTTCCAGTTTTACTCACTATCGATAGAAAGGCAGCAAATATAAACTGTAAGTACTGTATTTTAAGTACGGAGCCGAAATGGAAAGTGATTCCCTAATTTACTAATTAGCAAAGGCGTTTTTGAGCGAAGCACGTCAATAGGAAGTAAGCCCTTTTGCTTTTTAATTAGACTGCGAGCAGTCTCTCTTTTTCTTCAGATTTAGTAAGGGGAGTGCACGCACGCGCGAGCGTTAAGCGGCGAAGCCGCGAGACGCGAGAAACGAGGGTCTCGCGCCTTCAGTCACGCGCGAGGTCATTTGCGTGTCTCAGGCGTTTTGCTCGACGGACCAAGAAAAAAGAGAGACTGGTCGTAGTCTACCTTTTAATATGCCACAACGCTTTTAATACTAAGTGTCTTCAGTCTTATAGAATGAGTCACCCGAAAATTTGGGTAAAACTACCGCCCAAAAACGCAAAACGTCCACGTGTGTCGCTTAAAATTTCTTTGCTTAACGCACTATTGTTTCTCCTGTTCGACCACTCGCGCTTCCCTCGTTACTTACGCGGAGCCAAGTTCAAAACTAACAAAGTCCGCCTCTCCACTCCAAGGACGAAAGCGCACACAGGTTGCCTCGTGTAAGTCCTGAATAGCGCGCTCCAACTCTTTTGCTGCTTTATCGCCCAGACCTGTGATTAACGTAATGTTTTTCAGAATACAGGTGCCGGGTTGAATGACTATCGGGTGAGTAATGACTGATTGACTGACTGAACGACTGAGTAACTGAAAGATTGGCTAGCACTGAAGTGGCTATTAAACAGATAGCTGATGAATCACGAGTTAGTTGACTGGACGACGGACTGGTCGCTTGGCTAGCTAATGCACGAACTGGCTAACAAAAGACTACGTTACCGTCGTAGACTGACTGACTGTTGCGAATTTACAGCTTCACTCTGATCATGCAACTCGCTGAGCACTGAATACATGCGTTTGAATGATTGACTGACACAATGACTGACGGACTAGGGGACTGGATGGTTGACTAGCTGACAAAGTGACCGACTCATTAACACACTGGCTGACAGACTGAGTAGAAAACTAAGCTGACTAGCAGACAGGAAAACAGACAGACACTGATTGACTGACTGACAGACAAACTGACTCTTAAAGTGTGTCAAACCACCTACAAACGGATTGACTGACTAAATAGACCAATCAGGGGGACGAATAAATGACGAAAGGAAGAAAGGGAGGGAGGGAGGAAAGAATGAATGAAGTGTAAATTGTATTTCACCTTGAGCGCTGAGAAATTCTCACGATGACCTCAGTTGGGTTTGAACGTTGGCAGATCTAATCTAGAGGTCGTCAGTTTAACCCTAACGGAGTTCAAACATATTGTTTTGATTCCTGGTTTACTTCACTTTCCTTGCAGAATTTATCCCTGTTTACTCCCAGTACAATTCACATTTCATTTCACTCCACACTTGTGCTACGCCACATACAAACTTTGGTGAGTGGATGAACGAATTACAGACAGTCTGAGTGAATAACTGACTAACTGACTGAAACACAGAGTTACCACGTGATCCACTGACTGACGGACAGACTAACTAACTATTATCCACATACCTCCACTCACAATGTACGGGATCTTGATGATAGTTTTTCCACCTTCTACAGAGGCTGGCCACCTTAACTTGGACGAACGTACCGCGCCTCTTTTTACATTAACGCTACTGACACCAAGTAAACGTTCTGAAGAATGAATGAAAGTACAGTCAAACTCTAACGAGCGAAACGCGCGAGACAGGAAAATGATCACGCCTGTGACTGAAGGCGTTTTCGACGTTCGCGCGCGCGTGTATTCCCCTCACAAAATCTGAAGAAATCGCAGTCTAGTTGTGGAGAGGTAACCGTTAGTGGGGGTTCCACTGTAATATGAGGACCGTCCCGGAGAGGCGGAGCCGAAACCGAGAATGGGACATTAGCCATCCCCCCAAATGTCAACATAAAAATGAATATGAAAATAACTGTTACTGTTATTGGAACCTGATATCTGGGCTTTTTGACTTGCCCTTTTGTAAATGGTGTTGTCTGGATTCTTGGATATTTTTGGAACAATTATCTCTAAGAGAAGGCCGAGGCCTCTAAGGTCCACAAGATTTCAATGCTCTGAGTTGCCCCTAAAGGATCACGTGTCTAGCGATCGCTTCCAAGCTGCAAAGTACGTCTCTCCCGTTTTCTCTTCCACCTTCCTTCGCGCGAAAATTTACATCGCAAGAGAAACGTTTGGGAAAGAGGCAGTCAGGGGAATTGATTTTTGCAGGATAAATCATCGCAAAGCTTAAGAGAAGAACGAGAGATGCTTTGGTTACGAACACTTACCGAAACAGAAGATTTGAATTTTGAATGATTGGCAGAAAACATCTTTTGCCATTCAGAAGCAAATTAGCAGCCCTCTTCTCCACGGATCTCACGAGTGTAAGTTACACTGCGAAGGGCCATGAGTTGTAGAGGAAACTAACAATCAATCATGGATCTTGATTATTACCACGTGATTACAAGACGCTCATACTAAGACTCCTCGACGTTTTTTGAGGAGCGCACTTGCCACGACGCAAGGGGACTCAAGGAAGTTCGGTTGGCCGAAACAGCACCGGAAGCCTTACAGACCGGAAAGGGATTACAAAACCCTCTAGCGATTTTTTGCCGCAAGAAGTAGATGATTGTTTCGTACAAGTAGCCATCACCAACAGAAAGCAATTGATATAGATACTTTTTCTGATTAAAGCAGAAAAAGGTGATCAACGGTGCTCGGTAGCAAGCTTTACTCGCTGACTTAAAAGCACATCCCGTCTTATACCATGTAATTTTTCCTGATCTTACGTTTTTCTTTTTTAAAAAGGTGTATTTTCTTAGCTTAAGATTTTCTCATGTTTTAATGTATATGTATAAAGTTTACTACACATGACTTTATACCAGCAATTCATTGTGTAGGTAATTCAGTCCTCTTTCTGCTGCTTGATGGGCCGATGTCTGTTCCTTTATGTCAATCACATCGGCGTTGTGCTTGTTGACACCCTTGCAACAGATGTTAAGCACCATAAAAAAATTCTCTTATTCAAACGTTTGATCAGGGCAATATTTATACTTGGAAGTCCCTGCATCCATTATTATTATTACTATTATTATTATTATTATTATTATTATTATTATTATTATTATTATTATTATTCATTATCATCATCATCATCATTGATTATTATTATTATTATTATTATTATTATTATTATTATTATTTGAGAGATCTAATTCGATCACGAGTAATGGAAAAGAAGGACAACTGACAGTCGAACACCCATCAAAAGTGGGGGGGGGGGGGAGGTGGAGTACTGTTTACAGAGACTTGCAAAGCAACCTTGGCAAGTCTTTGACTGCTGTCTTCGTGATCTACCATTTCAAAGATAGGAAATTGGATTAAAGGATACCAAAGCTAGGAAGTTAGGAAGACCATTTATTGTCCCGGCCTGTATCCCTGACAACCCTCCTGCATCCGATAGTATCCAAAATCAATTTCTAAAAAAAATCTAACTTTAAGTTAATCGAATGAAAACTGTTCGTAGAGCATCCTGCTGTTCGATATTTAAGTCAACGCAATTAATCTAAACACAAATAAATGTTGCATGATATTTTGATTTAATTTAACATTGTTTCTTGAGACATTATTCATTAGGTCCATTAAACCCAATTATCAGAGTTGGGATCAAACTTCTTTCGCTTAGCTGATCGAATAAAGCCTATTGTTGTAGGACTGTATATTTAACTCAACAAGTTTGTGAAACTTTTTTCCACATGCTTTTGAAAATCGTTTTGCATGAATTGAACCAAAATATCAACGTGTATTCTCTTTAAATTCGTTGGGTTACTTTTATACTAAGAAACAACGTGTTCTTCGGAGTTTTCATCCTGTTATTTCTTCACTTTTCGGTCGAAATGGTTTATGGAAATGGTTAATGTCAGCGACAAAGTGGAAACAAATCGGTACCGAGCCAAAGTGCTCCTGAAAAGGTTTAATTTGAATGTTCATAACATAACGTTTCATCCCTACGAACAAAGGGTAGCAATACATTCAGAAAGGTTTAGAATTGACTGTGAAATTAAAACGACCTATGATTTGCTTGTAGCGACCACCATTAATTTTCGCTACACTTTTTTATTGAAAGGCATAGAGTAGGTAATTTATTTGACATGCATTCGGTAAGTGAGTTCGGCAATGTAAGGCTCTCTTAAATGGAATAGCAAAAGTTTTCATCTTCCATGACTGAGGTAATAAGAATTGATTAACGTCATGACCACTGGGAGTCGACTACGGACAACTGAGCTCATATCAACAAAACATTCTAATAGAACTGAAATCGTCCACCAAAAACACACTGCAACGCAGCGGAGGGGGTAGCTACGTAAAGAGCCGATACATTGTTCAACAATAGAAATACCAAAAATCAGCAAAGTTCAATATGTTTAGTGAAAAATGCCATCTTTTTTGCTCTACAAAGTGATTCGTAGACAAAGCAATACTCCCAGTCTATGGCAACCTTACCTGATTTCTGTTTTGTTGCTAACTCACCCGTAGCAAAAGAGAACGCAAACGAAATCAGGAAAATTATGTTCAACAGCGACATGATTACGTTGATCGCTCTTCAAGGGTACAAAGGCACACTTCCATGTAAACAGTTATTTAAAACTTCATCCAGAGAGAACAACGCCTCAGCAGAGTGTATTCAAAATCCGGAGCATTAACGACGACAGTTGTTCTAATTTGAATACAGTTATTAGAAACTGGTGTTAACAATGCAGGCATGCCCTAAAGTAGATTTCTAAAAGTCCCATACACTGATTCAAATATTGAGACGTAGATTTCGAAAAGCGAAATGAGTGATTTTTCGGTTAGGCAGATATTTTAACTCTCTTTTAAAATAAAAGATGTAAATTCCAGGAAATAAATGTATACGTTTTTCTATCGACAGTGTTAAAAAAGGTGATAAGTTTATGGAAACGTACATTGTCAACAAATCTCAGTCTAAATTGACTTTTTTTCCACTCTAAATTGCAGAACCAGTGGCCCAATTAAGATCCATGGTAAACAAAGTGAAAAATTAGCCAGAAAAAAAAAATTAAAAAAAGTAGTAAATCAGAGTTTGTTTTGTTAGCGGTCCCTCTTTCTGCTTTTATTGCAGGCTTTGTGCTACAGAATTCTCCGTAATTATCCTTTTCACTTTGTTTCCAAGGAGATTTTTTTTTTATCCTAATCATACTAGCATAAATAGTGACCTTTTAGAAATTTATTCAAATAGCTGCTTATGACTGGTTAATTGAACTTCATCTACTTTGATCCCAAAACACTCGAATACATTGCCGACTGAGTAGACTTGGTAAGTGAGCACCTTAAGAAAGTAGGTAAAAATGATTTCCGAACGTTATCATATACACCCGGGGGGTACTCAACAAAGTGTTATACGGGGAGGCTCTGCACCGAGGTCCAATCACTTAACCGTTTATATTCCATTCTTGGCAGAAAAGGTACCCCTTTCGTATACCTTCTAATTGAAAATGGTAACTCCATTTACTACTGTAACTTTACTCTCTTTAGGAATGGATAAACCTCAAACTAGAACGTTTTGTCGACATTTTCACAGCCATAAAATGTATCTGTTAGTCCTTTTTGGCCTTTTACTGACCAAAATGACAGATTTTCCTACCCTTTCATATACTATAACTAGTGATCCATACCTTTTCATATACCTGAAGCCTGAAAAAGGTACCCCTTACGGACAGAGCCTCGCCGTATAGGCCATTATACGGATTACCCCCCTCCCCCCCCCCCCGGGTTTATACAGCTATTACAACAACCAACGCTGTCGAATTTTAAGGCCTCAAGCCTACGCGACAAGACCGCAAGGTCATGTGGGTAGATGTATATCCCTTATTCCTTTCCCACAGAATAGCCACATAGAAATATAACATTCTGACCTCCACATTTTGATTTTCGTTTCGGAGTTCACCTAAGAACTCAAAAGTTACCAAACATGTGTTCGCAGCCAGTTTGCACAAGGTGTGAACAGAAAAATTATTTCGATTGTTGTAAGACCTCAACAGACTGTTTTTTTAAACGCATACATAGAAAATGAGGTGCCGCGTAAAACTGTGAGACAAATGATGGAACAGACAATTAACGATGGAGTGAAAATTCAAGTGCGAAAAATAACCAATCGATCTAAACGGACCTTGGTTTACCTAGTGATGACGATATCACGATTATTCACTTTGACTTTTTAATCTAACTGAGAGGGCGAAATCCCATGATGTTGATTTTTAAATGAAACCTCTTGGATCAAACGTTTAAATGTCACCAAGGAAACCTTGGGATTTCACAAAACTAAATTTGGATCAGTTATTTGTGAATTAATTGTTTGTACTTTGCCCTCTACTAAAGACAATAACTTGAACTTCAGGTCTGTTTATTTACAGGTTATTTGTGTTTGAGTAGACAAATAAAGTTTTTCTATACCTGACGCTGTAAGCGCTTCGACACATTCAACGATGTGAAGATTTAAGAGATGGGTAAATTGAAACTGACAACAATTTTTTTTGAGCGGAGAGTTTTTCATTCCGGGATTTTTTGGGGAAGGAAATTTTGGCAAGTATTTTCTCTGTTTGGGGAAAGGGTGAAAAAAATCGTGCTTTGATTAAAAGTAGGGATTTCTTAGGGTAGTCGAAATAATCTGAAGATTTATTTTCGATTTTTTTTGTATTTTCAAATCATTTCATCCGTTGAAGGCCGCAGTTCAGGCGGTCGAAAGCTCGCACTTTTTAAAACATTTTTAGACAGACATGATCAATCCTGGTTGCGGTCCCCCTATTTTTTCATTTAGCTAAACAAATGTTTCAATGACCGACTCAACAAGTATCTTTTTTCATTAAAAGTTAAAAGATTTTTTTTTACTTTTCGTTTGTGACTTTATCCCTATGATCTCTATGGATAAAAGGTGGTCACAATTGACAATCCGTCGATTATTAATCATAATGTTTTTCTTTTTGATGGCTTGCACGTAACGTCACGGCAGCAATGTCGGTGATCAAAAACAAAAGCATTTCTCTTACTGGGAACAAAACTTTATTTTCAACAACATTTTCGAAAAAAAAATTGTCGCTTTGACCACCAAAATGGCCGCCTTGTTACGTGCTTGCGAACCAAGAATTCACAATACAGTGGAACCCGGCCATAACGAAGACCCCGTTATAACGGAAAACAACTGAAAGCCCGGCAGAATTACAGTAAAATATGTGGAAACGAACCCCGTTATAACGAACCCCGCTATAATGAATATATTTTGACGGTCCCAACGCACAATTTACCCCGCTGTAACGAATATTTTGTCCGGTCGCTCGGTAAAACTGAGCGACAAAGTGTTTTTGAATTAGATGCCTTGATTGTCAGCGCTTTACACTTACAGTTTACAGTATCAAATGAATAAAAATAATGTTTTCTACGTGCCGTATTGAATTTTTGGTAATTGTTATTTATTAAATTACCCCGTTATAACGAATATTTTTGCTGTTAACCAGATAATTCGTTATAACAGCGAAGACCCCGCTACAACGAATTATTATTTCGGTACCGTGGCACTTCGTTATAGCGGGGTTCCACTGTAGTCGCGAATTCCCCGAGGACGAGGCTGAGTCTATTCATGGATTTCCTTTAACAGGTAACACCAACTAAGACAGAATTGACAAATCAGGTTTTCTTTTTAACTGGTACCGGGACTGGCTAAGAAAACCAGTAGCTTACGCTGAAGCACTAGTCAAAATCAACCATGTTCACGGACTTATTGTCGACGAAACATTATAGGTTAAAATCGCCCAATGTTTCTTGTTGAGACGATCCAGATGAAATAGCATGGCGTCTGTGGTAAATTCAAGACTTCATGCTTAGAAGAATCCGACGACGCATTGGCAGGCTCTTTCCTCGCCGATGGCTTTTAATCGTCGGCTCTCTTTTAATAACTGTTTTGATACTTGAGCGAGTTAAAAAGAGTAATTTTCACACTGACATATTTACAGCGATAGTAGATCTAAAAGAACTGGAAGCGACAGGGAAAGTTATGCCTCATCTGTTAGCAGCCAAAGTCGAGGCAGAGAGGGACTGGAAAGGAGCTAGTAGTGATAGCCATCAGCTTTCAAGTCTCCATAGCAACGATGTTACTCGTTTGGCCGAAAATAATGCAATGAACAATGTTATTGACCAAGAGGAAGACTTTGTTAGCGGCAAAGGCGTCAACGTCCACATCTGGAGAGGGTTATGCTGTCCGAAAGTGAACAGTTTAAGACAATACCCACTGTTTCCATTACTACCAAAAGAGCGTTTGTCACGTGACTATATCAACTCCGGTCCGATGGGGAACTGGTATGGACAGAGAATCATGGGATATATTCATCCTCCAATCACAGGAAGTTATACATTTCACTTCCATGCGCATGTTTATGCCGAGTTCTGGCTCGGCAGTGAGGAACAAAACAGCACAGAAGTTGCACTCATAGCGAAAGTTGCAAAGGAAAATCACAATTTCTTAGGGAAATCTGTAGGTCGAATCTCGAGACAAATTCACCTCAAGAAAGGCGGTAAATATTTCTTTGATGTTCTTCACGTGATGAACGGTGGAATGATGCGTCGTGATCACGTGAACCTCACGTGGAAAATTCCGGGAAGGGAGCACTTTAGTGAAATCCTCCAAATGTTTCTCTCGCCACTACTAAATGAGAAGTTTCCATATCCAATCCATGAATTACCAAGACAAGAAAATTATTTACTTCGACAAGCTAACAGTATCATCAACACAGACGATAACGATGCAGATGCTGGCCAAGATGATGAAGATTACATAGGAATGGAAATTCCAAGTAAAAAAACCCGACTCTCCGAAGAATTTTCATTCCTATTTGGAGATGATTTTGACGTCCAGAATAAATACGATAAGGCAATTTTCGAACAACTTCCAGATGTATCCGATGATTTGTTGTCAGTTTTGCCGAGTTGTTCTTATGATCCAGCGTACACCAAGAAACGGAAGTTCAAGCAATTTGAAGGGATTTGGCAAACACATTTTAGTTCTGTGTTTCCAGATGACGGAACAAAAGAATTCATTTGTATTGGATACAAACAGAAGAAAGATTGCCAGGGAAATGACGTTTTAAACCAGGATGAAGTACTCACACTACTGCAGATGCTTACAAGGAAAATTGACGAGATGTACCCAGGGTATGGCTGTGCTTTTTGCTGGTCATCCCAACCCACTCACTCCTAGTATTTTCGTTATTCATAGACGTAATCGTCAACACAACCGTCTGTTGTAAACAAAATGGTCTAAGAAGAGGACTAAGGTTACCCTCACACGGCACCGGAGACCGCCCACCTACCCCTCCCTTAAGCCAACATTTTTCCCTAAGGGAGAAGTAAGTGTTCATGTTGGCTTAGGGGAGGGGTAGGTGGGCAGTTTCCCAGAAAGGTATAATGATCAAAAAATTCGTAGTTTTAGGTGTTTCGTTTATACGGATCCACCTTAATTAACCGTACGAAAATCTAGAAGCCTAGCTGCTCAAAGTTACGAGTGAACAGAGCGAAAACTGATCGATCGGTCCTGAGAGAACCAAGTATCCAGTCAAATTGTTCGGTCGGTCGGTAATTCGTTCATTGCTTTGTGAACGTATCCTAATGGTCCAAATATGACATGTACCTCCGATCTTTCACAGAATAAGCAAGCTATTAAGGGTGCCCTGTGCTTAAACAGGATAGTGCATGCTAAGAACTAGCTTGATCCAAGCGCTCAGATAATGAGAACGGCGCAGCAACTTTCCCTATCGTAAACGGTCGCTGTCATTTTTAGACTCTTTGAAAATTTTTGACCTGTTATTGAGAGTTTTTCTATTAAAAAGAAAGAAGATCGCAACCTCAAACCAGGACTTTTCGTATCCTTATCTCTCCCCCATACCACTACACTATCACACCGACACGCCAAATTTCCAAAAAACTGAAGTACATAAACTAGCCAACTTTCTTCTCAACTGATACAATAACAGGTGACCCAAGGCCTTTCCATAGCTTTTAACATAAATTCAACTTTGGCTTCAACGTCGTTCTTTCTAAGACTATTCAAAAACGTATTACTTGCCTTATTGTATGAAGTAAATCCAAGGAATATACTGTAAATTTCCGAAAATGAGCCCCGGGGCTTATATTTTTCAAAGGCCCTTTTGGAGGGGCTTATATTCGGAGGGGCTTATGTACGGAGGGAAATTGCGTTTCAAAATCGATTGGGCTAGCTTGTAGTGGGAAGGAAATTTACCATTTTTGCTTTGTCTTGCTTTGTATTCGAGGGCAAATTCCAAGTACAAACCCCCCGGGGGGCTTATATTCGAAGGAGCGATTTAACGGAGGGTTTTTTGCGTTACTTTTTTGGGGGGCTTATATTTGGAGGGGCTTATTTCGGAATTTTACGGTATTACATCTATCATGACTAAAGGCTTCGTTACCAATGGTGCCATCGACCGTTAAAAATGGCAACGACCGTTTACGAAAGGGAAGTAGGCGACGGGGCATCTCCAATATCTGAATTACGAATGAAACAGGCTAGCAGAGAACCATCTCAATGCTTGGCCATTGTCATTGTACTCGTTTTTAGCACATCAAAAAATTCAGACAAATTGCTACACTTTATTTAAAACTTGAATTTTGAGTCATGAACCTCCGTTTTCAGAAACTACTCCTTAAAAAGCGTCGTCAACATCGAGAAGAACCATGATATCATCCGAGGAAACCGATATCTTCTGGAGCTTGTGTTTCAAGATCATACTAAGAACAGGGCTAACGTGCGGCTGGTAGATTTCGTGTACAAATTCCACAATAGCTCAAGCCTCTGTAGGCCAAACAGGATCACGTGGCAAAGAAAGGTGACAGTAAATGTCATTTTAACCGTGAAGAACCAAGGTAGTTGGGCGCAGCACTTTATCAATGAAATATCCCGGATCTGCCGTGAGACAGGTGATGATCAAGTGAACATTATTGTGGTCGACTACGGCAGTCCGGACGTGGATATTGAAAAGGCTTTGAAAAGGTATGTGAAGATAGCCTTATTGGTGAATCACAGTCAAACCTAACCTCTTATTTATATCGAATTCGCTGGACGAAATTGTTCAGTAGGATTTCGCAAGGAAAGGATACTTCAACAGTAAAAAGTATGACAGGGACTCCTCAACACTCGCATTTAGCGGTAAACGGTCAAACAAATTGAGATCTCGTATTAAATTGCCCGTTTTTTTTGGCTCAGTAAAAGAGGCAAAATGCATTGCTATGCTGGAAAGAAGTTCTTGAAACGAAATGCTATGAATTATGTCCCTTGCAATGAAAGTTTGGAAAGGCGATTTGATCCTATCAAAATGTTACTGTCCCCCTCCCCTCCCAGCCTAATACAATGTTGAAACTCAGAAGAATTTGGGCTACATGATATCAATACTGTAGGTGGGGGGGGGGGGGGGGTTAGCCTAAGACCAGGTTCCTTATTGGGGGAAAAAGGGCGAATAACGCGGTGACGGCGGGAAAAAATGAGGCGAACCGAGCGGAGAATTGCTGTTCGATTTTGGCGTCAAGTTTATATTTGCCTTTTCCCCTCTAAGGGGCCTGGGGCCCGTTTCTCGAAAGTCCCGGTAACTTTACGGGCCCGAAATCAAATATTCAAATCGAAATATTAAGAATAAGAGCGCGGGTCCTGGCTAGCAAACTACTCCATTTTGTTTCATTAACTGACAGTTTTATCGTGTCAGATGCAAAGCTATTGAAACCTCGATCTTTAATGTAAACGGAGACAGCTTACAGGGCTCGTTAATTATCGGGACTTTCGAGAAACGGGCCCCTGGCCTCAGGATAACGGGATGGGAGGAGAGGATGAGTGAAGGGTTCCAAATGCTGGATTTCTGTCTACAATTGTGGTCCTTTGTGTCATTTATCCCCTTCCTTCTACCCCACTCCTTGAATGTGTTTTAAATGTTCGGCCAACGATTCGCAGGTACCATTTTGGAACAACTGGAAAAATGGAATGATAACAAAGACACAAGTTAACAGCAGTCTTAGTCTGGATATAGAGATCTTCGATTCAGACGTCTGAAAAGTTAACCACTTTACCCTCACAATCTTGCCCGATATAGATTCGTTCTGATAGGCCTTAATCAGTCAAATAATAATTTGAGGTGACCTTCGTTGTCTTACCTTTTCATAGAAGTTTCCTGGGCAGCTACAGAGTTTTGAAGCGATCTGGAGCATTTCACAAGACCGAAGCAATCCAGTCAGCGGTCAACATCATCAGCGATCCACACAGCATTGTTCTTTTGTATGACCTTCATCTTCTTACACCTAAAAATATGTTTAGTGCTGTAAGAAAGGTAATCAAATAAACGGTTATCATTTTAACTTGAAAAGGGAAACTTTAAAAGAGAACTTTAAGAAGGAAACTTTGTACCAAAAGATATGGCTTTGTGATTTGCTTACGCCCAGCATATTTGATCATTAAACGTTTCAGAGAAACTGTTCACCTACCCCTCCCCTAAGTCAACATTAACACTTGCTCCTCACTAGGGAAAAATGTTGGCTTAGGGGAGGGGTTGGTGGTCAGTTTCCCAGAAACGTGTAATGATCAACATATTTAATTCAGCAGCTCTCAGTCCTGATAGTCGCCAAAGAAAAACACAAAATATTCAACTCTCTTCTTGCAAAATCCAAAGAAGCAGATATTGAGTACTATACTAATGTTCTGCTAAAGAGATTTCATTTGAATCGTAACACCATGGGACTCCTTTAAAAGATTTTTGCCTTTAGCTAGAACATTTCAAATCGACTTATGGTTGTACCTTGGGGTAACTTTTCTGCCAAAGTGGTACATACCCACCCCGGGGTTTCCAGCAGGCTTTTAAGAAATCAAACTTCTACTTTGGAGTCATCACTGGTATGAAAATAATGCCCACGTTATGATCTACGGGTTTTAATAAGAAAAAAATCATCGTGACAACCTAAATCCTTTCATCTTACTCAAAAAGTAATCATTTTTATCGTACAATAACTGGCATTTAAAATATACCTTTTTCAAAAAGATGAATTAAAAAGGTTAAAAATAAAGAAAGGCGGTCGAAGTACCTTCCCATAGAGTCACAAAATAACCAAATCTTGACATTATAATTGATATACTTTCATTTTTGCATGCTCAGCACACGGTGGAAGGAAGAATGGCGTTTACGCCAGTTCTGTTCAGATTAACCTTCTGTGGTAGGCCGCGGACCAGTTCTACACAGCCCAAGGGATTCTGGGAAACGTTCGGCTTTGGAATATTTAGTAAGTCATTTGCCACTCTATAAACGAGAGGGGAGCTGGAGCCGAAATACCTCCGCAAATTGTTTCTGGGACAGTTACTGGGGACTCGCCGGTCAGCTATTGGCTAATTTGACCCCCTGTACCCAGTAAGCTCCAGTAACAGTCCCACGAACACCTGAACAGACAGAACACGACCGTACAGTTTACGTTACCCTGGGTACCAGAGGTTTTTTCTCGCGTGTGACGGGGAATTTCGTTTCGTCGGCCGCAGGCCGAAGACACGGGCGGCGAAGCGCGGGTCACGTTTTAAGACTTGACCGAAATCGGAAACCGCACATGAAAAGCCTCTGGCACCCAGGGTAAGTTTACCTAGGAGATCGAGTAAAATGGTAAAATACTTTTTCTAGACTGCTTGGTCACTTGCGACAACAACAGACTACGAACGACAATTTACAGAAAAAGGACACATACCTACAGATTACCAGACCAGTCATCAGACCTCTCACAAGGCTACAACTATACGGGCTTTGACCAGACGAGCGCAACTAGTTTGCGACTCGCCTGACAGCCTACAAGACGAGACTGACTACCTTAACAACGTATTTAGTAAAAACAACTACAGCGCGGACTTTGTTAGACGAAACATTCACAGTGACGCTGATTCCAACACTCAGACTAACGTCAACTCTGGCCATGTTACGACAGCGACTATACTGTACATAAGAGGCACCTCTGAAACTATCGCACGTATATTACAACCTTACGATATGCATGTTGCACACAAACCGATAACCACTTTACGACGACTGCTTACTAATGTCAAGGACAAAGACAAACCGGAGGACAGACAGAGAGCAGTTTACAAGATCAAATGCATTGGTGAAGCCGGCAGAAACCTTAGCACGCGACTGACCTAACACAAGCGAGCGACAAGAAAAGGTGACGTCAATAATCACATTGCTGAACACCATTTACAGACGAAACATCAAATCGACTGGTATTCTGCGACATGTATTACCTATTCTACAGACTACTATCAACGACTCACTTTAGACAGCTAATTTACTAACTTAAAACAAACGCTACTAAATCGTAGTCAAAAGTTACCGGCACCGTGCAAACGACTTATTGACAAACTCAAGCAAAACTAACTAAGAGAGAACGACTGGACAACCAACAATTTCACTGACAATAAACGACGGTTTAACTGTGACAAGACGGATCGAAACGCACCAATGACATTACGAGTCTTCATAGCCAATAACATCACATCTTAACTAACAAACGACCAATAGCATCGCGACTTAATTGACCAATCAGGACAATAACCAGAGTTTATTACATCGTTTATTACGTCACTTTGACTCTGAAGATGACTACCGCACAGGTCGTCGAAACGTCAGTCATTTTCAACCACAACAGTTCTATTTAGGACTACGTTCACCCGTACGATCATACGCAACCAACTAGCCCCAGAGGTATTTGCGAAAATTCGTTCGACCTACAATCTTGGACAGAATAAAATGGAACAGCAAACCCCCATCCTCCCCTCCCCCAAATCAAGGATGAAGCCGCGCCAAAGCCAAAACGCGCCAATTTTCCATCCTTGATTTAAGGGGAGTGGGGGAGGGGGCATAAATTTTGAATTTTTAACACCCAAAACTATAAGAACCTGTTTAGCCAAGCAAGATCAATTACTAGTAGGTTCTTAAATGTGGGTTAGAGTTGGGTTGTGATAAACATTTTAAGGAAGGAGCCGTTTGACTCTGAGATTGCAAGACTGTACCAAACTGCATTTTAGAAATAACAGTATTGCTGTAACAACGAAAGCAGGTTTATATAAAGTACAGACTGTAATTGTCTTGCATATAGGGGGTTTGGAATGTACAGTTGTGAATAAATACTGTATATTTAAAAATAAGGTCCAAATTCACGTTTCGTTATTTTTCTGGTAGTCAAGGTCCTCCTATATCTCCTCCATAGAACTAAGCGAACAAAGAAATAAGCCCGTACGTTAAGTGGTCGCTTAAAAGAGGTAAAAACAGTGGAAAATTATTAAACCGTTAAACGTTAAACCCAAAAACGTGGTAGCAGTCGCTTACAGAAGGTGGTGGTTTACGAGAGGTTCCAACCGCAAGACTTTTACTAGAAAAAGTTTGGTGTTTTGGATGGGTGGTCGCTTACGGGGGGTGGTCGTACAGGATAGACTACGAGTAGTCCCCCATTTTTCCTCAGGGATAGTAGAGCGAGCGAAACGCGAGCGGGCGTGAAAATCACCCCAAGCGAGAAAAGGCACACTCTCTCCCCGCCGCGTGTCGCCTTTTCTCGCGTGAGGTGATTTTCACGCCCGCTCGCGTTTCGCTCGCTCTACTATCCCTGAGGAAAAATGGGGGACTACTCGTAGTCTACGCACAGGAAGACTCGACTGTAATTGTTTCTTTACTTATTTGCAGGTATCTTTAAATCGGACTGGGACAGATTTGGAGGAATGAATGTCCAGGCCTTTCAGCACAAGTGGGGAGGGGAAGACTGGGAAATGATTGACAGAGTGTTAGCTGCAGGCTTGGAAGTTGAGAGACTGCGCATGCCCGGATTTTATCACTTCTACCACTCCAAACAGGGAATGTGGGACAACTGACAAATTCTAGAGAAAAAAAAAATAAAAAAGAAAGAAAAGAGAAGTTAAACGCATTTAAACCCATCTAACTAAATTTCTTCTTTAGTTGATTCTGTAACACCTGTTTAATCTCCAAGAGAAAATGGAAAATAGCCGTCGTTTTATCAATTTTAAACGTTTTCCATCGGGAATTTATCTCTTGCAGGAGCCTTTTTATCTTATTTAATCAAATAATGATCAGTAAAACAGGGGAAAATTAAACTTATCTCAGAAACATTAATTATGTTTCCATTGCCGACCAATGCCTTATACGGTGTTCTGATCATGTAGTTTGGAAAAAAAAAATTCAGTTTTCGAAAGACACAGGTGGCACTTGACTTGTTGATGAACATTTATGGTATTTTGCATGTAACGTGATAGGAAATTCTCAAATTGCCATTTTGGCAAGAGTTTATCACGTCAATCCTAAACGCCCGCCGTTGTTAGCTATATTGTTTGGCGAGAAAATAGTTTTAGAATTGTCTTGCAAAGTGATGCGCCTTTTTGACTTGAGGTCTTTTATGATTGTAATAAGCTTATTACGCTTAAAAAGATAAGCTTTTAAGAATGTTTTAAGGATTCATAAGAAAAACACTTAACTTCAGAGCCTAGACTATTTCTGTACTATATCTTGCTTAAAGTGTGCTGGATTTTCTAACAGTTCCATAATATTTTATGTTTTCCTTTCTTTGTCTATTTTAATAACAATAACGGCGCGGAATTTCCATGGACTGACTGTAATTGCTCGAACTTCTGTTTTTACAGTTAAGTGATCGACTGCAATGTAAATTCACCATTGTGAGTGCATGGAATTTTGCTGGTGTAAAAAAAAAAAATAAGACTTTCACACGATTTTTTCCGCATCCCTTAACACACCCTACTTCCTCTTATTTCAATCGCTTATTATTATTATTATTTTAATAAATGCGCTATTTAGAGTTTAAACCTCGAATCGCATTCAGGGAAAAAGTGGAAGCCCCGCTGAGTGGCCGTTCTGTGATGAAAAATGAGATTGCCCAAATATGCTAATAAAGGCTTTTAATAGCAGGAATACTAGACTACTCTCCAAATATACATCAACATGATTGATAGTTCTCATTTAATGGCTTAGCGCAATAGCACAAACTTCTCCAATCTTTCTTTTCCCTGGAAGTTAAACACTGGATCAAGACTGCCTTACTCAGAGTACCAAGTCGCTCGTCAGCTGAGACCAGGTAGGTAAATATGTGTCGCAAAAACACTTTGAATTCAAGCTAATGGTAGTAAATCTACTGCTAACAAAAAACTGTACGTTAAGTACTCGCCAAATATTTGAGTTCACATCTTAAAAGAAATTGTTTTTGGTTTAACTACTCCACTATTATTCTAAACCTCAACTGTCTGCTGGTTATTATTATCAAGAATAAGCTCCCTGAAAGAAAAAAAGCATTCTCTGTTTGCTGTCGATGGGTTTTTGCTTAACGTAAAAATTTCGCCAGCGTATCGAAAATTAGCATTGTCGATATCTTATGTTCAAATATTACGAGTAATACAGCTGGTTTTAAAGGTTACCATGGGAAAGGGATTCTTCTACCTGAACTTAGCGGATTCAGTCATTCTGGATATGAGTTCACCAAATCGTTATTCGGCTTACAGTCTGAAAATTGCCAATATTTTAGACTTTACTTTATTTTATTTAAGTACCTTCATAAAGGAATGTTTGTATTTGCTATTAATTGGGATAGCAGCTAGCAAAGTTAACAACTTAAAATGCAAAATTTGCGGTTAAAACATAGAAAATAGTTGCACTGTAATTTCATAGCGGGTTTCGTTTTAATTGAGTTCAAGGGAAGATATGGATTGATATCAACGGCTGATACCACGGAAATAAGTGAATACGAAAAGGATATTTTGACTGGAATAATACAGGTCAGAATATCGTTACAGACGATGTAGCACTGTGCTTACGTAGTTGGGTATATTTTCTATTGAGTTCAAGAAAACATATGGATTGATATTAACGGTGGATACCACAAATATTCAAATAAATACGAGAAGGATCTTTTTGACTGGGATCCAGGCAGGGCTTCATATTATATAAATAAGCGCTAAAATACTGCCAGTATTGTCAATATTTGTCAAAAATCGACGAATCGACTTCGAAAAACATGCCAAAGGCTAATTATCATCATGACGCATTTATGTGCTACAACGAGAATTACTAATAACTTGAAGGGATAGAGGAGTAATATTTAAACGTTAGATTCCCCCAAATTCCACATCACAGAAACGGAAAATGCTTTTCACCAAGACGAATTTCTCATCTTACTTTTACTGATAATTCTGGCAACAAATAGGATATTTTTTATGGATATAAGGAAAATATTGAATGTTGAAGAACTGCGTGCACGGAAAAAGGATTCGTTTGGTGTGGGCGTTATCTTATGTCTTTGCAATACGATAGCAGAAAGTAGACAAAAAGACTCGCATTCAAAACATCTGGCTCCTAAAGATGTGGTCCTATTTCTCTCCATTATGATTTTCCTCCCTGTTTAAACTGGGAACTAAAATAGGCTAGCTATAAACAAAACTTTTTCACCAATGGTTTATATTATCCGTCATCTTCCCCAGAAATTTCTCATTATGTTATCTCAAAACAGTATACCAAGATTTTTATTTTTGTCAGGATTTTTGTCGTTAGATGTTGAGCCAAGTTGAAGGATATATTACACAAGCAAAATTTGAAAATAAAAATAAATGAATAAACATGTCATGACCAAGTATTCAAGCATATTTTGCAAAATACTTCTCCAAAAAAATATTTCTGTATGTTACAAAAAATATTCTTCAACTCCAACAATTCGCTGAAAGTTTTTTAGAGCTTTTTTGTAATATGTTGTCCCAACAGAAGAATCTCCACTGCGTCATTTCTGTATGTTGATTTTGTCTAAATTTTGTTAATTGAGAGATACTTAAGCAGATCGATAAGAATGTCTTGGATAATCCTTTAAAAATCAAACGTCACAAACCTTAATGCTCAGGACTAAGCAAAGCCTATTTTCATAAATTGACGCCTTGTTTGGGGTTTTCAGTTGGATAAATTTGGGAGCTTAAGAGGCAGTCTCCCTAAAAGCGGTCCACTCGATTTCGCGACAAAAATACTTTTCCTTTATTTTTTGTCGGTGAAGAGGCTTTAGTAGGTGTATACTAAAATCGCTATTTTTGTTTTCAAATTCTTATTCTTAGCTCTGCTATAAGCCAAAAACGAATTGAGTCCGTCCCGGCTTCTCACACAGTGTTTCAAAGACTAAAATTGATGGATTTTGAAAAGCGCGTTGCAAACAAACGAATGCCCGCACAAAAAATCTGTTCGATTCAGTTTTTTTAGTTAACCTTCGATAGTTCACAGGCTAAATAAAAATATCTTTGATCAAAACATGTTCAAGTTACAGTGGTTCAAAGAATACCTATTTTGCAGGCTTAATCCAAACCCTGAAAGTAAGGAAGATTTGAGGGAAAATATCTCAAAAGTTGCGGCCTAAATCTGGTTTAAAAATCATATCAAAGTAAAGTTTTAAGCTTATTTTTTTGGTTTATAGGCTCAGACTTGCGGGTATCTTCTGGGATTGCAACCAACAGTAGAATATAATCTGCCATTTTGCGTATTTGCATGATTACTGGCCGTGTCAGATGTCATGATTGTACAGGTTAAAAGTTCCATGAAATTGCCTCTTTTGACACTTGAATTCGTCTCCGGCCTCTAAAAGAAAGTAATTAAGCTTCTTTAAGTACTTTTGAATCGAAAGAGATATACTAACAGGGATGGTCATGCATGTTACTGATTACCACGATCAACTGGCGGGCGCCGTCGTCTTGTAACTACCCGCACTGAACAGTAAACAATGTTTTTAGTAGAATTCTCTAGATCAGAAGTTGATCCAAGCTCTCTAAGTAATGAAAATAAATATCACTACCCCGGGATACAAAACATGTACAAGAAAGGCAACGTAGAATTTTAAGTTCTTTCCGCAATTTCAGAGTGAATTTCACCGCGGTGCATAAAGGTCCATAAATTATTGTAATAATCAGGCTGTTTAAAAACGTTTGACGCACAACAAAAACAATTAGTCATTTACCGTTTTATCTGTTCTCGGTAAATAAGAGGCTTACCTTTACTTTAGATTCTTGATGGAAGAAGTCTATCCAGGCAGCTGAAGTTATGCAGTTTCGTTAATTTTCAAAATCAAATCATAGCGTGATAGCCCGTCACGTAATGTTATGGTCACGTGGCTACGTAACCCGTCGGCGGCGAAAATCTTTGTGATATAAGAAATTTCTGTTTCTCTCCAGAAAAAAAAGCCCTAATTGAATAAGTTTTTCCTCCTTAAATTGCACAAAATGCGTATCACACCAAGGAATTTGTATTGCTAATGAATCATTAGTTTCACGGCATGGACTCCGCCCTTCCATGTTTTCAGGCCCGGCGCGCATAGACGGGGTGAGGGTGGGGGACAGTGGGATACCAATATACCTGCTTTTGTCCACATAAGATACCAACAGAACTAAAGATTTGTAAAACGTTTGATACCCGATGCCTTAAATTACCTTGAAAAAGAATACTATATACCTAAATAAGGTATTTCTGGACTGAGACAGACCGTCCAACCTTTTTTATTTATCCCAGAATCTAGTATTAGCGTCCAAGGACAAGGAGCGAGCCGCTACGGGCGGGGTAAGGCGGCATGCTTCCCCAGAGACGCCATTTCTATAATGTTCTTAGCCTGCGTAGCAGGCCCTTGGAAGTAGTGGACGCAAGAAAGTACGGGTGTCTCCGCGTGTCTCTCTCTCGCGCGCCCGTTCTTTCTTGCGCCCACTACTTCGAAGCGCTTGCTACGCAAGCTATGTGTTCTGAGAGAACAATTTAAGTAAAAGATGTTGTTAAATCGACTGAAGAATACTGTGAATATTAAATATAAAATAAACAAATAAAATAAATAGATAAATGATCTTTAATCACAGGTTGACAAGGTCCTGCCTTTGTTTATAGTGCTCATACAGAGCCCACTGCGCCTATCCTCAACTCTAACGACTCTAGCAAATTGTAAAGCTTCCGGAGGTATATTATCCTTAAAGCTCGCATATTGTACTAGGCAGATGGGCAGGAAGGGCGTTATATCAAGCAGATAGCCGCAAGGTCCACTGCACCAATTTCCTGGGAGACACCCCC
>OZ037997.1:15632215-15929715 GCA_964035705.1 Porites rus | reverse complement strand
ACTACAAAAGTAATGGCAAAGCTACATCCGTAACACCAGCTAAAGCTACACCGAAATTTCACCGTGGGTGAAAAGCATAAATCCAATTGACTGTTCAAGAAACTTGAATTATATGCGGCTTTTGTTTTGAAATGTGATGGGAAACAATAATATAGCTAACATATAATAATATATGTTCATACAGAAAAAAAGAGCCACTTTAAAAAATCTTATCCCTACATATAAACAGTGCAGTTTTAAAAACTCGATTAGCATCGCCCATAGAATTAGTCAGTGATGTTTATAATAAACAACGTGAAAAAGAGGGTAGTTAAGCGTCGCTACAAGAGTACAAGGAAGTTATTAGTGAGCACCGCTGATTTACATGGTAAAAGAATTAAGTGGTTAAGAGTTCCAATATCTTTAAACGTTTTTCTCTTCGAAGAATTTAAAAACGATAAACACCTGTGAAGTTAGCTAAAATTATTTGAATTGCTTGGAGAAAAAAATATGGAATTTATCCTCAGACTTGAAGACGGAACTACATAAGTGTGACGCATGGTTATTAGTCTTGTTTGAATGGCCAAGGTTAAACTGTAGATTCTCGGCATTAGAACCATCTTGTAAGGTATTTCACTCCGAAGTAAATAATCGTTACGTTGCTTTGATCTCCTCCGAGCAGGTGCATGCAAGGTTTCGCCCAGACTAAAGGGAGGAAAACGTACCAGAAACTGCTTCTTTTTAGTCACATTTATCCCTTAAAATAACACTTCTGAGGTGCCTTCTTACTGAAACATTATCAAAAGGAACTACTTTGATCCACTAACATGACTTGGCTAGTATAGCCTAGTTTTCCTTGTCGCCGCCATATAAGGGAGATATAATGTACCTATCTTTAAAGTTTATAATAGGTCCGTATAAATGAGAGCTACTGAGCAGTAAGTACAGCATGGTGTTGTTGTATACGGCTGGTTCACATACCCCTTTGTGCCAGCAATAATCAGGAGACCCTTGATTAAGTCCCCTCTTCCTCGTTTAGCTCTATTTATAATAAGTGAATTCTGCTAATTCGACCAGCCAACGGCCACCGACATCAATTAACAAGGTTTTCAGATACGAAAGTGACTAAGACATTTTTACCTGCCTTTGATCCGTTTCCCACCGTTGAATTCATTGTTTCATAGTTCAACGGCGCATAATCATCGAAAGAAAGAAAGATTTATGCTATTGTTATAACTAAAGCTACAAGGGGTGGGTAGCTCTTTTTCACAAATAGGCTGCAATGGCATGCCCTTTTACTGACGCGTTTTTTTAATATTTGATTTCTCAAATAGCCATGACCCACCCTCAGACATCACACCTACCGGTCTCACTTGGGCAAGCAATACACAGCTCTCGCTCTGAAGAACAACTACCCTACGGCAGCCACAAGGCGGAAACGAATCTTTTATCACAAAGAAGTTCGACATCGACTGTGAAGCTCATTCCCAGCTTTCCAAATCTCGGGAGAGAATTAAACGTACGTTTTGAAACTTCAGAACAACGTGGATCAAGGCTGGTTGAGGGGAAGTATACGGAATTTGAACGTGAGAAAAGACAGTTCAAAAGAAGGGCGAGAGATCGACAAGATATTGGAAGCAAAGAGGAAAGTTTCAACAAGACACTTGACACAGAATATTGCGTCAGAGTTAAAATGTCTGTGGTACACGCTGACTTAAGTCCAGCTGAAATAGAGAGTGAGCTGAAAGAGGCTCAAGACGCTATCAGCAAGCTTCAAGATAGTCTTCAGAAAGAGAAGAGATTATCTACTGCAAAAGACACCACCATCGAAAATCTACGCCATGAGATTCAACTCTTGGACCAAGAACTGGTAGATAAAAGAAAAGAAAATGACAAATACAACGATGAAATGAGAAAACTGCGATCCAAAACAACTTCTCTAGAAACAGAAAACAAAATTCTTGAACGCCAGGTTAAGATGATGAACGAGTCAACGAAAAGACTTCATAACGAGCTGCATGAATTACGAAGCAAGCTTCGGGTTCAGGAGACAAAAGTCGGAGAGCTTCGGGTGCAAAGATCGGAAGCAGTTCGGAACTATGCGCATCTTCTCCAAACAAGCGTGGACAAAGGCACAAGGCTACGTCATTTTCTTCAACAAGTGCAAAATGAGATTCTAGAACACAGTGTCACCTCGAAGAAGTTTCAATTACAAAAGGAGGCGCTTGAGAATCTTATGCAAGAGGATAGCGAAGAAGACTTGCAATTTAAGAGGTACGGATTAATTTCGCCACGGAAAATCAGGAGATCGTCCTACGGGCTGTCAAAGGAGGAAAAAGAAAACGTGCGGAAAGGCGTTGAAAATGCTCTGGCGAACAGGAACAACAAACTCCCGGACAAAAGTCTGCCGATTGAACAGCTCACAACAGAAACTGAGAGAATTGTTACTGAAGGACTGAAAACACGCCTGGGACAAGAAAACGAGGAAAGTTCTCAAACGGCAAAGCTGATGCAAGAAGCTAAACACCAGATAAAACGTTTGGACAGCATAGAGTCCACGCGTGTTGAAACTTCTAAGCGGTTGCAAGACAAAATAGGTACACAGCTCGAAGCCCTTGAAGGAGAACTCAAAGATCTCTCCGACGACCTTAGAATGGCGCAGATTTCAAAGAAAGAAGACGAAGAAAAACTACGATCCATCACAAAATTCTCCACTACAGATGAAAATGTTGACAGCATAAGTCGGGCACGAAGAGCATCGCAAGTTGAGAAGCTGGATCTCGAAAGCGTGATACACAACATGGAACGAAAGAGTGACAGCGGCCCCATGTCACCAAGGGATCTTGAAATTCTTTCAATAAAGCGCAAAATGGCGGCCATGCTTGACGACAAGTTGAACCTCTCGGATGCATTAATTGCTTCCCACAGCAGTCTCTCCAATCTCGAAAGTCTCTTAGAGAGCAGAGGCGAGGAAAATCAGAAACTGGAAAACGAACTCACGGAAAAGGAAAAGAGGATTTCAGTCGCGGAAGAAAGTTTGATAGAAGCACAGAAGCAAACCGCGCACCTTAAAGAAGAACTGGAGACAGCTTTGGGCGAAGTGAAAAGAGAGAAGGGTGAATTAACGCAATCCAACGAGAAAGGCAGAGGTCGAGGGCATAGAGTTGAACTGAACTTTACCCCAAGCAATCAAGTTACACGAAAAAACAAGGCTGAAACCTTGAACGACGAGTCCGACCCAGCTGGGGAGAAAGACATGTCAAAAACCAACGAAAAAACACCTGCATACAACAGAGCGGATAAGGAAGTTCAAGTAGGCGGTGAAATCTACGATCTTGAGAAATTTCCACGAGAAAGTCCTCGTTACGCAAGGAGACGGTTATCGTTAGATGTAACGGTCAGCGGTCATCCCAAGTTACAGCGTAAAATTAGCAAAACCGAGTTGAAGCTGGTTAAGCGAGTAAACAAAGGGGTTCAGGTAGATTTAAATGATAATTGCAACAAAACAGCACCGGATAGTTTCATAGATGAATTTCCTGGAGGGAAGCTGAGCCACAAAAATCAAGAGTTTCAGGTCGTGATGAAACAAAAAGATGGAGAGATCAAAGACCATGAAAGCGAGCTCAGAAAACCGCGCGACGAAAAGACAGAATCTGCAACAAATAGCGAAGATAATGCGCATTTTAATCATCCAATGAGAATATCAGAGCTCTGGAAGTCTCTTGAAGAAGCCAAACGTGAAAAAGAAGAGGGAGAAAAACGAAGTAAACATCTCCAAGACGAGTTAGAAAAGCGAGAGCAAGAGATTCAAGCACTCATCAAAGCTTTGCAGACACAGAAGAACGGGTGCTCGTCACCGGCTGAACTCTTACCAAGTAGCGATACAGAAGTAGTACCCCAAAGCAGCGAAAATGTAAATGAAAAGGTAAACATGGGTCTAGAAAAAGGCCAACCACTTGAAGAACTTGTCAGTGCAAAAGAAGTCACTTCGTCTCTTCATGAATTTGTCTTTGACACCGAAGATGATCGATGCATTCGAAATGACCGATGTTTGGACGACAAAAGGACGGACGAAAAGAATATTTCTGTGCTAGAGTCGGTGATTAATGACATGAAAAAAGAACTAGAAAATAACGAGCATCAAAAGAAGCAACTGGAAGCGGTTTTGGGCGAAAAGGAAGAAGATTTACGCAAAGCAGAAGAGGAAATCGAACTTTACAAATCTCAAGTTTCTGCGATGAAAATTGAACTTGATGAAACGTTAGCAGAGAAAGAAAAAGATACTAAAGAAAGTGAAGAAATGAAGATGCAAATATCTGAGCTAAAAAAAGAGAACGATAGTGCAAATGAAAATGTCAAAAGATGCAAATCCGAAATAGCGGACTTAAAATCGCTACTAGAAGATGTCAAGAGCGAAAATAACTGGAAGTTGAAAGAAATTCAAAGGTATAAAGACGAGATTGCAGAATTGAAGGTTTTACTCGGAAGATCAAAGAACGAAAACGCTAACGTAGCCAAGGAGTATGAGCTGTACAAATTCGAAATATCTGATTTGCAAGCAACACTTGAAGAGGAAAGAAAACAAAAACGAGAAGCAGCGAAGACAATCGAAAAGTATGAAACGCAGATTTCCGAACTGAAGAGTTCTGTCAAAAAGTTGGAGGAAGAAAGCCAAGGTAAAACAAGTCATATCGAAGATTTAAAGCGCCGAATTTCAGAGTTGAAAACTTTGTTCGAGAAAGAAAGAGAAGAAGAAGAGGTTACAATAAAGAAAGTGGAGAACTACGAATCGGAAGTTTCGGATCTCAAAGGTGCTTTCACTGAGTCGAAAGACAAAAATAATAGTACAGTTAATGATGCCGAACGCTATGAAGCCCAGATTTCAGACTTAAAAGCGGCTCTCGGGGTGAAGGAGGAAGACTTAAAAAGGCGTGAAACAGAAAACAGTGATCTCAAGAAGGAGACAGAAAAAGCAGAAGAAGAAGTTCAGAAGATGAAAATAAAAGAAGCAGAGACTAAACTTGAAAAGGAAAGGTTAGAAACTAGCAACTCTAAGTTACAAATCACCATCGACAACCTCAAAAAGCAACTCATGGACGCCGATAAAAAAGTGAAGGAGTTAGAGCTTCAAGTTGAAGAGGAACAACTGGGGATTGGGCGTCTTCAAGAAGAAATTAAGGTGCTTGAAACAAAGGTAAACGTTAACGATAAGAACTCGGAAAAAAAGGTGGAAGAGATTTTAAGGGGAGATGAGCGTATTGAGGAGATTAAACGAGAAAAAGAAGAATTTGAGAAAAAGATGGCAGAAGTGCCGCTTTCAGATCAACATGAGCTAAATAACGACACGATTGACGGTGAGACAGTTGTGGTAAAATCCGAGGATCAAAGCTTGTGCGAGAGTTTACCTGAAAATCCTGGCGATGAAGACATAGACGACCTGCAAAAAGAACTGAATGAATTTAAGGAACAATTAAAAAATCTTCACGTCGAATTAAAGGAAATTCAACGGGAAAAAGTTGATTTGGAGGACACGGTGCAAAAATTGAGAAATGTAAGAGACAGCCAAGAAAAAGAACTAGAACTGCTTCGACAACAGAATCAAGTGGTTGAAAGCAGTATACAGGACACTGAACGAGCTCTGAGGAAGGATCTGGAGATGATGGAGGAGAAGGAGAAAGAACTTAAAGAACTCATGAACGTGGAATCTACAAAGGCGAGCGACATGGAGAGTTTGGAAGCAAGGTTAAGGAACGAACTTCAAGAAAGAGAATCCACATTAGCTGGTAAGTTAAATCAACTCATATTTCTAATTTCAAAACTGGACATTTGTGTCTCAGTGTGGCTTCAAAGTCGGCTAATTTGACACATTTTTAAAGCATTATTATCAACTAGCAGTCATTTTATTAATTACGTCGTAATTTATGCTTGAGAGAGAAAAATATTGAGGGGAATAAAGGCCATCGGTGATCACTGAAGATCAAAATAAACATCGTCACGTTTTAACAAATTCTCCTCTTTACTACCATACGAAATGTATGGGGAGGAGGTTGCAGAATATTCATGTTGGTATTACAGCTTTATAGGTTATAATAACGCTTCTGTAGCTCGATTGAAAAGCCTTTACTGCTAATTTTAACTCTCCTAATAATGTCACCGCTTAATAACACATACAAGTCACGAGGAAGGAATTGAATGATTATCTTGAATCCTAAGCAACAAACTCCTCTTAAGTACCACAAGAAACGTAAAGAGAATGTGCATGTATATAGAGGAGATTAAATCAAAACGTAGACAAACTAGTTGAGACGAGTCTTATTTTAGTTGCAGGCTACAATATATATCTTGTGGTTCAATTTTATCCCTGGTTTACATTTTTTCCACTGTTTCAGACTCATTACCACACATTACCATACCCAAAAACAAAGAAAAATAAAATTTACCCCAAGAATAAAACTGAACCACAACATATGTAACTGAATTTACGCGCGCAGATCAGCAATGCTCGGTAACTAATGGTTTCTTTGTAAATGTTTCAGCAAGAACATTTATCCTGCATCTAAACTATCTAGCACTACTGTAGTCTAGACAATATTTCACAGGAGATTATATGCTTTTTGATAGCAGGCGGCGACTGAAGTAAAAAATGTTAGCAATACTCATCTTTCGCTTCTTAAGATGCATTGTGGTGAGAGTCTTTTCGAAAGTTGATTTTACAACTTACAGTTTCAAATATTTTAAAAAATTCTTTTGAGTTGTCTGTTAAGCAACGACGTTTTTGAGCGAAGCACGTCAACCAAAGGTGGACTGTTTGCAATCTTGAGGAGTGATTTTGTCAGCGTCAAGGCATATTAAAAAGGGAGAAGGACTCACTTCTGTTTGACGTGCATCGTTCAAAACGCCTTTGCTTAACCTCCTTAATATTGTGTTCATGATAACCCTAACAATCCAGTTTTCCAAAAAGAGCTTTATTCCATTGCGGAATGCATTTCCGAAGTCACGTTTGGCTGGTATTTCAGGTCACAAAGCAAATCAGCTGGCCTTATATAACATTTGGCGGTGCTTTGATTCAAGGTAACAATAGTTTGCCTCCTTCAAGTCTTTCAATGACACGAGAACAATGAAAAGCCGCGAAAATTTGGCTGTGCCCAGAACTGCAAAAAGATTGACTCAAAACTCGGCGTTACTCGAAAGCGCGCTCAGCGCAACAAGAATAAATTCAATAACTAAAATGCAACAGGATGTAAAACAAACTGTACAAGCCGTTCGTGCCGTTGGACATGAGCGATGGAGATATTTTTTGTACACAATCATAGAACAATTACCAATTACAACTTTCTTGTCATGTAAACATCGATTTTGTAAATGGAGGGCTTAAAAGGTACTTTCTGACCAACTTATAATCCACAAAGAGTAGTCAAAACATATAGAACTCAGATCAACTCATATTTGAGGTCTTTTAAGGCGTTTTTAAAACCCAACGGTTGTAATGAAAAAAAATTAAAACAAATAATATATAAGATTACATCTATTTCTAAATTATGACAACAATATTGCACTTTCCAATCAATCGTCGGTGCCGATATGTCCAGGTTATTATACTTTATCATTATTTTTTTTTTCTACTGAGCACATCGGAGGCTGAAATTTAATAAACGCTCCGTTATGACTACGCTAGTTTGCTCAACTTGGCTTCAGGATTAGCTAACAAATGGCTGATTTGATTTGCATGAAATAATTTTATGCTCCTTTTGTGGGACGCGCGATGTTTGTTTGGCTCAAAGAAACTTTTGTTCGGTTAAAGGACGCGCTAACGTTGCTGTGAAAGAAATCATATACATGTTATGTCTGAAAGTTCACTCGAGAATTGCTCAAACAAACTAAGTACAAATCAACTCGTAAATGAAATAAACTGTTAATTCCACTGCCGGAAAATGACTGTTCATGAGTTAGGGTTCAATTTAGCCACTTACAACTGTAATCAAAATGCCAAGAACGCCAATTATTTAAAGACCCAATTCCCAGTTGGATTAAAGAACAATTCATCACAGATGCTGTAACAGCGTCGACGCGTTAGTCTCGGCGTTAAGTGTTTACAGCCGTGATACAGAATAGTTTGCTCTTAAGGTTTGTCAAGTGTTTGTTTGTTTATTTTAGCACTTATCGTTTCCGCTTAGCGATAACCTTAACACTTTTCTTTACAGCAAAGGAGGAGGTAATCGATCAGCTACAGCAGGAGAACCAACGATTACAAGTGGAGGCAGAGAAGCTTAAAATGGACATCCAGCAACAAGCGTTTGACTGGAAGCAAAGAAAGAAGATGGAAGAAGACTACAACGACTTGGCTGACAAGATTAAACATCTGACGACGGAAAATCTCAATCTACGGGCAAAGATCAAAGAAAAAGACGAAAGCTTACAACGGGAAGAAAAGCTGCGAATGGAAAATATGAAAAGCTTAGACGCTTTAAAGATCAAGGTGGAGAAGATGACCACAGACGATAAGAAGCAGCGGGAGAGGTTGTTCAGCTTGAAATCAGCGTGTTCCGAGGCTAACGAGGCGTACGAAATTGTTAAGAAACAAAACTTTGACATGAGGAAAGAAGTGGAGACTGTGAAGAAGAGGCTCAGCGAGAGAGACAACGAGTTAGAAGCGTCAGAGAAAGAAAAAGAGAGAATGGAGGAACAGATCTTGAACGCTTCCAGAACAATCGATGATTTGCGAAAGAACGCCAGTTTCCGTGGAGACGAGAGTGTGTCGCCGGACTCAGCTCTTGGAATTTCTCTTACGTCTGCTTTTGACTTCAGCTCTGGCCCAAACAGTCCGAATTCCGTTTCTTCGGATAATGCATTCTCTGGGGAAAATTATGGCGGCCAGGAAACAGGACTGCTGTGCAAGATGCCGACTATGATCGAAAACTTTCGTGCCGTCGTGCGCGAAAATGAAGTAATGCGCGGGAAACTTTACGAACTAGCCGTCAACAAGGATAAGATTGAAAGTGAATCGAAGCACCTCACAGAGCTGAATGCGATCCTCAAAAACGACGTCGCTGTTAAAGAGAAAAACGTGTCCAGTTTAGAAGACAAAATCAAGTCGTTAGAGAAACAGTCACGAGATGCGAAGAACAAAGTTGTTGAGTTAGAGCGCAATTACACTGTCGTGTCTACGCAAGCTGATCTGTTGAAATCCACTCTTGAAAATCGAGAGAAAGATTTTACAGAATTGCAAGAGAAAGTCGAGCTCCAAGAGGAGAAGGAGAAAACGCTAGAATTGTATTCCAAATCAGTGGCGGAGAAATTCGAGCATGAAGCCAGCGAAAAGAAGAAGTACGAAGATCTGTCAAGGCAACTTCTTAAAGAAACTACCACCCAGAAGAATATATTACAAGGTATTGAGAAGAAACTCTCGCCTTCTAGTAATGTTGAGGCTCATTACTTCTCCGAACAAGAGGATGTTACCATGGCAACTGTTGAAGACAAAGTGGACGTCTTGCTAAAGAAGAAGAAAGATTTAGAAGCTCTGGTTTCCAGTCTTCAAGCGGAATGCGCAGATTTGCAATCGGCAAACGGCGAACTTCAAAAAGATTTAACGCAGTATTTGGAATCAGAGAAAATGAGGCAGGAATTAGAAGGCGAGCTCAAGGCAACACGAATTCGTGACGAGCTAACAAGTACTAGAGCCATTAAGCTCGAAGAACAAAAGGCCGCATTACAAACTGAAAACAAAAGCTTGGCAGAAACGATTGCGGAGTTGAACAAGAAGGAAGAAAACTCCGAGGTTAAGACCAGCGCTATGAAAAAAACCATCGAAATGTTGGAAAAATCCAACGAAAATTACAGAGAGGAAGAAGAAAAGCTGAGGAGCGATTTACAAAGAGCCGATGAAGAAAATACAAAAATGGCCAACGAGCTCAAATCATTTCAAGCCAAGATGTGTGAGATTGAAGCCACAAACGACGCTTTCCAAACTGAAAACGAGAAATTACGAACTGATATCATGGCATTATCCAAAGCGAAATGTGACGTCGAGCGGACGATTTCCGAAGCGGAGAGGCAGAACAAGAAGTTGAAAGAAATCAAGGATAAAGAAAGGGTGAGCCGAGAGATCGTTGAAGCTGAAAAGAATGAAGCTCTGATTCAATGTGAAACACTGCAGGATGAGCTGGACATAGCGAACAGTCACGTGGTAATGATTGAGAAAAAGAAGAAAAAAGCTGACGAAACGATAGCCGAATTACAGAAGAACAATTCCGAAGCGACTTCCGAGAACAGAAGGCTGGCCGACGAGTTACAACAAGCTAAGAAGGACTTGTCGGAAATGGATGAAAGATACAAGAACTCGGTTCAAGAGGAAGAAAATCTGCAGCAGAAATTAAATCTTGCTAACCTGGAAATTGCTAAGCTGGCAACAACGCAAGAGAGCAACATGACGAGAAATGACGCCTTGGAAAAAAATCTTGTAGAGTCAAAAGGAAAGAACGAAGAGCTTGAAATACTACTGGAGAAGACTCGCTTAGAGAAAGCTAACGCGCTAAAAGACGTCAACCAAAAAGAGGAAGCTATCCACTCGCTTGAAGCAAAGAAAAACGAGCTCGAACAAGAACGACAGAGCCTTACCAACGACTTATACGTCGCTACGAGAAAGGTTTTAGCACAGCAGCAGAATGCGGAAAGCTTGTTGAGTGAAGTAAACTTCTTGAACCGCGAGATGAAAGGAACTATTAGAAACGCCCTGAGCAAGGATGTTCGAAACACAGACGAAATCCCATCGCCAAGAGAGGGAGAGAAAGCCGTCTCGGACAACGAAGTGGTCATGCAAAATTTACGACAAGGCATTCGCACTACCGAAAGAAATCTCGACTTCTTCCGAGCGGAGGCGAAGATCCCCGAACACGAGACGAAAAGCTGCCAGCGAGATGTCGAATTTATAAACAAGGAGTTCATGGTCCTTCGTAATCAACTGTCGACATTTTCTACCACTTCTCAGAAGCTCTGTGAGGAAATTAAGAAGTTAAAAGAAGATTCGGCTCAAAAACAAGCCATATTTGAAGAAACAAGGGCACAGCACGACGCTCTAAAGGAAGAAAACTTGGAAAGTCGCGATTCTGTTATTCAGCTGCAGAGCAAGTGCACCGAGTTGGAGTCACTATTTGACGAGTACGAAACTAAGGCAGAGAAACAGCATACAGAACTAGTCCGTGCAAATCAGCAGATTTCTACTCTAGATTCAAATCTGCTGCGAGCTGAACAGAAAAAGATCGCGCACGAAAAGGAGCTGTTGGTTGCGCATGAGAAAATCTCCCACTTAGAGGCAAGTTTAAGAGCGATGAAGGATGAAACTCGCAGCGATAAACAGAAGATCGCAACGCTGGAGACGGAGTCGAACGAGAAGCAAGCTCTGGCGCGAGAACTCGACAACACTGAAGCAACTCTTAGGGAAGTCAGATCAAAGTTCGATGAGGTGCTGAAGGAAAAGGAAGAGGCTAAGACAGAGCTGTATGGAATCCGAGAAGAGCTGCGCCAGCAACAGACTGAGTCGAAGACTGCGCGCAAAGAAGTTGAAAACCTCAAGAAACAGATGAACTCAGAAAAAGACACGAGAAAGAAGGTCGAGCTAGACTTAAACGAAAACGCTGCGGTCTGCAAAACATACAAGAACAATCTGCAAGACGTAGAGCGAACACTTGCAAAAATTCGAGAGGAGAACTCAGAGCTTGAAGAGAAAGTCAGCATTCTAGAGACAACCGGGAATGCGCTAAGGAAAGAGACCGAGCTACAAGCTATAGAAATGAAGCGACTGGAAGAGGAACTTGCAGATTCAAAGGAGCAGTATAGCAACTTGTGCAAGAATCACGAAGGGAGCGAAAAAGAAAGGAAAAGGCTAACCAATGAAATGATCGCAGCGGAGGAAAAGATCACAAAACTCCAAGGAACCTGTGATGAGCTGTTAAAAGAAAAAGAAACGAGCTCCGGGAAAGTTTCATCCCTTAATGAAGCGCTGGAGGTGATCATCGCTAGCAACGAAGAAACCGCAGCTAACTTGAAAACTGATCTTCTAACTGCAAAGAAAGAACTTTCTGTAACCAAGAGCGCGCTAGAGAGAAGACAAAAACAAGTTGAAGATCTGCAAGACGAGCTGAGAAATGACGAGCTCAAGATTAAGTCCCTCGAAGATAAAAAACAGGAGGTGTTTGAGAAGTACTGGGCAAGTCAAAACGACCTAATGGAGGCAGAAGGGACCATAGACAATCTGCGATCTGAGAACAAAGAACTGAAACAACAAAATGCCATATCTGCACAAAGGATTCAACAACTACAAGACACCCTGCAATCTGAGAGAGATACCAACGAGAAAGAAGTAGCGGCGTGGAGCGATCAGATGAACAAGCTCAAGAATCAGCATCAGAAGAACGTGGAAGAGCGCGAAAACTTGAAAAGAGATTTGGAGCAGACTCAAGGGTCGTTAGCAAAGTCTAATGAGGATCTGAAGCAAACGAGTGAGCTCTTGAGCGAGAAGGAGAAGTCATTTGGTGAAGAGGCGATCAAGCGCGATCAGGCTTTACAGGACATGTCAGCTCAAAACACAAGTATGGATAGTGAGCTCGCAGAAACAAAAGACGCTCTTAGAAAAGCAAGTTCCGAAAACGAAGATCTAAAAGAAAGACTAGACTTCACAACAGAGAAAGCAGAATCGCTAGAGAAGGAGTTACAAGAGAAAAACAGCGACATTGAAGACCTCTTGGCTGAAGGACAAGCAAAGTTGAATGTTGTCCAGAAAATGAAGGCTACCAATAGTGGAGAACATTTCGCAGAGTTGCCATCGTCGGATTTCGTTCTCCGGGAAGACGTCGAGGACATAGCCGGAGTGGATGCAAGACCTACTACACCTATGAACACGTCAATGAAAGACGTCGTGGATTCTTTTCATAAAGCGTGTTTGGCGTCCTTTAACGACAACAGGACACTTCAGCAGGAGCTGGCTGCCAAATCGGAAGAAATGGCGCGCGTGGAGGAAAATCTTCAAAAGGAGAAAAACAATTCAGCGGAGATGAAGAGGTATCTACATGACTTGGAAAAGAAGAAAGCAAAGTTGGAAGACGACGTTAAGCGGTTAAGAAGACGCTTAGAGGCATTGAAGCTTAAGAGCGTGGAAATGGAAAAGGAAAAGGATAATGAGATAACAGAAACAAAAGGAGAGAAGATTCTGCTCGAGAAAGATTTGTGGAACACCAAGGAAACTTTAGAAGAGCTAAAAGCCCAAATGAAGACTTCAGAAGAAGAAAAGGAGCGATATGCTAAAGATCTAGAAGCCTCGCGTAAGCAGATTGTCGACGCAAAAAGCGACATTAAGGGAAGCCAGCAGCAGCTTGACGCTCTACAGGAAAATATTCTCCAGTTGAAGAAACGCACGTTTGAGTTAGAAGCCAAAGATAGAGCAATGCAGCAGCAGATTAAAGAAAAAGAAAAGGAGCTTAGCGCTAATCAGTCCAAGATTGAAGAGATGGAGAAGTTGTACCATAACGCAAATGAAAAGAAGGCGGAATTATTCGCGAAGCTTGGCAGAGCCGAAGAGCGTATCGCAAACTTGGAGAACGACTGTCAAGATAAGACAACAGAAAAAAACTCTCTTGGCAATACGTTGGCAGCTTTGAAAGACAATTTGGCTGACAAGCGCTCAAGGTTAGAAAAAACGGAGGAGGATTTAAATAATTCGCTCGAGAAATGCGAGGAACTAGAGATACAACGCGGAAGTCTACAAGCGACAAATGAGATCTTAAGACAACAGTTAGAAGCCACAAAGAAAGAATGCGAACAACAGGAGGCTCTTCTTGAAAAGGAGAAAGAACTGTGTAAAGCCTTCAGTAATCAACTCAGTGATGTGAAGAAGGAAAAGGAGAACATTGATCAAGAGCTCAAGGAAATTCGCGAACAGAAGGAACAAATCGAAGACCTGCTGAATAAATCGGAAGAGAACCTTAACATTGCCGAGGAAAAAGGCGCCAACTCTTTCCACGAAGTTGAAAATCTCAAGCGACAAATGATGAAGATACAAAGCAGCGCATGCGCCGATTCAGCACGAAAAGAGCTCGAGATTGGCAAGCTGAAAGCCGAGGCTGACTCGCTGAGAAAGGAGTTCGACGAGAAAGTCAGGGATCACGACGAGACCATAACAACGCTGAAAATCACGGAGAAGGAGAATGAATTCCTAAAGAAGGACCTGGCTCAGAAGCATAACCGTGAGTCAGAACTGAAACTCGATCTCACGTCGACAAACAGCAAACTGCAGAGTTATGTGATCGAGAGAGAATGCTGGGAACGCGAGGTGAAAAACGTCTTGAGTGAAATTGAACAGCAGAAGAACGCAAGCCAATCAAAAGAGGAGAAAATGGAACGAATGCGCACGCGCTACGAGAAGGAAATCGGATTTTTGCAGGATAGGGTGGAGGCCCTTGAGCGAGAAGTGCGGATTATACAGGAGGCAAACGAACAACAAAGACACGCAGACGAAATTGCGGGTAAACTGGCACTCGAGACCAAAGACATGGAGATTGATAATTTAAAACTTCGTCTACAAGCGAGTCGAATGCATACGAGTGAGAAAAGCGACGTGTTAGACATGATGAAGGAACAGTTAAATGAGAGAACCAGAGAGATTGCCGACCTCATGGAGCAGATACGAATGTTAAAAGAAAGTTACCACCTTGAGCTGGGAAGTATGCATGCTGAATTAAAATGCGCACAGATGGAAAATATGTTGCATAAGAGGGGAGAAATCAGCGAGAGTTTTGGAGGATCAAGGCAGGAAGCCGAGCTGCTTGAAGCCATCAAGGATAGCCGAAAGGAATCGGAGCGCTTAAGAAATATGTTGAAGAACAAGATGAAGGAGATGAAATCCCTCAGAAAGCACATCCTGTCAGAACGAGTTGGCGGAGCGAAAAAACCTGGATATACAATGTACTAACTGATGAAAGACTTAAGTATTTGCCACATAGACTAAGAAAGCCAAAAAAAACTGCAAGAACTGAACTTTGCGAACGCTAAGAGCACAAAATGACAATATATAAACTAAGGGTAACTTTGAGCAGTTTCAATTACAGTTCAGAATTATTTACTCGAAGTGTTACACTTACTTTGCGGAATCAATGATTGATTTAAAAGAGCTATGTTACGCTATTTGCTATATTTTTAAAAAGCTAAAGCTTTTTCGCATCAATTGACTCCAAAAGTAATCAGGGGCACCCAACGAGAATATAGTTCAAAACCACTTAAGCATAGAATTGTTAAACGTATTTTAGTATTTAAACGGTAGATACAGGCATATTATCATCCCCTAAAAAATTTTCATCTGTTCAGATTTCCTAGCTGAAAGTCTAGTGATCCAAAAATTATAGAAAACTTACCTTTTCGAAAATTTCAGCCAAAAAAAAGGCTCCCGAAAATTCTAGGTGACCTTTTTAGGGTAAAAATCGGTTAAAAATGGGCAATTACACCATTTTTAGACGTTCGAAAATCCTAAGAGAGGCAGGCAAGCAGGAAATTTTACATCAAATGTTCCGAAAATTCTAGATCTTAAATCGTGTTCCAAACAGACATTTTCCGAAAATTGACGTTGGGTGCCTCTGAATAATGGCCCAGTTTTGTTATCGAAGACTTTTCCTTTTCCTGTGGTCTGTTGCAACGGATGGTAAGGATGGACATGAATTGAAACTTGAAAAAGTTGGGCCAACTTTTTCAAGTTTTAATCCCATGCCTGCAAAAACACGAAAAAACATAATTATGGTTAGCACTTCTTGATGAAATTTGTTTGATATCTGCTTCATAACTCTACAGGAGTGTATTTGCACGGTAATGACTCCAGCCCAGAATTAACCCTAAACAGTGATATTCTCGTCACATAGCCCCTTCTAAGTCCAGAGAGTGACTAACATCAATTTTCTCCCAACATTTTTTAATACATTATCAATAAATAAGGTTATGAGAAATAGTCAAATGATTAACTGAGGAAAACTGCTTTGATCTTTTATTAAATTCTCTCAACTAATTTTCCATGCAAATGTAAGGAATTCGGTTTGGAGAATTTGTATCTGGATATTGGGCATTAAAGGGCAACTTGTAGCAAGATTTCTGACAAATCAACCTATAAGAAACAAGACCAAACCAACGTGACTCGACCTCTCGTGAGTTTTCATGTACATGTTAGATGAGTTTGCATTGGTTCGTGACGCTATTTTCAACCATGCTGATTGACAATAATTAACACAGAAATTGCTTGTAACTTAACAAAAGTTGTTTTCCATACATCTGCACTGCGTAGTAGGATAAAAAATCGTATATATTTTGTCTGACAAATAACATATTTAAGGTTAAATAACCATTGAGAATAACCAAGGAATATAGAAAAATTACCTTTCTTACATAGTGAAAAATTTAATAATATATTCAAACAATATTTTCCTAACATTTTTCTACCAATGTGTAGGTTTCAGTCCGAGGAAGTTCTCTGGATCATGGAAGACTAGACTTATGAATTGTTTTATCTTCTCGTTTCAGAGTAAAAAACACTTGCTTGAAACACATAGTTCTCTTACCATAATGGTAAAGTGCTCTTCCCTTTCCAGAGAGCTTGCCAATAGGCCCTTTGCAGCCTACCATTCTCGTGGTAGAAAACCGCCATGGTGGGAAGCAAAAGTCACACTGGGACAAGACAAACAAAGGATATTACCATTTAAAATTATGTATGTCTTTTGTTGGTCTTGCCCAAGTGCGACTTTTGGGTCCCAGCATGGCGGTTTTGTACCACATGAATGTCAAGCTGCAAAGGGCTTATCCCCAGATTGAGAGGCAATAAAAAGGACATGTAAATTAATCTTTAAATGAGTGTGCTTGCAATAAAGAAATCAAATGCATATTATTGATTTCATCGTTGTTTGAAGCTTAACCCTGGTGGGCGCAAAAAACCCCCAATAAATATGTACTAGGGATGTTACCATGTTGTTGAACATGATGAAATTTTGGGCGACATAACTGTAAATCATCTTAGGGCAACTTGACAGTAAACCACTCCCAAAACCCCCACATTGAAGAGGAAGAGTGGAGATGAAATCAACTGCCCACGAATTAATGGAAAAAAATGGTTAATTGAGAATGTTCTCACTTAATTGGGATTAAATGCGCGCTTCTCCAGGGGGGAGTACTCAACAAATTTTATACGGGGAGACTCCGCCCCGAGGTCCAACCCCTTACCCTTTTATATACCATTTTTCACGAAAAAGGCACCCCTTTTGTATGCCTTCTATCAACAAATGGTACCCCTTTCACATACCTCATTTGGAACTTTACATCCCTTTTAACTGCTGGCGAATGCATTGTCATTTAAATAGGAATAAATCACTGAACTAGAACGTTTTCCCGACTTTATAAAGCCATAAAATTCATCTGTTCTGCCCTTTAAGCTCTTTCACAGACTGAAATGACAGATTTCCCTACCCTTTCATATACTTCAATGAGTAAAATTGCTACCCTTTCCCATATACCTGAAGCCTGAATAAAGGCACCCCTTTCGGGCGGAGCCTACCTGTATAGGCCATTATAGGGAGTACCCCCCCCCCCCCCGCCAAGGCACTTCTTGTCCTCCCCCTAGCCCAACTCCTCTTTCCCTCCAAAGGGGCAAAATTGACTTAAGCTTAAATACACGAATTGACCATTTTACAATTGTGGGCTTAGTATCCTAGCCTTTGAGTGAACGTGAGGCTTAGGTTGACCTTGTTTTTGTACAGACCTCCTTCCTTTTCCTATGGAAATTATGCTTGAAAATACGAGTTAGCATAAGAACATGATTTAAATAATAAAGCAGGACGTTTTGTATCAAAACAAGGTCAACTCCAGCCTTGTTTTCACCTGTTACTGTGAAATGGGCTACTGTCAAGTAAAGAAAGCCGAAAGCTGCTTTGTTTTCCGCAAGACATAACAAGTTGCTTATCTTTAACAAAACTTCCTCTACTAAACAAAAATAATAAAGGCAAAAACTGCTGTATATTAGTTATTTTGTGGTTAGAAAAATCGAAAATTACTCACAATTTGCTTGAAGCTTCAGCAGTTGGGCCGCGCGTGCTCCTGGACAGAACACACAGACCTGGAATAACCTGGAATTCAGTATCACCCGCGTCCGCCATTTTGAAACGTGCGGATGCTTTGCAGCCGCTCCCTTGGTGGTGCTAAGTCTTCCAGGTCCCTTTGCGGCCAGAGAATAATCAAAGTAAGAATTATGGGGGACTCGTAGATATAATGTCTTGAAATTTGAAAATAGAGAGGTCACGTGTAAAATTGAAATGATACACCCGCGTATCCACGGGTGGGTTTCTAAAAATAAAAATAACCACTCCAGGGTTCAGTTTCAGCAATCTAGCTTTGATATTTTTTGTTACCCCGTTTTATTACTATTAAAACAAAAATACTTGAAATGCGGGCGGTTATAATTACTTGAAGTGCTTTTCATTTTTAGTTCAAAAAGAAAGATATAATAGCCGCGCGAAAGCTAGCCTTAGAAAACAGCCGACATTTGGCGACGCCATTGCTGGTTTCCACGAGAAATGAAAAATGAAATGAAATGAAACCAGTGTGCGGCTGAACCGAGGTCAATTCTGCCTTCTTCCCCATCTTTGGCCTCAGTTCAGCTCTCGCACGAATGGATCTCTTACCACAAACGACCGACACAACCATGGCCAAAAAAATGGCCTGCCACAGATGCTACCAGAACGTAACTATACGAGAAGTATCTGGAATACTGTAAAAGAAAAACAGTACGTAAGGACCAACTCTAGGCCTCCGTTTGAGGGAGATTTCCGAAGATAGTCAAAGGAAATGACGCGCAAAAGTACCGCAAGGGTCGACCAACAAACGAGTCCGTCTCACAGAAAGTCAGAAAGGGATAAAGAGAGGTAATGAGCATCTCTACTGGGTGTCCGTTGAAGGTGGTGTCAATTTTTCGAGTTAACTGCAATTTAATAAAATAAACATTTCTTTCAACCTTCATGTGCACTTTATTTCTTACTTTAATAAGACCTTCATTAAATAACAACTGTTTGGATTTTAAGAATGGATCTCAGTTATTAAGAAGTGTCGAATTTACTTTATTGGGTTACGGTTACTGACGACTTGTCATTTTTTCCCCTGGGGTGTGTACTTTCAAAAAGTCCTACTTACGGGTAATGAAGAGTTTCTACTTTATATCAATGTGAAATGGGAAAGCTATACAAGAACATTGTTTTCATTCTCGGCTGGTGAACGCAGCCTTCCAAAACCCAACCTTACTTATGAGTGAGTTACTTTAATTTATAGTGTTTTAGGCATAAATATTGATCATTCGACAACTCAGTTACTTTATAAATTGGTAATTTAACTCCTTCGTCATTCTCATCATTCTGACAAAATGAAACATCACGCATCGTATTACATTATTTTTTTCACGTTACACTACGTTACATGTGTTATCTCCGAGAATGATGAAATTTATGAAAGAAAGGAATGTACTATTACTCAAAACACCAAAAAACATTACACAACCATGAATAAACCGGCACATAGAAATTAAAACAGTACGTTAAATTTCCTGACTACCTGATCTAAACAATTCCATATTATACAAATCTTATCCACAAGTAAAATGACAAATTTTATTTTATTGAGTCTTTCGCCTGCTGCATAAGTTTGAATACATAGTTCTTCAGGTTGTAATGCGCAACTGTAAAAATTATTGAAAAATGTTTGACTTATAACCACCAAAACAGGAGATTGAAACAGGTTTCCGAAGAAAAAAAACTGTCGCCTTGGTTTGAGTAATATAAAAGTTTTCCAAAGAGTTTTGGGTTCCAAACGTTCAGAGAAATCTGGTAGATTCACTGGTGATTCAAAGAGGTTGTTAATGGAGAGGAATATGGAGTTGTCAGAGACGTATTATCAACAGTATAAGACAAACGACCAACGCAACAATCTGATCTCTCCACAAGACAAAAAAAATTAGAGGAGGATTCTGAGCCTTACATGCATTAGTGGAGAAGGGGGAAACAACATACCCTACCCCAGCCCCTCTGCCAAAAACATTTGCCACTGCCCAGTTGAAATTTCCAATCTGTTCCCAAGCTGGTTGATTAACCATTTATCAGTTCACATTGTTTGGGGAAAAATTTTCAAAGTGTAAATTAAACCTTCAACTATCAAGAAACCAGAAAATGAAAATTCACAACGAATACATTTCATGGCATAAAATTCTGAAAAAATAAATAGTACCATGCTAATAAAGTACTGCTGACAAGAGGATTAATTTTAATCGCTGCGCCATAAGTTATTGTCCAAAGTTAAAACTACATTTCAAGTCTTCATAACTAACCCTGAATTTAAAGTAATAATATTCATGTAGAGGTTGAAAGTGAAGATTAAAAGCAGTTATGTGAGGGCCTGCCTCTTTTGTGGCTCGACTAAGTCCACTTAAAATACAAAAATACCGAGATTTATTTAACGCAGCAGAAGCACTAATTTTGCGAAACGCTTAAATTATTTCTATTTTTCTCCTCTTTTTTTTTTCTTTTTTCTTTTGAGTACCGGGGTTTGGCCATTAAGGCCTGGCTTGTTTCAAATTAACTTGCAACAACCAACATTATTATTACGAAACACGTCGCAGGGCTTCTCTAAGTAACTACATCTACATCTATCAAAAAAAATTATGTCTAAATACACCCTTAACAAACAAACTAATAACTAAAACTTTTTTCATCTACTAAATAGCATTTAAAAGGCTACTTTTTGTTAAACTATTAATCAAGGACAGAAACCCTTAATTTTAAATAATTATTTTTAAGATCCCCTTATCCTATTGAATACAACAACATCATTAATTTTTACAGTTTTTATGATAAGGTATGATGAAATTATTGTTGAAAAGATCTTTCTTACTTTGGTGACAAGCAATGCCGGTCACCTTTTACTAAAATGGTCTCTAATGTTAAACGGCCCGCTGATATTGTCATATATCTGGGAAGAATTACACTTACATTTTAAAACGTAAAAAAAGTTCCACATCAGTCAATTATAATTATTTTCTAGATATGATTGACTTGGCCAATTGGTGCAAAATCACTGGCGTCTCTTGCATTGTGTATGGATATGTTGTTGATTGGGCCACGGTAGCCACCGAAAATGCACTTAACAGGGGGCTTCAGCATCACCTCCAACAGGGGCTTGGCCATTTTGTTGGTCACTAGGAGCTTCCTTCGTCATGTCTTCCATCTCCAGTAAGGACTCCTGAATCTGGTCCATGTCGATCACTACATCATTTTTATCCTCGTCAATGGCTGCAAGTTTTCTTTGTAATTCTGCGTCACTTCCCCCGTCGTCATCATCATGGTCCTTATTACCAAGCATCCACAGGCCTTCTTCTTCTTCTTCTTCTTGACCCTCACTGTCCTTTTTATGCCGGTTATGCTTGTCTCTGTGGCGGTGATGATGTCTGTGCTTGTGTTTATGCTTGTCACCAGATTTACTGCCCTTTCTGCTCTTTTCTAACTTCTTCGCTGAGCCACCCTTGTCAAATGTCTTCCACAGAGATGTTTTGCACATTTCTTCCGTGATGTTGATGGGTTTTTCATGAGGAGTGGTGCCATTTAATGCCTTGCCATCAGTACCATTCTGCAAACGTATATCACAATAACCGATTAACAACCGTGTCACTAAGTAGAGGTGGGTGCCCGGGATGTCCACGGGCTTCCACTTTTGGCTAAGCCAGCCCCTAGACAGAGTTACGCCCCCATGGCGGGTAAACCTACGCCTTCCAGCAGTCAAGAGCCCCTTCTGCCAATGGAACCAGGCACCTGTCACACTGATTTATCAGTGGAAAAATCAAAGGGTGGGGGAGAGATAACACCATCAAAGAAACCTCACATGCATTATTTTTGGGACCAAGAGCTCTGTTTACATTTCTTCCCTTGACTTAATTTAGGTTACATCACTTAGCTTTCAAACTCAATCGAATCATTTTGTAAGTGAAACAACCTTTCACAGTCACAATGAGACTCTTAAGAAAGCATGCAAAATGGGAAAATTAAGAAAGCAAGTAAATTCAATTTTTACCATTTTGCCATCTGGATCATCCCCATCACACCCATGTTCATCATAGTCAAAGTCATCGTCTTTCTTCTTCAATGCTTCCAGCTCGGCTTTTTGTTTTTTTATGTTCTCTGGCATCAAATCATCTAGCACTTCCAGTTCGTGAAGGTTGAAAATCTTCTCCATAACCTTACGGACAGCCACCAACATCAACACCTAGGGTTTAATCAAAGGGCTCATCAAAATGAAATCTAAAAACTACATCTCAGCCCTCAGTGACTGGCTAGCCTGCGCCATAGACGAAACTAAAGCTCTGGTTAAGTCAACCTGTAAAAAATCACTGAAGTCCTTGGTCTGCGCCCCTTCCTGTGTACCAGGATTTGAGCATGTGCCATGATTGGCCTGTTGAAAAGGCCAGTGCCGATTTGCCAATAAGGTTGAAGGGAAATTTGACACACACTTCTAGGAATTAGTTGTGTTCGTGGTGGAGGGAAGGACAGGTAGGTAGTGGAACAAGATTTTCATCAAAATTTTCAAGTCAAACGGTCATTTTTAGCCTTTTCCTCAGGCCTCCTCCACTGAATCGTTGAAAGATCCCTTCCCCCTGCATTAGCCTGACAACAGAGTTGTTCTTGACCATGAAAACTGATGACATCACAAGCGATACAAGTGATGTGGATCTGCACGGGCAGCCTGCATAGCAGGCGCTTAGAAGAAAGAACGGGGCGTGCGAGGGAGACACGTCAGGGGAGGGGTGCTCTTGTCTCCCTTGCACTCCAAGGGCGGTTATTGGGCAGTTCCAGGGCGAATGAGTTAATTTTGTCACTCTAACTTTTTGAATCTGAGACTGAAATCCTTCGGTGATACTATTCAAATAAACCCTTTCTGGCAGAACATTTACATAATGCTCTCTGATTAGTAGGATTTTACAAAATGAAATTTGATTTTTTGTGAATTTTTTCTTAGGTCACTATCACGAGTTTGATGGTTAAAGAGGCTTGACTGTAATATAGTACAAAAACAATGAACTAACCATGACAGGGAAGATAAGAGCTGCTGGAGTAGACTTAATGGCCCAAAGGACGGCCAAGCAAAACAGCTGAATAAAGGTGAAGATGTGAATTCTTTTGAGTGGAACTTGACGTAGATACATCAGATCAGGCTGGTGCTTGATGGGCATAAAGATGATCTTTAACCTCTCATAAAACTGGTCACAAAACAAAGAAAGACAACAAAGTCAAACCAGAAACTCATGTAGACGAGATGTTAGTATCTGAATTGTCCACTCTGTGAATACAATGTGTGTGGGATGTCTCAGGTTGCTTAACCCCTTTCACTGCCAGAGTGTTTGATAGAGTTTTGTGAGGTAACCCTAACTTTTGAGTTTGTGGACGAAATCCTATGATGTGACCATTCAAATGAAAGTTCTCTGCTTGTACTTTCACATGATGCTATTTGTTTGTCAAATTTTAGAAAATGAAATTTGGAAATTTGGTCGAAATTTAATTGCCTTTGGCCACATTTGGCAGTGAAAGGGTTAAAACGTCAATAAAAGTCAATATTAATCTATAAGTAATGACTCCATTATACTAAAATCATTCTGTATCTCTAAGTTTGATGGGTATGTTTCTGTTTTGTTACTATATGTTAAAAAAAAGAATAAAAGAAATTCCCAAATAGGATACCAAGGAATTTGTAAGTGTTTCCTTATCTGTTTTCAAAATGCAAAATGTACATACAATAGTATGCTTTGATTTCAATAATAATGCCCTTTTAATCAAAACTATTTTGTCATCATTTTAATTTGTTATTACTGTTGGTATGGTATGCTATGAGACTTGACTGACTTGTAACATCTTGATTTCAAGTTTTCATGAGAATGACAAGCAAGTCATTGGGGCTCTTAAAGAATGAAAGAGAATTTCTGTTTTTTCCAACAAGAGTTTTAAACTAACCTGTAACCCTTTGAGAGCAGAAAATCCCATGTAGAAGAAAAGACCAAAGAGAACAGGCATAGGAACATACTGAAAAAAAAAACACAAGTTATTATAATTATTGGTAAGATGAACAAATTCTAAATAGTTTGATGGGCAAGATTTTAAAAGCAAAAGGCTAGTCAGTAAAAAATGTACTTTATTTGAGTGTCAATGCATTTAGCACAAAAGTACTGATTCATTGAGGACACTATTTTTATGTCTCCTTGCGGAGACGGGACTGCCGTTTTACATGGTCATCTGAGCCATGCGAAGGTCTAGCCGTTTTCAGGGCAAAGGAAGTACGTTCTCAGTTCATTTCTCAGTTATTTTAAGACCCTGAGTATTGGTCCAGCCCCGGAAATTGAACCCATGACCTCTCGTTCTGCAGTCAAGCGCTCTAACAACTGAACTAATCCAGCAGTGGTTAGAAGTGAGGAGAAGCAAAATGTCACAAAAAAAAATTGGTTCATCATTTTCACATTGCCTATAATATGCTGACTCTGTTCACCCCCCAAAATTTTGCAAAAGGTAAACCGGTGCTTGGTTACTCAGGATTGCTAAGAATATCTGGTCAAACATGAAAATTTCTCACTGAAGAGTTCAATCAGTGAGAATGATTGTGAGTGATGCAAGCAACATAACGTGCTGTTGAGTACAGTTGACTATTTTCAATTAATTCCTTTGACACCTGCGAGTCTTATCAGAAATTTAAGCTGAGTCAAATTATGTAAATACATTCACATCAGGGTTCTGGTGGATTTGGTTCATATGTCTTAGAGTGCTAAACTAGTTAATAGCACAGAATACAAACCTTCAAAAAGGGGGCAAGAAACACAGTCAAACCAATAAGGAGAAAGATGAAGAAACCAGTAACACGTTGTTCCCTAGAGAACAGATCACACACTGTTAATAGCATTGTTAGATGTGTACATGACAAACACCAAATAATAGTGTTCTGTAACCATTTGGCAAAGGAAAAATAAACTAAGAACTGAATAATTGACATACCTTACACCAAGAAACTGCACCTTCTCTCCAGGAGCTGTACATTGTGATTCTACAAACAAGCTCTGTACATGACCAACAGAGAGAACAGTTGCTGCCACAACCCACGGTAAACCCAACAGTGAACAAATTCCAATTATGATGGCAACGAGCAAAAGATCTAAATGATAGCCAGCACCTTTCTGTGGGGAAAAAAAGGAACAGTTTAGAAAAAAAAAAAGACACCATTACAATAGCCGGCAATGCAGTCCTTTCCCTTGGGTGCATGGGTGTTGCTGCTTACCTAACTGTTATGTTGAATTCCATAAACATTGAGGAGTTGGGTGGGTCAAAGGGGCTTGGGAAGGGGACAAGGAAAGATCTAGTCCTCCCCAAGGGTTACTCCTTCGAGTGTCCCCAAAAGGGTTTGTCAAATCTTGTTATCCTGATGTTTATTTTCAGCATCCCGCATCTCAATCCTGAATCTAGCACCCAATTTGCTATAAAATACTGAACCCTAACATTCAAACAAGGCAAATCTCAGATCTATTATTGCAGAAAGGGGTTATCTATAGTCACAAATCACAGAATGAAACAGTAAACCTGAATTTACTGAGCTACTTTACCTTTAGCTTATGCTCTCGTCTGTTAACAATCAGAGCAGTGATCTGCTGGTCCATAAATACTAGGATTGTTGCCAGAAGGGCTGGAATAGCTGCAGCTGGAATGGTCCATACAGGATTTTTACCCAGCGGAGGTACAACCCAACCCCTTTTTTCAGCAGCCGTTGGTTGAAATTTCAATGGGATATCAAGCTTTGGTGTGTTGACGCCAAATGCGAGATCCACGCCCACCATTATTATTATGGCAATCAGGATAGCAAAGTCTGAGATAACTGCTCTAACCTGTAGAAAAATGAAGAATTTGAAAATTATTGATTTCCTTTAATATATAGACACTGATGAAATACCAAGATTTTTCCAGTGACGAAAATTTGGTATCCAGCAAAGAAACAATTTTCATCTTTCACATGTGAAGATATCACGGTTGTCATGGCAACTGCAGTCATGGCCAACAGAAAAAGAGCATCACAGCATCTCGCCATCGGTGTCTATATAATACACAGAATATTACACGCCCACTTGTGGATACAAATTTTATCTTTCGTGTTCAATTTGATATCTCATGAGAGATCAAGTTGAACACTCGAAGATAAAATTCATATCCACGCACGGGCATGTAACATCCTCTATTTAACACAGAATATTAAAAAGACTTCTCTATTTGAAACTCAAGTAATAATAATAATTTTACTTTAAAACATAAAAGTAAGAAGTTTTCATTCCAAGTTGAGGGTGCTGTTAACTTGATATGTTGTGAAACACAAGTTTTCAACTCTTTAAATTTTCTATCTCAAAGGCAATGCTAAAAGCATTTCAAGAAGTTGCAGCTTTTTGATCTGTGGAAGAATTCTCTAATACACTTAAGGCATGACACAGTATTAGCTCATCAGTATTTTACAGAACGGAATTATTGTGAAATTAATTTTACTTTTTGAATTTTTTTTTTTCCAGTTTGGGTTTGAGAGTTCTCAGGTATAACCTGTCTGTAGCCCTGAATATAGTGTGGCCATTCAAGTCAAAGATACTAAGTCTGACAAAAAAACTTCATTTGTTGACCTTTCCTTTCCTCTTTTTGTAACATTCAAATACAAGAATAGATGAAAGCCTCACCCTTGTTGGAAAATAAGAACTGTTACGGAAGCCCTTCAGTGAAATTGCCAGTGCAAATGTTCCCACCGAGAGAATGACAGACAGAAAAAATACATTGTCATTGCAGCCTGTACCCACAAGTTTACCACCAAATCTTGCACAGTCTCCCATTGGGACATCCACGCGATAGTGAGTGTCGTTGCTTCCATATGTTAAATTACTTATTGGCGCATCTTCCCGTAGGCAATGACACCTATGCCAGTCAATATATCCCTTCTGAACAGGGTGATCATCCAAAACATGGAAGAGCTTTTTGAATCCTTCAACAATGAAAATCAGAGCAATTAGAGTGGCAAAGGACTCTTCTGTGAAGCGGGTGAAGTATCTCACAAATGCACTGGCATCAGTTATAACAAGGATAAAGCAGTATAACATTGTCCAAATTCCAATCCATAAGCGAAATGGCAGGTAGTCAATACCACTGCTTTCACAGAATGTGTACAAAATTTCTTCAAACACTAACATGGGGCCAGTGGCACCAAGGATAATGAGAGGCTGACCACCAAAGAGTGAGAAGAGCACTCCACCGATACCACCGGCCAAGATCTGCTCCATAGCAGCCTACAGGAAGAGAAATGATGTAAGATGACTATGACGTAAATAATACCCTTTCCCTTCAGTCCACCTTCATTAGCAACTGCCACATGCAGGCCAGTCAATTGTAAAATATCTACTGGTTTTTCAAAACAGACTTCTATAATGGCCTATACCGCGAGGCTCCACCCAAGATGGTGACCTTTACGAGGCTTCAGGTATATGAAAGGGTAGAGATTTTACAAGTTGAGGTATATCAAAGGGTAGGCAAATCTGTCATTTCGGTATGTAAAATTGCTCAAAAGGGCTAACAACACACTTTATGGCCGTGAAAAAATCAAAAAACGTTCTGGATTTGTGATTTATTCATATTTTAAAACAGCGCATTAACAGCAGTAAAAAGGGATGCAAATGTCTAAACTACTAAAACTAGGTTTGTAAAAAAAGGGACCTTTTCTATTAAAAATGGTATATAAAAGGGAAAGGTGTTGGACCTTAGGGCGGAGCCTCCCAGTATAAAACTTTGTTGAGTACCCCCACCTCCTGGAAATTTATACTAATACAAAAATTCCAAGAAAGGAAAAATTGAACAATTTATTCCTACATTATTATTTTAGAGTCCCTTGTAGAGACAAGGAAAATTAAAATAGTTTCAATCCAGGAGGCCAAAGAGGCAATTAAAGACTTTTCTGTTAAAAAAAAAACACTTTTTTGCATTGACTGATTGATTGTTGGATTGACCAATTAACCTTACCATGTTTTTTCCTGTCTTTGTTCCCATCAAACCTCCAAATGTGATAATCGGTGTAAGACATGCAAAATAGATGAAGATGACAGAAGCAATGCACTGCGGGTTAAGCGCATCCTTGAAATCACTCCAGTACCATGGAGCACGCCGCTTGATGTCATTAATCAGGCCCCCACAAAACCTGTGAAAAACATACCAGTAAACTGATTGTAGTATTTTCACATTTGAACAGAATGTTTGAACAAAATAATACAAAAAGAAAGCAGAATATGGCATTCAGGATATAGAGTGACAACTGGGAAAAAACTCCAAGAAACATTAATTTCACCTGATGCAAGATGTAATATTTCAGGCAATGTTCATCATGTCATGAGTGAGAAAAAACAAGAACTGAACTATTGATCCACTGTAAATTTGACAGGAATCAATACATCTCTTTGTAAATACACCCATACATTGGAGTGGAAAAGTTGATTTCATTTTTCAGGATTCAAGTATTATAAGCAGTGAACAAAGTTTAGCCAATGTTGTAGACAATCAGTTGTTGGATTAATAATAAAGCATGGGAGAGGAAGACATAATAAATATTTTTATCATTTGCTATTATCCAGACTCTCAGTAATACGCTGTAATTAGGGACTATTTTAAACCAGTTTAGCTGATTTAAGATTATTGATGACCCAATGCTCTTCTCTTTTTCACCCATAGCAGTTTCTGATGAGTGTGCTAAGCTTTATAACAGAAGCTAGCAAATTAATAACATTCAATCCCTATTCACATAGCTACACCATGTATGTCCCTAACCTTCCTGTTTTCTTCAGCTGTTCTTCTCTGTCTCCTGCTGGGTCATGTTCTGGACCATCTGCATTACCTCCTGTCTTGGCGATCTCAAGACGCTTGTCCTGACATGGCACAGCATCTGGTGGCTCGATACGAATGGATGGATCCCATTCACCTGGGGGTAATACTGTGACCTGTGAAAAAAAAAATCGCTTTATTTGAGTGTCAATGTATTAAGCACGAAAGTGCTAATTGGGGACACTATATTTTACGTCTCCCACGTCTCCTAATGGAGACGGGACCGCCATTTTACGTGGTCATCCGAGCCGTGCGAAGGTCCAGCCGCCTGCAGAGCAAAGGCAGTACCTTCATTTCTCAGTTATTTTAAGACTTTGAGTATTGGTCCGGCCCGGGAATCGAACCCGCGACCTCCCGCTCTGCAGTCAAGCGCTCTACCGACTGAGCTAATCCTGCCGTGGTTAAAAACCTAATTAACACTAAGACCCAATTAACACGGGGCCAGACAAATTCTTAACCTGTGCAACCCATTTACATGGAACCATGCAAATTGTGTCACAGATGGCAGTACTGTTGCCATTCAAAAACTGGCATGGGTCCACAGGTCCCATGTAAACAAAAGGCAGGTCTGTTTGTCTGTTCAAAAATTTGTTTGGAGCCATAAAAATGGACTCTAAGACAATGCAACAGAGATAGAAAAATTTTCAAACTCGTCCAGATACCTTAAGGGTGATAACAGTGAAACAACATAAGTTACCTGCATCAGAAACTCATCAATTCCAGCTAACAAATCCTCACGACAGTGTGCTTTGTAGGCAACCGAATGAAAGACCTGTTGTAAAAACGGAACACAAATAATGAAGTACATTGTACTAAGCTTTTTTTTTCATTATGAACATGAAAGGTATAGTAAGATAGCTTTTTGAGACTGAGAGTTAAAAAGAAAGTTCATTGAACATCCACAGGTACTGTTTTAGCTATAAAAGCAACAAAATTTCTTTTTATAAAAAACACTGGAATAGAACATACCTCATCAGACATAAGGGTTCCTATGGCACGTCCAACCTCGTGATAACGCCCAGGTGTACCAGGTGGACCCAACATAACAAAGATGAAACGGGTGGGTACAGGGACCTCAGTAAGGTCACCAAGAACATGTGCATTCTCCAGACGGACAAATGCAGTCACAGGCTTCTTCAAGAAATCCAGTTCTCCAACAAGAACGTTGGAAGCTTCAGCACCTGGTGGTATTTTCTTCATGAAGTTGGCATCAAACTGAAAAGAGAATATGCAGGTCTTCCTTAATCCCTTTAGTCAAATTTGAACAAAGAGCATTTCAAAGCATTCCTTACTTTCAAGACTGGGGATGGAAGTCTCTGGTGTGACCAGTAAAAAACATCTTTAACAGTTTTTGCATGGTAAGTATATGTTGTCATTGATAGTGACGCGTGCTGATATTAAGGGGTTTTGCTTGTATATCTCAGTTTCAGCTATTACAGTCAACTCTCACCTGGTAGACACCCCGCTATAAAGGACACCCCGATATATTATCATAATACAGACAGCGGCTAAATCCCATGCAAAATTAAATTCCAGATATTTGACTGAAATAAACTCCCGCTCTTGCTAATGAGGACACTTGCTTCAGATCCCTACAGTGTCTGATATAAAGAGAGTTGACCATACTGGGAAAATTCAACAGGGGTGCACTCGCGGTTGTTCTAGTAGCTGACAACTGTGTTTTGTTACTAATGGCAACTACACAACGAAAAAATGAACAGCTACTCAGAGTTTAAAGAAATGGCTTTACTGGTGACAAGAAGAGAGTTCCTATCAAAAATTCAAGCAGAGCAAAGGTGGTGCGGTGGTGACAGCTAGCACTCTCCTCCCACTAATGGGGCCCAAGTGTGAATCCTAGCATGGACTCCATGCGTGTAAGTGAGTTGAGATTATTATTGGTTCTCGGTTTTTCTGCAAGTACTCCCGTTTTCCCCTCTGCCTAAAAACCAACATTTCCAAATTCCAATTTGATCTGGAATGCATGGACACATTTCAACAAATTCTTAACAACTCCTAAGTGCAATGTGGGTAAACAAATTACAATATTTATTACAATGACAGTTTTCCTGTGTTGACATAAAGAAAAAGTCTATGAAATAGCTTTGAACACTGTACCCCCACAAAGGATTCATCGTTACATCCTTCATTATCCTCTCTTGCATCACTATCCTTTTGCTTCCCAACCAAATCCACTGCTGATGGTAGTTGAGGAAAGTCGCCATCTCTTCTATCTGTTTCATTTACTACTTCTAATGTTGTTGGGGATAATGCTGATGTCTTATTTGAGGAGTCCGATCTTTTGAAAAAGTCTGCCAAACCAGCCGATGAAGGTTTCTTGCTGAATGAAGGGAAGCTACTAATGCCAGTCTTACTCTTTTTCTTCTCTCTTGCACCCTGACCTTGATGCCGTTTCTTCTTTAAAAGAATATCTCGCGCCCTCTGTCGGGCGTCTTGTTCCAGATGCATTTTATTCACCATGTCATCAAGCACAAGATCTATGACAAATACAGGAGAATCAAAAACTATCCTATGCTGGTCAAATTAATGTTCCTAACATTTCTTTCTTTCAAAGCCACCTGAAATACCTTAACATTACATCCAAACCACTCTAAGACGTCACTATCATATTAATTTACAATTTTATAGACTCTTCACAGTCCCCTATTTTTCCATAAGACCATTGAGATCAAAGACTTTGCATTAAGGGCGGTGATCTTAGATGAGTGTCAAATCTACTTAGGGGGTGGGGGCAGTTTGGAAGGAGGAGAAAAAAATAGAGGGACTGTACCAACACCACTGCGACTCGCATTCAGGGAGCATGACAGGAATTTCATACCTTTTACTATTCATTAATTAACAAACTCTGCTTGCGATGAAAAACATGCCAGACATATTTAGCATCAACTTGGCGTGTTTACAAACATCTCCTTTCAAAACAGTGATTATAATACAGTTAAAAGGAGATTTTCAAAATAAAATCGGCCAACATGCACGGCTGAAACATCTTCCCAAACTAAGCAGCAAGCACGCTCTCTTCAACAGGGAAATTTCTGACTGCCATTAATTGTAAGACGCGTAAATCTCAATGATCTCACCGAAAAATAGGAGACTGTGAACAGTCTAACAATTTTACATTATCGCAAACACACCACCAATTAAGGTTCCAGACCTAGCAGCATGAAGGATGTTTGTCGATCACATAAACAGTGTTCTCCCTAAATTTTTGCTCAGCAGGTAAGGGACTATTAATGGCCTTTTTGGCAAAAAAAGTATGTGCCAGAGGCACACTTTCCTGGGGGGAGGGGGGGGGGTAGTCAAGTGAGGGACATGGCTAAAACCTCGCTGTGAAATTTAGGAGCTAAGTTCTCTGAAACATCATTCCCTCATTTTAAGATCTATTTTACACAAATGAGCCTTTGTTCAAAACCTTTGATTCCAATAATTTTACTGTGTCTTCAATGCTCACTTTCCAAAATGCATGGCCCATTAAAAGAAAAGCTGCGAATACTTCAGTACACTTCCATATATTCATTCATTACCTTGAATTGGATCACTACTTGCATGTTTTTTAAAACAACTTGTTTTATTTTAGTAAACCTTCAAGTGGCTGCAGGTGGTAAGAAGTGTTGCTTCAGACGATAAATTTTACCAGTTACCACCTGATAAGGAGAACACTGATAAACCTAGTTTAGTTGGTAGAAAATCTAGACTACAGTTAACATTCTATTACACAGACACCTTTCCAACCAGCACTAAGTGTCTGTCTTAGAGAGGTGTCCGTGTGTAAAGAAAGGCAGGGACCAACTCTAGGTGTCCGTCTTAGCGAGGTGTCTGTCTTATAGAGGTGTCCATTAAGAGAGAGTTGACTGTAATAACCACTGAAAGTCATGGGTTTGATTCATGTTGGGAGAACTTATGTTACCTTCTATCTGCATTTCTTGTGTCACTGACTGAAAAAAGTTTAATTTGCAAGAATTCTATTGCACAGTACAGTCACACTTAACTGAGGATTGTTTTTATTTTTTTGTTAACTTTTGTTATTTTTCGTGCAGTGCTACTCAGTGACATGTCTGTTATTTAAAATACCATGTGGCATACAAACGAATATAAAATAGTGTGTTGAAAGTGGATCTCCATTAGATTTTTCTCTTCTCAAAACAATCACAAATTTTTCTTGCAACTCACCAGCAATTTGAGTCAAGTTACTAGCATTCATGTCCAATAGCACAGTTCCACGCAAAAGAGAACTTCTCAGCTCAAACAAACTGTAGAGCGATAGGGTTCCAACATGAGGTTTACTCCACCGATCACCACCTTCTTCCACAGCTTCCTCAAACTTTAACCAGCGTGCCATTTCTCTCCACTCCTCGTTTCCATCCTTGTCACACTGCAAAGCTGCCAACTCCGTGAACATTTTATGAGATTCATCATTTTCTTCTCCTCCAAGGATAAACCGTACCTTGTCCGTTGGCAGTGATGATGACGTACTATTATCTGAAAGACACCACGATTTGTTATAACCTATGAAAAAACTCATAATAATTTTATGATGAAAAAGAGAGAAATTAATGTTTAATGAGTGTCTTTATATCTGATCAAGACATGGCTAAACTTTACCTCCAATTTGTTATAAGAATGAGTTAATCTATAGGAGAGATGCGCAGTCATGTATTATCAGGAGTAAAAACTGTCGTCTTTGCCTCAAGTTTTTACACCTGATAATACATGAGTGCCTGCTTGTTTTTTAAACGGTACAAAAATAATCTCCTCATAGGAAATTATTTCAATTATTGACATGCTTGAACATACATCCACTTTTTCCAGTATAGTCAAAGAAAACCTGTTACTGACTCACCTCTTAGAGTCTACTTATATATACTTATATTCAAATCTGCAAAAATACAGCTGATTCTCCTTTCCAAACATACTTGAAGGCTTAGGATTGGGGCAGTAAATGATCAGACCCACAGCTGAAGTAGTACAATGACCAAAATCCCCTGAGCTGCACTAGAGGCATTTGACAATTGAAAAACATTCCTGACTAGTTATTTAAAGGTACAATACCTATACTGATAAACATGTACACTCTATTGTAATATTGCAACATGTTTTCTTATAAAGATTTATCTCATTGACATTCCGCTAGGATTTTATTCACAAACACAACAAGTCTGGCAATGCATAAACTGAGGTCAAAATATAAAACTTTTAATTCTTCCACAACAACAGCTCAGATACAATGGATGCCAAATGATATCAGGCTTCTGCCATAAAAATGTATCTAAACCAAAACGTTAGGCAAATACAAACCACATAAGTTTTTAGCGACTCTTTGTGGCAGGTCCCCAAAACTTATGGACTATAGAATATTATTAAACTAACAAACCATATGGTTCTGCATAAGCCTAAAACAGTAACATTATTTTGATCATAAACGTGAACTTCAAAAATTGCTTAACACATACAAATGGACATATGTTACATCAACTTACGTAAGAACTTAAGTTCACATAGAAATAGCATATACAGACTGTACTATAAGAAACACTGTTTATTTCACAAGAGCAGTGTTAAACTGAGTTGCCATGACTACTTCTTCCCCCTGGGCGACCATTTTATCTCTATTTTATCAAGCAACATTTAAACATTTAGAAATCTGAAACCTAACTTTGATTTATTTTTCAAGCCCAGTTTAAGTGCTATGGCCAGAATTGCATGCTGACTGAAATAACTATGTAAAATTATCATAAACTCTGGTTATTGACCTGATAAGTCAATCAACTTGAATTGTTAGTATTGGTCATCCAGCGTCAGCCAAAAACCAGATATCACTGGCTATAAGGAGTCTAAATGAGAGAGCTGCATTTTAAACTGTCTTTTGTCGTAGAAATAATGGACGCAATTGTTAGTCAAATTGTTGGTTTGTCCAGGCATTCTATTATTGTCAATTGCTTATGACATGACTCAGGAAACCTTTCACAGTACATATGTGTTTGCAGTCTCTTAACCAGCTGGGGCATAAATGAAGCAATGAGCTACAGGGGTTTAAAAATTGCAGAGGCTGATAAATTAACAGTTTTGAACTAGAAATATGTTTATCAAACACTTTGAAGAAGTAGGGAACAGTAAAGTAAGGCCTTAAATTTATTCATTAGCATCTTATTTTTCTTAGCCGGTTTCAAAATCTTTTTTTAAAATTTCATGCGCTAAAGACAAGTCTCTAAAATTTTATTGAGGTTGAAAACTAAAGAAATTTGCGCTTCATTAAATTAATTGATAATTGAAGAAAATTAATTGGTGTTTTTTTTATTTCAATGAGGAAACAAAATAATCAGTATTCTACATCTCGAGTTGATTGAAATGTTTTACTCTTAATTAACAGAAACAACTTGCTGGTGGATATAAAATTAATGGTGCTTATTAAAAAGTCATTCACAATTATGTTCTTAACACAAAGCTTACTTTCCTAGGTAAAGAAATAAACAAAAGGCTTCTAGTAAAGAGCCTTCCAGTAAAAATAACTCAACCGTAAATAAACAAGCTTTTGTCAATTTCATGATTCGTACCCTTCCTCATTAAAAATATATTTGCTAGCTTTTTGAGGTGTAAGTTTAATTGAGAGATCAGCATAATTTTAATGAACATAAAGAATAGATGTCGCTTGTACCATTGGCAGCGTTTGATCTGTATGAACACGGTAATCGGGTGCAAAGGAACGCATCTCTTTTTTTCAGGGGTAATATTTGTTATCTTAGCAGCTTGAGCTCAATACAGCCACATTTTTTGTATCCGTTCACCTGAAGTGTACTTTAAAATACTTGGATGTTAGATCTCTCAAGGCAGAGGCTCATATACAGCCGATATGAAAACATTGAGAAAGAATTGCAGACGTAATTTTCAGTATTGAGATCTCGACTGAGAAAAGTTTAAGTGGAAAAGGAATATAGTCACTCGACAGTCGTCAGTAGAAACCATGTGATCTATATTTCCCGAGTTTAAAAAAAAAATTACAATACAAGTCTGAAAAGTTTGGCATACAAGCTAAAAATCAGCTATCTTCCAAACTTCAAACGATTACTTCCAATGAAGTACACAATAAAGATTATCGCTTTCGGATTATGTAATTTCATGTAGGTAAGCTGACATACACAGACTGTGGATTGAACGCGTGACAGGAGTCGTGAACAACAAAAAGTAATTTGAGAAAATTCACTGAAGCAACAATTTCCTATTTTTTCTGGCGTCAATCGTAAAAGTTAGACGATACACTTAGCAAGCAACTAAGCATCAACAACTCGCAAGCTAATACAGAACACCCTCTAATGTTATTTTAATTTTTGTCGCGTTGCAGCCTTTCTAGTACTTCAACTACAAACAAAACGAAAATGCCCACCAAAAACAAACACAATTTTGTTCATATGGACAGAAATACATCTACGTGGCATTAACCAAGGGCAGTAAATTCTAACCTTTCTCGTCGATAGAAGTAAACGAGCCATCATAGGCTGGTCTGCGTCTACGCCTGTGATGGTGATGTTTTTGATGATGATGTTTTCGTGGTCTTAGGGGAATGTGAACTCCAACGTAAACTTGACGATGATCTAGTAGGAAGAAGAAATAAATGATGAGCTAACCAAACCAACCTTCCAATTCACAATTCAGCGCTGTCACATAAAAAAAATCTTTCATACGATCGCGTGTGCAAAGTACGAACGAAAATTCTATTTTCTATAATATTCACGCGTACGTTGATAATCGAGTTCCCCGATATATCCAGTCGAGCTCAGAGCCCTGTTATCAATGTGTCCTGGTATTTCGTCACCGCTCTAGAAAAAAGAAGGAAAGTTGTAGTTGTCCATTCAAAGAGTTTGACAAAAGGAAAATTTCTGCGTATTCACCGGCTGCGGGAACTCCATCGTCTGTACACCAATTCTGTTTGAAACCTCGCTTGCGTGCATGTCGCGCTTTTATGGCAGCTCAGGAAGACTGGAGCGAGCATCTTTGATACTGCACGATATCAACAAGAGCTATATCCAAATTTTCGCTTGCAAATAATTTGAGATTTTGCGGCTTTCAAGACGGAAGATTCGAATATTAATATACTAGAGCATTACTCTTTTTGTTCATAGACATTTTTTTTTCTATTTACCACCTTTTACCTGAATTTGAGCCTAATTTCACTGCTTTTATTGCAGGTTGCACGTGCGCATCAAATGCTAGCTCTATATTTCCATATAACAGGTGTCATAGTTCATTTTCCTTTCAAACATTCTCACAAGCTATATACCGTACACACTCGGCGAACTACAAGGAGTTATTATTCCGAACAAATGAGCGATGAAAAGAATTCACGGTAAAATCACCAGATCAGTTTTATTTTCAAGCGCAAAGTCACGCGCCGTACTCTAGTTGTTAGTTTTTGTTGTTGAAAGAGGTCATTCCATGCCCTTGGCATGAAAATTTTGTAACATCTGTCTTCAACAAATATTGTTGTTTAATTATGGCTCTATAATGACTCCAGATATATACCCTCTTGTATGTACTTTCTTTTATACCAGACTGACGAGCCTGAACCATGCATGTATGCATAGTCAAATATACTCGAGATGCCATGATATTACTAGGAACTAAACGAAAACATTGAATGCTAAACTTGTCATTAGGATTAAAAGTTTTTAATCTTAATTTCGCTGTTTTCCTTACAACAGTCAATTATTGTTATTATATTATTTCTTTCCTCCATCTTAATAAAGAACAGTAAGTTGTAATCATATAGTCATATAAATCAAAACTTCCTTCCAAAGAACTCTTTGCTTTCTGCTCAGGTCATAAAATTACTTTCAAACTGAGGAAACTCGCAAAGAAACACTGGGCAGTAAAAGTTTTACAGATATGTTTAATTGGTCCACAAATTGTTACACAAAAGCATTTAATTTAACAAGTATAATGTTATTTGGAAGTAACTTAAGGAATTTTGACAGTTTTTATATATAGATTCTCTTTGATGTCATCCCAAGTCATCCGACGTCACACATCTTCGTGATCAAGTATATTATCTTTTCAATAGGCGACAAACAAATGTACTTTTGGTGAAAAAAAAAGCTGGCAATATCGTTGTTCGTCACACGCAATGATCCCACGGAAGAGTAATCTCTGATTCAATGAAACGTCTTTACACCCGGCTTTACAATTAAGAAATTTCACCGGAAAGAACCGAGAAAGAGAGTCATGAAAATGGCTGAAAAAAAACGGGCAAGAAAGAAAGCGTATATTTTATTGAAAACTTGTTATCTTCAAGTTTCAATATTATAACGGCTTTTTAGTCACTGGCCATTAAAACTGGCAACTGTGAGTTCGCTGTATCACAATGTCGTGCCTTCGAAGACAAATTGAAAACTACCTGAAGACGTCATTTCTGGTCTTCTGATGTTGGCAAATCTAAGATGCTAATATCGGTTGTTTTCCCTTTGTTCACTGGCTAAGCCTATCACGCTATTGAACTGGCAGAGAAACAATAACGAGTATTCGAGCTAATCGGAGCCAATCGTAAGTAACTTTTCAGTTTCAAGGAGCATTTTAATTTGTGAAATACCGGCTTTCGAGCGAATGAGTTTTTCAGATCCTACAAGATCTAGCAATACTGAGAATACTGAGACAAATTGGCTAAGGGTCGGAGTGCTCTTTAAAAAAACGTAAGGCACTATCTAATTACCTTGAATTTCTAAATCCTCTATTTCAGAGCGGTAAACTTCGTGCGAATGCGGATCAATTGCCACGTCTCCGCCAATCCTCGAGCCCTAAAACGACAAAAGCTGAAATTAACATCTGTCATTGGTTTCAAAAGAGAACAACTTAAGCCAAGTCACTTTGATTTTAACCATTCTGTTTTATGGTAGAAAGGGACTAACTAAATATTTAGTAAGTTTTAAGAAGGGAAAAGCGATTATTGCGCGTGCAGAGAGGATGGATCAAAATAAAACGACAGAATGAAGCTTAAGCTTAATTTGTTGTCGGTACTCAGTTGGAAATCTTATAAACAAAACATAAGCTTACCGTTCGGGGCCGATATTCTCGGGAAATCATTCTACACAAAATATCATTCGCCTCCTAAGAGAGTCTTTTAGAATATTCCAGTGACGATTCAATAAGTCCTTCAAACATGCAATTATTTTCGATCTCGAACTCCGCCATTAACAATATTTACAGGCAAAACGCACAAGCTGCGCATCGCCGTTGTCACCATTTACAATCCTCGGAAATGTCATTCAAGGATTTGACCAATCATGATGCATCGTCGTCACGCAAGCGATTGACAACCTTAACTTTATTTGGCCAGTTCATTGTTCGTTTTTTCATGAATAGTAAATGAATAGTAAATTATAAACACAGAACATTGTTTGCATGTAACTCCTTTGGTTTGACCTTTAAAAAAGTGTCGGGAAAATCCTAGATGGCCTGGGACAAAGACGTGGGGGAGGGGGGGGGGTGGGGTGAAAGTTGACTTCTTTAAATACGAAAAGAGTGTTTTATCATTTCCATACAAGATTCAATTGTTTCCGACACAACAATCAACAATTTTGAAATGGACGGAAGTGGAGCAGTTTAAAAACAACATGTAAAGGAAGTCAAAACAATTGTTAACAGGCATTGAAACTGAGACGAGGGGATTCCTTCTCACCACAAGACCTGCCAGGATCATAAGAGGCGCTTTGGCGCTTTCTTTTATGATTTTGTTTCCAAGGTACCTTTATCCTCACTGTATTTCCGTTATTCAGAGACATCTGAGATTTACTTTAAGGCTGTTTTTCCTAACTCAGACCGGTTTTCACAGAGATAGTAGGTGCAATTAAAGCCGGTGTCACGTGACAAACTGTGCCCTAAGGATTCTCTTTAGTCTCTGTTAAAAATCTTCATTGAGCGGACGTTTGTCGTAGCCAAGATTTCTGTAAAATCAAACTTCGCCCTATTGAGTGCCACTTCTCTCAGTCAAATCCAAGTTTTCTTGCTTCTCATTAGCACCGAACTCTTTGGCAGCCACTGGACACCTTTCTACACATATTGGCGCCTATGGACGACAGCAGGTCAGTACTCAGTTTCTCGTCTTCCACAAGCCTTCATCTCGCTTACCACCCAAATAAGATTTCAATCATTGCCCAATATGTTTTTTTCGCTAGGCTTTGATGCCTGCAGGGAAGACTGAGTTGAACATTTTGTTTACGGCCGTATCTCCGTCGATTTCTCCGAGTTTTATTGGTATAACGTGTCAGAACCAAGAAGCGGTGATAGTGTTTAAGCATGCAGCCATTCAATGTATGAGTTCCTGATGAAAAAAACCCTTTATTTTACCCCTTATGCATCACCAATACTGCTGTAATTCAAATGTGGGGCTAGCCTGTGTTAGGGGGGGAGGGGCTTTACACAGACGTGTAGGGCAGGGCTGCGGGCAGCTGCTTTCCCCGCTCTTGTTGGTCAACAGTATTCTTGGTCTTTGAGTAGATCTTTAAAATACACCGATTCATAATGAAGATTTTCACACATATTCCATACAATAGGTGAGATAAAAACAAGGTTCCATGCACAGCGTCAGTTCGATTTAAACAGTTTTGATCAAAACATTCTCACTTTCAAGAATAATTTATTCTAAACCATAAGAAAAGATTTAATTAGAAGTTGGAATTTTTCGCTATTTCTCTTTCAATTTTACATACAGTTCATTTTATTTGCCGGAAAGTAAGCCTTTAGAAATTCAAAGGTTTGCTCAATTCACAACTGAATTCACGCTCGCGCGTTCTAGTCTTTTTTTTTAACTTGATAGAAGGACATCTGTGAGCAGGGAGTAAGTCAGCACAAAATTTCCCAGAATTGTCGGCGAATTTCTGTAATCGTCCATCGTTCAGCTAATGATAAGCTAGCCGTTGATTCACTCGTCTTGCTCGTTTGTGGACTGAGTCTTATTCCCCCAAAGATATTGTAGCCTGTTCCAGGCGTTCAGATGGTGGGGAGAGGGCAAAAAATTAGTTGGGCGCCGTCTCCCCTTGTTTTTTTCCCTCGTGTTCCGTGTATTGCGCTCGCGGCGCACGATTTAACTCGCTCCCCACCATGTGAAAGCCTAGAACAGGCTACCCCAAAGAGAAAGAAAGAGTGTCTGGTAAATTGTTTCCAATCAAAGATTTGTGAACTCCAAGTGTTTATATAAACACAGTTATAAGCACCTTATAACTTCATCTGCGCTTAACGAGTGTCTTTTGGTCCATAACTTTCAAAACAGCTGCTCCACATAATGCCACTGATAACACGTAACGCAAAAGAGTATCGAAGTATGAGTGTACAATAAGTTTCACAAAATCAACCCAATTGGTCCCTTCGGGGATTTTCCTAACTATCTCTTACTTGCGGGAGCGAACAATAGAAACGTCATCATTACCCATGCGGCCCCTGTTCAAGCAAGTCGAATTTCTGGCATACCGACTGTATAGTTCAACTGTAAGTACCTTCCTTACTATACGCGCGAGCTACTAGAGTGCCTCCTTTGGATTTCGCCTTCTGGGTGAAATCCCTGCGGTGGCAATGATCTTAAGACTTGTAACACCATAGGAAAAACTGTGCGGAACGGCAAGAGTGGGACAGCTCGATCGATTCAACCATCCCATCTCACACACTGTCAAAACTTGGCGCGCCTTCTCATATCTCACCTCCTAAATATATTCCTAGTTTCATTTGATCGTCATCAACTGGCCTTCTACTAATATGGGAACAGGGAAGGATTCAGGTTTATAAATGTTTCAATCAGTGAAAAAAATAAGCTTACTACCGGAAAGACCCCACGCAGTCATCTCTTTGAAAAGTGCCAGTAATATTAGAATAAGAAATTAAACTACTCATAAGGAAACGAAACCACAGCTACCTTTGTCGCGACAGCTCATATTCAAACTTGTGCTTATGTTAACGTTATAATCACAGAAAAGAGCGTAGCTGGGGCCTACATTTTGACTCTGAGTACAATCAATGAAAGGAGAGTCATCCTATGATACATTCAGTTTTAAAATATTTTTGACACTTTTGCAACTATTTTGCAAAAAGTCCGGCTCTCTTACTTCGGTGCGGCTCTGAGGACACTAAAGAATTCTTGCGAGTAAAAGATATTCCCCCGACCCTCCCATATCCTTCCGACGATATTTCTCACTCAGTGCAGTTGTTGAATCCTTACAACTTTGATCATGGAATGAGGAAGCAGGAAGTCCGACATAAAAACCATTTTTGGATTAAAAAGTTACAGTCTCTCAAGCCTTTTTACAACTTGTTGTAGCTCGTCAGCCACATAACATGCAGGACCTAGATTTCTTCGGCAAAACAGGCTCCTGAGCAAAATTAAAATGTTGCATAAGACCTTAGCCTCCTCAATCTACTTAAGAGCAAACAACACAGTGTAAAGAGTATAGCCACGTATAAACAGCATCGTGCATTACCTGTAGCCTGGCCAAACACACATAAAAAAACACACACACAAAAACTGGCAAATTTTGCAAACTTACAAGACAAGACATCAGTTCCCTAGGAGTTGCGTCTGAGGCATTAATTCTTGCTGGGTTTCAGTTTAAGTCTCCTTTAGACTTCCGAGAACATCACTAATGAATTCAGTTTTTAATTGTTTGTTTTAATTTGGCCGTTCATGAGTAAGACATGTGATCCAAACTTATGGTCGATCGAAAGAGAGAGCGCTACAGGCTAAGATAGCAGGAGTCCAAGATATGGGCTTCTAGGGATTGGCAGCAACTTTTACTTGTTGACTTCCTACAGAATTATGACATTTTCTGTGAAGGTTTTTGGTCTTCTTTTGGCTAAATATGTAAATTGACACGTGATTACAGTCTAATTTTGAACGAAAAAACGACCTTTGTTTCCACGTCTAATTTTCGTTTGTTCATTGTTGCTTCGAAGCGTGAAGGTGCAAAACCTTCCATTTTCTGAGCAAGAAGCCCTAGGGACGAGAATGGGGCAGAACTACTTAATCTGCTATAGAGAAGAGTGTTTCTGTTTTATTTTGAGAGCAGGAGTACGAGGCTTTCGAAGATTTTCTGCGGCAGAAAATAAGTGAGCTCTGTGCCCATTCTATCCCTTAGAGAAGAACCAGCATAAAAAATTTTGCTATCTGAAAAATAGTCACGTGACTCTTCACGTCCTGTTAGAAACTTTGAGGGTTTTCTCTATTTTCCTGGACAAAACTCTTGACCTATTTAAGCCTTAACGTACCGGAATTATTGCTGCGTCATATATGGGGCTGAGTCATGTAATTTTAATTTTTGCGCGCTCCAATGACCATCTTGCTCATGATTCTTTGCGTGCGATAAGTTAAGCATGAAGTCATTAATTGCTAAGTACGTCTTTCCGATCAAGTTCCGCTAGGCTGGAGTAGATTGTTAAGATACGAATTTAAGCTCCGGCCTGCCTAGACGTTTTCGAATTTCAAATCAGAAGTAATCGCGCGATGTTTTCAAACTTTATGACCTTAGTAAGCGCAAGAGCGACGTTCAGCATGGTGACATGCATTCTAGAATTGCTGTACAAAGCTTCTAAAACTGAGGTGAAGAGAAAAGAACGCAGGTTGTGGAATCGATCTCGACTGTAGCAGCCAATCTCGATTCAAATCACACAGTTCTAACTGTTAAGTCTGAGGAAAAAGTCTAATAAATTGTCCTTAGTTCAACAGCTTATTCCACTGGAATTCGGTTTGCGATCACCTTTTTTTGGGTTTCGTGAATTTTGCTTTCCCCCTCTTCGTCGAACATCAAGGGTTAATATCTGAATGGCTGCTTATTCGTCAAGGAATATCCGCAATATCAGAGGTTAGAGCAATATATAAGTCATAAACGTATCATTAAATAAAAGTATGTCCTCTGACAGCAAAAAATACCTTACTTTGTCTTCCATTGCTAGTCCGGCCGGCTGCGAAAACGTGGGTCGAAGACTGTACCGCAAACTGAACTAGAGGGTCTTAACGTCAATTATAAAATGACGACGCACTAATCTAATGATCGTTCAAGCGGGGTTATTTTGCATTGGCCGGGAAGCACGGAATTTTAAATTGATTGTTATTAATCACTCTTCTGGTTGGAAGGCCTCAAAAACGCCATTATTTGTGGTGGTCATTAGCACAATTTATTGAGCAATGTACTTGATCGAAGGACATATTTTGGTCTAGGGTGTTGGTCGAAACGTCCGCGGTTTTCTTGCCACCAACATTCAATACCAAAACGACAATTTCGAAAACGTCGTCACTACTGTCTCTTTCGTGTACATAAGGAGAGAGGAAAAGGAAACTGTCAACTGTTCCTTGCCCCCCGCAGACATATAAAATGGTCAGAGGAAATGTTAATGAAGTCACGGAGACTCCTTGATTTGTTTGCTTTATTTTAGAACTTCCGTTGGATTGCGTTTGAGAAAAAAGCCGACTGTGTTGCAATCTCCTTTCTTATTTAATGCCAACAAAAGACAGAAAAACTTCAGTTAAGAGCGGGTTTGCTTATTGTGAGAAAGACTGAAAGAAGGCCTAGAAACGAGACTGAAAACAAGAAAACAAAACAAAACAACAACAAAACAAACAAACAAATAAACAGACCGGCAAACAAAGAACCACAAAAGATATTCTCTTGATTTAGTCTTCTTCTATTCTGATTATTTCATTCAATGACATATACAGAGCAATGAATAGACTCTAGGTCTATTTTAAAGATGCTCCGTGCTTCTAGTGATGGGCCTAACAAATCTTTTTTTACTGGCCTTTCTAACGTATCAATCATTTCATGATCTATCAACGTCTCACTCAATTACTGTTACGAGTCCATTGGGTGTTAAACAATAACATTGAAGAATGAAGTACGAAAGAGGCTGGGAGCAATATTGGGACCACAAACGCGCATACTCATTGGCACGTTTTCTTTATTGTTTTTTTTTAATTTCAAACTTTTGTTAAATACTCCGCAGCGTACAATACGAAAGTTACATGGTATTGCATAACATTGCATTACAATACATTATAAATGCATTACATCACATTGCATCACACTATAAACTTTAACACAAAAGTAACTATACAACAACGAAAAAAGTACGTTCGGGGTACACACGTTACTAGGGTACAGAGTCCAAAGGCAGAGCCCATTTCTTGTTAAATTTGTCCATTTTATTTGTTTTAACACATGTAGACTTTTCTGTTTCATTCTTAATTTTAACCTTGGATGAAAAGGCAGTTATCTTGGAAGAGACTGCGGATTTCTTCTACAACCCCGTAAGTAAGGTTTAGCGGTCAGTATCAAGTAATTCAGCAAAGGGCAATTTGTATTTGTTGCTGTTGATTTTTTTTAATTTCCCTTTTCGCTTTTCATTAGCATACATTACCATACCCAAAAACAATGGAAAAATAAAAATCAACTGAGATAAAAATTAAAACTGGATTATCTAAAACATGTTTGATGTTCCTGTAATAACATCTTGCAAGGTCAGACAGACGAATTCTCTTGCTAAAGTGTAAAAGTAATATTAAAATTTCTTCTAAAACTGCTTGGTGCGGTTTCTGCATTCGAAAAAAAATGTCGTAAAGGGTTTCCGAATCCCTCAAGTTTGCATGGTGAACGTTTATCATCTTGGGTGTAACCTATTTTTCATGACTTTTTATTGGTAAATAAAATTAAATTAAGGACTCTGTATTGAAAAGCTTTTAGATAAGGTCCAAACGCAGGGGCGGATCTAGGGGGAGGGTGCAGGGGGTGCACACCCCCCCCACCCCCCCGAGATGACCTGCGGTTTTCTAATACAACTGGTATTCTGCCAAAAAAAAAAAACTATGTGGTTTATTGGTGTTGAAGTAGAGCAAGAGGCGAGTGCACCCCCTCCTAAAAAAAATCCTGGATCCGCCCCTGAAACGCTACCTCATGTGGACAAAGGCACGGTTGATTTGCTCAGTTCGTGTAACTTGGGTCAGTCAAATTGGTCCTGGAACCAGTCCAGAGTGAACTTGCCTATCAGGTCTATCGGGCATCCCTAAGGGGAGAAGGGAGGGGAGGGGAGATTTTTAAGGGCAAAGCGGGAAAGTTCTCTCCCCTGATACTGTAAAAACCCGCGACTAAAAATGCTTGTTGGGCCCCCTCAAAGCAAGAACCTGTTTAGCATAAAATTTGAAACAGGCTGTTGTTTCTTATAATCTACCATAAATATCCTGTTCACTAGGGCAAATAGGATAAGTGAATATTCATGATCCTCTTTGGAGACGTTTATTGTTATTATTAAGGGCACCTTCGATAAGAAATCTAGATTTGGAGTTTTGAAATCCGAATTTTTTCCAATAGAACAAGAAATTAAACCTAAATTTGCCATGGAGATCCATCTCGGAGAAAAAAAAGCCTTCTTTGCATAAAGAGTTCACTTAAAAAACCGGAAAATCCTCCTTAGTAAACGATAGTAAAATGAAATAAATTAAACAGAAGTAAAGTATCATACGACTAGTTTAGATAATCTAATTTATTCCATGCGAAAAAGGACTAACTCATTCCAGTGCCAAAGTATTTTGGACGAATAGATAACATATAACCCTCGTTCACTTTTCACTACTTTAATTTTCTTCTCAACTGTCAAAACTAACAAACGGCCTATTACACCAATAATAAATAATGACTAAAAAAATAATACGAACTTACAATGTATACAAAACTGCATTCGAAATAAAAATGTTAGACTGTAAACATTACTGGTCACGGAAAAATGTACTCGAAAATGTCATATTTAAAATGGTGACTTATAAATAACTCCAAAAGGCAAAGCTGTTCACTCATAATAATAAAATCGGAATATAAAAATACTAGTCTATAATTTAATGAGCTAACGTAACGAAGTAAACTCTGTTGAGACTTCAAAAATATATTACATTTGTGACAAATATCATTATACGCTCAAAATGCAGAAAAGCATTTAGAGAAAAATGAGCATTTATGGCCGAGACCTCCGTGGCTGTCTTGGCCGCGGAGGACTGGGCCCTTCTAATTTTTACAGACTGTTTCTTTGAAAAACATTTAAATCACCAACGCTTCATTTCCTCCAGGGGTGGTCTGACGGGGCACTTGAAACTCGTTCCCAGTCCTTTTACATGAGGTCATAATCGTAGCCTTCGAGTTTAGGTAAGCGCATTCTTTCCTCGTCGTATTTCCTTTGTCGTTCTTCAATTTTCTTCTCTTGACGAATTTCTTGTATGGTGATCTCGCGTCCACGTAAAAGTTCGCTACGGAAGATTTAAAAAAAAAAGAAAAAACTGAAAAGACTGAAGGGAAATGAATTATTTAATTAATCTCAATTTGAGGCTAACAAACCATGTTGATTATCAGGCCATTATACTTTTGGGCACTTTTTATCAATTAATAAGAAAGGAAAAGCACGTGCGGATACGTCCGAATCCTGTGGTACTTTTTAATTTTGGGCTTAGATCCACAAAAGATCATAACCATATTCGAAACCATTTAGTTTTCCCGTGTTTTCCTGCACATAAAAGTTTCTTACAAATTCTTCTTTCAGTTTTGATTGGTTCATGTCTACTATCTCAGTCCTTTGACTTTGTTTCGATCGGCCGAGTGTTTTACAGCAGATAGTTATAAGCACTCTGTGAATAAATCCCAGCCATAGTTACCTGTATTCAATTTCTCCGTCATCGTTAATGTCTATAAAATCTATAAGTCTATCCAGTTGTCGCTGCAGATAGATAAAGATAAGAAAAGAGAAAAACATGACAACGATGAAACAGCTTTTAATATGGCAAACAAAATAATAACGGGGACAAAAGCTTTTGTTTGTGACTGTTGATACCTGGGTCATCACAAGCCCAGTTTCCTTGAGTCCCGTTTTAAACTCCTCGCGGGATATCCCGCCGCTGTGGTCCTTGTCAAACTGGTTAAACCAGTCGACCAAGCGAAGCCGGTTATCTTGAATGAAACTCAGCAATATACGCATACCAGGAGGCATTTCCTAAAGAAAACGAAAATAATAAAAATAATAAAAATACCGAGATAAAAAATAAAAAGTGATAATAATTGAAACAAACTTGGCAACAAATATACCAGTTCAAACGTCACAAGTTAAGAGTAACCTGAACTAGCAGCAGACAGTCCAGATACCTCCGAGTGAACTACCAAAAAATCCGGCGCACGGAGAAAAAATGGCCCGTGACCAATCTCCCAGTCAACCCGCCCACCCCTACCCTCTAGTCAAGAGTTTGCCCGCAACTAGAAAAGGACTTGAATTCTGGGATTAAATGCTTTTCAACGTAACAACGTGTAGTCATTTCGGTTCGAAGCATTCTTTTCACTTTTGTGTCAACCTTCTGTTCTTAATTACTCAGTATTTTAATAGAGGTTACGTAACTACATTTGATTATACGCTATGAATATCTGTACAAATATCGACGGAGAAGCGTTTTTGGCTATCTCGCCCTTTAGACAGCCGTTGTCTTGTCAGTGGCCAAATTTATTATTAGTTCCTAGGCTAGTCTAAAGCTCCTTGGAGCTCGATACACCGCATTCGATCGAGGAGTACGTTCCCGGTTTTTTTTGTCCCAATGGGTTTTTTATTCCGGGTTTTCGTACCGGGTAATGGGTGTATCATTCCTTCGATTCTACTTTCTGTCGCGTTCCATATTATTTAAATGTTCGTTTATGTAGAAATTATATTATTTCTGTAACTTTTTGATATTACTTTAAAGATCATTTGTATTGTTGAACTGTATTGCTAAGACATCTTGTCAATAAAGCACGCGCTGGTCTTTCGTGTCCATTAGGCACCCAGCAAGAGTCACACTCCATATATGTCGTTGTGTTTTCATTCGCGCTTTGCGCGCTGTGCGGAGGGTAGTAATTACTTGAATTTCGAATCTGGAGCCCCCAACAATCGGCCAAACTGCCTCCAGATCTTCAATTTACGACAAAACGCTATTAGACGAGAAGCGACCAAAAGATGACACATTTCATAGCAGCTGATTTGGAAGTTCTTTTAGCGTGCTTTCCAAAAGTCAGAACTGACCAACCGGACCATAGCCGCATAAGACGTTTTGAAAATGAAACAGGCTTTTTCCAAGAGTTTTGGCCAAAAAACCACCTCCTTCGTGCATACTATTTAGGATATGAATGATCTGGCTGGATTGTTTTTATTAATAGTGAAATTCTCATTACGACGAGAACGGTCTGGTCCGTCAGTAATGACGAATGGAAAGCACTCTTAGTTAACAGTGGTTTAACAGTTTAACACGAGTGGGTCATTGTGCACTGTGTTAACCTCGTTTTCGTGTCTTTGTCAATGCGTAACCCAAATAATTGTTTTTGTTCCACAGGTTCAACTGTAATAACAGCTATTGACTTCCTCAGCCAATCGTTCTTGGTAGCTACGAACGTTTCAGCCTCTCACCATCGCAACGGGATGGTTGCTAGCTACACAGCCTTGACCACAATCTGGATTCTTCTCAGAGTGGATCTCTATTTTCTTAAATTGTGTTCAATACTTCAAAGCATCATTTTCGTCACTTTTAAGTAACATTAAAATGTCATGTACTGCTTTTCATGACGACTGATTACGCTGCCCAATAGCGGCTGTGATGCATGAAAAACTAATCTCGTGACGTCATCTTGAATACAAATAGCATACACGCAAAGGTCCTTTAATTATAGTAAATTTTAAAAATACTGTCTTTCAGCAATCTCTTTTCTTCAAAGATCATTCTTTGAGAAAATTAGATGGAGGAAGGAAGAAAAACAAAACAAAGAGAATTTGAAAGGGATGATGATGCCGTTGATCGGCGAAAGCTTGGATTTTAGATTTTACTTTTTAAACAGCAGTTCAAGGCCTCACTAGAAAAGTTTAATATTTTTAATTATGTTGCTGAAGGACAAAATGAACAGATTAAAGAGAATTTGATTTGAAACTTGTCGAAATCATGATATTCGAAGCAATATATTACAAAACTAATTTTAACTGCGTTGGCTTTGTGCATTTATGGCTTTTAAAGTCAAATATAAGGCTAGTTATAAAATGCTCGCCTCGAGTTGACAATTCTAAACAAGTACTATTTATTGCGTCAAACATTTAAATTTAAAACAAGTTGCACATGCAAATACTCATTACTTTAAAAACAAGTTATAGTATTAGCTTGTCAGCAAAGTTTCCCATGCAGTTCTTTTGTAGTCTGATGATGGTTTTCTCGTAAATCATCCACATTATGGGAAAAAAATTATTTCGTGATCTTCAGGTGAAACTGACAAGATATAAACGATCCCTCCAAATTTAAACTACACTTAAGCAGGCTTTTGTCCCTATCAATACCGAATAACTATTGCCTACTTAAAGTTATTGGGTAAACTATTAGGTGTTACGTAACGAGCTTTTGGTTGTTTTTGTTGGCGTTTGTGCCCTACATGTGCCTCAAAATTCAAACGTCAAACTTCACATGGGTTCGTCGCATGTAAAGTACGACTTTTGAACCTGGCCAGATCAGTAATAATATAGATAGATTAGAGAGGGTTATTTACAAAGTCCCAAGAAAAATCACGAAAAAAGGCAAAGGAGTTCTATCTTATTTGGGTCAAGCATAAGTTATTAATTTTAAAAAGCACCTAAAACTGGAACTATGACTGTTGTAAGGCACTTTATCAGCGCGATCTTCAAAATCTATAATTTTCTTCGTGCCGCCTTTTTGACTTCTTGTTGCCCCTCTTAAACTTTGCAGTACAATATATTTATCAAGATTATATTTGTGAGTTTTGAAAAAACTGATAATATTTTTAAAGTAATATCTGGAAGATCTTGAGAGTTAGCGAGTAAACACTGCCGATATTGAAAGTTAATAAGCCATGCATAACTGGACTTTAATGCTACTATGTTAGTGAGTCTTCATGGCGGGCGCCAAAGCAATCCTAGCCTAAGAGCCTATATTCTTAGTTCATGGTTATTCTAGTAGTCTACAGAAAGTTGAATTGCTGACGCACTGTCTGAAAACTCAATAGAATAACTATATCTCGAAGTAAAGCATTCGTTTCATTTAATTCTGCTTGAGCCGACTGACTCAGAAATACTAACGCGCCCTTTCCGTAGTGGGACTCGTATTTTGATTACAAAATAGCCTGCGAGCAAGCTCTCCTATTCGAGACTTGTTTCACTCGCCCAAATAGGAGAGCTTGCTCGCAGGCTAATTACAAAATGGTCTGTAGAGCCAGCAGTCCTCTTGCCGCGTACCCACGAGGGACGGGTTGGATCGGAAAAAAGAAGGAAACGGTTGAGATTTAATAGTCAACACGGTTGATAATCCTATAAGATTCTGAAAACCCACCCACTGGCCCCTCTCCTAACACACTTAGGGCAAAATGTTTAGGAAGGGGAGGGGTGGGTGGGGATGTTTCCAGTATAGTGATGAGAAAATCCCATTGGGAAGGAGGCAGAGCAGAGACTATTTTGAACGTCTCCGAGGGCCCCTGTGTTGACCTGGTTCTTAAAACAATTCTAGCGGTCACATAGTGATGTGTAGTCGGGGACCCAGGGCTTCTTTTTCAGTTCCGCGAAGGTCGCAATCATTCACCTGGGCCGTATCACCGTTATAGATGCTGTAGTTATTTTATATTTTTATATTCCCTTGATTTGAACTAATAAGCATACATTACTGTACCCAAGAACAGTGAGAGATAAAATTAAAACCAAGGATAAATGATTTGAGCCACAACGCACTCCATACCCTATACAAAGGAACAAAAGACATCTGCACACAGGCGACCCATTCTCAGCAGCTATAACCCCTTATATGGTCACTCTCAAATCACAATTTGTCAAAACCCCGTGATTTCTGCTTTCTTATTCTCGAACCGAACGAGGAACTGGACAGGGGAAAGGGTCGCTTCTTCTCGTCGGTCCCACACCCGGTTCGCCTCGTTCTTCAAGCTTGTCCTGTTATTTGCCCTTTTTCCCCAATAAGGAGCCTGGTCAAAGCCTAATTCAAGAGTAGTTCCACAAAAGTGCGAGAGACATCATGCCCTGTTAGATTCATAGACATCCTTACGTATGTCGCTTTACTCCTGTGAGAAATTTCGAACAGACGACTTCCGAGAATGGGCAAAAAAACGCTTAAACTATACCTTTGGTCTCTTGTAGCCGCCGATACCTCCTGTAATTATAGTGACGCCTTTTTCTTTCTCAATCTCTTTGATTTCGTCAAATATTTTAGGAGATACTGTTATGTCCTACAAAAGAGTACAAACAAAATTCCAGTAAGAAAAACCATTTCTCCATACGTTTAATCGAACGTTTTCCAAAATACCCATGGGCAGTCAAACTCTTTTTTACAGAAATCTATTGGATAGAGTCAGGTGCCCACGTTACAGAGGTGCCTGTATAATATAGAGGTGGCAATGTATGAAGATTGCTGGACTGGAAATCTGGGGGCTCCGAGTTCAAGTCACGTCCGCACTACTAGCTGGATTGTTTTTTACTGTAACTGTTATCATTGATAGTAGCACTATTATTACAATCATTAAGTTTGGTAGTTCTGGGACAAATATGATATTACTATCCGCGGCGTATAGAGATGTCCTTATTATGGAGGCTAGCAGGCGAGCATGTTCCCTAGGGGGCTAGCTGAGGGGTCGGGGGTCCAAACAAATACTCCCTTATTTCTCTCCCGCCCTCAAAGCCCGCAACCCATGTTTATTGTAACGGACTAGCGCATGCTGCGCGAGAATTTTCCTTCAATGCAAACCTTGAGACTTAAAATTTTACAAACTTTAACAAACATACTTCAAGAGAAAGGAACTTTATGGTGCGGTGAGCCTTGACGACATTCAACAGCGTTTCTACTCCTCCATCCCCAATTGGATTCTTCCCGATCTGCAAGGTTTACAACAATAGGCAGATTTAGCAAAGACAGCAGAACGTCAAATGAAAACGCGAAAGCGCGCGGACAGGACTAAACGTGGCTTCCGGAGCTTGATTTGCTGTTCACCAGCCTCGTTCCCATGCCAGTCCGCGCTATCCAACAAGCCTAGCAGGTGACGTCAGGTCCGAAATCGCCGAGGACGACTAAGAAAAAGGCTGCTGTTCTACCATTGATCATGTCACAGACAGCTGAAAGACTGGTAGTCTTTTGTTATACGTGTTTGTTTTTATTATACGTGGTCATGTTGGTTTTATGTTCTGCGCGCTATGAACACTTTTGTCGCGTTGTCTTGTTAAATCTGTCTATTACATTGAAGATACACATTGTTACTCTTAATTAACCTAGCATTTATTTGAAACTTCAAGCAGTGCTTTCTTCCGCTGTGTATGATGTCTTCATTTAAGAGAGTCGGTAGAGGACGAAGTCTATGACACAAACCTCCTTTTTCGCACTTTGTATATACGCAAATTAACTCTCCTGTTGTAAACACAAACTAAAAGAGCTCTAAACAACTCCAACGGATTGCTTCTGAACATCAATTCCCTGTAGAACTTAAAGCCGAAGAACTTAAATGATAACTGACTTTTCAATTCTTTTAAATGTTAAGGGTTATAAAAGGTATCAAAGAACTTGATGGGCACAGCACACCCACATCGCTATCCAAAACTGATCACTCCAAAGTGAACGAACGTTGCGTACCTTTAAGACTTTCAGATTTGGGTGTGCAGCAATGCCAAGAGCCAGTTTCTGAGTGGCTAAGAGACCAATACGATTGTTACTGAAAAAAAAAAAAGGTTTCAAAAGCACTTCATTATACTCCTTTATGGCTAATGTGTTTTAGAATCATGAAGTCGACCGTTCTAAGCAAGCTCTCAAGGGGAAAACCGGTGGTGGAACGAGTAGGGAAGGGAAATATCCGGGGCGCACACGAGCCATTGGAACAACCCTACGGTAGTAGCCTCCCACGCAGACGTTCTTAGGGGTTCGTGACGCCAAAAGAACGTCCGCGGGGAAGGCTAGTACGGCAGGAACTTGGCTCCGTTTCTGTCAAATGTGGCAGACAAGAGTATTGCTACTTCTCAACACGATATGTGTAGTTAATACCCCCCAGCATTATGTTTACCAGTCCATTCACTTATGAAGCTGGCTGGGAGAGAAAAGATAAATCAGATTTGGAACGCAAGCGTTGTGCTCATCTTAAAGGGCGCTTTCCAAAAGTCAGAACTGACCGGCCGGACCATAGCCGGACCAGTCATTTTGACAATGAAAAATGCTTTTTTCCAAGAGTTTTTGTTGAAACACCATCTCCTTCGTGCCTGCTATTTAGGATTTGACTGATCTGGCTGGATAGCTTTGATTAAAGGTGAAATTCTCATTATGACTGGAATGGTCTGGGCGGTCAGTTCTGACAAATGGAAAGCGCCCTTACTGCCACATACTGCCCGCAACTGGACATTTCGTTTGAGAATACAAAAGGATTTCGAGCGCTGCTGTGAATATTTTTGTGTTCATTGATTGAATAAAGTCCATGTCTTCGTTTTTGTCTCATAATTAAGTGCTGAATAGCTATCGATTAACTTAATTAAAATCGAGAGTTTTTGTTAAAGAGGTCAGAATGACCGAAAATGTTTTAGTATTTATGTCAGCCTTCCATGTTACCGCAAAATCGGGTCCAAGTTGTTCTTCTCCTCAGGCAATTTATCAGCAGGTTAACACAAACATAAAAGTGATCACATTTTAAAGCGAGTCTAACGCAACCTAACTTCTCAAAGGAAGCTCTGGCAAAACAGTGTAGTATACCCACACCTTAAATGGAGTAAAATTTCATTCACCTAAGATAACAAAATAATACCCAGGCAAGCAATATTTTACCATGACCCAAGAATAGCTACAATTCCCGACAGATCATTCTACCTGAGAAACGGCTTCAACTAAAGACAACCACCTCCCCCGACTGAACGTTGCTTCGCACAAACAGCCAAGGTTGAGGCACTCTTTTGAACACACAAAAATTGATTCAAGGGGAGGGGGAGGGATGATTTGCAGTGGGTACATTTGTACGATGCTTAGAAAAATGTCCTCGAAGTAAGCAAAGGAAATTTTATCGAGTGTTTCGTCCAAGATTGTTGCAAAAAAATTCCAGCCCTGTAACAAAAGTGTTTTTCTATGCTCTTTCAATAGGGCTGCTTTTTGGTGCTGGCATCTCTAGGGTCGTGAGTTCAGAGTCCTGTTAAAGATAGACAATACCTAATGTCAAGTGATTCTAAAGCTTCATTTTTCTTCAGAAATCGTCCCAGAGCCACGCATCCCAACAGGGATAAACCATTCCAGGAAATGTTGAGATGTGAAAGGCAATCGTTTGTCTGAAAGTCAGAAGATAGTATGCATGTGAGTAGGGTTGCACATAAGACTGGCTTCTTAACCTGATAAACACAGTCAATTAACCTCCATGTGCGACCACCTTCCACAAGGGTTTACGGTCATCTCGCCACCAATTAAATCGCCACCATTCTACTCGCAATCTCATAATTACTGTTGACACTGTTTACTTACCTGGGATTGTTACCTCTGCCTCAAGCCCAAATATGAGTTTATCGATTTTAGTTGACACCTTACGTCGAACTTCTGGGCTGAGTTGCTCAAAGCATGGTTAGCTTTAACCATTGGTTAAGCAGTATCAAAACCAATACGTTGTCAAGGTATTAAACGCAGGTTAACGCTAACCATGCTTCGAGCAACTGGGCCCTGATCTTTAGTTTTAGTTTTTGTGAGTAATTGCTACTTTTTAACACCTTTGTACGGCTTATTTGCATCGCTCGAGAGGTCCGATTTGTTTAAATAAAATCCGGAAGCCTTTAACTTATGAAAGTTGATTAATTAAGTCACTTAAACCTTCTCTCCTTAATTTTCATAGTAAATTGAAAGTGAAATAATTCGTTTTAGACTTGTCCTTTCGATTTCGTTGGTGGCGAGATGGTTTAGTGGCGACATGACCGGATACCCCCAGAAGCGACCACTTATCCAAAAAACCAAAATTTTCCCAGTCAAAGCCTTACAGTTCGGTTTACGGTCGTTTCGCCTACGAGTCGTTTCGCCATCTGAAGTCGTTTCGCCTTCGTGTTGGGTCAGTTCCCTAACTGCTTTCGCCTGATCAGTGGCTGAAAGAACGGGGTATATACATGCGTGTCGCACTTTTTGTATCACGGCTGAGAGAACGAAGCATAATGCGCAGCGCTCGCTTCGCTTCTTAGCGGAACGACATAAGACGTTGGCGAAACGACTCGTAGACGAAACGACCGGTCACCGCTGTATGTACTACGCTACTCAAAGTATGAGAAGAACTTTTAGAAACAACATAAATTTACATATATCTTAACCTCAAAATTGCATGCAATACCGTAAAATTCCGAAAATAAGCCCCGGGGATTATGCTTTTCTAAAGGCCCTTTTTGAGGGGCTTAGTATTGGAGGGGCTTATATTCGGAGGGGCTTATCTACGGAGGGAAATTTGCGTTTCAAAATCGATAGGGCTAGCCTTATAGTTGGAAGTAAATTTACCGTTTTTGCTTTGTGGGTAATTTTCTAAGTACAAGCCCCCGGGGGGCTTATATTTGGAGGGGCGACTTAACGGAGGGTTTTCTGCGTTACCGGTTTGGGTGGCTTATATTTGGATGGGCTTAGACACGGACGGGCTTATTTTCGGAATTTTACGGTACATTCTCTCCAAAAAGTAAATGTGTCGGGCCTCCTGCAATCCGACTCTCATAAGCGACTCTCATAAGCGACCACCTCTCGTACATGTAAGTGACCACTAGAATTTGATACGGTGCAAAAATAACAACAATGTAATACACACTAGATGAATTTTTAAAATAAACAAACAACAACGAGTGGTGGTTCCATGTAGTTTTTACTATTTTTAAGCAATGCTACTCAGCTTTATTGCCAAAAATCGACAAAAATGTGGGGTTGCCATAACCATTCTCAGTTTTCTTTATGGATGTTACATATCCCTTGCTGTGCAGTGGCGGATCAAGGGGAAGGGCCCGGAGGGGGGGCGGGGCTGGAAGCCCCCTTATTTTTAGACCAAACTGAGGCCCGAAGGCACGAAAAAAAATTGATGGCCGCCACCCCCCCCCCCCCCCTCCCCCTTATCTTTAGGTCTGGATCCGGCACTGCTGAGATCCCCTTCTTTCTTTCTGCACGGTCAGAAAATGAACTACATGGCTGTTAAGACAAAACTTACCTTCAAACCCTGGGCCATTCCAACGGCACCTTTAAATCTTATACAATTCCAGCTGAGATCTAGGTGTTTTAAACCATAGTTCATACCCTGCCAAAACAAGGAAGATATAATTTTATTGACCACCAAACCCATCATTTTCTTTACCTAACGGACACAAAGCTTTGAAATCCAAAACAGATTCTTTAATAACAATAACAATGCAATAAACATATTGCAGCAGTTTAACACTGGTGCTTTAAAGAAGTTTATAAATGTTTTAACTTCAATGACACCAAAAATAAACTAAAATTATACGGAGGGGGAAAAAAAGCTAGAAAGGCTGCGAAAAGTGACTACAAAGGCTGTCCTAAGATCAGTTTCTGAAGTAAGTGTTTACAAAAATATCTTTTTTAAAGTTAGACTACGAGCAGTCTCTCTTTTTTCTGTAGTCTGTCGAGCAAAACGCGAGAAACTCAAATGGCCACGCGCGTGACTGATGGCGCGATACTCGGGCTGCCGCCCTCGTTTCGCGCGTCTCGCGGCTTCGCCGCTCCCGCGCGCGTGCATTGCTCTCACTAAATCTGAAGAAAAAGAAAAACTGCTCGCAGTCTATTTTAAAGTTTGCCTTTAAACCTTTTCCAAGGGACAAAAGCTCAAGCCAGTGGCCACTGCTCTAGAACGGCCTAGTACATTGGAACCTCGATAACGAACGAACCTCCATACAAAGAACTCCGCGATATAACGAACGATTTTCTTTGCCCCAGTAATGGTAAGACATAATAATAATAATAATAATAATAATAATAATAATAATAATAATAATAATAATAATAATAATAATAATAATAATAATAATAATAACAATAATAACAATAATAATAATAATAATAACTTTATTTGTATAGCGGTATATACAAAAGCTCTATATCGCTTTACAATCAAAAAAGAAAATAACTAACTAACAATAACACTAAAACAAAAAGTCAATTGAAAGCGAGTCTAAAAAGATAAGTTTTCAATCTAGATTTAAAAACATCAACTGATCCACTTAATTTAATGTCTAAGGGAATATCATTCCAGTGCTTTGGGGCAGCGACCGAAAAGGCCCTGTCCCCATAGCTCTTCAGGCGCACATTCGGTACTTCTAATAAATGTTTGCTAGCTGACCTAAGATGACATATGAAAAAGAACCTGGATATAACGAAACCTCGTTATAGCGAACAAATTTTGCCAGTCCCTTAGCCCTTCGTTATATCGAGGTTCCACTGTATATGGTTTCATATTTAAAAACAAATAAGATTTGTAAGTTGCCCAACAGCGAAAGTATGGTTCCAGGGACGACTGGGGGCTGCTAGAACCAAGTCCTGTCAAGGAATAGTCTCCCTCGCAAACGGCTGCGGGGGAGACTAGTCAAGGAACAAAAATGTTTTTATTTACAATAAAATTCTTTCAAATTCTTAAAGTACAAATAAAAGGTAAAGCGTGACTATGAACATTGAGAATTTTGATTTTAATCTTTGTTTATTAAAGATCTTACCAGACCAGCTCCTAAGTAAATTCCACCCATTTCTCCGATTTCATTGTGGCTCAGGTCTAGGTGAGTCAGAGTACGATTTTCTTTCAGGGCCTCGGCAAATGCTTTGGCATCTTTGTCCGACAAGTGGTTTGCTGAAAAGAGAAGACATGAAACTCTCAGACACATTCATTAAAACTTGCATGCAGTTAGACTTTTGAGTCTCAGAGCCCATTTTTGGACAGACAATGTGCTCCCTTGCACGTTATTTTATCGCTTTACAAAGAAGTGACCTACAGCAATACCAGTTTACAGTCAAACCTGGTCAAGCGCACCGCCAAAGATTGCAGACAGACAGCCTTTATTTTAGCACAATGATATTAAAACCTATGCAGCTTATGGGGTCGTGCATAAAAAAGTAAACTTAAGAACGAAATGTATACATAATAAAATAACGCAAAATCAGACTACCTAAAAGCTAATTGTGAAAAACTCTGACTAAACTATACGTGTACATCATTGAAGACTCTAAATCCCCAAAATATAAATTAAAATCTTTACGTCTAAAATTTATAGTTGTTGTAGAAGTCTCTTTAAAAGTCAACTCTTTAAAAATTTCCATTGAACGGGTTTCCTCTTCAGGTCTTTATAAAATTCTTGTCCTTAAAAATTAAAGCATTCCATAGTACGGGGCCTCTATGAGCGACAGAGTTTTTGCCATGGGTAGAACTGAAACGAGGAATCGTTAGAGAGCCTGGCTCTCGTAAAGAGTAACCTGTAGCGCGTTTCATTACAATATTACAATATAGCAGATAGTGATAGTTCAGTCCGTTGGTAGTTGAGGCTGAAAAGCTGTTCTCAAAGTATAATGATAAAAAACTCTCCCAATACTTTACTTACATCTTAGCACCAGCTTTATCAATGATGTGTTCTTCAGTAACATGCTGGCAAAAGCCACTCCCCCTTGTGATCGAAGAAAATTCTCCGACAAGTTCTAACAAAGAGGCAACGAGATATACAGTCAACTCCCTCTAAGACGGACACCTTTGGGACCGGCAGTAAGTGTCCATCTTAGAGAGATGTCCGTCTTATAGAGAGTCAAATAAAGGGAGTAAAGAAAGGCAGGGACCAACTCTAGGTGTCCGTTTTAGGGAGGTGTCCGTCTTATAGAGGTGTCCGTTAAGAGAGAGTTGACTGTAGCTGTACTGCATAAAAACGACAAGCGTATAATTTAATGCTGTGTTAAAATTACCTGTTGAAATTATCTTGGTATTGTAAAGAGTCTTGATGTTATTCCCAGTTAACTGGTATGGTGGATAATAATAAGGCATTTTAAAACCTAGCTTTTTAAAATGTTTATAATTCAGCAGATGGGTGTACAGTATAAAATCAATGATATATGAAGTAAAATGGTTTTTACTGTAAAGAATACACCATGTTTACTTAACAAAATGGGTTAATGAAAAGTTTACGTAGATTCTCATCATTTTTTAAAAAGTTTTAAAATGTTAACAAACCTGTCAGTATTTTGTCACTGCTCTTGATTTCATGACGAACTGTCATCGGATGATAGAAACATTGATTATTATTTTAATCAACAACCACTTGAAATATTATATTATTAACTTATACATCAAATATGTGAGAAAAAAACAAACAAAACCAATAGAAAAATCATTGATTTTAATGCAGTTACTTAATTTACCGTAATTTTTAAAGTTAATGCTGTTTAAAGCAAACAGATCTGTTCAAATCTCCCATGCTAGTAATCCTTAGCCAACAAATAGCATAATTATTTTCCTCAAGAATTATTTTAAATGATTGTGATTGTCCACTGTGTCCTAGTGCTTAATTTTAAAAAGTCATGCAAAACAGAGTTCTGTATGAGCTTAGATTATCAACTTAATGTAATTATGGGAAGCAGTTTGGGAGGAAAGTATAAGTTTATTAGGTTTACATTTTAGTTGTTTTTTTTTTTTCAGTGGAAGAGCTTAATTTAGTTACGTAATTGCCACTCCTTCAATAGAATTTTGCTAGACAATGTACACAACCAACCAGTGAGAGTGTTATTTATGATCTGATAATAATGTATTGATCATTCCAGGAAGTATCCATCCCTTTCCCATGGATGATTAATAAAAATTCTGAGGGGGAGGGGGTATAATCTAAAAGACCATCTGTGGGGTGGAGTTATGGATACTTTCTGAAATGACACAATGGCACATGACATATGTTTCTGTCATCGCAGAACTTAATAATTACTTTTTAACATTGTTTAGGGTGTCAAAAAGCCACTTAATTGTCTCACTTTCTTCCACACATTTTATTTCAAAGCCCTTCTTTCTCGTCTTTTCATACAATGCTTAAAGTCTGAAAACACCTGAAAGGTCTAGATTTTAAGTTGGACTTGCTTATTGTCAGAGTAAAATTTATTGCTCAGTTTCTGTCAAAAAATGACATGCTAGGGTAAAATTTGTTGCAGTTACAGAAAATATCTAGACTAAAATCCCTGCTTGTATTGAAATTTTGTTGGTTCATATTTTTTTTGGTAACGATGTCTAGCTCAAGCCTCTGAAAATTCCAGCTTAGTCCCATTAGCCCTTATTATTGTACTGTAGATAAACTGTGGTTTGGTGCCTAGGGCTGGTGGGAAACCCCTCTAACTCAGAATTCTCATTGAATTATAATTTCTGTAGAAAGGGATGCTTTACTGGACTGCATATTGCCTCTGTTTAACTGGCATGATTATTTATTCATGAGACTCATGTTGTGAGCTTAAAAAGACCAGACGAGTGATATTGGTCCATAAAGTCCTGGTTATCAAACTTACTATTATTGACGGCCACCATGATTGTGAAGTACATTAAAAACATCTATGTTCCTTTTTTACATGACATAATAGTCATGCTAATGATGCACTGCAGTACCTTAATTATTGATAACAACATAGATTTAACTTACTATTTCTGTGATGAAGCAGTTATCCATCAACATTCTGGCCAATGCAACTCCCCCAGCAGCCTCTATGTAGTTATCTGTCAAGTCTAACTTTTCTGTAAAAGTATTTTTCTGAGAAAAAAGGAGGGTCAATAAATTAAGGGATTGTTAAAGGTTCCTGCATAAACTAATATGAAGAAAAATATATTACAATACTTATTCAAAACAATTATTTTTGGCTGTCCATATGGATGGCAGAGCAGTCTTAAAATGTCTTTTTCTAAAGTCTAAGTTCCTTCACTAAAAAGTGGGTAAGTTGTGCAACGATTATTACCCAGGCGCTTCATGTTTCAATATACTACACAACCACACATTTTCTGTCCCTTTGACAATGTCAAAATATGTGCTTTTTGAAGACTTGAATGCCAACAATAGGAGCTTCTGATGAATTGCGTGCAGCACATACAGCACGATACAGTTAAAATCCTCTAGACAGTAAACCTGTTACCATGGAGTTGAACTGGTGACCATACGGTCGACCAGTGCAGTGAAACAACTCTTATCTTATGTACATGTAGACCTCTTTGCCTGCTCAATGGAGACATTTAATAATTAAGCACTATTTATCCAAGGGTCCCCCTTCTTTGTCCGCACTATAGTGTTAGGACAATGGCAAACATGACCAATATATGGCCCCATATATTAATTATACATGACACCATGCATGCACATTAAATCAAGGGTCAAGGATCAAGCAGTAACAACTGCCTGAGTACATCAAGAGACTGCAAAACTTTAGTTCAAAAGAATAGATTTAATTTAGCAACACGCTCAGTTTTTTCTTTAACTTGTAACTACTCCGCACAGAAAAACCAAGGGTAAAAAATACTTCATGTACATTGTAAAAACCACCTGCTTTGGTATTTGTGTTTAATAAACACTAAAATAAAAGGCATTTGGTTAACAGCTAGGTCAAGGTACATACAATGAGTGCCTGGGCAATAGGCAGTGTTCCTTGAGATCCCAGTCCATGATGCTTCATAACAATCTCTTTGGATCTGAACCGGTCAGACAAATATGACACTGGGACAAGATCTGTTTGTAAAAACAATATCACTGGTAAATCAATAAATGATAATTTTCTGATGTGAAGAATGACTGCTGAATGATCCTGAACGCTAAAAAGGTTACTTAACCAGCCAAAATTAGAGGCCCTTTTAGGGCTGGGCAGGTTATGCATGTCCCTTGTCTTAGCTATACATGTACAATGTATGTCTCTCTTAGCATTTCACTTAATTCTTATTTGAAGTACCTATCGTTTTCTTTACTGTCATATAGTGTTAACCCAACTTTGTTTTGTTTGTTGGCATTTCATCTTTCTTTATCCTGCTAGCAGAGGTTTCTTTGCAGCATGGTTTTTAGCATTTACACAATAATTTGCATCTCCCTATAGGTTGGCTTGTTTGTGTTTGAGAGAAAAACTGGATGCGTAAACAAGCCAACCTATGTGAATGCTAGTGACTCAAACAACTTCATAATTATACCAGGTACTGAAAATCATGTTGGAAAAATAGCTAGTAGGGTACTAGTTAGAATTTACACCATTAAAACAGCTGACAACCTTAGAGTATCAGTTGTAGCTAGCCAAAGGTAGTACCCAAAAATTCATTGTTCCTTTGGGGAGCCTTCCAATGGGTAAAAATGACAGGCAACATGGCTTTAAAAATTAATGACAATCCTCTCAGAAAGCACTGACAATTGGCAGAAAAGGAGGAAAAAATTGTGACAGTGACAATCCATTTTTAAGTAGGTGAAAGCTGCAGTTAACTTTTGTATTTTTGCTGTTTTGGCAGCAAAATAAAAGCTCTCTTCTGTAATTTGCAAATATTTTCTGTTATTTTCTTTGGAAAATTTTTTTAATAATTAGAAAATGATTTTCAAAAGGGGCTTATTAGATTATCAGTTTATGTATTTTGGAAGTTGAAATATTAAGGGGCTTCTCACCTTCTTCTTTGCACAACTTGTGGTACACATTTCTTCCTGATGGATCAAACACTTTCTTTGGAACTGAATAACAGAAACAAAACACAAATAATGCATCACTAATTTGTTTTCACAATATTGCTCACTGAAAGGCTGTTTTCAGTCATAACATTGTACAAATGTACCTGGAAAGTCCTCCTCTAAATCTGTTTCATAATCTGAACTTTCATCATGGTCTAGCAAATTCTGAAAAGAAGGAGAGGCAATGGACCTTGAACTGCGACCATCATCTGATTCTGGTATAGACACCATAGTAGATACAGAACCTGGTATGAGGGCACCAGCATTGAATCCTGTACGCCTTCTGGGGAGGGCTGACCTTCCTTTGTCTTGTGAATTACTGACAGTCCATGTCTGAGCAGTGGAATTATTACCTTTCAGGAGACAAAAAACAACACATGCAGTTAAAGACTCCAGCTAGGGCACCCAAAACATTTTATGTGAAATGTGATTAAAAAAAAATCACTTTATTTGAGTGTTAAGTTAAATTTTAGGATGAAAATGCTAATTGGGGACACTATTTTTACATTTCCTACTAAAGAAAAGAAGTGCCACTTTATGTGGCCTGATGATCCAAGCCGTGGAAAGGTCTAGCTATTTGCAGGGCAAGGCAGTATTACTCAGTTATTTCAAGACCCTGCGTACTGGTCCTGCAGCCCTGAGAATCAAACCTGTGACCTCCCACTCTGCAGTCAAGCAATCTACGATTGAGCTTATCCTGCCTGGGTAACTGATGTTATCTTGATACCCATAAAAAGCAACCACAACTGCTGTATATTTGTGACTCATGATTACTACCTTCAAGACATAACATGATTAACGCAATAATGTTTGCTTAAATATTGCCTCCTAAGTAGATTATTGCATGAAAAGCTGAAAGGAGGTCTGACTTCTTGAAGGAAGAGTAACTGCATATATGTATGTATACATGATACCCCTTTTATTTCATTTTAACCTTTCACTTTGGAGGCCCAGAATAACAAAACAACAATAACCTTTTCTTTAAGATCAGATTTTATTGCTTGCATTAATGACCTAATAAATGCCCACTTCCAAATAAAACCCCTGTTATGATCTTATAAATGCTCCCTCTACAGTGTTAAAATTTCATTGGACGCCCCTCTCTAATAAATGCCCCCTGTCTAATAGACCCCCCCTATGAGAACTAGTCCAAAATACTAGGAGTTAGCAAAAAGGTGCAAAATCATTCAATTCATTCAGTTTCTTGCTTGATCAACAAGGCTTTGCTAATTTCATCTTGTTCAATGTCAATTTTGAAGCAAGGATAGACAAACGATAGGAACATAACAATGAGCAAGGATTCTGACATCAGTGTTGGAATTTCAAAGAGTGATATGGATCTCTAGATGGCTTAGATGTATCAACTGGAGTGGATATTCTGCTATTTTTGAACTCTCTCAAGTGATATTTTCACCAAAAGCATTATATAATTAACCACCCCCAAAATTGAATAGGTCATTTACGGTATTTGATTTTTGCTGAAAACTGAAACCAACTCAGTGATTGCATAACTCTCTGCTCCTGGTTTATACAAAGTCATGTAGTTGTACATCCCACCAAGTATTTAGATCACAAAAAAAAAAAAACGGATAAAGCTATAAATTCAAAGAATCATTGGACAGAATGTGAAAAGGGGCACTTACTTGGTGTCTTATATTTTGATGATTCAAATTCAGTTGAATTTGTGACTGCATCACCGTTTGACTCATGTTGGGTGTCCTGTGGCACAGCATTGTCCACCCAAACGACTCTTGCTTTGGATGGGCCTTTCTTTGATCTTTGGGAAGTCTTTGTAGACTTGTTGACAGTTCTACTCTTTGTCGGAGTTTTTGACCTAAATACCAAATGTTGAAGCAAAGGATAAAACTGTAAGCTTCCACAGATGCACAGGTTTGATCGGGAGCTGGGGTGGGAGGATCATTTTTTGTCAAAAGGCATTCAATCTAAAATACAGTGAATATTTGGTATTTTCCATAAAAAAAATTCTTTGACATTCTCAGCGGATTTATTTCTTCATCTTTTTTGGAAAATATATAAGATGCACAAAAGCAAGCCTATGATCAGTTTTGAAAGACGCAACTTCCTAAAGAGAACCATAGCTTAATCTGAGATAATAGCCCAAGACACACGCAGGAACAGAACTCTGAGGGAAATTAGGATCTATCACCAATCCTTTATCACCCTGTTGGCATTTTTGTATAAAATGTACAAGAATTTACCTGTTAATATTGTACACTTTTGTTACTCTTTCATTGTTGTTTCCAAATGCAGATTTCGGCCTTGAATAATCCAACACCTCATCAAAAGTAGCCTCTTGTTCATTATAAAGTCCCAATGAAGTTTGCGGTCTTGAAACATTTCTGGAACCAGGGCTTGTTTTGGGGGGTGATGGTGTTATTGCTTGACGATAAGGCTTTCTCGGCGTTTGCTTTTGTTGTAAAATAGTGGGTTTTTTATCCTGAAAAGAATAGAGGAATGCAACACATTATGATTTACCATACTGAAATAACTAATTTAGTTATTACACATTATTATTATTTAGTTAGTACACAGTCACTGAAAAATGAAAGATAAGAAATTATACTCTATTATCCTATCCCTTGAAGGGACTTTTCAGGGATAATGAAGCAAAGTCAGACCCCTTGTACGGACACCCGCTTAACTCTTAGTCACCAAAATTCAAACTAAGAAACTATCAATTCTTCTGAGTTTTTACTTTCATGAGGTATTACAGCACCTAAACAACTTTAATATACAAATTTTCGGCTTGAAAGGGTCCTTTGTTTTGCAATAGAGGACACTTCCATTTTCAGGTTTTTGCGTGATGCAGCATCTAGCTGGTGGTTGGGAAAGTTCTCATGTGGGTTAAAAATGTCACCGATTTTTTGAAAATTTGCTATCTGAACATTCCTTGCCTCAGAATAATAATTATTACCCGAAACTTTATGAGTTCCTCAAGCAAGGAATTCACACTTTGTAGGAAAACTCAAAAACAGGTGTTTTTATTGATTTCTGGTGGCGATGTTGTCTCCATATATATAAAGCTTTACTGTATGAATTTGAATAAAACATTTTTCCGAATATCTTGCATATGAAGTATCACACAGACTTGATTCTTGGCAAGGCTTTTTGTATATTCATCTTCTTTAATTGCCCAGATTTTGGACTATCTGTATTGAATTGTTTGCATTTTTATTTTTGATGGAGTCACAGTGAAAACAGAGAATATGGGCACTTCATTTATTACAGACAGTTTGCTTTGTCCCTGGGGGAAGAAAGCACTTTGATGATCTCTAAATTCAGCCCACTTAATATGGACACCCTGTTAATACCGAACTTTTTATGGCCCCCTCAGTGTCCATATTAACAGGATTTGACTCTTCAATTGGAATGTATCAAGGTTAAGAAACCCAGCTGGTAGAAGGCAAACTAGGTGGCTATTTTGTAATTGTGGCCGAAGATTTGAACTCGGGATTTCCAAGAACAAATCCAGGTAGTTGTCAGGGCGGGACTTAAACTCGAGGTTCTATGACAGAGATTAGCTAAGAGACCTTGAATTGCTTTTGCATATATTAAACCGTACTGTATGACCTGCAAAAGTTCCACCAGTTTCATGCAGCTTTTAAGGCACTTTATATCTAAGCATTAACTACACTAAAATTGACCAAAAGTAACAAATGCGCGCTGGAATGCAATGCAATTTACAGAGTGGAAGCAAAATTTAAAATAGACAGCGGCTTTCTCGCCAAAGAAAGACTGTCAATACTTATAGATGATTCTAGAACAAGAACCCTGACTCTGATAAACTAGCAGCGCCATGAGCTATAAACCGTTCTTTTCTCCAACGAAGACGGCGGAGTAAAGCCAACTTTAAACAGAGAAAATTTAAAAAATTAACAACCCTAAAGCTATAGATACCCTGGAACGATGCTCCTTTTCATGGGAAATATTAAAACAGTTAACAACAAAGCGGAAGCCTCACCGGTGTTTGAGTTGAGATGAATCTGTTGCCATGCGAGTTCACCCCCGGTGATTTTGCGGATCTCATAGTAAACAGAGTCAATCATACCTTTCTCCGCCTTCCTTTGAAGGCCTTGAAGTATTACATCGTAACAGAAATTAAAAGAAAACTTAAATACTGAAGAGGATTGTATAAAACATGAGTTAACTTCAGACAACCTCCTTACTAGCGTTCAAAGACTTCCGCTGACATGACTGCGTTGTCAAGTAGAATGTTTTCTCGGGACTTGAGAGAAGAGGGTGGGTGCGTGGATGGGTAGGTAAACAGGTCAACATCGATTTTTCAACTTTTATCATTTTCGTTTTGTTTGTTTATTCTTTATCCTACTAATTATATTTTGAATTTCATTTAAGTTTTTAAATCTATCGTTTTTGAATACGTTTTTTTTTACTTTTCTTCTTTTTCAGTCTCGAACCTGAGCGCTTCACCTACCCTCCCTCCCCCCGCTTCCTTGTACATGTTCATGTGTAATGGCGGATGTCAGGTCCTCTACCGTTGTTCTCCCACTGGAAGATTCAGAGGGGCAAAAACTATTACAGCAATGCAAATACGGCCGCCTTTTGCCATATTTTCGTAAGCAAGTAAATTCAAAATACTGTGGCTTTTGTACTGCAGCTATGTGCCTCAATGAAATCCTTGAAAATTGCACCCAAAACGACTTTCACCTTGGAAAATTTTCTGAACTTGCTCAACTCAAAGCTATGCAAAAGACGCTTCAAGAAGATGATATCCTCAAAGTAGGCGCAGATTGCTCACTTTTACGGAAGGAAAATGTTGACATTGAAGGAATTACTCTTCAAACCTTTTGTGAGCTCATTAAAATTATCGGATTACCTACGAGTTTCTATCCTGTATTTCCTTTGCAACAGAACTCCAGCAACGAATCAATCCGCGAGGGTAAAATTTCCGCGGAAGTCCATACAGTGGACGAATTTCGATCTATTGCTTTGGAGAATCTGAAGAAACAAGGAGGCCACGTTGTGGTGAATTTTTACATGGCAGAATTTTATCCAGGTATTGATTTTGGACATTTTAGTCCATTGGGTGGATACCATGTTAAAGAAGACAGATTTCTGTTATTAGATGTGTGGCCTAGGAACCCTGTTGGATGGGTCAAAACAGAAGATCTCTTTAATGCTATGGCACATGAGGACAGCTGTTCCCACATGCCAAGAGGATTTTGTGTTTTAAATGCTGGCAATCGTTTGCAAAAACATAATTCGTAGTCTGAAAGAAATACATCCACTACCAAGGTAGGCTCATATCGTTGACTACTGTCATAGGGCACTATTTTTTTTTTTTTTTTTTGGGGGGGGGGGGGGAGGAATTCCAATAATATATGGGAATACTTGTCAGAGAATTAGATTCAAGACCTTAAAGAGGATTGATCTGGGCAGGACTTAGGCAGGGTTGTCAGAAAGTTTTGAAGTAGATGGCTGAGTTGTCAAAGTAAGCGGCCAGGCCAGGGATATTTTATTTAAAAAATGCCATCTGTAAAGAAATGCCAAGCAGAGTAGCCGGCCGATACTAAACAAGTAGGCGGTGATTTTCGCCGGCAGCCAGCTACTTTTGACAACCCTGGCTTAGGCTTCATTTAACAGAGCTGTAGCAAGCCTTTAGAAACTGGAAGGGGGGTAGCTCATTGTATTTGAAAAGGAAGGTTGTATTGGAAAATGTCCCAAACAAAAGCATGCACCAGTGGTTGTCATGTACCAAAGAACAGACAATGAGAGAATATATTACCAAATGAACGGAATCTAGTAAGATGAGAATGAGGTGTCCAGATGTCTAGACGCGTTTAGACTGCATCTGACATGTTTTGTCGTATTTTTGTGCATCACCTTAGGGAGTAAAAATAATAACATGGATTGGGGTAATGGATATACAGTTGAACCTCTCCACAATGGCCACCTTGGGGAAAGAAGAAAGTGGCCATTGCAGAGAGGTTTAAATTACAGTCAATGTATGGACTCTCTGCCAAAAAAAGTGGCCGCTGTAGAGAGTTGGTCGTCAATTGTAAATTGCAGTTTATCAGGAATGACATATTTTGAAATACTATAAACATTTTGTTTCAATGCTCTGGGAGATGAATTTTTATTTTCAACTTTTATGCTTGCATGTTTTGACTTTTTGGGGCAAAAAACTAGGGGGGCACAGGTCCACTAGGCCCCTCCCCATGCTAAGGCCCTGTTTAATCCCTATAGGTGACACGGTTTGATGTCTCCTACACAGCTATGTTTGTCTTGTCACATTACGCTCAAACTTACGGTGGAGTGTTGCATGAGAAGGAGACAAAAACAGCTGCGTGGGAGACTAACAGTTTGATGACATTTGGTTTCCTCCCCCACCAACCAAAACTTTCAGAAAAAAAGAAAAAAGAATGTGTGGTGCAACAATTTTCTGAGCAAATATTCCCAACCTCATTTCAAGATTTTCAATATTGTTAGCAAATCAATCTTGTAAGAATCTTTATTTATTTAAACCAAACAAACAATGGTTGAATAGAACAAAAAATGGCCATGTAGACATTTTTGAATGAGTATACTTTAAAAAGTTGTCCTCTATTTTGGAAATTTTTGAAGCAAGACTAGCCTCATGTGCCATGGTGAAAAACTGTTTTTGGGCATGAACCGGTTGCTTGGTTACTGCATTATGGCTGCAGTTCAAGAAATCAATGGATCTGATCCAGACCTGTTTCTAAGCGGGTTATTTTTAAGATGATAAATGCTTTTCTTGTTTTTATTGTATTATTTTGTTATGAGACTGTCCACAATTAAAATTCTTTAGTTGTAGATCAGCAATGGGAAACTAAAAATGGCCTAGAACATGGTAATTTAAACACTGGCTTTTCTTTTTTTTGGTGCCAAACAAAGTAGTGTTGTTGTACATTACCTTTGTTTCTGTGGTTAATTTGTGGTAAAATTGTATTGATCCTCAAAAATGTATAATTTTACAAATAAATAAAATTAGCTTATTCAGCCACTTATACTTGAACAAACTGTTAAGTTTTTTAAAAACAGTTAACATTGGCAATACATATCAGCTGTAAATGAACTGAATAATTTGATGTCTTATTATTACCTAAACGCTATGACTGAGTTTGGGAAGGGTGGTAAAGGATATTTTTGTGACTTATGATCCGCCCTTAATTTTTCTGGTGTAATGTGAAATGGCTGTTTTTCTCCTTGAATCGTCATTTCCACAGTGGCTTTGAAGCATGATTTTGTAAAATTATTTTTTGTGAAACAAGAAAATAAAATTATTTTTAATTCACTGGGCACTGTAAACCATACTTCTTATTGACATGTGACATTTCTTAACATAATATCTATTGTGTATGTTTGTGGTTCAGTTTATTTTGTACTTTTAATTTTATTTTGCTTCATAGTTTTAAATAATGTCAACCTGCTTCTCCCTCTGACCCACATATGAGAGCGTTGATTAGGACACCTGACATTTCAAGACTATTTTTTTGTTGTTCCAAACTCATCATCTTACAATACCCAAAAACAAAGAAAAGTAACATCTCAAGCCAAGGATAATATTGAACTACAACAGATATATACTTTTTTAAAGTTTTAATATATTTTAGATTGATTACATGTAGTATTATAATATGGATGCCAACCTTTTGGCTGAATCCGGGAGGGGTGGGGTACTCACTTATATGGCTTATATGGGGATGTGCTGCTGGGCAGGGTATAGTTTTTTTCTTTTCTAGTGTCCTAAACAGGGTATATAATTTTGCACAAGTCTGTCATAAAGACAAGGTGCAAAGAAAGTCAGTTTTACAGCTTGCCATTTGGGCAAGCTGTAGTTAGCATGTGAGCAGGATTGTCAAAAGTAGCCGGCTGTTGGGGAAAATCGCCGCCTTCTTTGTTAGTATCGGCCAGCTACTCTGCTTGGCATTTTTTTACGGATAGTGTATTTTAAATAAAATATCCCTGGACTGGCCGCTTACTTTGACAACTCAGCCGTCTACTTCATAACTTTCTGACAACCCTGAAATGAGCCCAAAAGTCATTTCAACTAGCCCGAAAAATTTTTGATGAGCAGGATTGATAACAATTCTTCCCCAAAAATCTTCACTTTCCCATTGGGCAACTTAAGAACAGATTTACTAGCAAAAAGTATAGCAAAATCCACTAGCACCTGACTATCGGACACTACTTTCTTTGCATGCTGAAACAGGGTATAAAATTTGTGCGAGTTGGTCCTTGGCTAATATAAACAGGTTATTGCCTGCACAATTTATTTCATTTTTTGATGAAAATAGTTTGGACTCCGAGTGTACAATGACAGATTATAAAGTGAATTTTACTCTATTGCAATTGCCAATAAACGGCTTTAAAACAAGATGGCGTGCGTTTTGTAATATTTACTTGTCTCAAACAGGGTAAGGAAATTGAGGGTTTTGTCCTAAACAGGGTAGCTATTTTGGGATTTTTTGGTCCTAATCAGGGTCAGGGTTTCAAACCCTCAGCAACTCACCTTAACCCAAATATTGGTCGAGTGCCCCCCTTCCCACCCTAGGAGGGGAGGCTGAATGGGCCACCCTGTGTAACTTTACTTTGTTCCCCGATAAAGAGCTAAGAGAATATCTGCATAGGAGGCTGTAATCACTTAGGCTACTTCTCTCATCACTTTTGCAAGCATCCCTTTCTTTTGTGATATGCTGCTAATTCAGATCCACCTTTCTAGAGTCCAGTCCATTTTTTGAAATTTTTTCCCTTAGCTACTGTTGCAAGTTGTAGCAAAGTTATTGGTTAGGAATTCCTAGAATATTTTCGTATCCTCCAGGTTTCTACGCATTTTGGTATTCGTTTCATTTTTGTTCTGTTTATAGATTATCCGTTCATACCCTAAAAATACCTGGACTTTGTCCCCGATAAGCGCCCTATTTCTCAATCTAAGGAAGAATCTGATTGGTCTCTTTGATACGCGCCAAATGTAAATTCTTCTAACATGATTTGTGATTGGTGGATAATGATCAGGCCACCGGCATAAAGCCATGATCCGACCTTCTGAAAACAACTCGGTCGAAGTTTGATTCTTAAAAGAGGAAGTGCACAATTTGTGAAAGCTATCGTCGGAGACAGGGTCTTTTTTAGACGAAACCTCCACAGTCTTACTTAAAAAAAGACTCGTGTAGCACTCGAAGATATCCAGGTTGTTGATCGAGTAGCGTCAGATTTGCGTTTGTCAAGTGTAATAGCTAATATCAGTGAAAAGTTTTGTGATCACTGCCTTATAACGCAATACTTCAACCGCGACACAATTGCAATACATGGCAGAATTACGAAGAAGAAGGACAAACATGAGCGAAGTAACCACGACCAAGCTGATGAATGAGGATAGGAATGACACGGATGGTGAAAGATCTGAAAACAGCTGTGATTCCTCTGAAAACATTAGCTCGCAAGGCGATGGTCAAGAAATACCATTAGAACAACAACAAGAAGAGGAAAAACCATTAGAATATGTGGCCAGTGTCGACGTAACAGTCGAAAGTAGGGGTTGTGAGGACGACACTTCGAGTAACACAGGTTCTGAAGGCGAGAAAGATTCAGAGGGGGTAGCAAACGAAGATACCACTAATGCAAGTAGTAAAGAAAGCGAAAATGACCAGGACCGTACTGGCGAAAATAGCGACGAAGAGGTAGACGGAGAAAGTGTAACATGCGCTCTGCTTGGTCTCGAGCAAGCCAAGGTAAACTTAATACACTAATATCATATTTCTACATTAGTATCCGGTCCATTTTTATTTCCCTACTTCGTTTGGGAATGTAGGAGTTTATAAACTAAACAGAGTAGATAAGTACAAGTATGTAAGGAAAGCGTGTATTTGACGTGGTCACACGTGGATTGTACAAACTTTCAATTGATGTCAGCCACCTTGTTGTCAATTTCATAATTATAGGATCACGACATGGATGTATTTTATTTTTGAAAGGTGTTTTGGCAAGAAAGGCCCAGTGAATTTGTGGTTCCGTTTCTTTTGATCTGCTGGTTACGTAAGAACTCTGTGAACTCACGAGACCATACACGCCAGACGAGCAGAAACATTGACCAAACGTGAGGTCAAGATGGCTGGGGATTGGTCAGGTGCTTTAAAAATAAAAGAGGGCAACATCCAGCCATCTTAACAGAACCAGCTTAGAAGAAATAGAGGATACTGAAAAAAATTGCGTGGCCAAGAGAACGGTTTTCTTCAGGGAAAAATATGGGAAATCCTTGCCCACTCACATAGCCAAACAGAACACAGGATTTGCTTCATCTTGCCTGCTGGTGTAGGCAGGCATATTATAATAAGGTTTCTTTCTTTTTCAAATTAAATTTGCCCCAACAAATTAATTATCTCTGACCGATCTGACTCGCTTCAGATCCTCTTCACTTGACCCCAAATTTATTGCAAGTGGTCAGAGTGATTGAGAATGAGTAAGCACCAGTATGTGACCGACCTGAACTCCTGAAGTCATACGTCTGAGTTTGCATTAGTCCCGGGGTTTATTAAAATTCCCAGAAATGTATTTGAGCCCTGGTTAAATTGGAGGTTTTTGCTTGGTTTTAATTAAAATTTCAAAAGTTAATGTTTATGAGCAGATTCGGTCAACCTACAATGTAAAAGAAAGATAAAATTAATATTGAATTGCCTATGTATACCATGCATGTTTTACTGTGGTCTTTCAATGGCACTGGTACCCAGTTATGTCAATGAAACAGTGAACCGCTTTTAGTGATAAGAATTTACTGCCTCTTGTAGTATTGAAAGTTAATCGCTTTGTATTTATTCATGGACGTCTGGAAGAGGATTAAAGTCTCTGCCAGGTTATCTATCTGAAGTGTTTTATTCATTTTATTTATTTATTTTTCAATCTAAAAGGGAATCTATTTTTGCCATTTGAATGATTATTAAAAAGGAGTATGTGAAAAGTAGATTCAGTTTGTTTTGCTTGAGTTTAGCATTTTTAAGTTAATAATTAAGTCTGTTGACATGTCAAATTGCCTACCACTTAACAGGAATGCATCTACAGCTGTATGTGCGAACATGTTTTAGGTGTAACATGCAAATGCTGTTAGTTCTTGCCACCTGTTGTTTCTTAGCAACAGTGAAATGGTTTATACACTGTGGGAATTAATATCAGCCACTTTGTTTGACCAATTCACTCTGTAAACTACTCTACTCCTGTGGAAACATTTCACGGCTAGCTCTTAGACTATGGAGAAAAGTCATTTTCTTGGTTTGTTCTATTGTTTTATTTGCTAGTATTAAGAAGCAATTTTAGGGAGCCTCAATGTTTTTTTGCAGGTGAACCATTCTTTACTCTGCTCTCATTGTGGATAGGTCCACTTTGAAATGTTCTGCAGTAATATTGGTGTAGGACATTAATGGAGCCAAAACCAATTATGGAGTTGCATGCATTTAAGTTATTTTACTGATGAATGGTTTTGACAGTGAGATATTTGCAGCAACACTTTATTATAGTTTATCCCCTTTGAATTATGGTACAGGGCTTGAATTATCGTTGCAGGATGACACACAAAAAAAGTATATTATGTTGTGAAATATACTTAATTTAAGCCTGCGGGAGTAATGACAGAAAACTCAGATTTAAAATACTGTAGTGAAAAACAGGGGCTACATAAAGTTATGTAGGCAATACATGATAGGGTTTCAGGGCTGGTGCTAGAATTTCAAGTTGTGTTCATTCAAAATTTAGTAGGTGGGGAACAGAACAGCTAAAAATTTGTTTTGGTTTCATTTTTCTTTTGCTTCCTACATAATGTATGAAAGTAGGTGGGAGGGGAGGTGGGGGGGAGATACCTATATTTAAAGTCCCTTTCTCCCTTACTTTGTTCAAATCAGTATTTAGATTATAAATCTTAACATCAGCTGTCTCTATCAGCAGCTACCTTCATCAATGTACTCCCTAATCTATTCATTTTCATTTCCCAGCCCATCTTATAAGTTAGTTTTAAAGGTGCTAAGTTTTCCTCGCATAATGATGACAATGGTTATTAGTGTTATTAAAAATGCATGTCTTTTTTTCTAGGTCTTTATAGTCAAAGGAGAGGAAAACTTGCATGTTATGTTCCAAGCTGTTAAGGGCAATGTGCAAGATACAGCTGTTAAAATCAAGGGAAACATGCATGACGCTGCAGAGAAAATGCAAGATAACATACACGAAGCTACTGAGAAAATGCAGGTGATGCTTAAATCAACCAAAGGAAACATGACTGATGCTGCTGAACGAGTCCAGGTGATACTAAAAACGGCTAAAGACAATGTGCAAGAAAGCATGCATGATGCTGCTGACAAAGCTGAGAGGATTTCAAAGAAAGCAATCGAATTAGCACGCTCTGGATGGTATCTCCTCTCGCATTTCGAGCTTCCAGAATGGCTTCGTGACAATGACTTTTTATCACACCATCACCGACCCCCCATGCCTTCATTTAGGTCTTGTTTTAAGAGCATTTTTAAAATTCACTCTGAAACTGGAAATATCTGGACCCATTTGATTGGGTTTGTGGCCTTTATATGCGTCATGTTGTACATGTTTTTGCGACCAATCACCAACACCAATCCATTTCCAAAAGACTGGCAGGAGAAGCTGGTATTTGGTGCCTTTTTTGCTGGTGCCATATTGTGTTTGGGGTTCTCATGGCTTTTCCATACTGTTTACTGTCACTCTGTTACTGTGTCCAAAGTTTTTAGCAGGTGAGGTTTTTTTCCACGTATCGCTTTCCTTCACATGCAACTCAGCATGCATATTCTCTGCACAATTCTCTTATCTTATTCCCATACTGTATATACATGTGTGGTACTGTAGACCTGGAAAATATTTTTGCTTGGTAGCCAAATCCATTTCTCTAATAAAGTTTATGTCTGATCAGGAAGAGTAATTTCAAGGGGTGGCTTCACATGGGTTACACCTAATGCAAATAGCACAAGAACAATAGATTTTGCTTATTTATGGGCATTAGGTTTGTTACATGTGAAGTTCAAAGACAGTTTGACCAGGGCAAAAGAAGTAACAAGATGTTTATCCTGGTTTTTTTCTCTTATATAAGAGGTTAATTAAAGGGTTAATTTATTAATTAATTTTTTAAAAAAAATAGGCTTTATCTTTTTGTTTAAATCCGAGCATCAATAAATTTGAGTACAATAATATGTATACTTCTGCTCTGGGGATATTTTGTAGAATGCAGAACACTGAGTGAAGTCTAGCTGTTAGGGTTGGGGAAGTTCCAGTTTGGGTCATTATACAGGGCAAATGGAACAGAAACTTTATTTACTCAATTGACAAGCCCTTATCCAGTGGATAACACCGTCCACTAGATAAATCTCAATCCAGTGGATAGTGCAATTGGTTTCCTGAATACCTATTCACTGGAGCGTGATTATCCATTAGATAGCACTATCCAGGTTTTGAACAACTGGGGCCCAGGGTCATTGGCATGTAGTGTTATCCAAAATACCCCTGCTGCTTTCACTATACTCGCGCTTCCATGTACGGTGTATCAACAATAATTTCTGTAGTTAACACTAATGTTAATGATTTTTTCTTGACAGGCTTGATTACTCAGGAATTGCTATGCTTATCATGGGTTCGTTTGTGCCTCCTCTTTACTATGGATTCTATTGTTCAAGAGTTCTTAAAATTGTTTACATGTCAGTGATCTGTTCCCTTGGTATCATGTGCATTATTGTTTCATTGTGGAGCAAGTTTAACACTCCCAAGTACCGAGTACTCAGAGCAGGTATGATCAGGTCATTTTTTTTTGTATAGAAAACCATAAAAGAGCAAGAACTGTTATCCCCTCGGATTAAAGACTCTTTATTCAAATGGGATAGTAATTCAAAATCTGCAACAGTACTAACATTGAGTGCCTTGTTCACTAGTACTGATCAAAGATATCATAGGTTATAGAATGTTCATTTTGAACTGGGAATTGGAAAGTTCTCCAGAGGCTGCAAAAGAAAGGAAAACTCGGAATTGCTAATTATAATCTATTGTCCTTTTACTTACTATTGTTAATATTGTATTTTCTTGTAAATGCCATAAAGCTTTTTGAAATCCCCTTTATGAGAAAGCCCTTTCCTTTTAAAGAGCTGAAATGTTGAAAAAGTGCGCTGGAGGCACAACACAACAGCAAGTAGGCAAGACCTTTTTACATCCCTACTCAAAATTCAACAATTTATTAATACATGTCTTTTTCGGTCAGGTTTGTTCCTTACATTTGGATGTTCAGGAATTGTTCCGGCTATTCATTTTATGGCCGCATATGGTGTGACGCTCGCTCATCGCCAGGCTTCTGTTGGCTGGATGGCTCTTATGGGAGTCTTGTACATAGCTGGTGCTATCATGTACGCTACCAGGGTTCCAGAAAGATGGTTTCCTGGCAAATGTGACATCTGGGTAAGCAGCCAGTTTAGCTTCTTATCTTTCACATCAGAGTTTCTTGCCCTGCAATGTTCTGTCAAAGGATGCATTTGATTGACCTTGTTCCAGAGTCAGATTATTTGAAACTAAGTTAAGAGATAGCTTGTTGTAGGTGCTCATTGCATTGCACTATGACATTGCAACTGTGGCTCCTTTAAAATCCTGTTGGGCAAAAGAAATTGTAGAGAGAGGGGGGGGGGGGGGGTAAAATTACAGTGATTAACTGAAGAAATAGAGTTGATTTTGGGACTTCTGGGAAGTTTGAGAATTTGAGATTCATCTAAACTCACTTCTATGCATGTTGTTTGTTTTTTACTTACAGTTCCAAAGCCACCAAATCTTTCATGTCCTCGTGGTTGCTGCAGCCTTTGTTCATTTGTATGGAATCTGCCAGATGGCATATTACAGGTTTCATCATGGCACAGCATGTGAAAACTGAACTCAGGGCTTAACCCTTTAAGCCCCAATGGTGACCAACACCAATTTTCTCCTAATGATATCCATACCTTGCCAAGAGATAAGGCTATGAGAATTAATGGAATGATCACTAAAGAGAAAATGCTTTGATCTGTTATCAAATTCTCTCAACTTATTCTTTAAAGAAATGTATAGAGATCAGTTTGGGGAATTGGTATGTGGATATTGGGACTTAAAGGGTTAATTGTACAATTTCGGGTTTCATTTGTTATTCAAAGTTAATGTATGCAGTTCTGTTTGACAGAAAGTTGTCTCAACAATCTATTGTACAGCATTTATTTTGTAAGTTAGTGATAGGCTAGTGTTTTGTATTTTTTAAAGTTAGCAAAACAGTTTGTAAATATAATTATAAGACTTTTTACAATCAATCATTGGGTTAAAAATAAAGCTTAAAATTTTTATGTAGGTTTAGTTTACTTAGACTTTTGCCCCTTCTAAGAGCACAGTATAATCTTGCCTTTGTCACATTTGTTTCTTGCCTGTATCCCATAAATCAGTCTTTTACTGCACATATGTGTGCTTGTCAAGCTACACTGATCTTCATAGGCCTTCCTCATGGTTTGTTCCAGAGGTAAAAGTACTGGTTTCCAGAAAAATGCTTTGTAGCTGTGAGAAAACATTGTTTCTTTGCCTATCGTACTTCCAGTACACATTCTGGTGAGCTGTGATACCACATAATTAACCTTTAAAGCCCTAAGAGTGATCAGCACCAAATTTCTCTGTGCTTTATCAATGCTGTTTAAAACAAAGTGGTCACAAGAATTAAAGACAGGGTCACACAAGATGAATTACCTTGACACTTGAACAATGTCTCCCTTCTTCTTCCATAGAGAATGCATTGGGCAACAATTGAGAATTTAGATTCTGATAAACAGTTCAAAGGGTTATGACTGACATTCAGATTATGACATATTTAAGTTATTGAATTTGAAGCAAACGACACAAGGGGCATGATGCTGAATATGTCATTGTTTGCTACATATTTAACTTTCTTACACCAGTCAGATCCATAGAGAAAATTTAAGTGCCTAAATTAAAAATAATGTTTATAATGATAAAGTTTGTTTTAGTGGAAACTAAATTCTACTAAACAATGAAGCTTTATTTTTGTATATTATTATTGTTATTATTGAATGGTCAAAAAGTTTTCTTCTATAAGGAACTTAAAAAAAATCAGAATTTGATGGGCTGCTTATCACATATTTACCATGAAATATCAAGGAGAATGTTTTTATTTGAAGCAGCATGAACCCATAATACAACAGGAGTATGCCAAGCTTTTGCTTGGCCAATAATATTGCCAAATAATGTACTGTCTTAAGGGGGCAGTGTCAGCAAGATCAAGAACTCCTTGCAAGTCCACCACTGTGTTGTTATCAATGGAAATTCCCTGAGAATGCATGTGTTTGCTAAAAGTTACTATAATAGAACATGCAACCTGTTTTAGTGTCTTTGGCTAAGGAACTGTAGGAAAGAAGTACGATTTTTAACTACTGGATCACAATATAGTTTTGCACTGAGTATTCTGGCCTTGAGTGGAAGCAAGGCTGGAGGTGACCTTTTTGTGACCAAACCGCTACTACTTTTCGCATACAGAGGAAGCTCTTGTGAGCAGACACCCTCAGGATCCAAAAAAAGGTGCCCGTAACTGGAGCTGCCCGCAAACAGGAATGTGAAAATACAGTGTGTATGGGAGGTAGAAAAACGGGGTTTTGTTCAGGTGGCTGTAAGTAGAGCTGTCTGCTAATGAGCTTTCACTGTAATGTAAATCATGCATATGAATGGGACTGAGGTTCACTGGTATATCAAGTTTATCCAACAAAGTCGCTGTCAGCCTTTCTTCCACTAAAAGCCTATATTGCTCAGCACACAACTGAAAATAGGCCTGACATTTTGAAGATGAACAATGTTATTTAAAAAAAATTTCCAATAATTTTTTTTGGCACCTTCAGAGTAGCCTGTGTAGCAAGCGTTTCCAGTCGAGTTATAGCGCGAAAGTTGTCTTTTTTTTTCGCTCTCGTCCCAACTTTGTTGACGAACTCGCGCTGAAACGCTTGCTGTGCAGGCTGCTTTCAGGGAGTTAATTTGTACTTTCTTGTTCAAAGGTAATTTCAGGGAGTGTACCTGCATAATTTTAGAAAAGGTAACACAGAACCTCGGGGGGAATTATCGTGATGCTGCCCCTTCAAAAGTCCATGTCCACCACTTGGCAGGACCAAATGGTTGATAACACTCTTTCAACTCTTGTATATAAGTTATTTATATTCTTATGTGAACATAAATTGCTCAAAAAGATGACAATTATAATAAAAGAATATTATGTTGTTAGATATGTTAAAGTTACCGTGCATTAACCACTCCCCGCAGACTTGTTCCCAGACCGTAAGTGTATTTTGTTATTTAAAGCGATGAAATCCTGGGATAAGTTAGGAGATTTGCAGTGGATTCTGAACAACGAGGAAGCAGAACGGTCACTTCTGAATTTTCGTCTAGACGTAACATGATGCAATGTGGAAATGATTCTGCTCCCACAGGCAGAGCCTCAGGCCAATGAACCCTCCTCTCCTTCCATTGACAAAATTTTTGGGAAGGGGTACATACAAAAAATGGAATTTCTGAAGGTTGTAGGACTAAGACCGTACTTTTTTGTGGGATAACATGTTTGAAGCCACAATATCCACATACAAATTCTCCAGAATCTCCTTGAAAGAATTAGTTGAAAAATGAAAGTATTTTCACCTTGGTGATAACTTACCAGTCACTCTTGGGATATTTTTTCTGAGGGGATATATGTTCATCAATGCCCTTTTTTGGGCGCTCTGTCTTGGCTATTTGGAGTTTGTGCTTGAGACTGAGTCGTTGTGGGAACCTCTTTAAAGGACGAAGAAGAAGAGATAGCGTCCCCACAACTATCCCATGGTGCTGATTTGGTAAAACACCGACCCAGTTTCCTGCGCAACTTCGTAATAGCGAATAAAAGAAGCGATAGCGTTCCCAAAACAATCCCATAATGCAGTTTGACACAACACTGACTCAGTCTTGCGCGCGCGAAACTTTGTGATAGCCAATAAAAGAAGCGATAGCGTTCCCAAAACAATCCCATAGTGCAGTTTGACCCAGTCTCGCCCGCAACTTTGTAATAGCCAAAAAAAGGCACATCAAAAGTATAGAGTCGATACAGAGGCGAGCCACTCGAGTCATTTGCGGATCAGAGAAAGAATATCAGGAGAGACTCGGGGTTCTGAAATGGCGAAGGAAGTTTATTTGCTTAGTGCAGATGTACAAGATTACTCGGACACTTTGACATAGATGCTCATATGTTTTTTGATTTTAATGTTTTAGCGAAATCGCGTAGGAACCATAATTTTAATATAAGGTCTAAGAAGACACGTACAAATTACGATAAATTTTCATTTTTCAGTCGCTACATAACAGACTGGAATAGTATTGCATCGAACATTACGAATGCACCTTCATTGAGCAGTTATTAGATCATTTGTGTCAATTTTAAATCAGGTGTAACTCGTGACTGACAAGTGTGCAATTTAATTAGGTTAGCTTTGGGCCGTATCTAGATTCTATTCTTAATTTTCAGTGTCAATTTTAGTATGCAATTTAATTAGCTAGGTGAGTTTCGGGCCGCATTTAAGTTTTACCTCTTTAGTTTTAGTATGTTTAATATTGGAGGATATTCTTTATATGGGAAACTAGTTTCCCCCAATTACTCTCCAGTCATGCACTTTTTGTATTTTCTGTAATTTATTCACTTGTACTAGCATGACAAAGTATTATTAAACTCACACTAAAACTTAAAATGAAGCGATAGCGTTCCTAAGACAGTTCCATAATGCAGTTTGACACAACACTGCCCCAGTCTCGCGCGCATGAACAGCCAATAAAAAGAAGCGTAGTGCTCCCAAAACAGTCCCATAGTGCACAACACTGATCCAATTTCCTGCGCAACTTCGTACAGCAATTTTAATTACAACAGTCCCATAGTACCGTGCGACACAACAGTGACCTATTCGCACGCGCAACCTTTCAAAATGGCTAAATCATGCCATGGATGATAATAATGTTAATTATGAACTTATTTACATATATAATAATCATGTCAACTCTGAACTTATTTACATGCTTTTGTGCCAATGTTTTTACTTTTATACGTCTGCTGTAATATTACTTCTTTTGTACTTTTGTACAGTGTGATTTGTTTCAGTTCTTACTAACGGAGAGGAGAACTTTGCTTTGATATCGTGTACCGTTCTAGCGGCTTTGGTTCTTTATCGCCAGAGAAGCACTTTTCTTTGCTGCTGTTGATTCCCTTTTGGCGCCATTCAAGACGGCTTTTTGTCTTGAATTTATACGGCTTCGCGTTTGACTTGGAAGAAGAGAAGAGCGTTTGACTTGGAAGAAGAGAAAAAATTGTCTCACATTTCACGTTATGGTGAAATGTCCACGCTGTTATGAGGCCTTTCATTGGCCCGAAAAGAACGGCCCAAACCGGGCGAAAGGGGCGCAGAAATGCTGGATGCATTAAAGAACTGTGTGAACCTGAATTTCCCCAATCCCCTAATTCGCTTCAGTTTGTCATCTTCTGATACCCCACAAAAGAGGTTTCTGAATCCAGTTCTGTACTGTACTGAATGAAACGCAAAAATGAACGGGTTCAGACAAGAGTTTATCATTGCAATCACAATGGTGGTGTAATGGACTGGAGTATTGAGTGTGACCAAGTCAAACGCGAAGCCGGCGTAAAACACTTGATTCGGTAGCCAGCAGATAGTTAAAACAAGTGTGGCCACAGCTGCCATCCGTGATATGCTATGACGCATGTCATTGCCGATCCTACATTTCATTACGCGTGACTTGTGTGTCTCCTTTAACACGCGATAGTACAAGTTACACGTGACCAGAAACGGTATAAGAAACTTCACCAGAAACTGAGCAACTCCCAGGATCTTGAACGTGTTAGAATCAGTGAATGGAATCTTTGTGACTTCGCAGCGCTTGGAGGAGTCCATTTCCGGGTTGTATTTTACCTCGAAAAGCAGCAAAGCGTTCGCGCAAAGAGATAATCCCCAGATAATAAAAACTTCGCAAATGAGTCGTTTTTTGTGGAATTTGGCACGATATTGCAGTGGTCTGGCAACTGCGTACCAGCGTTCGGTAGCGAGGGCCACGGTGATGTAAATTGACGTAGTCGCGGTACTGAAGGTTAAAAAGTGCGATGAAATGATACGGCAAAATATTTCACCGCTAAGTTTTCCCTCAGGCGGAGAGGGCATCTCAAGGAAAGTAAATCCTGGTGTCAGAAAAACCACGAATGCAACTAGCAAGTCGGTAATCGCCAGATGAAATATGTTCACGTTGTATGGACTTTTAAGCATCCCTTTGTTCTTTATGTTGACGGCACAGACCAAGAGACTGCCAACGATCGTGCATAGAACAACAGCAGAGAAGGAAAAACGAAGAAACAATGACTCTTCGGCTTTTGAATACGGCCGCACAATGTGCTGCTGGCCATCAGAGAATGGGAAAGCTTCTGTCTTGTTTAAAACACTATAGGGAAGTGAAGAAGACCAAGTCGCCAAAACCAATGTCAAATTTGACGTTTTTGATTTCGACATTTTGCGACGCGGCTGTGATTTATCTGAACCTTTCAGAGGCCAAAAATCAATGCCGAAATTTAGCAATTCTCAAATTTCTTTTAAAGCACTTATTTAAAATTCATACAGTTTTCTGATTGGTCGTTTAGAGGTTATCGGCCTTTCATGAAATTGTTGTCTCAACACCAAATCGACCAATCGCGTAGTTTGTTCGCAAACGAGCCGAGAGAACTAACACAGAACTTTCACTTCATTGTTTTCAAATTTGCTAAAGAAAAATAAAGGAAATAGACTTGATTTCAAATGTTAGTTCATTAATTGTCCACTTCAAAGTTTTTTCAGGTGGTTACAGTGTGTCTCATCCGACACTAACAGCCTTAAACAGAGGCCACTTTTTATCATTAAACCTAGCCCTGAAAACACACAGTAATGCGGTTGACACTTTCTTCCGTCGATTCATTGATTATGAAACCTAGCACCTGCTGATAGAAAAATTGCACGCTTCGCTTTCATGCAAACTAGAGACTCACATGTTTAACTCTACAGGTGACGTTCGGTAACCATTTTTTCATAAAATTACGTCCCCAAAAGTCGTCTCGAAAACTTAAAAAAATAACAACCTAATGTTTTTTTTGCTCATTGTTAAGTTTCTGTTTGATTGCATGTTAAGCTGGATGGAGATATTTTACAACCTAATATATATCTTACATCTATTGATGAAAGTCCAAAGTATAGAGGGATTCGTTTTTTTATCTATTTGTAGCTTATATCATTCCTAGGATGATAATGTAAAAGCCCGAGGCTAACCTTTTGTTCATTTCCCGGAGTGATCAACCATCCAGCCGAGAAAATAGTTATTGAGTCTCTTTCTGTATCATCAACAAAAAATAAAGTACTCTCTTGACAATAAAACAGTTCAAGTGAAATTTATGGCTTAGCTGACTTCCTTACGGTGTTTTTGAATTTCGGGTCTCTCAAGGTCGATTTTAGAAATGAGAGGAAATGACCCGGTGTAATTTTTAGTATTGTATTTTGGTAGTGTCTGTCTTAGCTTGTGTACTATTCCAAAAAAAGTTAAAAAATCACAAATGTTGAAAAACAAATGGTACATTGTGAAAGAACTGCTTCCCTGTAAGTGAAGCAAAATGATAAATAAGGGGAAATGACGGCCGGTATAATTTTCAGTATTTTATCAGTTTGCCTTAGTTGGTAGTCGAGGGAGGTAAAAAGATAACTTACTAGTTATGTAATATTCTAAAAGTAGAAATTCAAGGGAACAATTAAAGTGGCATGTAGAGTAAAGAAAACTGATTGATCCTCTGTGGAAGCACTGCTGAGAGACTGGACTTCATGTTAATGATCACGACAAACAATTATATCCACAAGGAAAACTGGTTAGAACTTCTTCCCATGTCACTGGCACCTTCATAACTTTGCACTTTGAGAGTATAAAGAGGGTTAGTGAATGGATCGAGCTTGAGAACGCGAAGGCAAACGGAATAGGAAGGAGTTCAGTGGTGGAGTAACTGAAAACTCTTTCAAGTGGCTGTGTAATAAGTTTTTTTTTTTTTTTAAAAAAAGACAACTAAAGAGAACAAATGCCTTAAAAAATTATGTACAAATCAAGAGACAGTGCATAAATCCTCAGTATCCAATATTGCCAATTGTATAATAATGAATGTATCAGAGGCACCCAAAGAGAATATAGTGAAAAACCACTTAAAAATAGCATTGTTAAACGTTTTTTAGTATGTAAATGGTAGATATAGGCATCTTTTTATCCCCTAAAAATTTTTCATCTGTTCGGATTTCCTAGCTGAAAATCTAGTGATCTGAAAATTATAGGGATCAAAACTTACCTTTTCGAAAATTTCAGCCAGAAAAAAGGCTCCCGAAAATTCTAGGTGACCTTTTTCGGGTAAAAATCCGTTAAAAATAGGCAATTATACCATTTTCTAGATGTTCGAAAATCCTAGGAGAGGCAGGCAAGCAAGAAATTTTACAACCAATGTCCCGAAAATTCTAGATCTCAAATCGTCTTCCGAACAGATATTTTCCGAAAATTGACGTAGGGTGCCCCTGATGTATGAATTTCATATATTAGAATTGCAGAATAAAGAATAAGTGCAAAGAAGACCCTCGCAGTTAAAGTTAGTTCTAGCCTATTGTATAGGATAAAATGAATCTATATATGAAACACTTCACCCAACTGATCAACAATATCACGCTGAAAGTAATGATAATAATTAACGTCCCTTTTTATTGTTGTTTGATTTATCTCCGGTAAACTATCTTTTCACTGTCTCGGTCTGTCTGAAAATTTCAACATTTCCTAACTACATCACGTAAAGTTCCGTGAGGACATTCCGTAAGGACACCTAGAAAATATTGTGTTACGAAAAGATACATCGCAAAGTTGTCAAATCTAAAAAGCTTCATTCGTAGGTGGTAGATAAGTATTGGCACAGGTTTTTGCAATGTTTTATTTAAAAAAGCAACTATTTTAAGAAACGTCTTTTCCGTTGTCTTGTGCTAATTCCCACAGTTTGAGACAAAGGATAAATAAAGCAAACTAATTTATTCTGACCGCCAAATGAATGTTGAATAAATCGAACAGTCAGCCATTGCACATTGAACAGGTATGCACCATCACGAAAGTGAACCAATCAAAATCAACTGAGCTTGCAAATCATAAGGAAGAGATCAAATAAGTGACTTCTACTAAAAAAGCTAACCGTAATTACCTGCACTACCCGAATGCGCTTCTAAGTACTGCCTCTACCTTCAGGCATAAATCGGCAAAATAAAAGAAAATCTTTTCGGTTATAAAAGTAGATGTATAGAATGTAAATCTGTATGGAATCTTCAGAAGCCTCAAAGTAATTAAAATTTGTTGCATGAACCATAGCTAGTAGGAGACTGGATGTGAAAAGCGACAAACATCAAAGGTAAAAAGTCAACAGTGCTGCAGTTTACGTTGGAAGCTCCCTGACAGTGCAAAATACCTTGTTTTCTGTTCACAAATTGTGACTGTGAATAAATTGATGCCACATTCCTACTTGTCAATAAGATGAAAATGATAGTAGTGCTATTGAACGTTGTGCACTGTCAGGTCCAGAAAAACGTGTCACAAAGGAGTCAGACGGGCGTCTTCATAACCATTCCAATCTATAGATCGTTTGCTGTTAATTGCACACTTTATCCAGTGCACACGGTGTTGTTGGAAACTTAATTTTTCTTACAAGAGCAAGGGTTTTTATTCATTGTAAGCCTTATGTCTTGCCAGCTTATTATACAACGATAAATATTTGCGAATCTTCCGCGTTTAATGGGGGAAATATTGAACAGCCTACAGCATTGTTGATTTCAATGTTTCCTCAATCTCGCAGTAATGGTGATGTTACACGAGACGATTCGCAACGACGATTTTTAGCACAAGACAGCATTGGATCATTGTTGAGACATTGTTTCGAATGGCTGCAACATTGTTCCAATATTGCAACGTTATGTTGCGCTAAAACTCGTCGTTGGGAATCGTTCCGTGTAATATCACCTTAACGGAAATTTAACACCTTTTGTTCTGAAGAAAAAAATGTCAAGGTCAAGTTGCTCTTTCGAAAAAGACAAATTCAAAAAGCAATGTCTTTCCAAAAATCTATTTCCTGCAGCCAGAATCAGATTCAGCTGAAGATCCGAAATGTTAAGCTGTATTGGCTTTCATGTAGACTCTCGTAAAGGCAATATAATTTATATTGCACGGCGAAAATAATTCAAACGCGTTTCAACAACTGTCAGTTTTTTTATGCCCTCGACAAACGGCTTGCAGGAAACACTTCATTATCTTATCTTGGCTTTGAAGAGGAATGAATCGCCCAGTTTGATAATCAGCAGATTCGCGTCAAAAGGGAAATGACAGCACTAACAAAACTGCGTTTTGGGCTGCGGTGATAAGCTGAAGGATGACAAATGAAGGATTTGCTGGAGCTGGAGAAAGTCTTGGGAAAGTGAAGCCCGACTTTTTATAAGTGGTTCTCAGATCTAAGTAAATTTCCTTAAAAATTCACGTTGGTCTGTTCCGAAATATTTCCGCTGCGCTGCGGTGTTATTGAACATTTTGTTGGGTTTAGAAGCCTAATTTTGACTACAAAAATAATTACTGTGGGGGTGTGTTCGAGCAACTCGCTCGCTACACAATGAGGTACCAAGAAGCTGATTTACATCTTGGACTTCATTCTTCTTTGACTTCTGCTAATAATCTTAATCTTAATCCTCTTACTCTTCTTCTCTGCGCAATCCTTACTCTAAAACTAAGAAGTCAAATAGCGCTTTTTATAGCCAAAGCTGGATATGTTTGGGTTAGCTGACCGTGGGAATAAAATCAAGGTGAATTCGGTGTGGGTAATGTTTTGGTATTACTGAATCTACATGCATGCAAGAAGCTACAAACCAATGAAAAACTTAAAACGCTGGTTAACAAACTCCAATAGGAAATTCAACGAGACTAATGAGCCAAGCTCAGCTCTAACATCAGAAACACGACCACCTATGAAAAACTAACACTGATCTGACAATGGCAAGCGAAGAATAATCCTAAAATGGACTTAACTACATTTTGCAAGCTAAGCATAAAGTCACGTACAAGTAAAAACAAAAGATCAAAACAGGAACCCTATGTGGGCAAACAGGTCAAAATCAAGACTAACCTTGACTCACTTTATGATAAAACAAAAACGAAACTTAAAAGATGAGACAGATCTTAAAATAACTTTCAAAATACTTCACAACAATATAAAGAGAAATAGTAACCCTTGGAACACGTTCTCCATCCGGCCACCTGTTTCGCGTTGTATGCACTTTTTTAGGTCCTGTAAGGATTAATTACACGTGTTGTCTTTGGAAACGGACGAATGACTAGAAACCACCTATTTGGAAAAGGGAAATGAAGTTATCCCGTGTTCTGGAAACGTCAAGAACTGTTAACGTCTATCACTAAAATTCTCAGATTTGCAAATAGTTGATCGTTTATTCTATAAATATTTCTAAGTTATCATTTCGCATAAAAAAGGAACGATTTAAGACCATGCACCAACATGACTGTCCCGCCCCCGCCCCAACCCCAAAGGCAAATTCGAGTCCTTTGTACGTGCTTGCCACAAACGTAGGCATGGTACGTGCTTGGCATTTCAACGTGTTCAAATATTAATTTAGGATATTTGGTTTGTGTCTCAAAGATCTAAGTAAACACAGCCCACAGTTGATCTAAAGCTTTAAGGTAAATACCATTAACTTAATGGCACACTGGTTCATTTGTATCACTCAGTTTGGATGAAAGGCGTTTTGCCCGTGTTTTTTGTCCAGTATATTTTTGTCCAGTATATTCAGATGCAATGAACTTCATATAACAATATATATAGTACATCGACATTTACAAAAAAAAACTAGAACTTTGTATTTATTTTTCTTAATAATAAAGGTTGATTAATGTTCCGAGGTTTTACTCGGAACAAGATCCTTTGACTTCATGTGGTATTGAAAGTCTTTATTTAAAAAAACTATATACGGCAACCGTCTCCAGATATAATCACAAGAGTCTCTTCAAAAATCAGAATTAGAGAGAGAAAAAGATTTCGTTTCATAAAATACTGATCATGAAAAACACATAGTCCCAAGCAAGAGATGTGAAAAGTAACTTTGGCAGAGTGGTCACACCACAGAATTTTCTCCAGAGTCCACAAAGTTAAATTGTAGTTCTCTTCAAGTCCCAACAGTGACCAACATCAATTTTCACCCAACAATATCAGTACATCATTAAGACAAAAGATGATAGGAATTAATAAAATGATCACCTTCAGGAAAATACCTTGATCTTTAAACAAATTCTCTTAAATTATTCTTAAGGAAAGATATGAAGATCAGTCTGGAGAATTTGTATGCGGATATCGGGGCTTGAAGGGTTTTCGCGTCCACATGGTTACCAGCTTTAGCTGGACTTCATGTTAATGATCACAACAAACAATTATATCCACAAGGAAAACTGGTTAGAACTTCTTTCCATGTCGCTGGCACCTTCATAACTGCACTTTGAGAATATAAAGAGGGTTAAGTGAATGGATCGAGCTTGAGAATGCGAAGGCACACGGAATAGGAAGGCGTTTAGTGGTGGAGTAACAGAAAATTCTTTCAAGTGGCTGTGTGATGAGTTTTTTTTTTTTTTAAAAAAAAAAAAAAAAGAAGACAACTAAAGAGAACAAATGCGTTAAAAAATTATGTACAAATGATGAGACGGTGCATAAATCCTAAGTATCCAATATTGCCAATTGTATAATAATGAATGTATCAGGGGCACCCAAAGAGAATATAGTTAAAAATCACTTAAAAATAGCATTGTTAAACGTATTTTAGTATGTAAATGATCGATATAGGCATCTTTTTATCCCCTAAAAGTTTTTCATCTGTTCGGATTTCCTAGCTGAAAATCTAGTGATCTGAAAATTATAGGGATCAAAACTTACCTTTTAGAAAATCTCAGCCACAAAAAAGGCTCCCGAAAATTCTAGGTGACCTTTTTAGGGTAAAGATCCGTTAAAAATAGGCAATTTTACCATTTTTTAGATGTTCGAAAATCCTAGGAGAGGCAGGCAAGCAAGAAATTTTACAACAAATGTCCCGAAAATTCTAGATTTCAAATCGTCTTCCGAACAGATATTTTCCGAAAATTGACGTAGGGTGCCCCTGATGTATGAATTTCATGTATTAGAATTGCGGAATAAAGAATAAGTGCAAAGAAGACCCTCGCAGTTAAAGTTAGTTCTAGCCTATTGTATAGGATAAAATGAATCTATGAAACACTTCACCCAACTGATCAACAATATCACGCTGAAAGTAATGATAATAATTAACGTCCCTTTTTATTGTTGTTTGATTTATCTCCGGTAAACTATATTTTCACTGTCTCGGTCTGTCTGAAAATTTCAACATTTCCTAACTACATCACGTAAAGTTCCGTGAGGACATTCCGTAAGGACACCTAGAAAATATTGTGTTACGAAAAGATACATCGCAAAGTTGTCAGATCTAAAAAGCTTCATTCGTAAGAGTTAGGTAAGTATTGGCACATTTTTTTGCAACGTTTTATTAAAAAAGCAACTATTTTAAGAAACGTCTTTTCCGTTGTCTTGTGCTAATTCCCACAGTTTGAGACAAAGGATAAATAAAGCAAACTAATTTATTCTGACCGCCAAATGAATGTTGAATAATTCGAACATTCAGCCATTGCACATTGAACAGGTATGCACCATCACGAAAGTGAACCAATCAAAATCAACTGAGCTTGTAAATCATAAGGAAGAGATCAAATAAGTGACTTCTACTAAAAAAGCTAACCGTAATTACCTACACTACCCGAATGCGCTTCTAAGTACTGCCACTACCTTCAGGCATAAATCGGCAAAATAAAAAAAAAATCTTTTCGGTTATAAAACTAGATGTATAGAATGTAAATCTGTATGGAATCTTCAGAAAGCTCAAAGTAATTAAAATATAGCTAGTAGGAGACTGGATTTGAAAAGCGGCAAACATCAAAGGTAAAAAGTCAACAGTGCTACAGTTTACGTTGGAAGCTCTCTGACAGTGCAGAATACCTTGTTTTCTGTTCACAAATTGTGACTGTGAATAAATTGATGTCACATTCCTATTTGTCAATTAGAAGAGAATGATAGGAGTGGTTTGAACGTTGTGCACTGTCAGGTCCAGAAAAACGTATAACAAAGGAGTCAGAGGGGCGTCTTCATAACCATTCCAATCTATATATTATATGCTGTTAATTGCACACTTTGTCCGGTGCACACGGTGTTGTTGGAAACTTAATTTTTATCACAAGAGCAAGGGTTTTTATTCATTGTAAGCCTTATATCTTGCCAGTATAGCTACAGCTCATTAAAAAACGATAAATATTTGCGAATCTTCCGCGTTTAATGGGGGAAATACTGAACAGCCTACAGCATTGTTTCCTCAATCTCGCAATAATGGCGATGTTACATGAGACGATTCGCAACCACGATTTTTTGCACAAGACAGCGTTGGATCATTGTTGCGACATTGTTTCGAATGGCTGCAACATTGTTCCAATATTGCAACGTTGTGTTGCGCTAAAACTCGTCGTTGCGAATCGTTCCGTGTTAACATCACTTTAACGGAAATGTAAAACCTTTTGTTGTGAAGAAAAAAATGTCAAAGTCAAGTTGCTCTTTTGAAAAGGACAAATTCAAAAAGCAATGTCTTTTCCAAAAATCTATGTCCTGCAGCCAGAATCAGATTCAGCTGAAGATCCAAAATGTTAAGCTGTATTGGCTTTCATGTAGACTCTCGTAAAGGCAATATAATTTATATTGCACGGCGAAAATAATTCAAACGCGTTTCCACAACTGTCCGTTTTTTTGTGCCCTCTACAAAAGGCTTGCAGGAAACACTTCATTATCTTATCTTGGCTTTGAAAAGGAATGAATCGCACAGTTTGATAAATCAGCAGATTCGCGTCAAAAGAGAAATAAATGACAGCGTAAAAAAACTGCGTTTTGGGCTGCGGTGATAAGCTGAAGGATGACAAATGAAGGATTTGCTGAAGTTGGAGAAAGTCTGAAAAGTGAAGACCGACTTTTTATAAGCATTTGTCAGATCTAAGTAAATTTCCTTAAAAATTCACTTTGGTCTGTTCCGAAATATTTTTGCTGCGCTGCGGTGTTATTGAACATTTTGTTGGGTTTAGAAGCCCAATTTTGACTAAAAAAAAATAAATATTGTGGGGGTGTGTTCGAGCAACTCGCTCGCTGCACAATGAGGTACCAAGAACCTGATTTACATCTTGGACTTCATTCTTCTTTGACTTCTGCTAATAATCTTAATCTTAATCCTCTTACTCTTCTTCTCTGCGCAATCCTTACTCTAAAACTAAGAAGTCAAATAGCGCTTTTTATAGCCAAAGCTGGATATGTTTGGGTTAGCTGACCGTGGGAATAAAATCAAGGTGAATTCGGTGTGGGTAATGTTTTGGTATTACTGAATCTACATGCATGCAAGAAGCTACAAACCAATGAAAAACTTAAAACGCTGGTTAACAAACTCCAATAGGAAATTCAACGAGACTAATGAACCAAGCTCAGCTCTAACATCAGAAACACGACCACCTATGAAAAACTAACACTGATCTGACAATGGCAAGCGAAGAATATTCCTAAAATGGACTTAACTACATTTTGCGAGCTAAGCATAAAGTCACGTACAAGTAAAAACAAAAGACCAAAACAGGAACCCTATGTGGGCAAACAGGTCAAAATCAAGACTAACCTTGACTCACTTTATGATAAAACAAAAACGAAACTTAAAAGATGAGACAGATCTTAAAATAACTTTCAAAATACTTCACAATATAAAGAGAAATAGTAACCCTTGGAACACGTTCTCCATCCGGCCACCTGTTTCGCGTTGTATGCACTTTTTTAGGTCCTGTAAGGATTAATTACACGTGTTGTCTTTGGAAACGGACGAATGACTAGAAACCACCTATTTGGAAAAGGGAAATGAAGTTATCCCGTGTTCTGGAAACGTCAAGAACTGTTAACGTCTATCACTAAAATTCTCAGATTTGCAAATAGTTGATCGTTTATTCTATAAATATTTCTAAGTTATCATTTCGCATAAAAAAGGAACGATTTAAGACCATGCACCAACATGACTGTCCCGCCCCCGCCCCAACCCCAAAGGCAAATTCGAGTCCTTTGTACGTGCTTGCCACAAACGTAGGCATGGTACGTGCTTGGCATTTCAACGTGTTCAAATATTAATTTAGGATATTTGGTTTGTGTCTCAAAGATCTAAGTAAACACAGCCCACAGTTGATCTAAAGCTTTAAGGTAAATACCATTAACTTAATGGCACACTGGTTCATTTGTATCACTCAGTTTGGATGAAAGGCGTTTTGCCCGTGTTTTTTGTCCAGTATATTTTTGTCCAGTATATTCAGATGCAATGAACTTCATATAACAATATATATAGTACATCGACATTTACAAAAAAAAACTAGAACTTTGTATTTATTTTTCTTAATAATAAAGGTTGATTAATGTTCCGAGGTTTTACTCGGAACAAGATCCTTTGACTTCATGTGGTATTGAAAGTCTTTATTTAAAAAAACTATATACGGCAACCGTCTCCAGATATAATCACAAGAGTCTCTTCAAAAATCAGAATTAGAGAGAGAAAAAGATTTCGTTTCATAAAATACTGATCATGAAAAACACATAGTCCCAAGCAAGAGATGTGAAAAGTAACTTTGGCAGAGTGGTCACACCACAGAATTTTCTCCAGAGTCCACAAAGTTAAATTGTAGTTCTCTTCAAGTCCCAACAGTGACCAACATCAATTTTCACCCAACAATATCAGTACATCATTAAGACAAAAGATGATAGGAATTAATAAAATGATCACCTTCAGGAAAATACCTTGATCTTTAAACAAATTCTCTTAAATTATTCTTAAGGAAAGATATGAAGATCAGTCTGGAGAATTTGTATGCGGATATCGGGGCTTGAAGGGTTTTCGCGTCCACATGGTTACCAGCTTTAGCTGGACTTCATGTTAATGATCACAACAAACAATTATATCCACAAGGAAAACTGGTTAGAACTTCTTTCCATGTCGCTGGCACCTTCATAACTGCACTTTGAGAATATAAAGAGGGTTAAGTGAATGGATCGAGCTTGAGAATGCGAAGGCACACGGAATAGGAAGGCGTTTAGTGGTGGAGTAACAGAAAATTCTTTCAAGTGGCTGTGTGATGAGTTTTTTTTTTTTTTAAAAAAAAAAAAAAAAGAAGACAACTAAAGAGAACAAATGCGTTAAAAAATTATGTACAAATGATGAGACGGTGCATAAATCCTAAGTATCCAATATTGCCAATTGTATAATAATGAATGTATCAGGGGCACCCAAAGAGAATATAGTTAAAAATCACTTAAAAATAGCATTGTTAAACGTATTTTAGTATGTAAATGATCGATATAGGCATCTTTTTATCCCCTAAAAGTTTTTCATCTGTTCGGATTTCCTAGCTGAAAATCTAGTGATCTGAAAATTATAGGGATCAAAACTTACCTTTTAGAAAATCTCAGCCACAAAAAAGGCTCCCGAAAATTCTAGGTGACCTTTTTAGGGTAAAGATCCGTTAAAAATAGGCAATTTTACCATTTTTTAGATGTTCGAAAATCCTAGGAGAGGCAGGCAAGCAAGAAATTTTACAACAAATGTCCCGAAAATTCTAGATTTCAAATCGTCTTCCGAACAGATATTTTCCGAAAATTGACGTAGGGTGCCCCTGATGTATGAATTTCATGTATTAGAATTGCGGAATAAAGAATAAGTGCAAAGAAGACCCTCGCAGTTAAAGTTAGTTCTAGCCTATTGTATAGGATAAAATGAATCTATGAAACACTTCACCCAACTGATCAACAATATCACGCTGAAAGTAATGATAATAATTAACGTCCCTTTTTATTGTTGTTTGATTTATCTCCGGTAAACTATATTTTCACTGTCTCGGTCTGTCTGAAAATTTCAACATTTCCTAACTACATCACGTAAAGTTCCGTGAGGACATTCCGTAAGGACACCTAGAAAATATTGTGTTACGAAAAGATACATCGCAAAGTTGTCAGATCTAAAAAGCTTCATTCGTAAGAGTTAGGTAAGTATTGGCACATTTTTTTGCAACGTTTTATTAAAAAAGCAACTATTTTAAGAAACGTCTTTTCCGTTGTCTTGTGCTAATTCCCACAGTTTGAGACAAAGGATAAATAAAGCAAACTAATTTATTCTGACCGCCAAATGAATGTTGAATAATTCGAACATTCAGCCATTGCACATTGAACAGGTATGCACCATCACGAAAGTGAACCAATCAAAATCAACTGAGCTTGTAAATCATAAGGAAGAGATCAAATAAGTGACTTCTACTAAAAAAGCTAACCGTAATTACCTACACTACCCGAATGCGCTTCTAAGTACTGCCACTACCTTCAGGCATAAATCGGCAAAATAAAAAAAAAATCTTTTCGGTTATAAAACTAGATGTATAGAATGTAAATCTGTATGGAATCTTCAGAAAGCTCAAAGTAATTAAAATATAGCTAGTAGGAGACTGGATTTGAAAAGCGGCAAACATCAAAGGTAAAAAGTCAACAGTGCTACAGTTTACGTTGGAAGCTCTCTGACAGTGCAGAATACCTTGTTTTCTGTTCACAAATTGTGACTGTGAATAAATTGATGTCACATTCCTATTTGTCAATTAGAAGAGAATGATAGGAGTGGTTTGAACGTTGTGCACTGTCAGGTCCAGAAAAACGTATAACAAAGGAGTCAGAGGGGCGTCTTCATAACCATTCCAATCTATATATTATATGCTGTTAATTGCACACTTTGTCCGGTGCACACGGTGTTGTTGGAAACTTAATTTTTATCACAAGAGCAAGGGTTTTTATTCATTGTAAGCCTTATATCTTGCCAGTATAGCTACAGCTCATTAAAAAACGATAAATATTTGCGAATCTTCCGCGTTTAATGGGGGAAATACTGAACAGCCTACAGCATTGTTTCCTCAATCTCGCAATAATGGCGATGTTACATGAGACGATTCGCAACCACGATTTTTTGCACAAGACAGCGTTGGATCATTGTTGCGACATTGTTTCGAATGGCTGCAACATTGTTCCAATATTGCAACGTTGTGTTGCGCTAAAACTCGTCGTTGCGAATCGTTCCGTGTTAACATCACTTTAACGGAAATGTAAAACCTTTTGTTGTGAAGAAAAAAATGTCAAAGTCAAGTTGCTCTTTTGAAAAGGACAAATTCAAAAAGCAATGTCTTTTCCAAAAATCTATGTCCTGCAGCCAGAATCAGATTCAGCTGAAGATCCAAAATGTTAAGCTGTATTGGCTTTCATGTAGACTCTCGTAAAGGCAATATAATTTATATTGCACGGCGAAAATAATTCAAACGCGTTTCCACAACTGTCCGTTTTTTTGTGCCCTCTACAAAAGGCTTGCAGGAAACACTTCATTATCTTATCTTGGCTTTGAAAAGGAATGAATCGCACAGTTTGATAAATCAGCAGATTCGCGTCAAAAGAGAAATAAATGACAGCGTAAAAAAACTGCGTTTTGGGCTGCGGTGATAAGCTGAAGGATGACAAATGAAGGATTTGCTGAAGTTGGAGAAAGTCTGAAAAGTGAAGACCGACTTTTTATAAGCATTTGTCAGATCTAAGTAAATTTCCTTAAAAATTCACTTTGGTCTGTTCCGAAATATTTTTGCTGCGCTGCGGTGTTATTGAACATTTTGTTGGGTTTAGAAGCCCAATTTTGACTAAAAAAAAATAAATATTGTGGGGGTGTGTTCGAGCAACTCGCTCGCTGCACAATGAGGTACCAAGAACCTGATTTACATCTTGGACTTCATTCTTCTTTGACTTCTGCTAATAATCTTAATCTTAATCCTCTTACTCTTCTTCTCTGCGCAATCCTTACTCTAAAACTAAGAAGTCAAATAGCGCTTTTTATAGCCAAAGCTGGATATGTTTGGGTTAGCTGACCGTGGGAATAAAATCAAGGTGAATTCGGTGTGGGTAATGTTTTGGTATTACTGAATCTACATGCATGCAAGAAGCTACAAACCAATGAAAAACTTAAAACGCTGGTTAACAAACCCAAAGAGGAAATTCAACAAGACTAATGAACCAAGCTCAGCTCTAACATCAGAAACACGACCACCTATGAAAAACTAACACTGATCTGACAATGGCAAGCGAAGAATATTCCTAAAATGGACTTAACTACATTTTGCGAGCTAAGCATAAAGTCACGTACAAGTAAAAACAAAAGATCAAAACAGGAACCCTATGTGGGCAAACAGGTCAAAATCAAGACTAACCTTGACTCACTTAGTGATAAAACAAAAACGAAACTAAAAAGATGAGACAGATCTTAAAATAACTTTCAAAATACTTCACAACAATATAAAAAGAAATAGTAACCCTTGGAACACGTTCTCCATCCGGCCACCTGTTTCGCGTTGTATGCACGTTTTTTGGTCCTGTAAGGATTAATTACAAGTGTTGTCTTTGCAAACAGGCGAATGACTAGAAACCACCTATTTGGAAAAGGGAAATGAAGTTATCCCGTGTTCTGGAAACGTCAAGAACTGTTAACGTCTATCACTAAAATTCTCAGATTTGCAAATAGTTGATCGTTTATTCTATAAATAATTCTAAGTTATCATTTCGCATAAAAAAGGAACGATTTAAGAGCATGCACCAACATGACTGTTCCGCCCCCCCCAACCCCAAAGGCAAATTAGAGTCCTTTGTACGTGCTTGCCACAAACCTAGGCATGGTACGTGCTTGGCATTTCAACGTGTTCAAATATTAATTTAGAATATTTGGTTTGTGTCTCAAAGGTCTAAGTAAACACAGCCCACAGTTGATCTAAAGCTTTAAGGTAAATATCATTAACTTAATGGCACACTGGTTCATTTGTATCACTCAGTTTGGATGAAAGGCGTTTTGCCCGTGTTTTTTGTCCAGTATATTCAGATGCAATGAACTTCATATAACAATATATATAGTACATCGACATTTACAAAAAAAAACTTGAACTTTGTATTTATTTTTCTTAATAATAAAGGTTGATTAATGTTCCGAGGTTTTACTCCGAACAAGATCATTTGACTTCATGTGGTATTGAAAGTCTTTATTTAAAAAAACTATATACGGCAACCGTCTCCAGATATAATCACAAGAGTCTCTTCAAAAATCAGAATTAGAGAGAGAAAAAGATTTAGTTTCATAAAATACTGAAAAACACATAGTCCCAAGCAAGAGATGTGAAAAGTAACTTTGGCAGAGTGGTCACACCACAGAATTTTCTCCAGAGTCCACAAAGTTAAATTGTAGTTCTCTTCAAGTCCCAACAGTGACCAACATCAATTTTCACCCAACAATATCAGTACATCATTAAGACAAAAGATGATAGGAATTAATAAAATGATCACCTTCAGGAAAATACCTTGATCTTTAAACAAATTCTCTTAAATTATTCTTAAGGAAAGATATGAAGATCAGTCTGGAGAATTTGTATGCGGATATCGGGGCTTGAAGGGTTTTCGCGTCCACATGGTTACCAGCTTTAGCTCACCGTCCGAAATGTCTGAAAATGTTGTACAATAGTTTATCCAGTAACACTACAACTAAAGGAAAACTTCCCATAAATCGATACTTCGTCGATAAGAGAGTCAAGAAAAGTGAGTTTCTAAAAAAGAGTCATCTTTCATGTTATTTCGAGAACCACTAGCTACTTGTTCGTCTTTCCTTCGTTTGCAAGACATTCTAGCCAATAAACCGCATAGTTTTGAAATGATAAAGCGCTTTTTAGCGCTGCGTTTGGTGAAATTTGCGCGACGCACAGTTTAGGGGTCTGCCTTTAAGGCTGCAATTGATGAAGTTGGCACAACGTCATCAACATGCACTCTAAGGGTCAGCCACATTAGATTAGAGAATGTGCGCTTTGAGTGGCGGGCTGGATAGCTGCGAGGCATTCAGTAAAGGAAAGTCCACGCAAAAAACAAACAAACAAAACCAAAATATGATTTACAACAAGCCTCCGTTTCAGTTCCTCAAGATAGCCTAAATTAAAAACATTTCATTACGTGATTAAGAGACCTTTACGACTGGAACATTCGCACGCAATACTAAAATAATGTAAAAGTTTGTAAATGTAGTGTAAAGATATTGCAGCATGTAAACGCAATATACATCAACAGAAAACGCATAAAACTTTTTACAACTTTATAATGGTTTAACAAATTCAATCTCAAATAAAATACTAATTGTAATATTACCCTAACAATCAATTATATGAGAAATATTTTTACAATTGATTTCTTAAGCAGTTACCAATGCGAATATCAACAACTATATATGGTCATATATACTCTATCCAGATACCACTATTAAAAATATGTAGATATTTTATATTGTTTAGTAATTTACATGTAGCTATTTGTACCAACGTCAAGGAGATTTCTCTTCCAAGATAATTTAAAACATTTCAGCATTTTTAAGTCTCACTTTCGCGTCCTTTACACACTGCAAAAGTCCTAGAATGTGATCAACCGTCGTCCAGTCTGGAAGACTGATTTTTTCAGAGAAGGATGCAACAAGTGCTTCAACTTCGCGATAGCTTATCCAAGCAGTAGCTATCAGTTTCGCCCGCAGGACATATATACTTGACTTCTTTTTCCAAGAGCTGTCACCAAACCGCCCCAGTCTAGTCCTGTGTCAACATCAACCCGGTAAATTTGGAAGGGTTATAACTTCAAATTCGTCTTCATCCTACGACAAACCAGAAGAAGGAAACCTTTTAAGCCGAAAAAAACGCTCACTTCCGAAACGAGGCTAAGTGCAAAATCTTTCTTGCGAAAATGAGTTTCATTTGCATGAGATTACAAAATCATTTTCAAATCAATCGTTTGGCACTTAGCCTCGCTGTGAAACAGAGGCTAGCAGCTACTCGAAAATGGCGTATTGTAAGCACAAGTAAACGTGTTTGCAAACGCAAGAAAACAAGCAGGAGAGACTAAACAGTCACGCGGAATGCAGAGGACGCGGGTACTGAAAGCTTAGCTGGTTATTCGGAGTTCGTGGTAGAAGTGGTCTAGCTACTTGGCAGCGCAAAAACACAATGAAATGAAACAGAGACCAGAAATTAAACAAAACAGTGCCCGATCTTACTGAGAAACACAGACATAAACCAACCTCTTCATCGGCTTGTCTGATAGTGTTTCGTTGATAACAGTTTTCGCAAACTCTTTCAGGGTTCATGTAACCAAACTGGGGCAGAGGGATCTTCTGCTTTGTACAGTCTCTACAGAATACTTGTCCACACGCTCTACAAAAAAATATCTTGCATTAGCCCATACAACTGATTGCGGGGCGGTGTAGCAGAGTTAAGGAGGGTCGCTGGTTCGACCCCTACTCGCAACACCTTTTACAGCCCGGCACAGTGCTGACTTCCCGGACGTCATGAATAGCAACCGGAAGTTAGATGTCTCGTTTGATGGAACGATTCTGTCTCACACAACGAATCTGGATGCCTTTGTTTTAACTCCCGCTATACGAATTTGTCAAGTCAGAGCACTGAAAGAGAGGAAATATAAACTTCCGGTTGCTATTGTTTACGACCGCGACGTCAACGTTCTCGTTGCTTAAGGTCCCTTTAACAATGAAGGCCAACACAGTTCTCTTTCACGCCATGTCAAGAAACCCAGTTGTATTTACGTTACGTTAGGAGTTATAGGTACTAACGTGAGACGTTAGGAGAGCGAGTTTGATTTGGCTACTGGACATCGTGATCACTGGCGAGAGCAATTTTGCAGCAGGCGAGCGACCCTCTCGGCCCGGATGCTTACAAAGCAACTCAAGATTGAGTACGAATTTTCTGGGAACATTCCCGTTATTTCGAGGGATTTTGACTCGGCCGATTAACGAGTATAGGAAACACAATGAAAACACGAGAAAATCTTTCGGACTTCGGGGGACGGGTGCACAATTGTCACACTAAGGGCCTGTTTACATGGAGGTGGTGGACCCCTGATAGGTGAGGTAACATGTGGTGGGTCACTCCACCTAACATGTAAACGTGATCAAATTAAAATGAGAGATTATATAGACAGGCGGGTTACCCCACCTAAGCGGGCTACCTCACCTACCTAGGGTCCCCCACCTCCAGGTAAACAGGCCCTTAATCTTTATGCTTTACGCAACCGGGCCCTGGGTCTGAATGAGTTTGTAAACAAGTTTAACGGTAGGGATACGCACTGACAGGGTTGTGGTAACCAAAGGGTAACTTTGGACTAATTCTAGATACATGGTACATACCGTAAAATTCCGACAATAAGCCCCGGGGCTTATATTTTTCAAAGGCGAGGGGTTCATTTTTGGAGGGGCCTATATTCGGAGGGGCTTATCTATGGAGGGAAATTTGCGTTTCAAAATCGATTGGGCTAGCCTTATAGTTAGAAGGAAATTTACCGTTTTTGTCTTGTTTTAGTATGTATTTGAGGGCAATTTCCAAGTACAAGCCCCCGGAGGGCTTATATTTGGAGGGGCGATTTAACGGAGGGCTTTTTGCGTTACGAGTTTGAGGGCTTATATTTGGAGGGGCTTATACATGGAGGGACTTATTTTCGGAATTTTACGGTTTCTTCATGTGTAGGAACGATGACTAACCTGCAGTGGTGCTGATCAGAGGCAATTCATAGTGAAAACAGAAAAAAGAAAACCAGTTAGTGGGAGGTGTTAACAAGTCACAACCAAATACTTGAGTGGTGTAAAGAATCAAACCATTCACAGGAAAAAAATCCTTGAAATAATACCTTTCTCCTAAACTGAGTGAATCGTTGCTTGCAGTCGGCACATTCTCGGGCTCGATCATCCGGGACCCAAATAACTGAATCCAGTAGCTTACTGACAACCGGCTGAAATTAACAGGCAGCAACAGTACGTTTTTATTGGCTAACAAAAAAAGGAATTATTCTACCATAAAATCTTTTTGTTGCTGTTGTTATTTTTTGCTATTTGTTTACCCAAGAGGCACGTAGGAGTTCGCAGAAACGTGTGCCCGTGCGTTCCTAGTCTCCCTCGCAGACGTTCTTGGGGTTTCATCACGCGTTCCTGCCCCACGTTTGTTGGGGGGAGGATTGCGTGACGAGCTAAAAGAAGGCCTACGTGGAAGGCTAGTGCGTTCCAGATCGAATTGGAATTTGAAAGTGTTAGTTTTTGAGGAGAGACGAAAAACGGAGTACCCGGAGAATAAACCTCATTGGTTGGAGGCGAGTGCTCTCACCACTGCCCCACCCTTGCTCCCTTATCCTCACAACTGCTTTCTTCAAGGGGTAAGGCTAAGGTCATTTACCAGTCAAGCGGCGCTCGATTGGTAAATGCGGCAATGCAATAACTCTGTAGATAATCAAACTGTGGACGCGATTTGTTTCATGATAGACATTGCGAGAAGAGCCATCAGGCCCCGGTTCCTGAAAGGCCGATTAGCGCTAATCCAGGATTAAAAATTTTGTTCCATTTTTCCATTAACCTTCCTATGCATTCCCTAGAGTAAAATTCTATGTTATCATCCCCGAATCTCGGAGTAAAGACACAAAAGTATTTTGTAAGCTCGAGTAACATGTTCTTAGACAAAAATAACCTTGTTTAAAATTTGGCTTAATCCTAGGTTAAACTTAACCACCTTTCGAGGAACCGGGCGCAGAACTAAGGGTGCACCATGGGCGATCGTTTTTAGTTGGACACCAAACCCAATTCTATTTTGAAATTTCTCTTTAGAATGTGGGTCACTCGGCCGTTGTTCTGTAAAAAAACCGGCAATGCTGTCATCCTAATGCGGCCTTTGTGACTGGGCTACGTAATTGTAACACCACAATGAAAAGAGTCTATGTTCCGCGGTATGGCATGTCTAAAGCTACAGTAAAACGGGCGACAAAAAACGTGCAAGTTATTCCGCAACATATCTGCAAAACGAGTTGAATACCAATGTTGCGCATTTTACCACTCAGAAATCAAACCTGTCTTGCAGCAAATGTAGTTGTTGTCGTTAATACTGACTCTTGATTGGATAAATTACGCGGGAGTCATGCCATACACGGGAGTTACGTCACCTCCTGCAAAACAGGTTTGCCTTGAGTCGGTAAAACGCGAAACATGAACAGATTTTGTTGCAAAACGTAGAACTACTCCCTACTTTCTCCAACAAATTTTCGCAACCCTTAACAACCTGATTTGTTGAAAGATAGGTTTGAAGGAGGCTAGTAAAACGAGCAACATTGCTTTTCAACTAGTTTTGCAGCAATGTTGCAAGACAAGTTGAACGGTTTTGTTGCCCGATTTACCTTGGCTCAACATACCGTGGTATGGTACAGTAGGGCCATTTATACGAGGAAAAGTAAGACGCGTCTTACATAAGACGCGTCTTACATAAGACGCGTCTTAAATAAGACGCGAACTGTACCATTTATACGAGCATGTCTTATCTAATAGGACGCGTCTTAGGTAAGCCGCGTCTTATTTTAGACGAAATGTGCCGTTTATACGGAAAGTTCGCGTCTTATTTAAGACGCGTCTTATGTAAGACTCGTCTTATTTTTCCTCGTATAAATGGCCCTAGTATGTCTACCATACCGTATATCAAAATAAGTTGGTCAACAGATTATTTCACTGAGTTTTTTTCAACAAGTATGTTAAACGTCGTTTTTTCCACCATGAACAAGTTGTAGGAAAAGATTGTGACTTGTCTTACTTCATTGTCGCCATCTTCATCCTGAATAGCGGGATCTTGTGTTGACCAGGCGGTCTCGTCGTAACGTAAGAAGTAATCAACCCACAATTGAAGTCTTCTTGGATTTGAAACAGGAAATAATGTCTGAAAACACAAGTAATGCAAGAAAAAGATAAGGGAACCGTTTCTCGAAAGTTCCGCTAACTTTTCGAGCCCGAAATCAAATATTCAAATCAAAAGCGCGGGTCCTAGCTGATAGTTATATCATATTATTTGCAAAACTATTGATACCTCGATCTTGAATGTAAACAACAACAGCTCTCCGGGACCGTTTATTATCGGGACCTTCAAGAAACGAGCCCCAAGTGGTGGTTACTGTAGCTAGCGGAGCAGTCTTTTCCCGGGGAAAGCGAGCATGGGGAGCGAGAGGGAGCGAAAAGAGAAGCGGAAAGTACAAACAGCAATGCACATTGTGACGTAAATGTCTTAATCGGTCTGCCAAACACATTTTACACAAGTTCCTCGTGCGACAATTTTGCGGGCTTTCTGAAAAATGCCTGGACTTGTCGGCAGGTGTTTAGCGATGGTTCACTAGAGCGATGCAAAGGCAAGAGAAAGCACAAGAACAAGAAAACGCGTGTGAACTACCTTACTGCAAGCGCAAACGCAACAAATTGAAACTTTTCCTTTTATTACGATAGCGTTAACGCTTGCATGTGCATTTCTCATGAACTAGGACAACGCAAACTAAAACACATATGCTCGACCGCCATGTTGGGATAAAAGATGCTCCACTGCACGTGGGTACCTAACTGTGATGGGGTTGCTATTAGCGTTGCTAAGTGTAGCCTGCTCCACGCGTTCAGACTGTGGGGACGGTGCAAACAGATGTGAGCAGAAAAACAGCGAGGGGGTGGGATAGGGTGAGAGAGCGAAGGTTTCCCCCCTTTGTCTCTGTTTCTTTCTACCCCCCCCCCCCCCTTTTTCCCGCTCTCTGACTTCGCGTCACGCTCCAATATGTGAACGCCTGGAAAAAGCAATGTTAACCATAAAAGTTTCGTGCCTGTGGTTGCGTTTGCAACGGCGCTCGTGTCGCTCGTGAGAACCAGCCCTTACTTTCACCCTTATCTACCCCGCAAGATCCCCGTTACGTTTGACACTTATTTTTGTAAGTTTTGCTCTGCCTAACAAGTCTCACATATGCTCTTTGAAAAGGAATAGCCGACTATACAAAAGCTAAGGTTACTTTGTATTTATTTTTGTAATTAACATTAAAATCCATCAAACCTCGGTGTATTTTTTGTAGGTTGGATTACGGAAGCTTTCTTCATCAGCTTTTAAGTGAGCCCACAGTGATACTGTGACAGTGGGAACTGAAAGCTTCTGTCGATCATGTATGTTATTACACAGGAAATTTCCAAACCTGTAAAAGAAAGATATTTGTTGCACACATATCACTGTGATGTTACTGAAGACCAATGTAATTTTAAAAATAACAATATTTAAAATCAAACGTCTCAGCTTAGACTCGACAGGAGTCTATGTTGATGCACTGCGATAATAAGAGCATCGGTTTTAAGAAAACGACCCCGAGTCAATTAGCCAAAGCGCGGGAATACTGAATACCATAATGTTCTTTAAACTCCTGTTTGGGTAGTGTCTCATGTAAATCTAACTTTTGTAATATCTCTAATTTTTGGCATGCTAGGAGAATGCATTGCGGATGCATTGCACGTGCAAATCGTGTAAAGAACAAAATATATTGCAAAAGTCGAATGTAAGAATGTAATGGTATTTTCTGCTTTGGGCAATTTTTCCTGCCCTACGGTGTATCAAAAGCAGCCCAAGCAAATACTTTGCTAAAAACTGTGTCATTTCGATAAGAATGCGAGGATTGTAAAGCCAAACGAAATCATCAGTAAAGCCGGCATTGTGAACTAAGCTTAGAAAACATTCACCTACCATTGAGAGTTAACATGCTCTGCTATCCTAACTAAATACACTGGAATAAATTCAAAGGCGGTTGGAAACTGCTGTAAAATCTGTAGGACGATAAAAATTGAATTAAAAACTGGACGGTAAAAAATAAAACGAAAAAAATTTCTCTAAAACAATCAGAACTCGAGGGAGAAAGGTAAAAAAACAGAGAACACTCAACAAAAGAAAAACGCGGGAACACATGTAGCTGGTAACATGGACACTATCCATGCTGGTAACAAGAACAAGTCAAAGATACGCACGGGAAAATATGTAGCTGGTAAAAGACGGGAAGAGTGTGAAAATTGTAGCTGCCGGGTAACATGGTTACTATCCACCCGTCATCCACGCTAGTAACAAGAACAAGTCAATGATGGCAAAGGATAAAAAGGGCGGGAAAATTTATCGCTGGCAACAAGTGGTTGAAGATGAAAAGAGCGGGAAAAATGTAGCTGCCGGGTAACATGGTTACTATCCATGCAGATCCATGCGTCATCCATGCTGGTAGCAAGAACAAATCAATGATAGGCAAAGAATGAAAATCGCGGGAAAACATGTCCCTGGCAGTGCTGGTAACAAGCGCAGAGGACACGCAACGACACAAACAAATTAAAACAAACAAAAAGGTTATTTAGAAGTCATAAGGGATAAGAGAGACTTACAAACACAAACAAACTAACCTGCCACACACAGTCCAAGAACTGCAAGAACACGGGAGACCGCTGACTAGGGCACGATAGATGACCAAGTCTGTCGCGGAATCGGTGACCAAAGGATATCCACTCTTTTTCTATCAAAACCTGACAACGGCAATAATGACAGCAACGACAAAATTAATCCAATGCTTCAAAGGAAGAGGAACTTGCAGAGCAGCTGAAGACTCGAACTATAGGAGCTCTCTGACTGGAAATTGCACGGCCGGTTTCTCAAACAAGAAACGCGCACGTGCGAATTTTAGCAAAATGCTATCGTGTTGTTCTCTTAGACAATAAACTGTACTCTATAAAGTCTCTCTCCCCGCCAGGTTTTCCTTGATATCTTGCGGTCATTTACGCTACGGAGTAGTTGGGCTTCACGTGGCTTAAATGCGACCCAGTACCCGCATAAAGATTGTTAATGTAGGTTAGGGGCTATTCAAATGATACCGGAACGACTTTCATTCTGGAACGACTTCATTCCATCTCCATATATTCCTCTGTATTTGTTTAAGTGATACCGAAACGAAATTTCGTCCCCGAACAAGTCATTCCGGATTAAGCTCATTCTGATTTTCAATCCGAATGAAATTCTCGTTCTGGTACGAAATCTAATTCTGGTATCATGTAAACTGAAACTGGGGAACTTCGTTCCGGATTGAAACTGGCAAATTGTGTAGTCTGCATTCTCAACCCCAGTGCTTACGCTTCTGACTCCGCTTCTCACTGGCCGTCATGCTCAGAAGAGCTCTGGGGTCGACATTGGTATAGTTTGGGGCGAGTGAAGCATGCGTATCTGATCTGGCGCGAAAACCACGTGGGCGAGAACGCCTTAGGTTGAGCCAGACAATTTTATTATGTGAATGCAATACGAACTTCACACTGGACCAAAACTCCTTCCGTAATGAAAGTCATTCCGGTATTATGTAAACATCCCCTTAGGTACTTATGTTTGTGACTGCACTCTACCTGCAATCCTGTAATTGTCCGGTAGTACGGGTCCAAAAGCAGTTGAGCAAGTGACGTCAGTTGTGACGTACGATCCCATCCGTCACTGCAATGTACGAGGGCAGCGGCACCTTTATCGACAAACCTGGCAATTGTTACAGCTCCCTAAGACACAAGTATGAAATACAACAACCACAATGAATTTATCTACATGAAGCTGTGATGGTAAAATAACGTCTAAAATTGACTAGGAAACTGACGCGTTTTTTTTCTTTGGCGGGGGGGGGGGGGAGGGGGGTGGGGTGGGATGGATAGATTACAATCAACTCTCTCTATTTAAAGGCGGACCCCTTTGGGATCGCCACTATGTTATTGTGTCCGTCTTAGAGAGGCGTCCGTCTTATAAAGAGTCAACTAAAAGGAGTAAAGAAAGGCAGGGACCGTCTCTAGTTGACCATTTTAGCGAGGTGTCTGTCTTAAGGGTGTCCGTTTATAAGAGAGATATCACTGTCATCAATACACTTAACATGACTGATAATAACGTTTTGGTTTGTTTGCAAAAGTGGTCTCTAACACAGGTACTCGGATAATGATCGTCTGCTTCATTCCGTAATTTACCTTGAGTATAGAAGTGATGTACGCAAGCCATTGAGTGGACTCCAGGTGCGACAGCCATTTTTTCTGTGCTGAGGACTCACATACTCCCTGCAGCCTGTACAAACTATCGCGTACAGCATGAATATTAGAAATATCAAGGAATAACAACTGGCAACCCTGATAACGGTTTATAGTGTCTTCTGTTCCCTTCCCCTGCAATACAAAAAAAAAAAATACAACTTATTAACTGGGGACACAAGGTAAGAGAAACCCGGGGACTGGAAGCGTTTCGAAGGAGCAGACTCAAGGCTGAGCCCTTACGTCTATCTACCTTCTATCCCTCAGTATTAACGCTGGCATTTTCTCTGCTAGTAGAGTCTATATTTTAATGAATTTAAATGCAATTTAAAGGAGTTAACAACTAAGAGCGCCTGGGTGCCTAGGTCAGCGGTCTTTGGCATGCGCATGCCCGGTGGCTGACTACGTCGATCATGTGATTCCTTGGCGCGTTCAGTTTTTCCCTTCGTGCTGGGTTCTGTCGCCCATTTTCTTCCCCTCCCGCCCTCCCACTAGGCTTGTTGGGTTTTTCTCCACTGATGTTTGTCAGTGTGACGGGTGCCTGTTCCTTTCCTTTGGTGTGGGGGCTCATGGCTGGGTTGCGCTGTTGTGCCAGTCATGGGGGCATTATTTCAATCTAGGGGCTGGCTGCCAATAGTGGAAGCCCCTGGATACTTCAGGCACCCAACCTCCATTTTAGCGATGCAGTTGTTAATAGCTCAGTAGGGGGTCGGACATCTCATAAACCCTACACACTGAAGAGACCTTAAGTTAAAGTTTTAGAAACCATAATTGCAGTTCTTTTTTCTCACTTCTTTTCTGACTGCAATTTTTGGCTTCCTTACTTCTTTATCTTATGGCATTTCCATGGTGTTTCCAAAACAATAAATTAAAGCTAGCTATTCTATATCAGTGCCTACCATAATCACTATAACACAACGATCACACGGTATCGGGCGGACAAATTTTCGACCGGTTGAGACCTAGAGACGTCTAGCCGTTCAAAGTTGCGTGTGAACAGAGCGAGAATATTGAACGGTTTTGTGTGAACTAAGTCGCTTCTAGTCAAATTTTTCAGCCGGTCGAAAATTCGTCCGCTGCCGTGTATACGTGGCCGAAATCGGTGAAAAACATAATCGAAGCTCTATTTTCATAAGTTTTGAAAATCCTTTTCCAGCTAAATTGGCTTTCCTATTTCTAAACGGCACCTAAAAAGGCTTTTAAGATAAATGCAGAGAAGATCATCACAGTTAAATACGCAGCTTATGCAGTAGCGAAAAGAACGTCTGAAAAGGCTTTTCTTCTACTTAAAAAGCGATACCAAATACTTTATCTAAACCTCACGAGGTGTCCGACCGCCTTCTGAGATATGGAATGCAGACCTTATCTCTTGAGGAACGTCATTTTTAGTTTCAAAATAAAGAGGAGACTGCATAAGTGAGCAACAAACCTTTAACATATTTCCGCCGGCAGCGAACATCGACCGCGCATCAAATATAACAAGCTTGTCTGTGTACTTGTTGCATGTTCTTGCCTTACTTATGACAAGCTCATCGTCAATAGAATTCTGAACAGATACAGGGGTAAAAGATGACAAAGCAAACTGTTAATCAAAACCAAAGAAATGGAGAGATTAAGAGTCACGTTTACGCCAAACGGCAGACGTGAATTTGTACCACGAGACCAAGTTTTTCCCTTATTTTCCCTTTACTCGTTAATGCTTCTACACAAAAATAAGGAGTTTTATGCCAGTTATAACCACAGGAATCGTTCGGGACTGTTTTTATCTGCTTATTTTCTATTCTGAGAAATTCTCAACTTGAGTCTGACGTTTGCCGTTTGCAGTAAACGGGAATCTTAATCTCTTACAGATGAGGGGGGGGGGGGGGGGCGGTCATCTAGACCCTGAGATAAGAGGTGGGGGCCCGGTCTTGAAAAAGATGTCAAAATATTGTAGTTGTAATATATGAACGGTTTCTTTCCCACTATATTTGATCCAGTTCTGTTCTCTATCCAGGATTTTGACGCTTTTTATAAGTAACGTAAGACCCTGGTGTGTCCCACAAAAGATATTTTGAGACCGAGGAGAAGGATCGTCTGAATCGAGGATGTTTGCTGACTCTCGCTATCAACGCTTTTTCCACTTCTCCAATGTACTCTGTACTGCACTCAGTTTTAATATTCCTCACCATGTCCTTCCCCTTCACATTTGATGTAAAAAACTGGTTCCGCCAAATAAGGATTTCTGCGAGGTGAGGATCATTTGACACAAGGAAGTCTCGCTTTCAAGGTGCTTTCCGGTTCTCCAATGTACAACATCCTAAATTGTTGATATTCCTCACCAGGTCCTCCCCCTTCCTGGTCCCGACATTAATTGATTTCGCCGGGGGGTGGGGTCCTTGGGGTCTATTCAAAAGCTGCCTGAAGGTATTTCCCGCGAGTTGTGGTGGTGAGTGAGTCTATAGCTCTTAAATTAAACATTTGACAGTGAGTACATTAGGCCAACAGTGTATATGGGAAATTAAATAAATGTATCGCGTCCCAATTTACCTTAAACGCTGGACCAGTTTTTGGCTGTGCACACCTCATAATAAAATTTCCTTTTTTAGCATTGTACCAGCAAAGGACAGGAAGACGGCCCTGTTAAAACAGAAACAGAAGAATTGGACTGACGAACAACATGACCGAGCTTTACAGTTAACTCAATCGAAGTAAGTACGTATTCGATTAATGGTGTTCACACTTGATGATTGGAGGGTGCAAATGACCTATAATACGAGATTTTCAAGTGTGGATGACTCTTTCCCCCTCCGCGACCATTTGATGAGCTCAACACAGAAATTTAATCTAAACTCTAAATTCAACTTGTACACGTACCATGTTTCCTTTGAAAGCCTATTTCAATTTTTTTACTCGGCTAGTTCCACACATAAGGGGTTTTTAATTTCACGTGGTGCTATTCTCATCAGTAAATAATCGTCGCTTTTTCGTTTTGAATGGTAACCCTTTAATTCCCGTGAGTGACTAACATCAGTTGTCTCATAACAATATCAATAGATCATCAAGTGAGAATCAATGAGGTGACCACCAAAGAGAAAATGCTTTGATCTTTAATTAAATTCTCTCATCTAATTCTTAAAGGAAATGTTTGGAGATCAGTCTGGAGGATTCGCATGTCGGTTACAGACTTCTAGTTCGTGATTTACTGGCAAATAAGCGCACTTGCCGACTGTAGAACGTCAAAACTCGAAATTCTTCAAAAAAACATTCACACACAAACAACTGAAAATACCTTGCTTCGAAATGAAGCAGAGCATCTTAATGTAGAGTCCTGAAAATAATAACAATAAAAATACTGTAATCAGAGTGCAAGCTAAGACATAAGCTTCATGCACCTCAAGCAGCACTAAAATATAACTATTCTTGACACTCCGAGCAGAGGAAAATCAACTAACCAGTAACCTGTTTGGAGGCAACGGATTACACGGGCAGCAAATTCATGCAACGGCTTTTTGTGCCACATTGCAATATTGCTCGTTTCAAAAGTCGCGCGAGCAATTTGTCGCCCGACCGTGGAATATTTCTTTGTTATAGGTTGCACAAATTGTTGAGCAACAAGTTGCTGGCACAACACTGTTGCGCAACAAGATGAGCGCGCGAATGGTAAAACAAGCAACATTACTATGCCACTCGTAAAACAACAATGTTGTGCAAAACGTTGCACGAGTTTGTTGCCCGTATTACTGTAACTAAACCCTTAACCAGCGATTACACAACAAATTCGTGCAACTTTTAGCTCGAAACTGTTAAAGATTGATGTTTCCCAATTTACCACCCACGAGAGCAACTTTTCGAACGACAAGGTTTAGTTTTCGGGAGACATTTTGCAATGTCTTTTGAGCACAGTTGCGCAAAGCAGAAGCTTTGCAACAAGTTGCCGCAGCCTGAAACAGACAGGTTGCTCGCTCGGGCGTAAAAACAAGCAACACCCCTCATCAACTTTTAACGCAAGGAACATTACATCGTAGCCTGCGTAGCCGGTGAACTCAGTGAGTGCTTTTTGGAAGTGGAGCCATCGCTCGTAGCGAGAGGCGAAGACGCGAGGGATTACTGGAACAGGCGAGACCAGGATGGAAAATCCCGCGCCACCTCAACTGGACACATCTCCATTCTTTTCGCCGCTTCGATGCCACATTCATTCCAAGGGTGCTTTTGTGGTCTTTAACAGCCGAGCGCGGGGAATAGCTCCTCCCCCTCCTACACCCCCACCCCTTCCCCCTAATCCCTAATTTTACAATTGTCACTGACAGTGCAATCCACGAGTCACCTTTTAAAGCATAAACACTAGATAAACTTTACCTGTATTTCTGCAGGCACATAAAACAGGGGAGGATACGAATTACAAAGCAGGAACTGCTGATTGACAACGCTCACACGCCAGGCATCAGATACCTAACAAATATACAAATATAAATAAATGATCTCTACAAAAGTGTTTAACACCCATTGATAATTGATGAAAAGGGTTAAAAATACAAAAGGAAGAATGCACCTTCCCCAAAGCTTTAAGAAGGCCACAATTTCACGCATGCACACGACCACATTAACTGTATAAAGTGAGTAAAAAGCTACCTTTATTGTCCTTCTTACAGTTCAATGCCACATTTGAAAAACATAGGTACGTTTAACGTGCATGAGCTATTTTGAATGCTTCAGTGTAACCGTACCAGGAATCGAATCTTTTAATCCTAAATTTAGACTATTTTTGTGCGAAATTGGGTATTGCTGTACATTAATGAAAACGCGAAACGCTGCACACAGCTGAGTAGATCCTCGTACTATAGATTCACTTTTCTTCGTCTTTCCTACGGACATCTGGTGTAAAATAAACAAATTGTGAAATTGCTATGAATCAACCTTCAAACGTTGCTTAGAGGGAAGACTCGAAGGTTTTAAGGTTTCTTTATGGTTTCTTAAGATAATGCGGCTCGTCGAATACCAAATAGCTAAGAAATGTCACGATTTTCATCATTGTTGTAGATGGTTGCATCATCATTATTCACGATGTTGTCACGTGCGATTCTACTTAATGGTGATTCCCCCATTCATCCAGAACGTCTCGCATTACATCAGAGGTGTTAACATATACCCCTTGCAGTCCCTTGGGATTATCGCACAGGCAAGCATGTTACGTGCGAGTGAACGAGGCAAACGCGCGAGTGAAAAGACAGAAAGGCAAGGAGGGACCGTCATAATCTTTCTAAAGGACAGTAAAGACACCCTTTCCTCGCAGAGGCTGCAGTATAAACAAGCAAAGAAAAAAACAAAACACACACACGCAAAACAGTAAATAACATTTTTTGAGACGGATTTCAATCTGATAGAGACTTTTCCCTATATGTCCACGCTTACAAGTAACAAAACGTAAGGGTGACCGGTGGTTTTGATACAAAGTCGTTTCGATACAAACTCAAGCAATGAAATTGCACAAAAATTTCGATCATTTTACGTAAAGCTTGTGCGTGAACCAGAAAAACATTTTGGGCGAATATTCTTCGTTCGTTAAGTCAAGTACCTGCAACTATTTACAACTCGACGGAATAAACTTGTATTGAAACGACTTTGTACCGGAAAGATCGGTAACCAGTGTAAGCACCTGCTGTCTTGCAAACTCTTCATGAAAATCATATACACTCCAGCCACTTAATTCTGTATCCTTCGGAAAAGCCCTGCATAGAAGAGAAACACTTCCCAATAAAATTCACAGCGTTTCTACTCTAAACATCACACAGGAGGAATTTGAGAAACTGCAACGAGTACAAGCACAGAAGAGGGAGTCAAAAGGGGGAGCATCCATGTCTCTTGCAATTCAACACGTGAATTCAGTGATCATTGTAAATCATGTGCATTGTAAATGACTGCACGACAATATCAGGGAGAGACTGCTTAAAAGCACCGCCCACACCGCTCCCTCAAAGGAATGTTGGACTAGGTAACATTTCATTTTGACTATACAAAGGATACATAAATCTCATGCATGGCATGCAATTAACACTGCTCTCTAAAGTTAAATAGACAAATGAGATGCAGGAACATCTCCCACTGATGCCTAGCTAAAGCTTGTTTTGGCTGGTATTGTGAACTTTAGGAAATTGTTCTTCTTCACTCACTTCACATAATGCACTGATGGAGGGTTGTCCACAGCATTCAAAGCAAGATATTCTAATCTCTGATAAAATACACTGATGTAATAGTTCAGGAACCTAAAGGAAAAGACAAGCAGTCATGACTTCTGCAATTAGATGTACTTTTAGCAATCTGCACAAAAAAATGGGTGCAATTTAAAAGCATGCACATTATCGTGGAGCACAGCAACCCTAATGCTCATACATCAATATATCTCTTAACCCATTCGCCCCTGAGCCGCCCGTAACCGCTCGTGCGGATCCACGTCCTTTCTACCGCTTGTGACGTCATCAGTTTTAACGGACAAGGGCAACTTTGTCCGGTAACTTGTGAAGAGTGAAGAGATCCTTCAAACCATACCAGAATGAGCACAATTCAGTCAAGGACACCGGAGAAAGACAAAAAACCATGTAACACTGACCTGAAAATCTCCATGAAAATCTTATTCCATTGCCCACCTACCTTTCCTTTCACCTAATCCTAAGATCCTAAAGGCTTTCCTAAAAGCTCTTCCCACCAAAATGAAGCCTACCAAATGCCCAGCAAGGGAAAAAAAATGAGGCAAGAAGAGCGAAAAAAGAGGGTAGGAGAGAAAGCGAAATTTTGCTTTCTGCGCATGCCCGAACTTCGCAAGCTAATATTTTGCATCTGGATTAGAAGGTGGTAAGTTTTAGCTCTTTATAGCACGACAGTGACCAGAAAACCACTCGACTAGCTTCAAAACGCGTTTTTCGGCAAAATCTCCAGGAGCAAATGGGTTAATATTTACCATAAATTTGAAATGTAGCAGCATTGAAGTAAATCAGTAGCAAAGTTATTCAAGAAAACAATATACTTCAAAGCATGTTTCACATAAACTAATAATTAAATGGGGACATGAAACGATAACCTAGGGGAGCTCATCTGTGACAGCTATTATTGTCCTGTACAGAGCTATATTACAATCCTGATCAAAACGTTTGGGACACTTTGTCTTTCACCCGTGGAAATTACAATTCAAGTTGTTCCCCCTCCCCACCAGGATAGTGTTGGGTGTTCTAACTGACACTCACTTTACACATCTTGCCCAGTTTATAGACCCATCTCTGAACGGGGGAGGGGGGGTTGTGGGGGAGAAACCTTAGTAAGGTCGTATTTATGAGTCTGTATTGCTGGTTACCTGCAAATTCCATACACAAAATGTGAAACAAGGAAAGTGTCCAAAACCCTTTTCTAAGATCAATCACTTTTAGAATATAATTAACAATTATTCCTCGAGCCTGAATAGGTTCTGAGTCAATAGCCCATGAGGCCCAAGGCCGAATTGGCTATTGACTTAGAGGCCATGAGGGCGAGAGGAATAATTGTTTTAGTAAAATCCAACTAGTTAGTCAAAAATATTGAGACAAAACAACTTTAGCTAGCAAAACGAGATTCAGCTGCCAACGTTTTGGTTTTCAAGGCCGGCGCTTTTCGCTACTAGTGGGCTATAACATATAGCCTAGTAGTAGCTCAACCAATCAGAACGCAGCATTGATAATAGACCAGTAGTTGGATTTTACTAAAATTACATATTACTAGTTAATGTATTGCTTACACTGCAGGCGGTATTGGCTCAGCCTTCAGTCTCTCAGCAACACTATTTATTGAGCCAGAAACAGCATTGAAAGCTGCAGCCAGTATTCCAGCACCTAGTACCCCTGATGTACCAGTGGGAACAAGAAGAGGTCCATCAGACTCATGAGAGCTCACACCTGCCACACTGCTACTGCTACTGCTGCTGCGAGACAAAATCTGAAAACTGCTACGACTGCTGGAATGTGTGATAGAGTGAGTGACATTTTCTGCTGAGTCATCTGTGGGGGGAACATCTAAGTTTTGGTTTGGCAGCTGTTTTCCTATGAAGTGAAATCATTATATAAATATGTACTTTGTCTACAGCTGTTACGTAAGGTTCCACAAGAGGTTATCCCTACATATTAACCACCCCAAACTAAGGAAAGCACTTTGGGGGTAGTTTGCAGAGATTGGTCATTGACGGAGATTAATCTAAGTGTGATAAGGGTCCGCAATATCAACAGCACCATGTATTAAATAACCATCAGCAACATGAGCTAGGCTTTGTGTAGGCAGGTTTACCTTTAAATACCCATTTGGAGGAATCTGCCAATAACTTTGGCATAAATCTACTCCTCCTTAGAATGGAAAAAAACTATCACTTTCAGTTCCTTTTGTTTAACCCCCTAATTTCAGAATATATTATTGTGAAAGGTTTGAACCAAGGAGTCATTTTACAAGTAGGTTGAGTATGATCGTCCAGGTGAACATAGTCCTGAATATTGACAGTGACTGACGTTTCGACAACCTGGGCGGTAGTTATCTTCAGAGTCAAAGTTAGTTGTATCATGTCAGTTGATGGTATTAAACTCTGGTTATTGACCTCAGATTGGTCAATTAAGTTGTGGTATTATCGGTCGTCTGTCAGTTAAGCCATGATGTTATTGGCTATGAAGATTCGTAATGTCATTGGTGCGTTTTGATCTGTCTATTGTCACAGTTAAACAGTTGTTTATTGTAAGTCAAAATTGTCAGTTATCCAGTCATTCTCTTGTAGTTAGTTTTTTTGTCAATAAGTCCTTTGTACCGTGTCGGTAACTGTTGACTTTGATTCATTGGCATGTGTTATTGTTGTTTAATGCAGCATACCCCATTTTCATAAAGAATATAATATGAGTTTATGCTGTAGGTAAAATCCATTCATATGATATGCCAGAATTTCCTCTTTCGAGTTTAAACAATAACAATTATTAAATTAGCGCTAGGAAACAAAGAAATTTTGAATAAAACAGGTTGATTACTTGCACAACCTGAGAATGGATTTTACTTACAGCATGCATGTATGCTGTGGTACACATAATCTTTCTTTCTTGGTCAAAATAACAAATATCATCTCAAACCAGTTAAACGTTTGCTTCCTTTTGCCTCAGATTATGGAAGTGACTTGGAGACTGACATGGGGGGGGGGGGGGGGGTTACATTAGGAATTTTTGGGTGTGGATGTGCCACTGGGACCCTGGAACCCGTAGCCTATACCAGAGTTAGTTCAGCTGAATTTTGCCACCCTATATTGGACTAAACTCCCCAAGTCCCCCCCCTTAACCTAGAGTAGCTGTTTTCCAGAAACTACTGAGGTCACTAGCACAGTCCAGCCAAAACAAAATCGACTTAATTTTTTTATATATTTTGAGTGGCAATTCCCAGTTTCCCTAGTCTAGACTTAAGTCTTCAACCAATTGATTAATTCAACCTTCAACTCCTTCCCCATCAGAACCAACAGACTGCAGACTTGCTTGCTTCAGATACTCCTGACTGTTTGGTTGCAAGGAGGCAAGAAGAGAATCTGGACTGGACTGCATACTGCTGGGATCAGGAGGCATGTAAAAGGTGCTCAAATATTGGGGCTTGTTCATGAATATTAAACGGATTGTTCGGAAGTCCCAGCATTGCACAGTCAGTGTCTTTACATCAGAGAAACCAGCGTTGCCAGTCACAGTTCTAGATACAACCTTAACAAGCAAAAGGCAAAAGGCAAAAAAAACCATTAAAAATGTAATAGATAAGCACAAGAGATCAAGATCTTGATGTTGAAATTGATCATTAGAATTAGCGGCTGTTTTTAAATAGTTACTGTAAGTATTCAGGAAGAAGACAACCTTTCCAAAAATGATGCCACACTCAAAGGAGAAAATAAAAAAAAAGGTCCAAGATGCAGCTCCAAAGTGGCCTTTTTTTGCTTATGACAGCTAAGCATTAAAGGGGCTATGTAGGGGCTCATTTGCGGTCAAACACTTTTGAGGAAATGAGGCCAAAATATGTCATTGTGCATAAACTGTAAGGTCCAAAAACAGTTGAACCCTGATAACTCCAACTCAGATAACTCGAACTCCCCGGTAACTCGAACTAAGTCCAATTTCCCTTGGATTTCACCCCACTTTTCAGTCATTTTTACTTGCTTATTTCAAACTTGAATAACTCAAATTCTCCGCTAACTCGAACTAAATTTCCTTTCCCTTCATCAAAAATTCACTGAAATTTACCACGATAACTCAATTTCTGGTTCTTGTAACTCCATGCAGATGCCACCCCATTAGCCCTTCTTATTATATAAGGGTAAAAGGTGCAACGAAGAGATTCCGTTTTATCTTAAGAAAATGCCTAATTATGTTACCGTTTCTGATGAAATAAATTAAATTTGCACTACACTATACACTGAAGTAATGAAAAATCAGTAACTATCAATTCTTAACAAGGCAAATTGAATTTTGCAATCAACCCTGATAACTTGAACGGTTTCTTGTTTTCCTTCAGAGTTCAAGTTACTAGGGTTCTACTCTAAAAGTGGTTATACAGTCATGGATCCTTGGCCCCAATCTCCCAGCCAAGGCAGCAGTCACACAATCATGTGGTCGGATCGGGAATAAGTCTACACCTCAAGCCACTAATCAAAGAGATCTGACGCTAGTGCTTTAAAATTGCAGGAAAGGAACAAAATCATTTGATACAGTACTTTCTCGTCTTCTCCTCTATCCACTGACTGAATATTGTTTAGTGCTACTGACATTGACATGTCCTGCAAGAAAAAATCCATTAGGTGTTATGGCATATACACTGTATGCAACATTCATGACACATGTTTTAAAACTCCGATTCTAAACAATGTTATAGAGCATGACTGAGGTGCTTTAAGGCCCACTGGAGTAGCATGATTATAATTGAAGTGGCCTGATTAATACGTGAAGTTTATTGTAATGACCTTTTCAAAAAATCAATGAATAACTACTTTTTTGGAATATTTTAGTTCCACAGACCTTAAGCTTATAAACTGAAGCATTAGGATTATGTAATAAATGGAAAAGCAAAATTTGTTGACAATTTTTTTACCGCCAAAAGTTTAAAAAAATTGCTTCTTTTTAAGTTACTTACAATATTATTATTATAAATAACTGAAATTATTTCAATACTCACATATGTATACCCAGCTGCAGTGAGACCAGACAGGTGACAAAGAATCACAAGCCTACAGAAAACATTATAACATCAAAATTGGGTTTTAATTGAATCAGTTTCTCATAATCAATTTTAATTTCTGGGTAATCTCAACACTGCAAAGCATTAGTTTACCTAAAATTTGTGAGATACATTCTTCCAATGCCTCTGTGTTTACTGACTTCAACAACAACATCGTCAATAACCATTTCCACTTTTTCTGCCTCACCTGGAAAAATAATAAATATTTAACTTTACTTAGAAATACAGAACTTTACTACAATCCACACCTGGGCTGGGTTGTTAACCCAGGGTTAGTGCGACATTTGAATTCAGATATGAAAGTTAAAAAAGCAAATTCAGTATAATTCTTTTTGTTTACAATTTGATGATTGGATACTCTGAAAGAATAGAAACAATTAACTGACAAAATGTTTTTGAACAAAAGAAAAGGAAACACGGATTAAAATTTAACTCCGGGTTGGCGCTAATCAGCCTTCGAACAACTGATCCTTGCAGAACGGGAATGTACTTATAGCCATGGGTGAGCAAACAAAAATGACAGTGAACATAAAACAGTGAAATTCAATACAGTGTACATGCTTGAGGGTGGAACTAATTTTCACTCAAATAACTCACGTAAGCCCTAGATCTGAGTCCAGTGATCTTTGATTCTAGAAAATCTTGCCTGGCACAGCCACTTGGCCCTACCTGGGAAATCAGCTACAGCATCTCCAAATGCAACAGGAATCTCATATCCTGTCTTCTTCTTACAGATAGAGTAAAGCTCAAAATCAACACACCATCTTGGAATAGGCTAAAGATAAAAATTTAATAAAATAATAAAATTTGTTAAAATGTTTTACTCATGTATACAGCTGTAGATTAATAAAAATATTTATTATATAGACACAAGTGTTTTACTGGAAAATATACCACTCGTAAAATTCATAAAAACTACATCCGGGACCCGAGTGGTTTATTTTCCATAATCTCACACGTGAGTTTATCGATGACGTAATTTCGGTAATTTCCCTAAAAAATTTGTAGGTGTCTTACGTCCTTTGAATTTTAATTACACATTTTTCAAAGCTTTGCTTATATTTTGTCATTGTAGAGCCCTATTCAGCGCAGTGTTATTTCTCAAGATTATTGTAAACAATGTCTTATATTGCTGTACTGAAAATGTGAGCCGTCACAATTACTTTTTGGCGCATAAAAATCTATTATTTTATCGTTGTCTTTTTGTCTATATAATAAAAAGAACATTACGTGGCGGCTTGAAGATATGAATTTTATTTTCGAGTGGCAAAAAACAATATTTTACTCACTCGCTGCGCTCATTTGTAAAATATTGTTTTGCCACTCGAAAATAAAATTCATATCTTTGCACCACCGTGTAATATCCTCTATATATTTACAAATGCATTTGAAGACTACTGATTATTTGGGTGGTTAAATGATACTGGAGGGCTATGTTGGACTAGTCAGTTAGTTTGAAGTAACTGTTTAAGTAAACAAGTGTTAGAAGGCGCAGATCACATTTTCAAAACTAAAATGTTATCGAATATGAGCTTACGTTTCCCTTAGCATAATTAGCTGGACTTTCACGGCATAAAATGTCTTTGAAGACGACTTTTTGGTGCAGACTATAAGGCCCGGTTCAGACGCCGAACTTTTCATGAGCCGAACCTAATTCGAATTAAGACCGACCCAAATTATTAAAACCGGCTAAAGTGATTCAGACGCCGATCTTAATTCCAGCTGAACTAAATTCAGAAGGCGAAAAATGCGCATTTCGGTCAAACTGCTTACAAAATACGTTATAAGAATTTCTGCATTTGGTTCGGTACATGAAAAGTTCGGCGTCTGAATCAAAGGCGTTCCAAAGTCGATCCAAAGGCGAAATTCCCGGCCGGGCTAGGCGAAAAGAACGGCTGAGCCGTTCCAAATTGAAACAGGCGTTCCTAATTGATTCAGACCCCGAACTTTTCATGTACTTAATTCAATGTATTAGGTTCGGCTCATGAAAAGTACGGCGTCTGAACTGGGTCTAAGTCCATAATACTTACCAGAGCCTGCTCGACACACCAGGATGATTGGGGTACATAGAAATAAATACCAAGCCACGTTAATTGCGTGATTTATCAACAACATTTTTCCTTTGTCCTGTTACTAGAAATTTAAGCCGTCCCAGCAGTGCTTATGATTGAGAGACTCGTAGCGTGCACTTTAAAATTTACACTGCATGGCTGTACACGACCATCTGAACTGATAACTCAACAGTGAGTAGTGTTAATGTTTCTGTGGCAAATGTGATGCATGACAACCCTTTTCCCAGAGTTCTCTCACTAGCTAGCACACATAAATGCACACTTACATGAAAGTTGCCCAAAGTACACTTCGGCAACATTTTGCAACATTTCGGTAACAACGAAGATATGTCATTTTCATATTGGGCAGCAATTAAATCTCTTGAATTTGGAACTGGAGATGGTCCACATCGAGTGAGTGATTCATTTGCATATCTCAACCCCACAGCGATAACTTAGTGAAATGCCCTTTTGGCATTCACAAGTTAAGAAAGATGCTTGTCCTCTTGAAATGTAATGGTGTGAAAATTTTTTTTTTTCGGTCGCTTATTTACATGTCTGGTCAAAATGACCACAAACCGAAAGTTTGTCCAGACAAATGGTCATCTTGGCCAGACATTGTCCATTGACCAGCCGTTATCATTATCCTTGTCAGCATCAATATCATTTTCAGTGTAACTGTATCCATCACTACTCAAAGAATGTTAATTCATACCTGAGAAGCTTTCAAAGTCAACTCTAGGAAAACTTCACCACAGATATTGTCTTTAGCTGAGCTTCTTCCTAGAGGATACCAACAAGCTGTTGTGTCTTCTGTTAAGAATGCTAGTGGAATTTGAATTCGCCCCATGAAATCATCACGGTTGAGAGTATCATAATCCCACAGATCAATCTGTATGTAGTGTTGGAGGCAGCAAAAGAGTGCATTCTCAACTAAAATCATTGGAGAAGTGTAAATTAATAATGTTATCGGGTAATATACCGAGGGCGTTTTCCATTTATCAGAACTGCCGGCCAGATTATTCTTGTCGTAATAAGAATTTCACTTTTAATCAAAACTTATCCAGCCAGATCAGTCAAATCCTAAATGGTTGCTTGAAGGACATGGGTTTGGCTGGTCATGGTCCGGCTGGCAAGTTCTGACTTTTGGAAAGAGCCCTAACATTACATATTGGGTGCGTTCCTTTGAGATGATCTGGATCAGGATCAGTGATCCTAGATCACTCGGATAATGGTAGATCAAATGAACAGATGAATCTGCTCTGGACAAGGATTCATTGGTTCATTTGATCTACCATGATCCAAGTGATCTCGGATCACTGATCCTGATCTGGATCATCCCAAAGGAACGCACCCATTATTCCAAACATTAGAAAGTTGTTTTATTTGTAATGTTCCAAATGTGCGACTCAGATTATTCTCTGTCCCATGCTTGTGACAGAGCTGTCTTGAAGGGCCGTAACCTATAACACCTGTTTCAGCTGAGGTCTTCTGATGTTACAGGTGGTCAAAGTGAAAAGTTAGAAGTGACACTATAATTTTTTTGTGTGATTTTACAGGTGAATCTTCATTTGCTAGAGTGTTGCCATTGTGGATTATCGGTAGTGCAAAGTTTTTGTATTGTATTTATTTAGCAATGTATGTAGGTAAAGTCACATATAAAAGCCATAAATTATGTATATGCTACTGGTTAAATTTGATTTCAGGTTAATTTTGATTTAACCTAGACTGACTCTTGATTCTCCTAGTCCCAGAAGACAAAAGAAATGGAGAATCAACCAAGGTTAAAAAAATCTTAACCAGAAATAAAATTTGACTTGTGACATATTATATGTTTAAAGTTGGGTAATCAATCAATTTTGAAAAAATTTTCATTTGCTACAGCTGCTTAAAAACGTAATGACAGCCCTGTGTAACATTACAAAATGCAACATGCAGGAGTAGTTTGTTGTTGTGTACAACTCAAATTTTTTAAAGCTATCAAGGTATTCCCTCAAAATTCATGGCTGAATTGATTATACAGCTGGAGGTAAATCAGAGTCATCTCACCTGGTTCATTCTGCATCAGCTGTGGTATGCCACTTATGTCAAACTGTAAAGTCTCATGCCAAGTTGGGTTAACCGTGCTATACTGTACAGATGTACGCTGCTCTTGATTACCAACAATAACTATACAGTATGGATCTGATTTGCCAGTAGGGTCCATTACAGGAAGATTTCTCCCCTCAACAACTGTTACAAGGAAAAAACCATTTCAAAATAATATATGCAACCATGTGCTTCAGCAGAAATTTGAAGCACAATATTATTCTTAAACCGAAAGAAGACCTTCAAGCTAACAGCATCACCTAAAAAAGTTCCTAGAGCAAACCTGTAAATCCCTCTAAATGTATTTTTTCCCAGCAAAAATAATATTTTTTTACATTTTTTTCCACCTCCAAAAGGGCTGTAAACAAACTCTAGCCAAAAAGAATTTGCACAAAATATCTATCCCACAAAAAAAAGCCTTGAAAACAAGTCTTACACTCATCATTAGCTGAATGGTCACGCAATGTCATACTTTCAAGTGATGACCTTAATGCAAATGGCTCGAGTATTGACACGGGACTTCCAGCTTATAATAGACCTGGACTTTGGATAGCCCTATCCAGGGGATAAGTATTAGGAAAACATTATTGTATAATTTATCCACTGGATGGAAATTTATCCGGTGGATAGTGTTAACCAACCTTTGAACAACTGAGGCCTGTATAATTTGTACGAAGCACATGGTCACCCATATTGTGCTCTTTCAATGTAATTTATTTATAACTTCTTGGTAAGAACAATATTTGGCTCATTTATGCAATGTTATGGAACAATATTTTATGGAACAATTATTTTTTGAAATATTTTTTAAGATAAATGAGCTTCTATGCAGATTTAACCTTGAAAGTTACATCATGTTTGTTCGCACAGTATTATTATAACTTACGTTTTTCCAATTTATAACCAAAACAGAGGTGGTTGCTATCAGAAAGACAAAAGCCATTTTTCAATTCAAGTTACATTGACAAAACCACCTACAAAAGATAAAAGGTTCCATTCCGCATTATGGTAATTTTAAGATAACAACCAGAACTGTAAACGTTAGAACAACAGTTCTCAGCTGGAATTTCGCCACGAATTCAGCAAAGCGAAAGAGAACATTTAATTAAAACTCATTAAGGTTACATAAGCTCACAATTTTGGTTATTATACATGCATGCTCTTAAGACCAAAAAGAAGCGGGCATAAAACGACAATAAAACTCGCAATAAGCTATTTTTTGCTCGTCACTATTGTTTGAAAAACAAGTTCATGGTAGGTATTTGGCTATTTTACCTGTAATGGTGAGTACAGCAGCACCGATGCCTCTTTTTCGTTGCTCGTCCAACAATCCAGCGAGGTTTTTGGAAGTGCTCGGAAGTCCGCCATCCCCACTGTCACTGCTTCCGGCACTAGGGGTACCATTCGGTACATAAAACATGACCTTTCTTTCACAGAATAACTAATATAACCAAGGGTTTCAAAAGGAAAAGGTTTTTTCTCCTACCGCGGCCCATTTTTCTCGGAACGCTCTCTTCAGCAGTGTTCAGACGTGTGTTTTTGGACGTGACGTATTACCGTGACTGAATATACTTCGTGACCTCAGATTTTGCCTCGTTCTGGTCCTGGGCGATAATAAACCTCGTTGTCACGAAGACTTTACTAGTTTCCAGGCTTCTTTCATCTTTTGCTAAAAAACCAACATGGCGGAAAGTAGGCGCGCTGAAACAAGCCCTCCTTTATTTCATTCTTTGGAGAAGGTATATTTAGGATCAACAGAAAAAGTGGCCCCCAGGTGAGATTTATGAGCTTTCTTTTTCTCTGTGCAATGGTCATGCGTTGACTTTCCTCAGCATATTTTAAATAATTATTACATAGAGATGTGCATCCTTCCGTGTTTCCGCCCCGTATAAGAGCTGAGCTCATACTCTTTCTTGTCAACCGCGAAGTGAGGCAATCTGCAAAAGCAAGATATTTATTAGCTACATGTAATCTAAATTGTTTGATATATGCCTTTTGATATTGCATGGTGATTCAAAAATTTTTATAAAGTCGCATACATTACAAGGTGAGGTTTGTTTCTCGATCGCCCAGCTTACAGGATCAGAACGTCCCTGAGATCTGAAATCCCTGGGAGCGCTCTTAACATTAGCCTTATTATTTAATTAATTTGGTTGCAACGTGGTTGTAAATTGTTTGCCACAAAATCTTAAGAGTGATTTTCTGTAAAATTCGAACTTCGGCCTGACACGGTACCTCATCGATTTGGCTGATTTTTGGCATGTAGTCTTAGAATGGTGTCCTAAATACTGAATGCATATTCTAAGGTTCGAATTCTCGTTGGTTTCAAAGATACAGGAATGACAGTTTTGACGAGGCCTCGAGCGGCCGCCATGTTGGTGAACTGAAGGAGATTTACAGTAATTAATTCTAGCCTTATCATTAAAATAACTTAATCGTGACTCATACAGTTGCAAAGAACTATCCTTCCTCCTTTCATTTACCTACTCTTATCTGAAAATGGTTAAGCCTGAGCTACGAACGGCTATAACTTCTCACAGCACTTTTTCGGTACTTAAAAGGTACACAAATTTGGTAGAAATTGGAAGGCCAATATCACCCATGCCACATCGATTTAGACTAAGTCATTTTAACTAAACATAGTTTGTTTATAGCTAAGTTAGATTGTTGAATAAAATAATTGGGCAAATGCAACGGAACAGAAATATGATTGCATGAATGCGCAGTGGTTCAGCCACTTGGCCGCTAAAACTTCAAAACAAAATTCGGTGAATATTTGAAAAGAAAATTCTTTAAAAATTTATCGTGCCTCTTAAACCCTATCTATCGCTTAAAAACCCCTCCCTTGTAAAGTAAACAGATGATCTTTTGATTCTGATCTTGCGAAGAGCAGAAATATGCGCTAAAATGAAAATTATAAATTTTGTTACACACGGTACTAGCTCAAGTTCGCTCTTCGATTTCCCAGACCAATCGGGAGCCGCTCGTGTACTGCACAGTTACAATTTTCTCTGTAGTATTTCGCTGTATACAGCTACAAATTACATATTTTCTTAGGCAAAGATAACGCAAACGTTGTCAATTTTAATCAAAAGGCTAGAAAAACCAACCGTGCACTGTAGCTTTATGCAAATTGTATGGTATTCGATAATTACACGTGTAAACAGGAACCTACCTTTGCTAATGTACACTGTTTGGCAGATCTTTCCAGCGTAAGATATAAAACTAGTACATGAAATGAAATTAAAGAACTCATCAAGTCAAATTACCTGATCGTACCGTCATTACTGAATAATAAGTCCGCAAAATATGACATGGAATGATCGGTGGGAGACGAAGCTATTTTTAGGAGGACAGGGAACTGCACGCTGGAACGGAACTGAAATGAACAACCTCAATCAAGTTCAGTCTTCTTGACGCTATTAAACGTTTCACCCGAATTTGAACAGGAAGTTGTTTTCTATTTTCTTTCTCATTCTTGCATGTATTCTGCAGTTCGCCCACTATTTTTTCGTAACTTTTAATTTTCTAGCTAACTGGAACTGTTAAGAACTACCAACCCCCCTCCCCCCTCCCCCCTCCCCCTCTTTGAGTGAACTTTCATTCGGTCTGATTCACAATAATTTTCGAACGGTGACAAAGTGAAATTTGAAATGACATTTTATTTAGTATTTTTAAAAGCTCCTTCTTTTTTTCCCGATAGCCAGGAATGTTTTGAACGTAAAGGCTCAAGTGGCGGTGTTTTTCACGACTCTGCTTGTAGACTGACCTCACCACCAGTACCACGGACATAAAATCTGATCGGAGAGGGTCATACAGTAACTGATGGGTCTCTGAAAAGCGAAATGCAGTCACTTTGGGGCGAGTAGGCTATATAGATGATGAACTCATTGTTTATAACCCCATAACCGTATCCCAAAAGTTGAGCCAGCCCGGGGCGAGCGAACACAATTTTGGGGCCACTGGCCACGCCCTTATGTTTAGCGGGAAATTGGTTGATTAGTCAAATCTCCTTAACTCCACGACCATGCACCTTTCCAAATATAGCCCTTCTAATCATCATATAGTTAGGGCCTCCCGTAAGCATTTGCAACTATTTTGATTCGTAGAAGACTGTTTAACAGTTTTCATTACTTTAATGTCTCGTAAACAACACGAGGTACATGTTCTGATCTCTCTCCCTCCCCCCCCCCCACCCTTCCCCCATCCATAACAAAAAATTTTCAGACCAACACTGAATTGCATGAAGGTATGTACAAAAATATGACCATCTCGAGGCAAGGTTCATCACTGTAACTTACCACATAAAAGCCTTTTCGTTGTTTGCCATCGACTGATTCTGTTCTGAATACTAAGGTCCCATAAACAACGCCACGTTTAGAAAGAGCCCGCCCTTTTCAATCCAAGAAAACCCAAGTAGCGATTTCACCAACGGACATAAGCCGTAAGAAAAGGACCGCGTCAAATAGTTCATGAAATCACAAACGCCTCATAACACCTTTAATTCACTATTTCTTCGATAAACTAATTTTTAATTTTTTAATCATAAATGACATCAGAATGCGCGATTGTGAGCATTGTAGCTTATGAAAAGAAAATTTAACACCTGATGCACATGAAAGCGTCTAAGAAGGGGACTAGGGGGAATTAGGAACATTGTGCTTACCGCTGGAAAAATATTGGCTAGTTCTTTGAATAGACTCAATTAAAGCCGTTTTTGTTCAGTAAGGAGCTGTTAGATGGGGGGAAAGCTACATAAAGTAGATCGCATCAGAATACGGCATAGGACTAGGCTCTCAAAATCGATAAGCTGAATGCAAGACCAATCATTATGTAAAACAGAGAAAAATTCCTTGAGGGAAAAAATTGTGGCTAGGGAAAAGACCCGGATGTGGAAAGTTAGGATGGTAGCTTCTTTTCAGGTAATCGATCATTTACGTTAACTTCCGCTATCCGACGGGCATATCGGAAAGACTGAATGGATGAGAGTATAACACATTCAAGAAGAAACAAATTTGTGATTTTTCACAACTCAATAAAATAACTAAAATTGTGTACTACTCGGTTATACAAGATTTTTGTTTTCAATTTCAGATTTTTACGATGGGACATTAGCCCCCGTACTCACTAGACACTACTTTACAATCATCGTGTTAAAATCAGTGAAATACTCCAAAACAATTTGGATTCCTACCCTTATACCTTTATTAAAAATTAAAGTTGGGAAGTTTGTTGGTTTCTAAAAGTAGTTTGAACAGCCGAACGACATTTTTTTACACGGAGTGGGGAAGGCAAAGCTTCACTTATCTCTTCTAAGGTAGAAAGTGTCAGCAAAACGTGAGAGTCGTCCTTGAGGGTAAAGTGTCTAACCTAATTTTCTCACCGATTGCAAGTGCCATTTCATCCACGCATAACCTCACCTAGTTAACAGAATTAGCAAATGTAGTGGGGAAACGTTGCGAGAGAACTGAGTAAGATGTTAGGGTAAGTTTTGGAAATTTTCCGCACACCTGGAAAGTCCTGGCTACGCTCCTGATAGAGACTTTTGCTGGAGAGAAATTGAAACATGTTCGCTAATATAGTGACGACCAGAAAGGACAAGCCATAGGATAGTTCCAGAAAACTACCCATTAAAATAGATCACGAAGTTGTCGCGGCGGAGGATGAACTTGAAGGCATCTGATGAAGTGCAATTTTTCAAGGGAGCCCAGACAAGATTATGTACGATGGGCACAGCTTGTTTGATCTGGAAAATTTAGAGAGGCTCAAGGCAAATCGCTAGACAACACATGCTAGAGCTGAACTAAAAATCTTTTGCGCCTTTGAACTCTGTCCCTAAGGGTAAAGGAGAAAGTTTCCCTTTATCAATGCATTAACCGAGTTGATTATAAATGTCTCCTTATGTTGGACGTCTTACTAACAAGCACATTACCACTACTTGCCCTCAGAGGCGTTTTTCAGTTGACGAGCAGAGAAAATTAGGTTTTGACTGTTTGAAATTCTGGATGCCAGAGTGAAGACGCCTTTTGTATGATGACGTCATCGTCCTACAGTAAAAAGCGTTCGTTTTTTACCACTGATATTACGTCAATCGGTACACTTATGTTGTCGAAAGGTCCGTGAGCATGGTAAATGATTTTACCTTAAACTGCAGACACATCTTCAATCACTCCTTATTGTTCGCGATATCGGATAAACACTCTGGTCTCTAACTGAATTTTCTTTGCTGTTTACTTTATTTTGAATTAGGACTGTCTTGAGTTGTCCATGCATTGTCTAGCGATTTTAAGCTTTTTCAAGGAAACAAAAATCTGGAATTGTCCCTAGGGTGAGGCATTTGCGCACAGTTTTAAAGCCCTTCGGTGGGGTGACTGTGGTTTTTGTTGTCCCGGGCTCATCCCTCATTCTTCTTAACCCCTTCCAAACCAATTTTTCTGTTTATCAAGAATCTCCTCAAAACGGGCTTCGTGATTGAGACAAAATACCTGAAAATTGTACACGGAACCGTTGTTAACGGTGTACAAGGTAGAATGAGTCTATTCATTACTTTGCCAACGCCCAATTTTTAAAACCGGAAGTAATGATGTTTATTTCAAGGGCTCATGTCTCATGGGTTTTGAGTGAATCTTCAAACGCTGTAAATACATGTAGCTGGAACTATCATCGCATCGATCCTCGCTCACTAATAATGATAACTTATATCAACTTCCATTATTTATTGCCTGGCTAAGATTTTCACGGATTCTTCAGTTCAGTTGTTTGAAACCAGGCGGCTTCACGTGAGTTGTAACGCCAGGCAAGGAACGTGACGACCCGCGATATGCGTGGGAAAATATTACTTTTTTTAGATCAAGGTGGAAACTGGCAACTTTGTCGTCGAGTAAGGTAATACATCTCAATTTTCATTACTATGGTTAATTTTAAAAGCTCTGGTTTCGGTAAAGGAATTGGAGGAAAATCAGGAAAATTCCTGTTCGACTGTGATGGTTGGATTTTGTTTACGCGTCATAGCATAAACATAACAAATTCATTTTCCTTTTCCTTATACAATCTGCCTTTTTTTATACTGTTTTTCGCAGCAGAGTTATCGATTATATTACAGAGGCTAATTTTATTACACAGATCACTCAGATTTAATGACAGAAACTCTATTATCTATTGTAATTTTGGCAACACCTGGCGAGTATTCGGTGTACAGATTATTGACAAAGTCGCTAGAACAGTCTTCCATTCATTACTTCTGTTTCTGCTCCGTTAAATTTGCCCAATTTTTTTATTAATGAACTCGATTTAACTACAAACAGGGAGTATTCAGGCAGATTGGCAAGCTTCAATGCGATGTGGCAAAAGAGATATACGCCTTTAAAATTCTGTTAATTTTGCGGGTGTAAAAAATTCAAAAAGTATACCCACCAAAAGTTTAATCGATCGTTGCGAAAACGTTATCAATTTCGAAGTAGTTTCTAAAAATACAATAAAGAGGGATTGTTCTTTCAATCTGTATTGGCAAAGAAAGATTAGCTTTGAAGACAGGGTTGTAGTCGAAGGCTCAAAAGCAGCTTCTATTAACCAATATGGCGCCGGTCCGAGGCACCCAAAAACCGGCCATGTCGATAATTTCCGAAGTAGGAGGAATTAGAACCTAAAGTTACCTATTCCTTATTAAAGACCTCAAATCAAGTCTACATGCCAATTTTTAGCCAATTCGGTGAGATAGTGTGGCAGCCCCTTTTTAATATAGCTCGAATCTTACAGACAACTGCTCTTAATTACTCTGGATAAGCTCCTCTCCAACACTTAAATCACTGAATTAAAAAATGTACATTGGCAATAGCCAAAGCCTAGAGGCGTGAATGTCTTAGGAGATTTGCACATTAGTTTGCAAGACTATTCTATTGTCTAATGCTGACCATCGCCATTCTGGGAAGTATCAGGGGTAACCAGCTGAGATGAAAAAAATCTTTTGAAAAATCCTATACATCATTCAGTTTCAGTATGCCTTGTTCCTCATTCCCGGTCAAGTTCAACTGCATGAAACTGTGTAAAACAATAATAATTGACTATTTTACACCTGCACTACCACAAACTTTAATAAGACTATGAAAGATTTGTTTTCCACAGGGTAAATTCCTAGACTTTTGACATATCTTCCAGTAAAATACAGAATTCTGTTGTTCCACTATTGTTTTCAATGAATTATTAATTTATTTGACTTGACGGTTTGAACAAACGTACCACACGGCAACGACAAGGCAAGATTCGCAATAACAGCAGTGTTAAGTTGTTCTTTAATATCTGTCTGGTGATGTTTTCGCTAATGACTACTGTATCAACTTAGCACCCACCGCTTGCCTGAAATGTAGATAAATACATTTCGATTAACCGTGTTCATTGCAAACCACTTAAATTGCGAGTAAAATCTGACACAATAACACAATGTTCACAAATGACTTAATTAGGGGGCAGCAGACCACTTGTGAAGGAAATGTATTAGGCATTCCTTCCACCCCCCCCCCCCCCCAAAAAAAAATACCTGATCACAGTTTAGTTTATGTGTTACCATTACATTTTTAATTTGTGTTTTTCCCTTGAACAGGGTGTCATCTTTCAGACTAGGGCCTTAAATTGGGTAAAAATTTTTGTTTGTGTCATCCTTAAAATAGGGTCAGGGTTTAAGTCCCCCCCCCCATTCATATTTATTATTTAGAAAGGTAACCCTTCTGGTTCTTGATTCATTAGATATCAGAAGATTAAAGAAACATTTCAGCAAAAGTATGGTTGTGACCCAGAATTCTATGCACGAGCACCTGGGAGAGTCAATATTATTGGTAAGCAGAAATAAGTGGTTTATTATGAGTTGTGGTCAACTCACAAATTTATTGAATTCAAAGAAATTATTTGTTAAATTAATTATTAACAAAAAAATAAAAGGAATTAATGATGAAATTATGGCAAGGCTCGCAAAAAAATTGAATTCCAGCTTGTCCTTTGGGCAAGCAGCTCTCACATTTTTTTTTCTCTAAGCCACTTCTTGCTCATCTTAGTTAACGATTTTGTTACAGGATGACATGTTTGAGGCCTTGCCTATTGGGCAAGTAAGCTTTAAAGTTACTGGCCCAGCATGAAAATCACCTTGTCCCGGACTACCGGGTGGGGCTGTTTTTTAGCCCTGTATGGGCTTTGTAAATCTTCACTAATCTTGTATTCTTATATTTATTTATCATTGACAGCACAGCAACCCATTGTGAATTATTATTGTTTTGCTAATTAGGAGAACATATTGACTATTGTGGGTATGGTGTTCTACCGATGGCCGTGGAGCAGGATATTGTTATAGCAGTGGGACAGAATGATAAGAAGATGCTCAACTTGTCTAATACTTTCAGCAGCTTTCAGTAAGTTAGCATAAGAAACTTACTATAAACCCTTGAGTAGTAAAAATCCTCTCTTAAAAGGGCCATGTCATCAGGATATTGCTGTTTTAGGTCATTTCTCTGCTAAGCCATTACTTACAGCCTTTACCCAATTACACACAAAATGCCCCTGTAGAGTTATAAAAAAGATAAGTTATCTGAAAAATTTCATCAGGGAGCACTAACAATAAGAATGTTTTTCTTGCCATCCACAGCAACTGATAACAGATGATGATGATTAGATAATTAGCAATTAATGACTTCGGCTTTCGTAGGATATGAAGAATTAAGCAGATTGAGGATGGTGTTATCAGCCTCGGTGGATAACACCCTCCAAGATCTACTTAACTGTTCATATCCTACGAATGCCGAATTCATTAATTGCTTTATTATTCATTCAAAATAATTCCTAGTTTAAAACATAGCTAAAACATGCTTATCTGCATCGATGTTAAGTTCATCTTTGATAGTGTACATTTAGGTTTGTCCAGCGCTGCAAATATTCTCCAAATAGCAGATGTCACCCTCCGAGTTTTTGACATCATTTCCTTGTTAAACACAAAATTCTCCCAAATTTGGTCATCAGTATAATTATTTAACTGGTTATGGTGAATAATGCGTGTGCTTTTAGCCAATAAGAATTGGGGAAATATTTTGAATGAATAATAATATTATTTTTAAGTCTTAACAACAAAAGTGGACCATTGTTTTGGAATAATAGAATAGAATTATTCTATTAATGCAAAGACAGGTTTCAGTTTTTCCAAAAGATACCCAGTAACAAATTAATTAATAGTGTGACATGATCCATTTATAAAGGTACTGGGTACCATGGTAAATTTCAATAATGTTAGGAAGGTGTTGATCTTGTAATCATCATCATCATCATCATCATCATCATCATCATTGACTCAATACACAGTATCTGAGACAGACTGGCCTTGTGTCTGAGTCTGACCCACCACACCTACAGATTAGCCAACAGGCCTCAGTTGTTCAAACGGTGGATACCGCTATCTACCGGATAAATTTCTATCTAGTGGATATTTTTCCTTCTACTTAATTATCCACTGGATAGTGATTAATCCAGGGGATAGCGCTATCCAACGTTTGAACAATCAGGACCAGGCTAGCAAGGTCTTCCCCAGACTCGACCTCATCATCTTATAAAAGTGTCCATGAAGAGAGAGTTAGAGAGAGAGACATTACTGTCAATCAAAAGTGTTCTCCAACCCTTCGCGGGATTTCTTTTAATTGTTTTCTTTAATTTCTAGCCTTCGAGTCAAGTAAAAAGTTTACATGTATTGTACTCTTTTAGGGCTCTCTCATGTACTTGGAAGTATTTATCCTATAATGTTTTATTGTTTTATAGTGATTTTAGTGTAAGCTGTGAAGAGTACAAGATTGACGGAAAAGAGTGGTACCATTATTTTCTCTGTGGATACAAGGTATGCATGTAAAATCTCGGCTTATTCCTCAGGAAATTTTTCATTAAGATAAAAAATGATCATTGTTACTAGTGACTGGTTGATTAAAAAAATTAGTGATATCTTTGACAAAGTTTCTTAGTTTAAGAATTCTAAGTGCAAAATGTGGACAGTTTTGTTCTATAAAATGTGAGTTATGGTCAGTGTTAATTTAAAGTAGGTTTAACTTAAGGATTGAAGAGATCTTTTGAGATGTTTATGCCATTTCAACGTGCAAGTCAGAACTTAACATTAAAGGATGAATCCATCATTTTTATTTTAGGGTTTAGTGGATTACATGAAGATTACATCTCCCATAGGCTTAAATCTTTTAGTGGATGGAACTGTACCAAAGGTATGGAATCTGTTTTGTTTTCTGTTTAACCTTTTAGTCCTATATTTTTTTAGTTAACCTATTCTCCCCTGGAAGTTTTGCTGAAAAACCTATTTTGAAGCTAGCTGAGTGATTTCTGGTCATAACCTTCTGTAAAAAAGCAAAAACACTCAAAACGTTGTTTAAAAGTCAAATGTTATGAGCAGCTTTTTTTCTGGAAGCTGAACAACATCTTTCGAAGCTTAGGCCAGTGTGCAGAAGGCAAAATTTTAAAACAATTTTGAACCCTTAACTTTTTCCATTGCTTTCTCTCCAGTCCCTGATCTCTTTTCTTCCCCCATTTCTTGTTTTTGCTGATGGTTTTCTAGGCTTTATTTTGTTACGAAAAGCTTTTGCCAAGACCCTAAGGATTGTGAAAATATTTTAAAGGAAGTTCAAGTGGGTAGTGGAACAAGATTTTCCCTGGAATTTCCTGTCTGACTGGATTGTGCTTGTCTGCGATCTGCTGTGAAAGATTTCCTCCCTCTGCCCAAGTTACTATGTTGTAGCTGTCCATATAGATGTAACAGGTCAAATTTATTTTGGGTTATTTTTTTTTTTCTAACCCCGGTTGAGAATCAACCAAAGTTAAATCGAAAATAACCTGATATTATATTTGACTCGAACATAAACAGAAGAAGCAGGGGCGGGGAATTTCTTTCAGCTGCTAAGCATGTGGCCCCCAGCTACTTTCATAAGAAAACAGAAGAAGATTAGAACCAAAAGAAATCCCCAGCTGGTTTGATTCCCTGCCTACTTGTTGTATTTACCCAGCAACTTGAATTCTTAGTGACAGCCCTGCATAAATACAGCTATGTATAGATAAGTAGTAGTATAATGATATTGTAATTTATAGTGTCAGGAAAGGGCACTATAAAAGTATTATTATCTAAGGATAAGTTGGATCCTTTTAAATGGTCTTTATACATTTTATTGTCTGAATATTGTCTTTGGTGGTTATTTTCTCTATTCTCAAGCCCTCTTTGTTCATACTTTAACTACATATTATGTGTCTATTGTCTATTCTGTCCTCTTTCCTAAAGAGTGCAGGTTTGTCCAGCTCATCAGCACTTGTTTGCTGTTCAGGACTGGCAACAGTGCACGGTAATGGACTGGAATTGAGTAAGGTGGGATTTTAACTTCTTGTCATCTTAAAACTACAGTTAGACTTGACACTTTTTCATAAAGTGATTCCAGTATCTAGGCCACAAATTCATTAGACATGTTAGAATGTTTTTAAAAAGCCTTTCAGAAAAGAAAAAATTAAAAAAATGCCCCTTTTGTCTTCTAGCAAAGTGGAAATTATGGGAAATTGTAGCCACTGTTGCATTGGAATGGACTATAGGAATAATTAATTATCACACTGAAGTTCCTGTTGACGTTATCGCAACAAAGGTGTTGGCCACTTTCAAAATGAAACCCACATACCAGTCATAACAGTGTCTAGCTATTGTAATTTTCTTTTACATTATACTTTAGCGATACAGCTATAGAATGTACACTGTAGCTGACTTCTGATTGGTGTCGTTGTTGTTGTAATTAGCATGAACTTGCAGAGGTGTGCACAAAATGTGAGCGGAATATTGGAACTGAAGGAGGAGGGTAGGTCACGGCCTGTGCCAGGCTCTTAGGTAGTAGGGACATCACGAAAACAAGGGCGCTTTCCATTTACCAAGAAATTCCGGAAATTCCAGTTGGGATGTTAATCGGACACACGTTTTCCGTGCATTCCACTGAAAAATCCCGAGAATAAGTGGAATTTTGAAAAGGTAGTCCTGTTTTCCCTTTGGAATGCATGTTCCATTTACGAGTTTTCACAAGGAATCACCAGTTCCAGGCTATTCTCGGCGATATCTGTGTCACCATCTTAAATTTTGGTGACGAGAGCATTAAAAAATGGAACTTGTGTCAAATGAAACACGTTCTTCACTCGATAGACCTCTCCATGGAAGTTTCTCAAAGTTTTTGGTAAATGAAAAGCGCCCAAGGTCAAGGAAAAAATAGGATGAGCATGATATAGGAAAATGTGCGGCGTTGGAAAGATGTCCATGAACCTCTCTCTCCCCAGCCCACGTGTGTTTTTTGCAGTAGTTTTCATGACCTCTCCACATTACTATCTTGAAGCCTGGAACAGGCTAGTTGGGTCATTACCGGTACTAGGGAGATTTTGAAATTCAATAATTTGTAATCATTTCTTTAGAACCCTAAGTGTGAAGGTGAAAGGGCTGTGCTATTGCGTTTTTAAATGGTTGAATTTTCGAAATTTGAGCTGATAGTTTGAATAAAAACCATTTTTCTTCTCCATACCAGCCACACCTAACACTGCAATTTTTACCCACGATTTTAACCAAAATACATTTCTCCAGGAGGGATGAAATAATATTGGGTTTCTAAAGGGAAAAAAAAAATTAACATTTTGACACTCTTCTAAGAACTGCAAAACTGGAAATCTGACCATGAAACAAAGTTTTTGTTCAGTTTTCCTTCATTACTTAAGTTACAGTTTTTGTTTTCAGTCGGGAGCTTACGCCGCTCTTTTAGTGAATTCGCGCTACTTCAAACTTTGTCGCGCTTATTCCAAGTCGTTCAATTCGTCAAATGATGGTAGATTTTTCTAGAGTTGAATTCTAAAAGACTGTATCAAAGTTCAGGAAAAGACAAAGAATGTCGTTGTCTTGTGTTCACGTCCACCACAAAACGTGAAATTAGGCATTTTCACGTCGTAATCGTGCAGTGACGGGAAAGCATGATGCACGTGCGTGAAGCACGTGCAAAGTTGCTGTTTTGCTAATATAAACCTATTGCTTTTTTGCCGTTCTCGTTGACGTCGCTGTCGTTGTCGCCGTCGCCGTATGCTGCAAAATCATTTTTTGCCTTAGGCAATTGAAAGTTCATATGTTCTTGTATTTCGCAGAATGGACCAGTCTATTTCCTTTTTGGCCGAGGCAGGAACTGTAAGTATTCATTTGGAGGAGGTTACAGTCAACATTAAGCCATTTCTCCATATGTATTTACAAATGTACCTTAGTTTACAAGTGTCTTTGTCATATTTTTTGTGTGTTCCACCCGCAAATCACTCAGTGGATAGTGTGTATATACTAAGAGACAAAAAGTATAGCAAGTAGTTTACCACAAACAGACATTGTTTGCACAGCGTTAACTCGAAAGTTTCCTTTCTTGTTTCTGATACATTAATTTTCTTTGATTTGTTCTTTTTTAGGCAAAGCACATTGAGTTTGATCCTATAAGAGCATATGATGTAACTCTTCCAGATGGAATAGTGTTTGTGATTGCCAATAGTTTGGTATGGATTTGTAGTCAGTTTTTATATTACTAGCTAGGGGTTGCAGGCCTTTTTCCTGGGGATAAATGGAACCAAGTGTGTGACCGCCTCCTTCCGAGATAAATTGACATGGGACGTAACCATGGAAACGTCAACAGTTTATAGAAAGCGACATGTATTATGTCAATGAAACAACCAATTTGTATACAGTATTCCGTATTTATTTGATTAAACGCCACATTATCAAATTCTTAGCGTTCCCGATGCTACCTTTATTTCAACAACAATTGTGATAAATCATCTGTAAATAGTGTGTAAAACAGGAAGATGTTTCAAGTTCCAATCTCTCGCTTTTTTGCCGCGAGATAGTCGTTATTTTCTGGATAGTGTAGATACCAAGTTGTACCGAGTTTCGAATAAACGTCGCATTCATCTGATTGGCTGCGGCGTTTATTCGAGGGCGTCATTTAATCAAGTAAATACGGTATATGGTGGTTTTTACAAGTGCAAAGGCATACCGCGGCCGGTTGATACCGTTGAAAATAAAAGCTAAGTGTGACCGCTTTGACCTCGTTGTGTAAAACACCGAGATGAATACCCTGAAAGCAACGGTGTTTGCAACCACGACTTGACTGAAAAAATGTTCAGTAGTAGTTATGCTGCTAAGAACAAAATACTCTCGATTTTGTGCAATTCTTTTCCTGCCTTTGCAACATTAGGAGCCACTTGTCCTCATTTGTAACAGAGTATAAAATGCGGAATGATATTTTTGTTTAATCCATGTCAGGTGGAGATGAAGAAATCCGCTACTGCTGGTACACATTTTAACGCTAGAGTGGTGGAGTGTCGTCTAGCAGCCAAGGTATCATACAACAAACTGAACATCCTTATCCCATTAAGCCAAAATATCCTCACACAAAAATTCTCCAAACTGATCTCCATACATTTCCTTAAAACATTAGTTGAGAGAATTTGATGAAAGATGAAAACATTTTCCCCAAGACGATCATTTCATTAATTCTCATAACCTTTTATCATGCCTATGTATTAATATTGTTCGGGGAAAATTGATGTTTGTCACTTATTAGGACTTAAAGTGGTCCCAGGCTCCTTAGTGGGAAAAGAGAGAATAACAGGGTGAGCGCGTAGAGAGAGTAGAACCCATCACTCGGCTCGCTTCGTCTGCTAATTATTCAAGTTTGTGCGCCGTTATTCGCATTTTTCCTCACCAAGGAACCTGGGTTCAGGCTACATGTAGGAAGCTTTTCAATACAAAGAAAGGTTTGTTTATATGATGCATTCGCTTTCCTTTTCCTGCTATTATAACTTGTAGCTGGTGGCATATTTATTACAATTATGTTTGGCGTTTTTTAGGCGAGCAAAGGCATGCGCGAGGTGGGCGTGGATTGCGAGACACGCGCCACGGGGAAAAGCGTGTCTCGCGATCCAAACCCGCCTCGCGCTCGCCGGAAAAACGCCAAAAACGAACGCCAGTAATGTAGGCTTTATAACATGTTTTACCTCGTTTATCAGTGTTTACTGTATTTACCTATGCTGGTAACATAGGCCGGGTGCTTATCACTAAGCCGAAAATCTCGAAAATTATACGCGGAAGTGTTAATGATCAGGTCATTTTTCGGAAAATTACAACTAAAATTGAAGATTAAGTTCCGAGGTAGTCCTGCTCATATTCGCCTCTTTTCTTAACGGACATGGTAATAACGGTAACCGCTGTTCCAGTATGCCCCTGGGCAGCCCAATCTGGATTTTCGGTAAGTACCCATATTTCCCCTATCCTGGTTAGTTACATATTTTCCGCTCTTTAACAAGTAGTGTGCTTTTCCGCCAATTTTTTTCTGGCATGGGTTCCCTCGGGGCAGCCTCTTACTATTTTCCCGCGCTTTACACAGGTTATCGGCGGTTTTCCCGCGCCATACAGAGGTTGCATATTTTCTGCTTTTTGTTGAACAGGTACTGGCCAAAGTCAGCGGACTTGACTGGAAGAATGTGCGCCGTTTGAGTGAGGTGCAACAAGGCAAGAAGAAAACCTTGGATGAAATGTAAGCCGCTACCAAGCTCAGGCAAACTTGAACTATAGATGTAGTTACGTTGACGCTATATAAGATACGTACTTAACCAACTTCAACGATGTTGATCTTTCATTTTCCTTTCTTCCCAATGAGAGAAAATTGGACTTCAAGTTACTAGAAAGAAAATGCTTTTGCCTCGTTATGAACGTTACGGGTGACCATACGAAAGCAGCAAGCCAGAATATACTTTATTAGGTACTATACGGTGAAACGGGCACCAAAAATTTGCAACTTGTTGTGCAGCATTGCTGCAAAGTGAGTTGAAAAGCGATGTTGCATTTTACCGCCCACATTCAAAACTATTTTGCAACAAATCAGGTTGTCGCAGGTTGCAAAAAGTTGTTACAGAAAGTAGAAATTAGTTATACTTTTTGCAACAAAATCTGTACATGTTGTGCTTTTTACCGGCCCAAGGCAAAGTTGTTTTGCAACAAGTGATGTAACTCCCGTATATGGCATAACTCCCAGGTAATTTTATCCAAGAAGACAGTATTCACGCAACTTTGTTTGTTGCAAGACAGGTTTGAACGTGGGTGGTAAAACACGCAACATCGCTTTTTCAGCACGTTATGCAGGAATGTTGCAAAACAAGTTGTACTTTTTTGTTGCCCGTTTTACTGTAGCTTTATGTAGGTAATGTTATTATTGTTTACCTCCGATGCAGGGTAGAAATGGTAGACTCAGTGCTTCACGCTGAACCGTACACAAAACAAGAACTTTGCCAATTTTTTGGCTTGACGGTATGTTTAAAGGATTTAAGTCTTCGTTTCCTGATACTTCGTTACCATGCGCACTCCATTCAAAGTAAGTTTTTGTCTGGCTAGGGCTTTTATCTAACCAAAATTCTTAGGCCGAAACGGCACAACCACGGAAATCCCCTTCATATTGTTAGAGTTTTCTTCTAACAAAATGGTGCTTATTCATTAGCCAACACTGAAAAGCTATGATAGTAGAAGCAGTGATCGTTGTACGCTGTTTCACACCACAGGGCGCTTTAAAAACTTACCGGTAAGACAACCGTCAATTTACCAGTTAGACAATGGGGAGACATAACATGATTTCTCGCCTACTGGAGGGCAAAAAGTACCTGCCTGTGTCCTGGCCATGTGTGAAAAGAGTATCAAAGGTTTCAAATGACGGATACATCAACAAACCCTGTGATCATGTTGATTTTGAATTTTATTCGCGGTCTAAGTACACTCATTTACCTTCATGATGTTGTTCTCAGAATCTATTACTTGCGTAAACGAATGTGCAAAGAACCAAACTTTAAAAGCAGAGAAGATCATCACAGTTTAATACGCAACTTATACAGTTGCGAGAAGAAAGCCTGAAAAATTTCAGGCTTGTCGGGATTGGAACCCTGACCTCTGCGATCCTAGCAAGCCAACTGGGGCCTGGCCATTTAATTGATTCTTAATATACCGGTATCTCAGAGGTTAGGGTTCGAATCTCGGCAAGAGTGAAATTTAAGCTTTCTTTTCGCAACTGCATAAGTTGCGTCTTAAACTGTGATGATCTCCTCTGCAATTATTTCCTCTTCCCGCAGTTCAAACATGTGAAATTCGTATATTCCGGCATCATTTCATCGAACTCAACTTTCTTGCGCACTTGCAACGGTTTTTTTGCCACAGTAAAAATTAACTCAGTTTTTTTTCATAATCTACAAGCACACAGTTGTTAGTCTTTGATCTAGCAAATTCCTTTCTTTTTTACGACACCTTTAATTCTAATTCTAATTGTGTAATCTGGAAAAGGCATAGTCCATCACAGCAGAAGCAAATGTGTATGTGCTAGTGTTAACAAAATGAGACAAGGTGCGCGTGTTGAATAAAGAATAATAATGGGGTCGGCGTTTTTTTAAACATGGCACCTGGCGGCTTTTTCCAAAGCTTCCACTGACTGCTCTTCAACAACTCTTTTTGGTAAAGAGTTCCAGTCTCTGATGGTACTTGCAGTAAAAGTGTGTTGGTATTTGTTTGTCTTGGCACTAACTTGTCTAGTGACCTGTCGCTTTTTAAGTAATAATTTACATAGGGTGGACATTGTATGGTTGATAGACCAGGAAGCACTTTAAACATCATTGTATCTCAATGATATACATGGTTTTTTTTAAGGAAGATGAGCTGATCAGTGGGTGCATGAGTCCTTCAACAGCCGGCGTCAACAGCTTCAAGCTCCACGATCGTGCCATGCATGTGTACTCTGAAGCTTCTAGGGTGTTTAAGTTTAAAAGCGTGTGTGAAGAAAAACCTGCTAACGCTATTCAGGTGAGAACATTTGTGGATGTTAGTCAAAGCTTTATCTTCTCCATGTAATGAACGGGTAAAGGATGAATACTGCATTTATTCGATCGGTGTTTATTAATTTTTTTGCGTTTTAGCGTTTTCTTTTTTCTTGTTTCTATATTCCAATGACTATTTAGTTATTTGCATCGGGATTATTATTTCATGTTATTTATTTATTTCATTTTATTAATTTATTCTGCTCAGGTTTTGGGCGGACTTATGAATGAAAGTCATGAAAGCTGTAGTAAAATGTACGAGTGCAGCTGTGAAGAACTGGATCAGTTGGTGGCCCTGTGCAGGTATTATACACTTAAAATCTCCGATCCGTAGTTATTTTGCCCCTTCTGCTTTCTACAAAGCGCACTTCAGAATAACTGAGTATCCTAATCCTATTTTGCTCGATTTTTCTGCCAAACACACTGTCTTTTGCGATCTTATTCGGCCCAACACTAGACACAACACTTGCTTGAACTCCGTCCCGTTTACAAGACAAAGTACAACAAAACCGGAGATTTTCAATCAAATCTTTAGACTACGAGTAGTCCCCCATTTTTCCTCAGGGATAGTAGAGCGAGCGAGACGCGAGCGCGCGTGAAAATCACCCCACGCGAGAAAAGGCGACACATTTTCCTCTCTCCCCGTTGCGTGGAAAAATGGGGGACTACTCGTAGGTCTATCAAATCTTAAACTCGAATCTTTTTCAGCCTTAGATTGACTTGAGAGAGGGAGCTTCTCCCAAATGTCTCGACATGTCCCAACAACTTTGTCTGAGTTTGTAGATCGGTTCAACCTGCAATGCAATTTTGCAAATTCTGCGCCTGTCTGACTGGTAAGAACTCAGATTAGGCTTAAGCAGACTGTTCGCGTGTAAACCGATCCATTTACACTAAGAGGCCGGCATGGTCCGGTGTGAACACACCTGACACGATCCCGTACCAACAGCTTTTTCTTTCTTCTCACCCTTTTCCTCTTAGGAAATCTGGAGCAGTTGGCTCCAGGCTCACAGGTGCTGGTTGGGGCGGTTGCACAGTCTCACTGGTACCCATTCCTTCTCTCAACGATTTTATGAAAGCAGTGTGTGATGGGTATTATGCCGCTGATCCTGACAGGCTCAGCCGGGTGTCCGAGAGTTTGTTTGCTACTCAGCCGGGGAGTGGCGCTGCCATATTAAAACTTGATTAACAGACATTTAAATGGCTTAGATCACTTTATTTTCATGATCAAAGTAAAGAGTTTACAAAAATAAAAAGATTTATGCCCTTGAGAAGGTATCGAATGATCAGGAGCCATAGTCATACCCCGATTATGGCTCCTGTATCGAACGATAAAAGCATCTTCTACACAACACATGTTAAAATAGGCATGGTAAATTATTTTTCAAAACTTCATTCCCCGGGTTATTATTATTGGGTTTTTGAAAACCTTTAAAAAAAATGGGCGGGATCTTTTTCATTTAGTTTTATTTAGTTTAATAGGCCCTACTGAATTTTGAAACTCTTCTTGAATTCTTGTAATAAAAATATATCTTTAGGTAGATTTTGTAGCATTTAGATGTATAGCTATAGAATGCCATAGATGCAATAGATTAGCAAAACTGATTCTATGAAATGTAACTTATTGAGAATTGTTGGAATATTACTTAGTTCTTTATCTTTGATTTCTCAGTTCGTGTGAACTTGTCAGTTATTATGGGTTATCCTCCCTTGCCCTGTTCGTGGCATCGAGCATTATTTGGCCATTTCTGACCAACTCAGGGCTGAGCTGAGAAGCTGCTTCTTATTCCTTCCAACGAACTCTCAAGGAGCCATTGCATAAGTTAGCAACAAACCTTTAACATATTTCTGTCGGTAGCATACATCGACCCGCATCAAATATAACCAGCTTGCTGTATATTTGTTACACCTTCTTGCCTTGCTTAAAAAGGCATAACCAACCATGCGTAGCAAGCTTTTTCACGCGAGATCGTCGAGAAAGTTGGGAAGAGAGCCAAAAAGAGGAATGAACGGGGAGGGGGAGGGGAGAAAAAAAAACTTCCTCTTCTCCCCTCCTCCTTCCAATTTGTTTGGTTGCCTTCGCTCCAACTTTGGCGCAATTACTCGATTGGATACGCTGTCTTACGCAGGCTTCTCTCCTCCGCAGAGGCCTGTTTTTCGCCGCTCGCTCGCGCGTTCTCTCGTCCCATGACCGACCTTTATTTACAGCTTTTCCGCTCCTCTTAAGAGATATTCCGGACCTATTACCAGCAGTTGTACGAGGGAAAAGGGAAAACGAAGGTTCATATGTCAGAAATAGCTTTCAAGTAAAGGGATTGACGCGGAAAGCAGACTCGATGTGAAGAATGATTGATCGACGAACTAATAGGAGAAACCTAGGCGATATGAAAGAAGTTGAAGGCACCACAAGCTGCTGCTAACAGAGAAAGAGTTTAGATCCTGTGGATTCCATAAACTCGCTCCCAGCTTCAGAGTACGGGAGGAAGCGAGAGAGCCTGGGAACGAGGTTTAGTGACAAACCGGTTGTTTGTTCAAAGGGTCTTTTTCCCCCGTTCATTGACCATACCATGCTGATGAGCCCAAGTAAGGGCGAAACAGCTGTTCATGTCTGTCACTGCCCGAGTGATGTGACTGTGTGCATGCGTGAAGTACTGGCCAGGCCGTGAGTTGGTGTATGTGTGTGCCCCTTGCTTTGAGTAAGTCCTATTCGATCAAAAACCGCGTTCTTAGTATAAATTTTCCATTCGTTTTAAATGCTGCGAACGCCACCGAAAAGACCTATAGTGCAGACTTAAGAATAACATCCGTCTACTTAAAGTAACCCGCTTACAAACAAATCCAGAGTTTCAATGATTGTCTTAAAAGACCGTAAAGGCAGACTTCGTAAGCCGGTGTTTACGCATTGCCTTTGACTACCCTTTGTTAGCATAATAAACAAGAATTAACAATCCATCGATACTGATATAGCTCTATAGTTATATAGCGCAGCGGCCTCATAAAACAACAGGTTGTTTTCAAATGTTGTTTATTTAAGATAGCGGTGCCGTATACTGTGGTTTTGGCGCCAAGAAATTACCTTTTATTATTTAATCCACTGTGCGAAATAGCGAAACAAAAAAATGGTGTTTACGCAAACTTAATAGTTTCCTTAAGTTCACGCGCAAATGTGTTTTTTCGCTAAATGGGTATTTCAATACTCATTCCTCTACATGAAATCAAGATCCTTTCTTGTTTAAATATAGTAAGTTTGTTAAAAAGACAAAACACTCTCGCTAATTGCTTTAAGAGGCGGAAGAGTTAAGTTATTTTTCTTAATGACAAAAGCTCTTGTCTTGATTGTTAATTCCAAAGCTGTTTTGCGTTGTTAGGTGTTGATGTTCTATTAGAGTCGAACTCCCACCACTCTTTCTTTTCTCTGGTCGGGCCGCAAAAATAAAGCAATTAACTACTATTTTAATGAAATCCGTGCAGTTTTGATCATGGCTAATTGGAGAGATGGAATACCCCGCCGCCTGTTCGGCACTGCGAACATAGGTCGAAGACACTTTGAAATGCGTTAAATGATTAAAATTATTTTTGTGAAAGATGAGTTACTAGAATGGGATCGCACATTTTCGGGATTTAGGGGATCAGAAAATTCACGTAGGTACGGATTTGAAAATTAATGGGAGGATTTTTACTTCATTAAGTTAACCAATGTGCCAAATGATTTCGGGATGACCTAGTTAAAAGGCTTTATAAGGTAGATGCCTAAAAAGACAGTTACTGAGTTGGGATCGCGAAAATTACTTTTTCCCAAAAGCATACCCAGCAGAAATTAACCCAAGTAACTCCCCCCCCCCGCCCCCGGGCGAAAAGGTTTGTTTACAAACATCTCACTGGTGTAATTACCTAGGCTTTTCTTGAAGCACGAAGGTGTTTTTTAGGGGTCTGTGGCAAAATTAGAAAGAACAATTCTTTTGGACATACCTTGTGAAGCAAGCGAGCATGCGAGAACGTTAGAGAGATGGGTGGGAGGAGGGTTCGCGCCTTGTTCGTAAGAACGTTACCCGCCCAGGCTATCCTGGACGGTAGTTCTAGCCCTCTTCCACAACAAAAGACAATTGTGTGAGACCTTCAAGGTGGCCTTCTTCCAGGGGGTGTGGACAATATGAAAAATGAAATCTTGTCAGAAAGGGTACGGTACTTTTGGCCGGGGAGTGTTGGGTTGATCGTATGCCGGAATACGAATAAGTAATTTCAGAAGTAATTTGTTCTGATATCAGCCGTGGTATTCATTGCATTTCAAAAACTAGAAATCTCTTGGAGTTCAGGTACTTCAAAAACCACGGTATAACTTATAAGAGACTTGCAACAAAACGTTTGCGTAATATTTTCCCAAAATACAAGCAATCCATCGCTCCCTTGGACTGTTGGTCCCTCTTTTTAGATGACCTGTGTATTCAGGGCCTTCGATCTTACCGACCAGGGTTCATACAAAAAATTGCAACCATTTTTCAAGGACTTTTCAAGGACCACATTAAGTTTTCAAGGACCACTTACTAGAAATATAATTTCACAGATTGTAGAAAAATACACATTCCCAGTCCATTCTGATAAGACTTTAAGGTTTGAACTGTTTTGCTTCACTTGTGTTAAATTGATAGTTATTTATTGCATAAAACATAGAACGCTTGATGTAAATAACCTTTAAATTCTCTGAGCTATGATTTACATTCTGTCTTGGACAACCAAAAAGCATCAAGAAACTCTTTCCAGGCTACCACATTCAAAGTTAAGAAAATTCAAGGACTTTTCAAGGACTTGCTCAGAAATTTAAGGACTTTTCAAGGACTTCCCCTAATATTCAAGGACTTTTTAAGACTGTGCGAACGCTGCCGACCAGTAAATGGGAGATTACTGTTCTTCTAATAAAGAACGACCGTTTGAAGACTCATGAAATTAGGATATATTTTAATTTCTATTCGACACCACTGAACTATGCATTGAACTGGCATTTACGATGGATCATTTTTACCTTAGTAATTGTTTCAGGGCAACCCAAAATCTGTGAAGAATACTCTATTCTTTGCAAATAAGACGGAGATTTAAATCCTTCATTTCTATCTCAGCAGTAATTTTCACGTTAAGGACGAATGAGATTAGATCAGAACATTGGATTGTGGAAATTCCTCAAGCCTCATAAAATGCCTGTTGCACTTGAATGTCATTAATAAATGGAGATAAAAATGAAAAGCTGAAGTCATTTTATTACTAAGCACGGAAAGTCAGGACTCATAGCTTAATCAGTATTAGGCTGGCATCGTAGCATGTGGGCTGTCCCTTAATATAAAGTCCTTGATTTTCTATTCCATTTACTGTTTAACGCTAAAAGCAACAAATTCATGACTACCAATAACGTAACTTAATCGTAGATGATATTTTCCAATAGTACTTTTCCGTTGGCCCTAGGCCAAATCGAAGCTCATTTATACCATCTCATTCGCACTTATAGGTATGACTAAAACAGAACCAAATCTTCCCCTGAAAACTCAAAACTCACGCGATTTTTATTACATTTTCGGGGAGACACTACTCATTTGCAGTTAGTCTTCCCCACCGAGTGATTTGGAATCATTTGAAAAAACGTGCGTTGATTTCCTTGCGCAAAAATCTATAGGGGACTCTCCAATAGAGAAACTCCTTTTCGGGTCCACATGATTCAGCAGGGAATTCTAATTTAAAATTTTGTAGAAACCTTTCCCTCAGTTATCTAGGATCCTTCATTTACGACAACGATTTTTGTGTAGTTTTTCATCTCTCTCCCTCTCCCTCTCTCTCTTTTACAGAACACTCTAGAATTCATCGGATCTAAGTTGTATCCTAACTCATCGATGAATTCCAGAGAATTTTAATGACACATCATAAATTCCTTGTGACCATTCAACTGATAAAGCGCAATTGTTATGTTTTTTTCCTGGCTTGCCGCCGGTATAACAAAACTGTTTGTATCTGGGTACAAGAAAATCGCTTAATGCAAAGTTCCATCCGCTAAAACCATTTTTTTAAAAAATTGCATTCTACCTAGTGCAAATACACATGGTTCTTATTTAACCTCCACAGTTTTAACTTAAAATTTGCTCATCAACGCTGAAGATTCAGCGGAAAAAAAACATAATCGTAGCTCAGTATCTAATGCAAACCTTTTCACCGAGTTTAACGAAAATGGTAATTAGAAGTTTTTAAGAAGCCTTTTCACTTGATTTACGTCACCAGTGACGTCGTGAAAAAGTGGTTATGTTTAACTTAATACAAAGAAAGGATGGTTGTGGACGATGTCCTACTCAAATAGTAGTACATTCCTGTGGGACAGTCTGCTATGCAGTCAGCACTAGGCGGTTGGTTAGGCCTTCTTTTGGAGTAACTAAGCTTGCTGCGCAAAGGAGTCAACGACATTTGTTAAAAAGAAAGAGCCCCAACGCTTTGTTCCCTGCTTGCTTGTTATATGTTACAACATGACTTGAAATCCACTATGAACTTTGGATTGGGAAACCACTACAGTGCAGAGACCATCAGAAATCATTCAGGAGCCAATGCAAAGCCATTCCTGTTAAAGACGACGTAGAAAAAAGGGGGAAAAAAGAACGAAAGAAATTCGAAAAATGGCTCTCGAAGAGGGGCGTGGGAGCATGATGTATGTAGTATCGTGACCCGGGGTCGTCCTCTAATTAATTTCGTAGTGGGGATACTCCGTTTAACTAGACAATAAATCTTTTAGTATCTGGTTTTCCATAAGACATCATCTCTTCGTAATCATTGACGCAAAGGATTCGGTTGTTGAACAAATAAAACTTGTCCCCAACACAGAATCTCTGATGACATCGCTGGCAAGAGAAACACTCCAGATGATAGACGTTTTCTCGGGCTCGCATCACCATTTCAAACGCCGGAATTGTCTTGCAGCAGACCGTGCAAAAACCTTTTGTTCCAAACAATCTAAAAGGGGACAAAATATAAACACACAATTGCCAAAATCATCTTTACTCCATCCAAGTGCATGCTTGATTACATCCGGAGGTGCATAAGGTCAAAGCTGATTAGAGACTTCTCTAATTGTAATATCTCCTGTTCTTACAGTGCTGGGGTATATAAATTTGAAAAAGTTCTACAATTTCCGCTTAGAAAATATTGCACGACGAACATAGTTCTGCTCGGCAGCAGTTAGCTTTCTTAGCGCTGGTCGATACTAAAATGAGTTTCTTCCACAAAGTTCAAGTTTAACTCTACTCTACGAGTCCAGTCAAGTGTTGACTCGCCTTTAGAGCAGAGAGAGAGTTACAGGTCATCCCAATCATTTGCTCGCGTTAATCAATAATTGATTATTAGAAACTTTTCATGAGTTTAAACTCTATTTTACGAGGCCAGTAACTTGGCGAAATTAAAAAGTGTTTACTCTCCCTTGAAAATGATAGCGAAATTAAAGTTTAAAAAAAGCTCATCCCAGTCATTTTATATTTTGCCAATCAATAATTTAACATTAGAAGCTTTTCAGGAGTCGCTAATTGCCATCAAGTTGCCATTGCCAAAAAGCATTCTTAATGGAACTACCTGTAAATTGATGATTATTTTTTACAGCTCCTTGCTTAAAAGGCTTTGCAATATTCTACGAAAATGACACAGTGGAAGGAAGTACTATAAAAAGAGATTATATTTCCTGACAGCCTGGGCAGGCAGATTTATTAATGTGTAAGAATTGCACTTAAGCGTGATGGCGTAAAAAGGTTATTTTAATTTTTTTAAAGCTTTCATCAAACGCTTCTAAAATGAGAAATTTCTATTTGCACGCAAAAGTAATTAATTGGAAGTTCCTACGAGAATTTTTAAAGAATCTGTCATCGTTAGCCAAATAAAATAAAGACTAAATATATGAGTCTGTGATTGAAAGGAAGACAGACTTAAATATCTCAGATCTCTAGAACAAACATAAAGCTGTGAAAGTACATTTGACAATACCAACCTCAAATAATCCCTTCGACAAAGGATTAGATTTGCTTTCGTGTACAACGTAGAACCTACTTCGCCTAAACGACATTCACAGCAACCACATTTTAAGCAGTCTTCGTGCCAGAAGCGATCGAGTGCCTTGAGAAGAAACCGGTCATTTATAGGACATCCACAACCGCCGCATAATCGCTTGTTCGGGGGCACCTTGAGAAGATCGAACTTCTCAGTCGCTAAAAGAACAAAAAAGTGTAGCTTATTAATAAAAGAGAAAATGGCTCCTGGAGGTAGTAAAGTCCGCAAAGCAAGCTGTTTCGCTTACAGAACAACTCGTATTAACAGTTTAAGAGAGCAAAGTGTTTAATCTTAAACAAGCACCTTTATCAACGCACGTTTAAAAGCATCTGTTCGCTGTCTGTTTATAGAAACAGTAGCAAGTTCCTTTATCAAATAGCTAATTTTTGGGCCCGTTTCAATGAGGAAGCTGAAACGTGTTCAGAGACGCCATCGTGCGACCACGATATGTTTTGAAACCCTCGCGCGACAGAGACACATCAGTTTAAAGTGTCACTGCCGGGGAAAAACAGATACAAAGCAATTCAGCGGCCACTGTTAGATATAAATCTCTCTAGATTTGCCATTATTGGTAACGTGTTTACTAACTCTCCAAGTCTAATCTGATAGCATGTACTACACAAAGGTCGAAGACTCGTGCAAGATATTTTCAAACAACTCCACAAGTACTTTACAATTCACTTACCCATAACCTCGCTTTTACGCGCTTCCGTTGTTGTTTACAGTCGTAGAAGTCAGCAAGATTTTTATACGAGCTTGCTTCTTGGGTCAGGAAACCGACTAATACGATATTCGATGATCACCAATGTCTATATATTCGCATTTCCTGTCCATTAGCTCGACTGTCAATTATTGTTTCGTTAATCGAAATCCAACTAGAAGTAGGTCGCTTTCCTTTGTTCTGTAAATGACAACTTTATTGTTTCGTTTAGTGCTTCCACGATCGCTAACGTGTCATTTGTCCATCCAGCAACATTTGATACTTCGAGGTTTCGAGTTCACCTCTGTGGTATCGATCAAATCTTTCATGGCATTTACAAATAGCTACACTTTATGCGATCGCCAGTGAATACGACTTACTATCTCACTTTAGCAAGTTATTAAACGCAAATAGCGAATGTTGGCACAACAAAAACTTACAACTTCTCTGAGCAAATATTTTGACGAGCCGATCTCACCCATTGTGCCACTAATGTTTTTCACAGACATAAGTGACAAATAGTTTGCTTAAGGACCTAATTAACATTTTGTCGGAGATGCCTTAAAATATTAACGGCTTTTAGCAGTACTCTCTGGTTTCTATTAACAACACGATCGACATGTGGAAATATCGCCTGGAATTTGTTTATACCCTAAGGCGTACCTGTAACCGAGAATTTTAATTCCAATTCCCGGTTTTGAATAACCAAAGTTCTTTTCAGTGTCTTACATTATAGGAGGTCGCACAACCACGCTGCCGGGTTGGTTCTTCGTGAACCACAGATACGAGAAGATTACTTCTGGGAAGTAAATTGGATTTCTTTGTTTAGGCAAGAAATTAATGACTACCTTGATCAACACATTCCAGACCAGGCGAGAATTGAATTACATCTGATTATTTTTGAAAAACACTTCATACATTCATATAGGTGTGTGTGTCTTCATTTACACGCGCCACTCGGAAGATAATCCAAAAAGGGACAACTTTGACTCCAGGGAAACCTTAAATAATATTTATGAAGATTCTGAAGATTAGTTTCTCCGCCACTTTTTCGCGAAATCTATGAAGGGAAATGACCATTTTATTGAAACCTTATGTGTTTTTCATGCTTCCTGAAATAAGCGTGTTGTACAGTAGTAGACATTAGTAAACGGTTAAAAACACATGTCAACTCTGCAGGCAATAAGGTTGAAAAACTTGACGAAAAGGTAAGGCGATATCCCTTCAAAAACATCATCTTCTGGTCGGTCAGCTTTCTCTCATATGGCTCTCATATGGTTGTTATGCCTGCTTGCTAAAGGGTTTTTTCGTTGGTGCAGCTCCAGTAGAAGTACCGGCATTCATCAAACGATAGGAATTGGGCGTGTGTAACTGAAAGGACTCTCCGCTTGGCAATTGAAAATTCCCGCTTTTGGCGTTTTTAGGACAAGAAAAGAAAAATGTTTTGTTTTATTAGAAAAAACTGACCCTTTTTCAGCCTGCAGTAGTTCTGTATTTGCGTTGGCCTGTCTTACAAATGCGCGCAGCCTGCGAGGTTGGCTTTCGAGGCTAAAACACACGTAGATTTGCGCAGTTTAAAACGGCACACACTCTTTTGGAACTTAAAGGACTGACTTCTGAGATTGCCTGCTAGTATATGACAGAGACGAATTGAACACGCTCATGCGCCAAGGAGAACGCAAAATCGAACCGTTTCGTGTCATTGTCTTCTCCAAGTCCGGGTGGCAATTTCAGTAAGTATTGTCTCTGCTGATTTCTTTCTTATTTAATTACTTTCTTGGCCTAAGGTTATATTCCAAGCCTGTTCTCATGAGACACTTATTCGAGAGAGGTTGCGTTGAGAGTGCAGTGTGAAAGGTGCAAATTGCCACCCGAAAAGAAGGAAACCTAAAACCGCTTTTCCCCCAATCCGTAACCTTCTACTCTCCATTGCGGAAAATAGACAGCAATAGAGGTACAGTTGACTCCCGATAACTCGAACCCTCGATAACTCGAACCAAAATCGGCGATTTCCCCTGGATTTCCGTCAAACATTTACTGTAATTTTACCCTCGGTAACTCGAACCTCCCGCTAACTCGAAGAAGTTTTTTTCCCCTCTGATCATTTCTATATAATTTTACCGTCGATAACTCGAACCATGTTTTGAGCCCTTAAAAAGTCGGGAAAAGACAGTCTACTGGCGCCCAAAACATTGAATTTTGAATTTCTTATTGACGTGCTGCAGGCATATAGTTTACTACTGGAGGTTGACTTTGTTTGTTACAAATCTAACGTGAAACACCTTTACTTCTCAAAACAGTAAAACGCATGCTCTATTCAGGCAACATTGTTACGTTATGTTCTGATTTACAATCTAGCAGTATCTTTCAAATTTTCACTTAACATTTCTACCATTAACTATGATTAAAATGTTCACTGTGCAGTAAAAACTGTTTTTTCCTTACTCCCAGCTATTTTCTTCGAGCTCCGATAACTCGAACTTTTTTCGATTTCCCTGGAAGGTTCGAGTTATTGGGAGTCGACTGTAGTTTTGTTTTACTTTTTTTCAATCCTGTTATGTAGTTTCCGGCCATGTCCACACGTAGATAACGAGCAGTCCTTTTCATTCAGTCGAGCCTGCGCTGCGCAAATTTCTCCTTCAATATAAAATACAATGGCACAGTCGGTTCAAAGTTTAAACAGGCATACAAACTTATGCGGCTCTGCTGTCCGCACGTTTACGAACTTATCCTCTCTAGAGACCGCACGTGCGTAGGGAAGGTAAAAACGCAAAACATTTTATGTATTTCAACTTAACCCGGCCCTTTCACCCCTAACATTAACAGTGGCCAAAGGGGAAAAAAATGCTGAGATAGTACTAGAGAAGAGCCCTGTTAAAGAGGTTTCATGTGAAATGTTAAGCCATAGGAATTCGTCCAAAAATTTCAAAGTTAGAGCAACAAAAAATCTCATACCATGCATCATAACGTGGTCTAAGAGTGAAGGGGTTAAACAGACTTATGTGTGAATACATAAAAAATACATAAATAATAATAATAATAAAAAACAACCCCATCCTTCACCCCAAAAATCCAGGATAAAGTCGCACAAAGGCTTAAGTCCAGTATTTTCCATCGCTGATCGGCGGAGAAAGTAGGTGAGTCTTGATTGTCCATTCATTTTGCCCAAAATCAAAGCCTTCCTAAACTTTGCCTAGAGATCGATAACCATCTGGTCTGCAGGTACTCTCAGCTGGAATGTTTACCTGTTAAGTTCATTGTATTATTTGTTATTTGCTTGGCCCCACTGTGCCTTTGTGCCATATACACTGACCTAGGGTTATTAAAAAAAATTTTTTCTTACTTAATTATATTTAATTTATCTTTTTAACTATTTCAACTGACGTGCGCATGACTTCGGAGACAAACAAATTTGGACAAAGTAGCGAGTTGCAAATGTTGGTTTAGTTTATTTACAGACTGATAAAACTGACTTATTGTTTGCACATAGTTATTAGAGGAGACTGGTTATGAAAAGCGGCAAACATCAATGATAAAAACAACAGTGCTGCAGTTTATGTTGGAAGCACCCTGAAAGTGCACAATCCTTTATTTTCTGTTGGCAAATTGTTACGGAATAAATTAATGCAACGTTTTTATTGGTCAATACAATCAAAATGATAGGAATTCTTTTGAACGTTGTCCACTTTCAGGTCCACAAAAACATATAACAAAGGAGTCTGATGGGTTTCATAACCATTCCACTCAATTAACTATGGTTTGCAGGAGAAATGAAGCCCCTGTGCTCGTGGATAGTCTGCGTGTTCGAGGGTTTGAGCAGGTTTTTTAGACCAAAAGCAAACATGGTGAATGCAAATAAAGGTTCCGCTATATTTGATCAGCAATGTTGAGAGGCAAATGCTGTTTGGTCAACAAATTTTCTAATGATGGTCTTGTTGTTAGATGACCATATGCGCCACTTTTGTTTTAGTGGTTCTGTGTTAACCGGTTAATTCGACTTTACTTGGTAAAAACAAAGGGAACAAGTCGGAAACCGGTCGTTTCGATACAAACTCATGACAAGCTGTAAAAAAAATATGGCACAAAATTTTGTTCATTTCAAGTATAGTTTGAGAGCGAACAAGAAAAACATTTTGGGTGAATATCTTCGTTCTTTAAGCCAAGTACGTGGAACTATTTACACCTCGAATGAATAAACTTCTATCGAAATGACCTGCATGCAAATAACTTAGTATCGAAATGACCGGTAACCGAGCAAGTCTCTTCGAAAGGCAGGAATTTTCCTTTTTCAAAGAATAACATTATTGGTATTTTCTGCATAGCTCTGACATCCAAATCCTGTCCAAAGGTCTAATCCTATTCTGAATTCGATTCCGAATCTTCATTGTCGCTATCATCAGAATCTTCATAAAAATCCGCGTTATTCATTTCGAGTTCATGATCAGTTATGTTCGTGAGCTTTTTATCTTTGCTTTTCGTTTGTTGCTCCTCTCTGTTCCAATCTTTCATCTTCGCACCCATCATAAAGTCGTCTCGTAAAATATTCCAAGTAGATGACAAGTCAGGTTTTTCAGCACGCTCATTTGCCTGAAACAAGAAAACGAAACGACAGAAAAACGCTATTCAGCCCGGGATCAGGAAGATATTTCATTTCGGTATTTAAGACGCATCTTATGGCTGTGAAATGACAAGAAGATTTCCCGTGTTGTAACGATCTATTCATCCTAAAAGACGGGCCAGTAACAGCAGGTAAAGGGGATACAGTGTCCTTCTGTAGGTATGTGAAAAGGGTAATGTTTGTTAGTGGAGGGCAATAAGAGTGTAAGGGCTAAGGAAGTGCGGGGGGGGGGGGGGGGGAGGCGGGATTGGACCCCGGAGCGAAGCCTACCTATGTGAGACTTTGTTAAGTGACCCTCCCAGGGCTATATGGCGACAATTTAACGAACCGTCAGATGAGTAGCGTCCATATGCGAACATACGCCCGTGCGTACAACTGAAAGCTGGAAAATATATTTCTTTCACTTTCCTGCACATTTTTTAATCATCAAATCGAGGTGGCTGAAGATTATATCGGTGTCTTTGTTTTGGTATTTCCTTTCCTTTCTGTGAATAAGCGAGTCAACTATCAAAGCCAATAGAAATCGAGCGTAAGCACTCTGATTAATTTAGCAATTTCTATTGCATCTTAGTGTAAGAGCACTTGCTTCGGATGTTTGTTTGTTTTTAACAAGTATTTATTGGCGAAAACCCAGAGTTTCTCTATTTGCTTCCACAAGCAGATAGACGGTGAGATTGTCCATTCCTCAATCACCGTGTTTGCTCGAATAATAGCCAGGAGCGATTATTTCTTTTTTCGAACAAAAAGGGGGCGATTATTCGAGGGAAGGCGAGTATTTCAAATATTGCTCACTGGAAGTAAGTCGTGACCTAAATATTTTGTTTTTAGTTTCTCATTAAACAAAAAAAAAATTACATCAAATAAACTCAACATGGGCTTTTTAAGTGTTCCAAATTTAGTTCCTTTATTGATTTTCAGAGCTTGAATCGTCACTGATCAGTTTTGCTGGATCACATGGAACTTCAACTTGACAGGGAGGGGATAAAATGAAGAGAAGATGGCGAGACGGGCGGGGGAGAGACGATTACTCGAGGGAGGCTATTATTTTATATATTTCCATCAAAGGGGGGCGATTATCCGGGGAAGGCGATTAATCAAGGGACGGCTATTATTCGAGGAAATACCGCGGTAAACACGTCTACGATGAGCCTTAAAAACTGGGATGCTATTTAAACTAAGTAAACTAATTCGTAAAATCTTGTGCAAATTGTATGGTTTTTTCTGAACGTGCATGTTCGGGGGCGAAGAGGAATAATGAGGTGCTCACAACTCTACACATTCTCGCTCGAATATTTTCATTATTCCATTTCTCCAGTAAAAAAAAAATTATTATTCTGTTCGAAAAAATCTACATTGTACTTATTCCGGACAAAGGAAATCGTTAATCCATTACTCCCCAAAAGAGGGTATTATCCCATTATTCAAAAACAAAAATTCAGTTATTCTCATTCCAATATTCCTGTTCAAAGCCCTAGTATGTATTATTGGCAATAGAGCACAAAATATAGTGCATTTTGTCTTCAGAAGGAGAAAAACGTCATTTAGGCCAACTAGGTTCTTCGGAATTAAAAGAAAACAACAACAACAACAACAACAATACAGCTTTAAAATAATTATTTTTATTATATAAACACCAATGAAATACCAAGTGAGCTTTCGCACGAAAACTTGATATCTTCACATGTGAAAATAACATGTTATCTTCACATGTGAAAATATCACTATTGCTATGGCTTCTTAATAAACCGCACCTTTCAGACCAAAAAACTTTTTAAGTAAAATGGTTTGGCATTTCATTGGAGTTTATATGATAAATAGAATATTACATGGTCGCTTGGAGATACGAAATTTCTCTTCTTGTGATGAAAAAAATGTATCACTCGTTCGCTGCGCTCACTCGTGAAATATTTTTCAACACTCGAAGAGAAATTTCGTATCTCCGCCCAGCCATGTAATATCCTCTATATATTTGTTGCTGATGAACATTTGTCTACAAGATTCTGCACAATTTCCTGTAACCTTTATATCATTAATACACACAGAAAATTATATTCAAAAGGAAGTTTAAGAAAGTTTTGGGAGACTTAAAGAGGAGGTATCCACTCGTGTATCATAACACTAATTACCTTAACTTGTTCCTTGTTAATTTCCTGAGTCCTTGCTTTGTCTGAACTACTTTTTAGCATGTCAAGAAAAGCTGATTTGGACATCGATTCTACAACTTTGAGAAAGGAAAATAAAAATTACATTATCAATGAGACTTAAAAAAGATTAATTAAGACCACTAAAACCCAGGAAGGAATTTGTAAGACCAAGGGTTATGATTTGGGAAGGAAGTCCATAAGCTTATGTCTAAGTTAATTACGACTGACACTGTGGTTCAATTTTCCTTTGTTTTGGGTAGAAAGATAAAATTCATCCATGGATAAAATTGAACTGCAACATATATAAAATGTAAAATGAATTATCATCCCAAACATTTTCATTTCATTTCATTTCATTCTGTAGTTCTGCACATTCTCATGTGTGTCCACAGGTAACCCAAGCTATGTGATAGTACCACAGTACGGTTCCAGTAAAATTACAGTGTTTGTACGGGTTAAAAAAACATTGTACCATCCTAAAATTTGTAGGAAACACTAAATAAAGGTGTGTCTAAACCCTGGCCAAGGCAAAAAAAAATTGTTTTGAAAAATCCTAAGAAGATTATAATTATATAGCACTGTGCAAAAGTTATTCCATAGAGGTCTCATTTGAATGGTAACACCAAAGAATTTCATCCACAGATTAAAAAGTTAGTGCGACACAAAACCTTGCGATAATGTACTCTGGGCCTGGTTGTTTGAAAGGTAAATATCACTATCCAGTGGATAAATCACTAACAACTGGATAACGCAATTATTGATTTCCCTACTACAGTGATTTATCCGGTGGACAGCGCTATCCAATGTTTGAACAACCGAGGCCTGGAGTGAAAAGGCTATCTATACATTCTACATCAAAGCCTAGGCAGGAGCAACTACTTGGTCCCTTGAATGTGAACTTGTCAAAAGATGTGCAAGGTGGCACAATGAACTTCCTGCACAAAGATTCTTGAAGGATCTCATCCTAATTCTTTTATGAGATAAAACTAATCTAAACACATTAATTTCCTGAGAAAAATATGATTGAAGTCCTGGGGGCATAAAGTACTCACTGGTATGTTGAATTATTAGTTAATCTTTCCTCTGTTTTAAATCTGCCGAGATGTTTGCATGACACTCTAAGTTCATGCCGAAAAAATAAATAACAGAGCTTTAAACAATGCAGTTTTGAGAGAAATGAGGATCACATGCATACTGACAAATCCATGAAAAATTATGCCACATGAAAGAGAAAAATGGCCTCTATTTAAAAGTAGGCCTCTATGTCCCCTGGCCACTCATTATTTGGGACCCTCACCTTTGGATTTTTTAGCCTCTGTAGGAGCTGAACTCAGTTTACTTTCCACTTCCTTCTGATGTTTACTGACAGCATTAAAAAGCTTTACAACTGAAATAAGATTTACAAAAAAAAAAAAGTAAAAAAAAAAATATTAATCTTTAATCCCAATAACCGTAACTATAACAAAATTCTCTAATCTGATTGGCTCTCAGCAACCTGATTTCAGCATTAATAGGACAGTGTAATTGGACAGTACGCGGCATCAGCATCCACTTGAATAGTCTGCTTTTTTGTTTTTCTTCTAGCAAAAAATAATCAGATGATCTTGTTCTTTAATTATCGCAAATTTATTCAAAGTAATGATTCATTGGTAAAAAGAATTCATGTTGCCCAATTTGGTGTGTAATCATACTCATGATTAAACAACTTGGACTCCCACTACATTGTTGTCTAATAGCCTACGTTCCATATATTAAAATTCTAAGCCGTAACCGAGGCTTTCAGGTCATATTTCTACATTTCATTTGATTTTCTTTGTGCTCACATCTCTTCTGGGAATCGCGAGACAATGGAGTCATAAAAAATTTGCAATTTTGACCCTAAAGCCTGGCAGCCATGTTAGAATTTTAATACATTGAACAGGGGTTATTTTGTTTATCACTCCTATGATAACAGACCAGATTGGACTGATCCACTCAGATTGTTAATATTAAATCACAAGCATTGCAGGTTTTACATTAATATTTTTTAAAATCTAGAATGGATTTTTTTAATCTGAAAAATGCAAACACCAAGCAGGTTCATTTAGAACACACATCTATTATCCAGGATTTAAAGAATGCATCTTGTGTAGCAAGCAGTTACCCTGTATAGCAATCGTTAATACAAACACCATAGGGACAGACTGAAAAGTCTACTTTACAGAAGTGGTGACAGGATGACAGAATGACAGAGGAAGAGAAAGTACATTATGTTTGGTATTTTTGAGACCAACAGAAGAAGCACAGGATCCAGACATTGTGGCAAGGAGGAGAACATGTTAGGGTATAATTTCAACAAGTGACGTGGCCTTGAAACAGCGACACAGGACAGCAGAAATGACGAGAAATAACACAAAGATAGGCCAAAACTGTGATAGTGACAGCGACAGAGAAAATTGCAAATACAATAATAAAATACGGACAGCAACATGGCTTCCTCCTCAAAACAAAAAACAACAGGTTTTGAAATTCAGACAGGGGACATATGTAACCCCTCTAAGAGGGCCTCAAGGAAGTGGTTGAGAGGAGGGGAGAGGTGGTGCTCTTGACAATAATCGTTTACTTGGTGCCACTGCCCTGCAGGCCTCAGTTTTGGTGTAATACAAGGGTAAGAAGGGCAGGCCCCTTCACCGGGTAACAAACTATGTTACTGAGAATTGACAATAATGATCCATATTAATGAGGCCCTCTAAGGTGTGGTACGTATGTTCCTAGTCTGAATTTTAAGTAATTGTCTTGTTTTGCGTTTTCAAGAGTAGGCCATCTTACCTATCTCTATGTCATTTGTCGCCATTTCATTTATGTCACTGTTTCTAGGCCATGTTGCTTGTTGGAATTTTACAAGGCCTCATTCATGGTATTGACATCTGGGGGGGAGGGGGGTAACTCCAAATTTTTAATTTTGGGATTTTTTGGGGAAGGAAAATTTTGGCAAGTATATAATTAGGTATTTAAAACAATCTGAAGATTTGTGATAGTTCCCATGTATCCTGGCCGCGTAGTTTCGGGAATAATGTTAAGACCAAACTTGTTTTGCGACTGTTTTATGACCACCAGATGCAAAAAAGGTTCTCACTCCAGATGGTGTGATGAATAAACAAACACAAACATTCCATTACTAATGTTTCTATTTTCCGTGTTATAGCATTTAATGCTTTCTGGAAATTTTTATGGCTCAGAAATTCAGCATGGGATTTTTTGGGGGATAAATTTTAGTCCAGGGATTTTTTTGGGTTTTGATTTTTCCCTCCATTCGATCATCCCTGTCACTTGAAATCCGGAGTACCCCCATAGGATAGAAGTTTAGGTAGAAGCATAGAGCTGTGCTCTAAAGAGGCACTCATTTTTCAGTTCAACAGGGACTAAAATATATGAATGATAATCCGCATATATAACTGATAAAGGCATGTTCATAACAAGAGGTTTGACTGTACTGAAGGAAAGGTTTCAGCTTAAAACTGGCCCCAAACAAGTTTAAACTCAAAACCGAGAATACACTAAATTCCCTAAAACTGGCTCAGGGGGATAAGATAGTGGAATTTTGCAAGAGGACTTTACTTTGATACTCATCATTACCTCCTCGAGTTGCTATTTTCACCAAATTTTTTTCATAATCCAACGTTGAACCATCTGGTTTGACATGATCTTTTTCATGCATGGCATGACGTTCTTGGCTTTTCAACTGAAAGAAAAAGGTATTTTCAACTATCAAAAAAAAAAAAGAAACACCAAGACATCTTTAGTGATAAATTTTCATTTTCAAATCAATCATAGAAATATTAAGATATCTTCATTTTTCAATGACACTTTAACTACCTTCTTTGAAGTTCTTTCCTCCTTTATCTCTGCTCTGCGCTTTTCAACTTTTTTATACTTCAGTAATACAGGAGGCTAGAAAATATAGGATAAAAAAGTAACAATTATATATTCTTCTTTGATTACTGTAAAATGTAAATTTAAAAAAAAATTTCTAGTCAAATGATGAATTATGCCTGGCTTCAATAAGTTACCTTTAAACACAATGACCAACTTGTTTAAATAAGTTGTATCCAAACATTTTGCTTAATTCAGACAGTGAGAAAATTGAGCAAATTGAGCAAAACATGACAATGACCAATTAAAACATTGAAGAAGGTTTAAGTAACACAGCTTATTCATAAGAAGCCACACAATGGTAGGGCTGTACTAATACATGGACATGTTACAGGTCAAATTTGATTTCAGGTTAAATTTTTTATTGAACGTAGGTTGATTTTCAATTTCTTTTGTCTCCTAGCCCTAATTATTCATGAATTAGGGCAAGGAAACAAAAGAAATTGAGAATCAAATTTGGTTACATCAAAATTAACCTGAAACGTACAGACATGTAAGTACACCCTAATATTCTTTATACGCTGTATGTGATATTTTCTTTTGAATATTAATATTTAAACAAGATATCCATATTGCAATATTACGATAAAGTAAAATACATGCCACATTGAGATATTATTATTGATTGAGGCTGAGTATAATGTGAAGAATTACATGTATGCAGAACAAAGAGAATACTACATGTATCTACTAAGGCTGAAGGCCAAGGTAGATAACATCCTCTGAGATCTGCATACACGTAATTCTTCACATCATATGAAAGCCAAATTCAGTTGTTTTCTTATTCATTCCAGTTGGGGCTTTTAATCCTTTTACATTCTTTTTGACTCATTTGTGTCTAATATAATTATTACTTTGAGTGGAGTACGTTCACACTGGCTTGAAGGCTAAGAACACTTTTACTTTATCAAAACAAATGTTTCATGATACAATGTTCATTGTACCTTATTCTCTGGAAGATCCTTTTCAAGAATTCTTGCCATAGCATCTGCCCAGCCTTGATTAGTGCTTTCATCCCCACCTATGGAGTAAATCATTTCCAATATTCAGTAGAGTCTCAGACTTGCCAAACCCCAAGAGGCAAAAGTCTTGACATTCTTAACCTAGAGCTGTGAGAAGTAGTGAGAAACGGGAAAAAGTCATGAGAGATGGCTTGAATTTTCTAGTGGAAGGACTTCCAGAAATGATAATGAGTGGTAGATGTCACGTATCACTTTTTTAAAGCTAGAGTAGTAAACATCACGATCAGTCTTCTTCGTTGCTTCTGATATTCACACGTTTGTTGGCAGACATCTTGAAATAGGAGATTTAGGTTCCTCTTAAGGTGATTTGCTTGTTTTGCACTGCACATCATCTAAGTACTGAGCATAACATTGTGACTTCAAAGGTGGTGGCATTTTCACTGGTTGCCGAAAGGGGTAATTATGGCCCCTTTTGTAGTCCTAGTACTTTTCATGGCGAGTTTGATAATTGTACCCGGCTGAAAGGACGAGTTCACTCCAAATACACACTGTATACACTGTATTACGCCTGATAAAATCTCTGGTTTCGAGAGACATAACTGTGGAAGAAATGACTTTTGGGCACTTGCCCAGTCACAACAGTAACTGGTCATTTCGCCGCGGCCCGGTTACTTAGCCCCCTATTTTCGAGTCATTTAGCGCGCTTTAAATATAATATTCCTCGTTCTATAAGCCGTAAAGCAAAACAAGTGCGCTTCAAATGTAATACAGTGAAACCTCTATTAAGCAGACACCTTCGGGACTTTCCCAAGTGTCGGCTTAATAGAGGGTGTCTGCTTAATAGAGGTTTGTAAAAATTGTGCAATGTTTGTTAATGATTAACACTCAACGGTTAGTCTGTACTGTGATTAAGTTCCATGTTGTTGAGGAAACTAAGGAAGCTAAGGAAGCTGTTAGGTGAGCTTTGATCGCGGATGACAATTGTACTGCCAGATATCGGTCTAATCTACAGTTTATTGACAGCTAAATGTATTGATTTATCTTTATTAATCGACTGTAGTACGTATTTCAAGGAAGTAATCCAATACTACTATTGTCAATTCAGTCCGATGTCCGCTTAATACAGGTTTTTAACAATACAAATTAGCCAAATACGATTTATTTTAAGTGTCCGCGTCCGCTTAATAGAGGTGTCCGCTGAATAGGGGCTCGCTATAAAGAGAAATATAAGACGTTAATTTCGGGACCCGGCTTAGTGTCCGCTTAAGAGAGGGTGTCCGCTTAATTGGGGTCCGCTTAATAGAGGTTTCACTGTATTCCTCGTTCTTTAAGTAAACCATGCACGTGTAGTAATTCTTCCTAGCTACCGTTTGATCAGTTTGAAGCTACCTGTTATTTTGCATCGATTTTATCTGATCATCGAATGGTTTCGAGATTTATTGCTAGATTTTCCTTACCATAGTTCTTTTTTAAATCAAACAAACGATTATTTTGTTTCCAAGGCTCACCTGTATTCTCCATTCCTTCGTCCAAATCTGAACGTGTCGCATCTTTCGTTTCGACCGCCATCTTGTTTTATGGTAGGTACTTCATATATGATTCCTATAGTATATCTCGGTACACTATAAGAATCATATATGAAGTATCTACGATTTTCATAACTATAACAGCTGTCCAAATATTGCAGGCTCGGTTATTAGTTCAACCAGCTGGGAGCATCGAAAAAACGCGCGAGCGAGCGGCGAAGGCTTTTCCCACCCCTCCCACATGCGTCTCTTTTCGCGTGCGGCACTCCCCTGACTTCTCGCGACTCCCCCAAATAGAGAGATTGCTCGCAGTCTACCAGGTTTTATCCCACAGTTAATCCCGGTTTTATCCCATAGAAAATGGCAGGGGCGCCCTGTCGAAGTGATTTGATTATTCCATTTTTTAGGTCAGATAAACAATCACCCCGTACCCAAATTAGATTTTTCATTGGCGTGTTCCTGGTAGGGAAATCCCAAACGCTAATCTTGCTTCTGACAACGAGACCTAGAGACCAGTCTGTTCTTCAGTTGATTTGGATGTTTTCATTTTGTGTACGAGCGATATGCAAAGCGGTATACTGATTTCACGGGCGGATCCAGGATTTTTTTTAGGAGGGGGTGCACTCGTCTCTTGCTCTACTTCAACACCAATAAACCACAACGTTTTTTTTTGGCAGAATACCAGTTGCATTTGAAAACCGCAGGTCGTCTCAGGGAGGGGGGGTGCGCACCCCCTGCGCCCTCCCCCTAGATCCGCCCCTGGATTTGTACTGCTGGTGGAAAAATAAGGGGGGCAATCCTCCCCTCTGATCCGCCACTGTCCCCGGGGAGGGGGGGACTCGGTATATGAAAGGGGTGGGGATGCGGTCGTCTCGCTTAGGGGTGTAAATTTCGGATTTTGGTCTCACTTAGGGTGTTCTGGGCAAAACGCCATCATATTTAGCCGTGAAGGTCTCGTTTACGGTTGCACGCGAAAAAATATACAAATATATATTTGATGTGTATGTTTTTTGGTTTCTTTTAGGGGTCAAAAAAGCCTGGCCACTCCCAAATCGGTCTCCTTTAGGGGTTTAATTCAAAATTTCCAACGAGCATTAGGCCTTTCCAGATTCTGCTCCAAAAAAAGCTAAAAAGTTGCTACGAAATATGCCAAAAGTTGCTCAAAAGTTGCTCAAAATTGAAAAAGTTGCTCATAAATTTTGTAAAGTTGCTCTAATATTTTTAAGACAGCATGTCTAATTTTAATAACAATTGCTTTGTAATCAACATTAACTTACAACTAAGTAACTAGTTACAACAAATTACGCAACCTTTAGTTGAATCTAAGTGGCTAGTTACAAAAAGTTAGACAGTAAGTGTAACAATCTGGTTTACAAATCTTCGTCTCCGGAAGACAACATGGGTACGTGGCGTCCGCCATTTTGTTTACACATAGTCCACAGGAATGTCCACAGGCTACCCAAACCTCGTTCCCAGGGCTTTTCCCTTCTCGTGGGTAGCGCCCCCCGCGAGAAGGGAAAAGTCCTGGGAACGAGGTTGAAGCTACCCGAACCCATTCCAAAACCCAATTCTTGTAATTAATTACCACGTCCACATGATCCCCATTCAAAGGGTAAAAATATGAGTTTTACTAGAAAGATGTTTAGAATTTTAACCAAGAGAATTTTTACTTGTTTATTTTTTAAAAAGGGGTTATTCAGCATGTTGGTTCAAAATAGCGCAAAAGTTCCTAAAAAAGTGCTAGTTTTCCGAAAAGTTGCTAGAAGTTGCGCTCTGACAAAAAAAGTTGCTCAAAATCCTAAAAGTTGCTAAAAAGTTGCCGAGCAGAATCTGGAAAGGCCTAACGAGCATCCCCACCCCTTTAATATGCGGAGTCCCCCCGGGCCACTGTCTTGGACACTCTTTGTAAAATAGCATTAGTTGGACATTCAAAGACAAAATTGGAATTCAGGGTCTTGAAAAAATATAAAATTAGTGAAAAGGAAATGCATGTGCAAAGCGCTGATGTTGGCATTTTGACGCAATGCCTCCAACCTCGTTCCCAGGGCTTTTCCCTATAACGGGGACACTTGCGGTTGGCTGGGGCCTCGACCCCAGGGCTTTGCGCGGGTCCCCTTTGTTCATTTCCAGATTATTGACTTGAAACTGTACTTCCGTTTAGCTACTCTAATGGCATTATCTGTTTCGTTTTGTGCGTCCTTGTATCAGTTGCCAAGTCGTCACTGGCTGGCATGTCAGTCTCGTCCTAGGGAACACGTCTTTACTGTCAGTCTTGGTTTGGTGACGTTATATCGGCAACATAAATAGAAATCAGGAGCTCATCATTTGATGGGCTCCTGTAGTAGTTGATTTTGCAACTATGTGGCCCTGCATGGCAGCTGCCTATAAATTCGAATTGAATCCCGATCTTTCATAATAAGAGTTGAGTAGTGAATTTCGAATTAAAACGCTGCCAAAGTTTTAGCTGCGCTTGCTGACATATTTAAACAACGGGTAGTTCTCTTGGAAGTAAAGTCTAACCAAGTTCCAGTGTCCAGTTATTTGTGGCCTTTATGTAACCGAGTGGCGCGAGTCACGGTTTTATACCTCAGTAATGTGAAATCTACAGTCGGTATCTTCGCAGACAACGCCGTGATTTATTTAGCCATCACGGATGATTAGTTGTATCCATTTATAACAAGATCTTTTAAACCTATAGACTGGGAATTGGGAATCAGGATTGTCTTAATCTCATTCCTAGACCCCCCGTCAATTTTCGCGAGGAGAAGCGCGTGGAGGGGATCCCCACTCGCGAGCCACTCGCGAAAGAAAGGGGACCGAGTGGAGTCTGGACCTTAGAAGAAACAGTATGGCGACCAGAGCTCCTTTGCGAAAACGAAAGGAATTTCCATTTGTGTGTAGGCGTCTCCAGTGGACAGCAAAAACACTACTTGAACCTAAAACGGTACTTTAACTTATTGTTGCGACGTTTGGTTCCCTAATGTTCACGAAAATAAGGGACATTCTTTAGTACCAATTAGCTAAATATGTCGTTTGGTTGTTAATTGTAGGCGATGAACTGGATGGAATTACGGAAGTATCTTTGCCATCTTTGCATCATTTCAAGGCACGCAATATCTTGATTGGTAAGACTAATTATGCTTAAGTACTAAAATGATAGAATTTGGTAATAGTACTTCAAACTTAAACTTCTCCTTTCGTTTATACCGTTCGTTCGATATTTTATAGTGTCTTCAGAAAGGCGTATCCTTGAAGGTATGATTGGTATTCTTAGGTTGCAGCCACGTTGACAAAACTGATCTGAGTTCGAAACCTATATGCAGTGTTGTTTTGGTTCCCATGAAATATTTTGGTCGGCCAAGTCAGCCTCTTGGCGCTGCTGAGTCCAAGAAGGTAACACTCTGAGGTAGCTCAAATTATAAACAGTTTTAATTTATTTAGTTTTCTTGTTTCCCTAAGAAAATGAATATGCAGAGTTAATGAGCCAATTAATTTTAGCCATCTTATGCACCTCACTTGTTTCAGGTTTTTTGATCATATGAAGGCAAAAGCTGTTGTCACCTGTTTGGCTTCTAAATGCAGATAATTTGTCTTTTCTTTGAAACAAAAAACATTTTACTGTTTACAATAACTACAAAACACAGCATTTTCTTTTGCTTTAAATTTCAACCATGGATGCGAATGGAGTCCTATGACTCTTGAAACATCTGATGATGAACACTTTTTTTAAGTTTTCTAATTCTTGTGTCTATAATTGAGTAAAAACTGCATTAAGTTCACCTCTCTTTGTGGATTCCAAATTAAAGAAGTAGAGGAGGCTTATATTTTACAACTTCACAAAGAATTAGCAGGTTACAGCAGACAGGGACTAAACGTGGTGGAAACACATCTCACCGCAGTGCATCATAGACTTCATTTACATACATCAACGGCAGGTTACACCACAACAGGTCCCAGTTTTTCAAAAGGTGGACAGCACTATCCACTGGATGAATGTTTTCTCACTTGGTATTGCAATATTATTGGTTTCCCTCAGTAATACTTATAACTGCCGTATAAATCATTATTATGCCATATGGGGATTTCTTTCAACTGTAAAAGAATTCCTATCTACAAGAGCTATTCTTCTCTATGTCATGTGTTGTTCTACATTCCTTGGCAATCATGAATGTACTTGTGTCTTAAACCTCTTTATGGAATATACCCAACTGGTAACAAGGTTTGTACAATCTTGAAAAGGTCTTGAATTTTATCAGTCATCTTGAAACGTCCTTGAATTCAGTTAAGGTCCTTGAAAAGTACTTGATTTCTTTATAAGGTCTTGAAGAGTCCTTGAATTTCTCTACTTTCTTATTTCTGTTTCTTTTTTTCAAATGCTGTTTCTGTACTTCAGATACAACTGCAAGTCATACCCAGTGATTGTTGTCATTTTGCAAAGTGTTGTTATAGAAAGACGTAGTATAAACTGAAAATAATGATGTAAACTGATCAGTCATGGCTAAGAATGGAAAAATCACAAATGACTCTGCTGAGTATTTTAGCCAGTAAGATGAACAAAAGGGTACAAACAATCAGATTTCCACAGACGGTGTTGTGCAAGCTGGATTCATATAATGCGAGAGAACAAAAAAGCTTATGTGTTCTTACGTTTCACGTGTCCTGGAGAAGAAGGTAGCAAATTTATTTGCATGGATTCTTTCTTCTGGTGCAGGAAGATCAATCTAAATGGAGACTCTGAGACAAGAAAACAGCAAATGAAAGAGTTGAGTTCCACAAAGCTAAGCAATGTAAAAAGGTTTGCTTTGATTTCAAACTACTTACCCTTGCAGGCCAGGGTGGGTAGCCCCGCATCTTTGCCCAGACTAATTTCCCTGGTGAAAACATCTGAGCTGCCAGAAAGAGAAAGTGAACGATGGTCTCATAACAAAATCCCCTTTTAAAGTAATGTTCTATAGCCAAATCGCTCGTCTTCCGTGCTGGACAATTATGGTGCGCCATTTGTTTCAAAATTATTTGTAAACGGAATGTTTAATGTGGTGTGACATATGATAAAATGTTCCTGTGATAGCGTCAACCAACCGTTGTTATTTTTCACCTTGATATAATTTTACAGTTTGTGATGTAACATTTTCTACCTTCTACCTTGATATCTTTTTGCTGCCGTGATCAAACATTTTCTACCTTGATATCATTTTACTACCTGTAACTAACTGGATAACTAACTAACTGGATAATTTATTCAAAATGGCTGTCAAAAGAAAGAAAAATAGCTTTTTGATTGCTTCATGGCTTCATTGTACAATCTGACGCTTTTGCTATGACTAAATCATGAGTCTTATTATAGGGGAAGGGAAAAAAAGAAGGTGGAAAAAAGAGTCGTCAGTGTCCTCTGCTTTTCGAGGTGGGTGGTGTTGTGGCAGCTCAGTCTGAACACTGTTGACTGAAAACAGGTCTCACAAATCCACCTACTTGCTGGCGACAATTTGGCTGTCTGTGTTCGCCAGGGTGGGCGAGAAACTGGGGCCAACTATGAACGGCTGTTGAAGTAGCAGTCCCGAAGGCAAGCTGGCAACCAAGGAGCTATCGCTGAATGGTACGGGGACAGAAACGCCCACCATGATCGAAGTGCTTAAAATCGACGAGCACGGGGTTGGGAATGTGGCAACAATAAAGGATAGCACAGTAAAATTGGGCCTACCTTGAGTCGCTGAAGGCAAAGGTATCAGTTGTTGCCCCTGAAAAGCACCCCCCCCCCCCCACCCCACCCCAGAAGCTAAGAACGTCTCCATTTGCTAGGACAAACTGGGCGATAAAGCAGGAACGCCCCCAGAAGTTAATGGTAACACTGCGCAAGCTGAATTACCACGCGCAGCTGAGCTCATATTGCTCGAGGTAGGGCCAGGATCTTTTTCCACCTCTAGGGACGCCTAAATGCCGGATCGGGAACACTAGCAGCAACAGAGACGGAAACGGTCAAAGAGGATCATGGCACATAGTTTGTCACACACAGGGGTGGAGAAGGTACAGAAGACTTGGTGCTCACAATTGCATCTGGTTGTGAATTCCCGTCTTGAAAACCGGCAGACAGACTGTTGTTGGTCCGGTAAGCAGTCATTGTTTGAGGAAGAAGGAAAAACACAGCACAAAATGGCCAGCAAGCAACAAGCTATTGGGACAACACTTTGCGAAGAACTGCAAGCAAGCAACTGCATATACAAGTCACATAAATTATGCTAATTAATTCAATAAATGTGCATAAATAAGGTAGTTTTATCCTTTGTCACCTGCAAGTTGCCATAAAACATCATAAACTTATGAGGAAAATAGAAAAATTCTTGCATTTTATACAAAATATAATTGGCAGCAACGTTTTACTCCAAAATATGGTATGTATTGCCATTGGTATAATGCCAAATCCATGAAGTCAAGAGATTCTATAACAGGGTAGCTTGACCTATCTTCTTTAATTTACTCTTCGAATGTATGCAGGTGGTATCAAACGGCTAACTCCATAAAAGATATTTTTCTGCCTGTGGTATTGTTCATGGCAACCAGAATGACATAAGCGCTTTACACAGGTTCTGCAGCCAAATCCAGTTCCTTTGCGCTTTGCTCGTTTTATACCGATGCAACAATGGTGGCATCTTCCAAACTTGAGAAGCGCCAACTCAGCGAGATTGACAGAATCATGCTCTCTTCCATGAAAAGGAGTGGGAGGCAGTGCTGGTGGTGGGCCAGGCTGACGGCGGCAAGAAAGATTTCCAATCAACTTTTGGATGACTCCAGACATAAATTTGTCGTGTTCAGGTGGCTTTGGAGGTTTTCTGGTGCTGGCATGTTCATAATTTTGAAATTTTCATTGTAGATAATGTATGCATTCACCATGATTGCATCCAAAAAGTTCCCAAACATTCTTACCCACCACCTCCTCGATTTACGGTCGATTGCATAATGGTCATGCCACAATTCTGCCACAGTTGCCAGAATCTGTTTCTGGTAGAAACATTAATTTTTGTATTGCAGGAACAGCAAAAACCCAATCACAAGAAAACTAGTGATCAAAATTAGGTAGCCTGTGTACAGCCATAAAAATTAGTGCTCCAACAAATGCTTTCGTTTCATCTTTATTGGTATCATTGAACCAAGATTTTCTCTGTTTCTGAGCAACATAAATGTTAGTTTGTTCCACTAAAACATCCCAGAGTTCTTCTGGAAATAAAAGACTAAAAAAATCATATGGCTCAGACTCAGTGACTTAAAGGGTGACAGGACCATGTTGTCCTCTAAAATCAGGAAATGAAACAACAACATCCTCATCAACATTTCCCAACCTTACAGTTGAAACTTCTGCACTACCCTGGATTACAGGGGATCGTGATTGCACCCTTCTTGTAGTGGTTCCACGCACCCTTCCTCCATGTGGCCTTCCTCGGCTTCTTCCACTTGATCTTCCTCTAGTGGATGTTGTTGTTTCATTTCACCGTGCTTCACGCTCACTGTCACTCGACTGATCTAGCGACTTATCTTTGTGCTCAATAGCCCTTTCCGAATTGTCTGAATCATCAGAGTCCGAGCTAGGCTCAAACATATCACTTGCATCATCTCCATCTTCGCCTTCAAAGTCAGGATATCACTATCATCGGGAACATCCATGAAAATCCTGCGAACTTCTTCCGCAGTGTAATATCTCGTCTTCTCCCAGCCATGTTGTTGTCCCTCTGCAGATGTTTTACCAATTTTAAGCGAAAAATGACTCAGTGGTAGGTTGAAATGTAAAGATTGATTTACCTACGCCATTTCTAAATATCCTTCTGGGCATTTACATAGAAAGTTTGAAGAAAAACCAGCAAATTCAAGCGATATATCAAAAAGAACTACGTGAAAAAACTCAGAAGACTCGAAAACAACATCAAACATCAAAATGAGGCTGAAAGCTGTCTTGAGAGCAATTCCCTTCATGTTAGAGGCATGTTTTGTCCATGACGTCATGTGCGCAGAATAATCCGTGCTTGTCAGATTAAGGGTTAATTGCTTCCTGAATGTTGATGAATAACAGGTCTCACAAATCCACATACTTGCCGGTGACAATTTGGCTGTCTGTTTTCGCCGGTATTGGCAAGAAACTGGGGCCAACCATGAACGACTGTTGAAGTAGGGGTCCCGACGGCAAGCTGGCAACCAAGGATCTATCGCTGAATGGTACCGGGACAGAAGTGCCCACCCTGATGGAAGTGCTTAAAATCGGTGAGCACGGGGTTGCGAATGTGGCAACAAAGGATGGCACAGTAAAATAAGGCCTACCTTGAGTCGCTGAAGGCAAAGGTATCAGTTGTTGCTCCTGAAGAGCACCCCCCCCCCCCTCCAGAAGCTAAGAATGTCTCCATTTGCTGGGACAAACTGGGCAATTGAGCAGGAATGCTCCCAGAAGTTGATGGTAATGCTGCACAAGCTGTTTCAACTGTTTATTAATTATTGTAAATTTTACAGAAAGCAATATCCACTGCCCGCAGTTAGCAGATTAGCTAGTCGAGGTGCGCAGTGGTTACACAAATAGCTTAAATACAAGAAAGATTAGAGAAAAAGAGTAACATTTGTGAAATAAAAAAAGGAAAGTAAATTCAATTCAGTTAAGTTTACAATCATGTATGCTGCAAATATAAGAAGCTGAGTTTTCAGGAAATTTTTGTTATAAAGGTGGGTTAATCAATATAATCATATTGGGACTAACGTGTTGTGGACATTGATTTTAAAGTTATTTTTGGACATTTGACACATTTCACATGGAAAACTATTCCAGATTTTTACACCATGTCTTGAAAAAGACTTAGTTTGTTTGTCTAGCCTTGAGTGTTTAACATAATAGCTGAATGACCAAGCAAAGCCGAGCTCACATTGCTCAAGGTAGGGCCAGGATCTTTTTCCACCTCTAGGGAAGCCTTAGCCACATCAACGACTAGAGCTAGGAATGTCAGATCAGGGACACTATAGCAGCAACAGGGACGGAAATGGTCAAAGAGGATTGTGGCGCAGAGTTTGCCACATACAGGGGCAGAGAAGACACAGAAGACTCAGCGCTCAGAAATGCACGTGGTTGTGAATTCTTGTCTTGAAAACCAGCAGACAGACCGTTGTGGGTCTGGCAAGCAGTCATTTTTCGAGGAAGAGTTAAAAAACACAGCACAAAATGGTCAGCAAGCAACAAGCCATTGGGACAACACTTTGCGAAGAACTGCAAGCAAGCAACTGCATATACAAGTCACAAGGTACCCCTGCTAGAGGCATTGGGCCACCCCCAGCATGGCTGGGAAAACTGCTGACCAACATTGCTTAGAGGTTAACGTTGCCTAAATTACATTTAGCCACATTAAAAGTCATGATATATATATTATGACAAAATGCATTGTGTAACAATAATGAAATGTCCATTAGGATAATACAACACATCTTGTTTCTTTGATCTTTGAAGCCTTTTCCTTGTTTCATCCCATTTTGTTTTCTTGAGCGGCAGGTCTTTAAGGTGGCAGGTGTTTTTTGACAATTAGATCTACTAAATTCTTAAATGGCACTTGTGTCACTAAGTGATCCTTTCAGGAGAAATAGATGAATAATTGTTATCAAAACAGGTTTCTATAAGTATATTAATTTCTTTTTTTATGACAAATGAATATACTTTACATGTGAATACGTGTTTGTCAGTATCCATTACCTTCCTTAAACAATTTTCGTAGCTGAGCACATGGTTGAAAATCATCCACAGCTCTCTCATTTACTGAAGGGTCATTGACATGACAGTAATGAAACCTTTCCCTGTTTTTGTCTCGAAAGGGATGTCTCACAAGGCTAAGCTTTCGTCCTGGTGTTCTCTTGCAATAATCACATTCCTTATGATCTGTAAAGAACACAAATATACGTAATAATTATTATATTTTTTAAGGAACAACTCATGAGGTTGCATACTCCATAAAAATCTCTATACAATAGTGGTAGGCAGACATCTATAAAAAGAAAAACTCAGAAAAACAGAATAATGCAAGAAAGAAAAAAAGTAAAGACAATATAATTTGAGATGTTCCATTTTACCTTTGGAGATATTTTCACAACTGGCTTTCCTGTTTTGAAAGAATAATTCTGACTTCACCTAATGAATGAATGCTGCAGCTTTTGCCCAATACACCAAATGTTGGCCACTCACTCTGCTTTAGGTTGCAAGAATTAACAATGCTATATATTGCACTAAAGCAATCTCCTTGTTTTTTGTCCAAGAAACAGCCACTGTCTTCCTTTTGTGTGGTCAAATTAATTTCCTTGGGCTTTCTGGAAAACAAGCTATTATTGGCCTAATAATGTTTCTCAAAATAAAAAAACAACGTAACATGCAATTCAAATGTGCTGATGGCAGTGTTTTTTTCACATGGCTTGGAGAAAGTATTGCACTACATACTACTACTGGTAATTTTAATATTATTTTTTGTGGCTCTTATTTAGTGCCAGTGGGTCAGGTTGAAGTTAAAGTCTCAGTGACTGGCCAACTGATTAAGCATATAGTAGAGGCTTAGAGACTGTGCTACTTCTACGAGTTTTCAGTCCTTTAATTTAAACTCTTCTTGCAGCTGTGTTTTTTCTTTCTCTTTTGCTTCAGAAGGACCTGTTAAAACATTTCTTATTATAAGAGTGGATACAACACACTACTGCCAGCCAAATTTTGAGTAAAACACTATTAAAACAAAACTACTGAGGATTTGGAAAGAAACTTTAAGAGAATTTTCTACTTATGGGAGTTCATTCTTACAGGCTGTGACGACAAATACGAAGCCCACAAAAACTCAGAAAAATTAATAAAAAAGTCATTAATATTTCTAAGCCACAGTGCAGATAGGCCCACATGTGGTCAATAAGATTTTATTGAATAAGAAGGTTTATAATTTGATAAAAATGGATACGTTATAACACAATTAGCTACTGTCCACAAAATTCTCAGTAAAACATTAAACTTGGTAGGATGTTGAAATGGGGTGACAGACGTAAGAAGTGTCACCAGGGCTCTTTAAAAACCATGTTGGGCAAACCAGTTGTAAACGTTGGGGTTGACTGGTGATTTGGCAAGCCTGTGACAAGATGATGTTTTTTATGCGTGCATTTATCAAGGGCTTGGATCAGATTGGTCGTTTCCATTTTATCTGCGTGATCTTGGTTAGTGAGTGCTATAGCTTTTGGTGTAGAGTTTTGTTGGAAAGTACAGTTGCAGCTGTGTATTTTTTCTTTCTCTTTAGTTTCAGCCATTGAAAACATCTGATGATAAAAGTGGATACAACTCTGTTAGTTACTGCCACCCACGTGTTGAATAGAACACTGTTAAATAATTATAGGAGTCTTAAAAACTCCCCCTTAAATAAGTTCCATCTCCTAGGCAGTCATCCAGTTGCAGACACACTGACGTCACTGCATGAAGGCAGACGATTCCCATTGGATTCAACCTTGACAAGCAGCGTCGATTGACTGTTGTGAGTTGAACGAGGCATAACGGAAAAAATTACAGGCTGAAAGGCTGATGAAGGCTAATGAATCTGCAAAGATTCGCTCACAAAAGCAATGATTGCTAGAGGGCAAGGCTGTATGTAGTTTGCCCCTGCAAACTCCAAGGGGTGCTCCCACACATCATTTGCAAACTGGGCGAGACCGCTGGCGGCATTAGCTTGAGATTAACCTTGCCTAAATTACATTTAGCCACATATAAACTAAAAATTGATCATAGTCATAGATGTACTTTTTTACCTTTCTCTTGTTTCTTATCTGTTTATTCTGTTATTTCTTTCTCTTTAATTTCAGTTTCACTTATTGTCAACAACAGCAACAATCTTTATTTGCATTACCATTTACATAGATGGTATTGCATAGAAGAAAAAAATTAAAATAAATAAAAATAAATAAAGGATAATAGTAGAGATAATTATTAGATTATAAATAATCAATAATAATTATTTACAACATCCTGACTCTTGTTTCCTTTTATTGAAAGATTCAAAAACAAAATAACCTATTTTTTCTTACAGATAAAAGGATCTATGTTATTGAAAAGAAATGATATTTTATCATCTTCATTTAGAGTATTAAAGATGGGATATTCCAAGATTATATCATTGAAAAACGTTTTCTTTATACACGAATAAGAATCACAATGAAGTAGTAACACACACTTGTTGAAACACATCTGATGATAAAGTGAATACCACACTGTTAGCTATGCTAGCCAAGTTTTGAATGAAACATTGAAAACAAAGCTTCATTGTCATCATACTTTTTGACTTTTCTCTTGTTTCTTGTCTGTTTTTTTCTGTTATTTTGGTCTCCTTGATCACTACTGTTAAATAATTCACCATTTGTGGTGTCATCGTCACATTGTTAAGCCACAGTCTCTTCAGGTTGGGAGTGCAGCTTAGATGTTGAGTCAAGCTGCTAATTCCTGCACCTAGAAGAGCATTTTCTCCATTGTTTTTGTATAGTGCTTTTCTTTTTTCACATACTGGTGTCATCTTCACATTGGTAAGCTACAGTCTCTTTATGTTGAATCACCCTGCTTATTCCTGCACCCATCACCTTATGTGGAGTCATCTTCACATTGTCAAGCCACAGTCTCTTCTGGTTAGGAGCGCACTTTGCATGATGAATCAGGCTTCTTATTCCTGCATCCATCACCTTTTGTGGAGTCATCTTCACTTTGTCAAGCCACAGTCTCTTCAAGTTAGGAGTGCACTGCACATGATGAATCATGCTGCTTATTCCTGCACCCGTCACCTTTTGTGGAGTCATCTTCACATAATCAAGCCACAGCCTCTTCAGGTTGGGAGCGCAGTTCATATGTTTAATCAAGCTGCTTATTCCTGCATCCATCACCTTTTGTGGAGTCATCTTCACATAATCAAGCCACAGTCTCTTTATGTTGGGAGCGCAGCTCAGATGTTGAATTAAGCTGTCGACTCCTGCACCAAGAAGAGTGTTTTCTCCATTGTTTTTGTATAGTTTTTGTTTCCACCTGAAGTGGTGCCATCTTCACATTGTTATTATTAGGTGAGGAGCTGAGGTCGGATGTTGAATCACGCTGCTTATTCCTGCACCCATCACTTTTTGTGGAGTCATCTTCACATAATCAAGCCACAGTCTCTTTATATTGGGAGCGCAGCTCAGATGTTGAATTAAGCTGTCGACTCCTGCACCAAGAAGAGTGTTTTCTCCATTGTTTTTGTATAGTTCTTTTTTTTCCACCTAAAGTGGTGCCATCTTCACATTGTTATTGTTAGGTGAGGAGCTGAGGTCGGATGTTGAATCACGCTACTTATTCCTGCACCCATCACCTTTTGTGGAGTCATCTTCACATAATCAAGCCACAGTCTCTTTACGTTAGGAGCGCAGCTCAGATGTTGAATTATGCTGTCGACTCCTGCACCAAGAAGAGTGTTTTCTCCATTGTTTTTGTATAGTTCTTTTTTTTTCCACCTAAAGTGGTGCCATCTTCACATTGTTATTGTTAGGTGAGGATCTGAGGTCGGATGTTGAATAATGCTGCTTATTCCTGCACCCATCACTTTTTGTGGAGTCATCTTCACATAATCAAGCCACAGTCTCTTTATGTTGGGAGCGCAGCTCAGATGTTGTATTAAGCTGTCGACTCCTGCACCAAGAAGAGTGTTTTCTCCATTGTTTTTGTATAGTTTTTTTTTTTCCACCTGAAGTGGTGCCATCTTCACATTGTTATTGTTAGGCGAGGAGCTGAGGTCGGATGTTGAATAATGCTGCTTATTCCTGCACCCATCACTTTTTGTGGAGTCATCTTCACATAATCAAGCCACAGTCTCTTTATGCTGGGAGCGCAGCTCAGATGTTGTATTAAGCTGTCGACTCCTGCACCAAGAAGAGTGTTTTATCCATTGTTTTTGTATAGTTTTTTTTTCCACCTGAAGTGGTGCCATCCTCACATTATTAACCCACAGACTCTTTGGGTTAGTAGTGGTCTCCTTATGAGGGACTAACCAGTAAAATTTACCGGCTGAACAATACTTCTTACTGCCTGCAACCGGTTGAAGGTTTACTAAAATGAAATAAGTAGTTTTAAAAAATACGCAAGTTGTGATCATAGCCAATCAAGGAAATGAATGAATAATATGGAAAGTACTAAATATAGGCATTTTGGAAAGAGAACATTGAAGGCAGAGTAAAATTATTGAGATCAAACGTTTTAAATTGTTGTCCTAAGATAACAACGGCCAATTTGCGTAAAATAGGTCTTAAAACAAGGGAATGACGTTTCCAAGAATTTAGCTCCCTCTGGGGTGGGGTCGTGTCCCTCACTCCTTTACTTTAATTCTACTCTTAACTTGCCCGATAGGCTAAGGTTTTTTGTTTTTAAAGAAATTCACATTAGAGAAGAACTGTATTCAATCCTGCTCATCATAAATTTTTGGGGGGCTTATTAAAGTGATTCTTGGGCTAGTACTTGCTAGCTGCCATGTGCCCGAATGACAAGCTGTAAAACTGACTTTGTTAGCACACTGATGTATGATTTCATCCAGGACAACCAGAGGGCAACCTTCACCACAATTAAAGCAGTTTTTTCACCTGTGATGTCTAAGATGGCCGAGGAAGGACAGCAATAGCACTTTTCGATGATTTGGCGTCTCATGTAGGTCACCATTTCTCACCATTTAAAGTGTTCTAAATGCCCTGGTGCTTTGAAAAAAAAGTCAAGCATTTTCTGGTTGTGACGAAGTAGCAATTACTGAATATGAACAACTCTACAAATCCAGCAGGAAGTGTGGAGTATAGTGCATGGTTGAGCTAGTGTTGTACACAAAAGTGAGGCAGAATGTTTGGTTCCACTAACACATGTGAAGAATCAAACTGGTCACTGAGTTAAATAATTATGTCTGCTGCTCATGTATTATTATTCACTATTCACTGAGATATTGTTATAGTTCAACACACAAAGTGATCTCAACAATATCAAAAATAAAACCATTAAAAATCTGAATTGGATTGACTGGTCAACCAAATTGCCATGCCACCAATAAGAATCAGCAGTGTTGAATGGAACGTGACAGCAAGGAACAAGATTCATGTACACCCTTTACACAGGAGGTGGCTGATAGTCGAGCCAGCCTTGGCGTTTATGCCAGCAGTGTTTACTTCATCAATTAGGAGTGAGGGACCAAGATCATTGATACCCCTTGCTTGTTGAAAAGGAGCATTATTATTTTGAGGGTGTTGACTATCACATTACTCACAGATGTGCCGATGAACTGGATGAGGTCATATTCTCTATCACTTAGTATTAGCTATTTATAATAAATTCCAATGATTGAATAATGCTATCATTTACAGAGATTAAGTCCAACTAGCTACTTAGACTGTAAGCTTACTACAGGCACATTGACATACATGAATGGAAGTAATGCTTACCACATCGTCCTTCTTATTCATATAAAATAAGAAAAATAATGATATACTAAGAAAATCATTCAAGACAAGTTTATGATATGATGAATAAAACTATTTCTAACTTTCAGCAGCATGGATGGTTTAGTTTTGTTAGTTTATTTAACCTTGGTTTTAAATGTATAGTAGGGGCAAAAACAGGTTGTAAACGAAAGAGATAACAAAAAGAGATAAACAAAAAATAACAATCAGGCATGGGCTTCAAAGCCATTACAGCTGGGCCATTTGTCAGTCACACTGGTCACCTAAGGTCACTATTCGTGGGCAGTTCTTTACTCAGTGGAGGTGGAAGGTCATGTCTTGCTGTCTGATGAATAACATCCCCTTGTATTTTAAGCCCTTAAAATCGTCAGTTCTGCCAACTTCCTTGGGAAATATTCGTGACCTCAAGGAAAACCTTTTTGGTATTGTCAGGGTAAAACACAAACTGGTACAGCATATTATGTGCAAGAAATCTTGTTCCAACTCTTTTCCCAAGTTGACGGTCAGAGCACCATGTTGGCTTGAACTTTGGATTTTTAGATCTATCTCACTGGAAATTGATGCTCTGTGAGGCAAAGTTTGGATAGGGGCAAAGGGCCACCTACTTTCTGTTCTGATGATGTGGTTTACAGTTTTTCAACAGCTCGTTAATCACTTCCTTACAAATTTGCTTGGCAACGCAATTGGGCAGTTACTTGCCTTCTTGAACAGGATGTACCCAGTTACCATGGGATCCTCATGGTTGATGGAGTGATACCACTTTTGGTACTTTTCTGGTTATTGGTAAGTTTCTAAAAGCTGATCACAAATCCACGCAACTCATGATCTTGTCTCACTGGGAAAGGTACTGGCTGAACCTGTGGCTGGCAAACAAGATTGCAAGGCACTCCTTCCTTTTATGCTAGGGTGTATCATCTCTCTCTTGGCGTTAGACTCTGTGAAGCAATTGCTACTGGCGGACCATTGTCAAGAGGAACTTCCCTTAATACTTTTTCACTGGCATAACACTGGAAGGTGACTTATCTTGTTGCAATCATAGAAACTGAGAGAGAGGTGGTTAACGTCAAGCTTGGTATTTTCCTGGAAGGCTGTCATTTGGTGCTCAGTCTTCTTAGAGGCTGTGTTACTTCTCCAATTGTTCAGTTCTTCAATTTTAACTCTTCTTGCTGCTGTTTTTTTTCTTTCTCTTTTACATAAGTAGGACCTGTTAAAACACTTGGTTATAAAAGTGGATACAAAACACTACTGCCAGCCAAAGTTTGAGTAACCCAGTATTAAAACAAAACTGCTGAGGAAGTTTAAGAGAATTTTCTAGGTATTTTTGGGAGTTCATTCTTATGGGCTGTGAAGACAAATACAAAGCCCACAAAAACTGTCATTAGTATTTCTTAGCCATGGTGCAGATATGCCCACATAATTATGTTCAATAAGAGATTTATTGAATGAGTGAAAAAAATGTTTGCCAGTATAAGAAGGTTAATAATTGGATAATTATGGATACATTATAATACTTCCAGCCAAATTTTGAATGTTGGGCAAACTAGTTGTGGTCATTGAGGTTGACTGGTGATTTGGCAGGCCTGTGACAAGATGTTTTTTATTTGTGTATTCAGCAAGGGCTTGGATTCCATTTTATTTTTAACTGCATGATCTTCATTAGGGAGCGTAATGGCTTTAGGTGTAAAGTTTTCTGGAAAGTAATACTTGCAGCTGTGTATTTTTTTTCACTCTCTTTAGTTGCAGCCGTTAAAAACATCTGATGATAAAAGTGGATACAACAATTAGTTACTGCTACAAATGTATTGTATAAAACATTGTTAAATAGTAAAAAGTCACCCAGTCCTATTAACTAAACATTATTGATCAAAGTCTTACCTTTCTACTTTTCTATTCTTTCTACCCTGTTTATTTTGTTATTTCTTTCTCTTTAATATCATTTTCACTTATTGAAACATCTGATGATAAAGTGGATACCACACTGTTAGCTACGCTTGCCAAATGTTGCATAAAAAATCATACTTTTTGACTTTTTTCTTGTTTTTTTTTCCCTCTGGTTTTTCTGTGGTTTATTCTGGTCTCCTTGACCCATTGCTATTAAATCATTCACCTTTTGTGGAGTCATCTTCACTTAATCAAGCCCCAGTCTCTTCAGGTTGGGAGTGCACCTGATATGTTGAATCAAGCTGCTTATTCCTGCACCCATTACTTTTTGTGGAGTGATCTTCAGATAATCCAGCCACAGACAATCTCTTCAGGCTGGGAGTGCAGCTCATATGTTGAATCAAGCTGCTTATTCCTGCACCCATTACTTTCTTTGGACTCACCTTCATATAATCAAGCCACAGTCTCTCTTAAGGTTACGAGCGCAGTTGAAAGGTTGTGTTAAACTTCTCATTCCTGCATCTAGAAGAGTGCTTTTTCCATTGTTTTAGTGTATTTTTTTTATTGACCACTGCTGTCAAGCTAAACATCTTTAGTGGTGTCATAATGATAAAGTAAATACCACACTGTTAGCTATACTTGCCAAGTTTTTAATAAATTATAATTAAAACAAAACTTCATCGTTATCATACTTTTTGACTTTTCTCTTGTTTCCTCTCTTGTTTTTCTGTTATATAATTTGGTCCTCTTGACCGCTGCTGTTAAATCATTCACCTTTTGTGGAGTCATCTTCACTTAATCAAGCTACAGTCTCTTCAGGCTAGAAGCCCAGCTCAATCAAGCTGCCTATTCCTGCACGCATTGCTTTTTCTGTGGATTCATCTTCACATAATCAAGCCATTAAGTCTCTTCAGATTAAGAGCTCAGCTAATTTGTTGAATCAAGCTGCTTATTCCTGCACCCATCACCTTTTATGGAGTTATCTTCACATTGGCAAGCCACAGTCTCTTCAGGTTGGGAGTGCAGCTCATATGTTTAATCAAGCTGCTTATTCCTGCACCCATTCCTTTTTGTGGGGTCATCTTCACATTGTTAAGGCATAGTCTCTTCAGGTTAAGAGCTCAGCCTATTATGTTTAAACACGCTGCTTATTCCTGTACCCATTACCTTTTGAGGAGTCATTCTCACATAATGAAGCCACAGACAACAGTCTCTTCAGGTTGGGAGCGCACCTCATATGTTTAATCAAGCTGCTTATTCCTGCACCCATTACTTTTTGTGGAGTCATTTTCACATTGGTAAGCCACAGTCTCTTTAGCTTAAGAGATCAGCCAATATGTTGAATCAAGTTAACCCATTACTCTTCACATAATGAATCCACAGTCTCTTCAGGTTAGGAGCTCAGCTAATATGTTCAATGAAGCTGCTTATTCCTGCACCCATTACTTTTTGTGGAGTCATCTTCACATTGTCAAGCTACAGTCTCTTCAGGTGAGGAGCTTAGTTGAGATGTTGTATTAAGGTGCGAATTCCTGCATCTAGAATAGTGTTTTCTCCACTGTTTCTGTATAGTTCTGTTCACCACTGCTGTTAAGCTAAACATCTGTAGTGGTGTCATAATGATAAAGTGGATACCACACTGTTAGCAATGCTAGCCAAGTTTTTAACAAATTATAATTAAAACAAAACTTTATCGTCATCATACTTCTTTTTTTTCTTTTTTTTTTTCTCTGTTTTTTTCTGTAATTTTTTCCTTCCCTTGACCACTGCTTGAATCATTCATCTTTACTGGAGTCTTCTTCACATAATCAAGCCATCGTCTCTTCAGGTTAGGAGCTCACCTAATATGTTGAATCAAGCTGCTTATTCCTACACCCATATTAACCTTATGGAGTCATCTGTACATTGTCAAGCCACAGTCTCTCCAGGTGAGGAGCTTAGTTGAGATGTTGTATTAAGGTGCTAATTCCTGCATCTAGAAGAGTGTTTTTTTCCATTGTTTCTGTATAGTTCTGTTCACCACTGCTGTTAAGCTAAACATATTTAGTAGTGTCATAATAAAAAAGTGGATACCACACTGTTCGCTATGTTAACCAAGTTTTTAATAAATTATAATAAAAACAAAACTTCATCATCATCGTACTTTTTGAAAATTTTCTGTTAGTTTTTTTGGTCCCTTTGACCGCTATTGTTAAATCATTCATCTTTTCTGGAGTCATCTTCACTTTAGCAAGCCACAGAGAATCTCTTCAAGTTGGGAGCGCTGCTCATATGTTCAATCAAGCTGCTTATTACTGCTCCCATTACTTCTTTTGCTTATCTCCACCTGATCAAGCCACAATCTCTTGGGGTTGAGAGTGCAGCTTATATGTTTTATCAAGCTGCCTATTCCTGCACCCATTACTTTTTGTTGAGTCGTCTTCACATAAGGAAGCCACAGTCTCTTCAGGTTAGGAGCTCAGCTAATATGTTCAATAAGGCTGCTTTTTTCCTGCACCCATTACTTTTTGTGGAGTCTTCTTCACATAATAAAACCACAATCTCTTCAGGTTAGGAGCTCACCTAATATGTTGAATCAAGCTGCTTATTCCTACACCCATATCAACCTTATATGGAGTCATCTTCAAATTGTCAAGCCACAGTCTCTCCAGGTGAGGAGCTTAGTTGAGATGTTGTATTAAGGTGCTAATTTCTGTATCTAGAAGAGTGTTTTTTTCCATTTTTTCTGTATAGTTCTGTTCACCACTGCTGTTAAGCTAAACATATTTAGTAGTGTCATAATAAAAAAGTGGATACCACACTGTTCGCTATGCTAACCAAGTTTTTAATAATTTATAATGAAAACAAAACTTCATCATTATCGTACTTTTTGACATTTTTCTGTTGGTTTTTTTGGTCCCTTTGACCGCTACTGTTAAATTATTCATCGTTTCTGGAGTCATCTTCACTTCAGCAAGCCACAGAGAATCTCTTCAAGTTGGGAGCGCTGCTCATATGTTCAGTCAAGCTGCTTATTACTGCTCCCATTACTTCTTTTGCACTCATCTACACCTGATCAAGCCACAATCTCTTGGGGTTGAGAGCGCAGCTTATATGTTTTATCAAGCTGCTTATTCCTGCACCCATTACTGTTTGTTGAGTCATCTTCACATAATGAAGCCACAGTCTCTTCAGGTTAGGAGCTCAGCTAATATGTTCAATAAGGCTGCTTTTTCCTGCACCCATTACTGTTTGTTGAGTCATCTTCACATAATAAAACCACAATCTCTTCAGGTTAGGAGCTCACCTAATATGTTCAATCAAGCTGCTTATTCCTATACCCATATTAACCTTATATGGAGTCATCTTCAAATTGTGAAGCCACAGTCTCTTCAGGTGAGGAGCTTAGTTGAGATGTTGTATTAAGATGCTAATTCCTGCATCAAGGAGAGTGTTTTCTCCATTGTTTCTGTATAGTTCTGTTCACCACGCTGTTAGCTATGCTAGCCAAGTTTCTAATAAATTATAATTAAAACAAAACTTCATCGTCATCGTACTTGTTGACTTTTTTCTTTTTTTTCTGTAATTTTTTTGGTCCTCTTGACAGCTACTGTTAAATCATTCATCTTTTCTGAAGTCATCTTAATTTAAGCAAGCCACAGTCTCTTCAAGTTGGGAGCGCAGCTCATATGTTTAATTACTCTCCTTTTTTCTTGCACCTATTACTCTTTGTGGAGTAATAATCAAGTCAAAGACAATCTCTTCAGGTTGGGAGCGCAGCTCATATATTTAATCAAGCTGCTTATTCCTGCTCCTATGACTTTTTGTGGAGTCATCTCGACATAATGAAGCCACAGTCTCTTCAGGTTAGGACCTTAGCTAATATGTTGAATGAAGCTGCTTTTTCCTCAGGGATTCCTGCACCCATTACGTTTTGTGGACTCATCTTCACATTGTCAAGCCAGTCTCTTCAGGTTATGAGCAGTGGAGATGTTGTATTAAGCTGCTAATGCCTGCAGCCATTACTTTTTGTGGACTCATGTTTACATTATCAAGCCACAGTCTCTTCAGGTGAGGAGCGCAGTTGAGATGTTGTATTAAACTGCTAATTCCTGCACCCATTCCTTTTTGTGAAGTCATTTTTACATAATCAAGCCACAATCTCTTAGGTTAAGAGCGCAGCAAATATGTTTAATCAAGCTGCTTATTCCTGCACCCATAACTCTTTTGTGAAGTTATCTTTACATAATCAGGCCACAGTCTCTTCAGGTTAGAAGCTCAGCTAGTGTTTTGAATCAAACTGCTTAATCCTGCACCCATCACTTTTTGCGGAGTTATCGTGACATAATCATTCCACAGAAAATTTCTTCAGGTTGGGTGTGCAGCTCATATGTTTAATGATGCTGCTTATTCCTGCACCCATTACGTTTTGTAGAGTTATCTTCACATAATCAAGGCACGGACAACAGCTTCTTCAGGTTGAGAGCACAGCTCACATGTTTAACCAGGCTGCCTATTCCTGCACCCTTCACCTTTTGTGGAGTCATCTTCACATTGTCAAGCCACAGTCTCTTCAGGTTAGGAGCTAAGCCAATATTTTCAATCAAGCTGCTTTTTCCTACACCCATCAGCTTTTGTGAAGTCATCTTTACTCTTTGAAGCCACAGTCTCTTCAGGTCTGGAGCGCAGTTGAAACGTCTAATTAAGCTGCTAATTCCTTCAACTAGAAGCCACAGCCTCTACAGATTGGGAGCGCAGACTATTGATTGGAACGATCTGACTTGAAACGAAATGACCGGTTATCGTCATGCACCTTACAGACTACCGATGAACAAATTACAATCCTTGTTACAGGAAACACGGCACTTTTTGTATGGAAGAGTATTCGGAAAAATACACCATTGTCGTCTGAAATTCATTGTTACGTTAAAAATAGAAAAGGTTTGCACATAAACAGGTACAGAAGTAACTGTAACAGTGTGAGGTTTTTACTTAAGGGACAACTCCAAAACTAGTTCGTAAACGAGGGAAGGTGTATCTGTCATCTAAGCATCAGAGCAAGAATTTGCCCCTCTCTACATGCAATTATCCATTTTATAGTGCTTACAACAGTTTGAATCACCGGGTTAATTTTTGGCCAATTTAAGCTTTGTACTGATATAGAGAAGAATCTAGGACCTTCAGTTTATGTAGATGCTACAAAAACAATTAATGCTCCATACTGTCAAGGAAATGTTACAGTATTTGGGGAAAATGCTGGACAACAATGTGTCGCAATGCGTCTGTGCGCTTTAATTTACAGTAAGATAACAAAGATTACTTCAGTTGATGATATGACTCAAATAATGATTTTGTTGGCACTTTATTATATTCTAGTCTGTCACTGCTTGCAAGACAATCTATGTTAATGTTAACAGAATTGCCAGGAATGGTTACAGTGTTTCAGCAATTTTTTCACCTTGAATACGCAGTGACAGTTATACTTGTAACATCCATCACTACTGTATATGCCACTCACAGGTTACAGCATTTGAAACACTATTGGCACTGAACTACAACTCATTCATTTTAACGGTGGCAATTACTGGTGTTGGTATCTACAGCATTGAGGCTGGGGGATATAATGTATTTGATTCTCATGCTAGAGATATGTATCATAACAGTCATAGTGAGGGGACATGTGTATTGTTGGAAATACCATCCATGCATAAATTAGTACACTATTTTCAGACTCTACATAGGAATGAGGATATATATGAACTTTAAGGTGTACATATTGCCACCTTTGAACCTCATCTTTTCTCAAGCAATGTTGAACATTGTAGTATATCAAATGTTAATAGTTACCAATGTTCCTGTAAACAGTGCTACCCTATAGCAGTTTATGCAATATTTTACTCTCTTATTAATCCTTGTGGATACTGACTGGACTTAAGGAACTTTATTTGCCCTTGTTAGTAACCGGAATACACTGTACAAAGTGATGGGTGTGAAAACACATCTGTCAGTATCAGTGGAGCTGAGATAAACCTTACTCTCCGGGCTGTAACCACTTCTGCCCTATGTTGCAATTTGGCTCCAAGCATGTCTGCATTGAAGATGTGCATATTTTCAAACATTGTCATGAAATGACACTATTTTTGTTGTGGATTGGGACATACTGTATAAGCTGTGTGGTTCAGCAAACTAGTGGAGTAAGGGATTTGTCTTCTCTAATAGATGGTTTTCAGTCACGTGATGAGACGGCCATGTTGGTGCACAAAACAATAGCAAATTATGGCTCGTATTTTGCATAATAATAGAGTCAAATTCCCAAAAGACTTTTTCTCTATTGTTCTGTCCACCAACATGGCCGCAATGACGTCAAGTGAAAACCACCTATAAGATATGATGACAGTTCTTTAGGTGCAATAAGACATGTTCAAAGTATCAAACCCGTAGTACGACCACGCCCTAATATACGCTTCCACAGCGCCTTGTTGTTAGGCAAAAGTCTCCTCACGGTTGGGGGGCAGCTTGGATGTTGAATTAAGCTGCTTATTCCTGCACCTAGAAGAGTGTTTTCTCCATTGTTTTGTATAGTTCTTATTTTCTACTTGACCACTGCTGTCAAGCTACACACCTGTAGTCAGAAGTCTCTTAGGGTCAGAAGCTCAGCTTGGATGGTTAATTAAGCTGCTAATTCCTGCAACTAGAAGATACTTCAATGAAGAAATTTACAAGATACTTTTTTTATAATTTATGCAACATAAAATTTGATTTTGCAATAATGTTACCTTGCTTGACCTAAACGTTTGAAAGAAATATTTTCCTCTAGTTATCTAGCAAAACAGACCACCGATTAGTTACAAATATTAAACGATGTAGAATTTTCTATAAATGTTTTTTCTGGTGGTGCCTCATTGTGTAAATTAGGCTAGAACCCTAATATGCATACAAATATCAATTCACAAATATCAATTCAAACACTTTATTGATGAAAAAAAGTAATAAATAACGAAATAAAAAACGATGTGGAGGTAGCACATCCAGATAGTGGTTCTTCGTCTACCTGATTCCTGGTCGAATTGGAATTTGGAAATGTTGGTTTTTTGGAGGAGAGGGGAAAACCGGAGTACCGAGAGAAAAAACCTCACAGGGCAAGGGAGAGAACCGACAACAAACTCAACCCACATATGGTGTCGACGCCGGGATTTGAACCCGGGCCACATTGGCTGAGGGCGAGTGCTCCCACCACTGCGCCGCTCTTACCCCCCAAGCAAGCCTTTAACGGTATAAACCCAAATTAAGCAGCATTTCATCGAATTTGATGAACATGTTTAGTAGAATTAACTTACGGCGAAGAGCACCTTTTTCTTACCTCGAGTTTTGCATTTATTCACCAGTTTGATCCAAAAAGCTTTTAAATTCATTATGAAGTACATATTTGGTCGAAATTCGTCGCCAAAAGTTATTTGTTGATGGCCAAGGCCGTCACAAATTCTTTACCGCATCGCCCTCCATTTTTTTCAGTTTTCAAAAAATGATTATGTGAAGTATATCGACGGTTTGGGACTGAAACTAGCCCTGTGGTTAGTTTAAACTATCTAACCTATCGACAAAAGTTGGTGGCGATGTTCTCTCTGCTGCGCGGTTTCTTGTGGTCATCTTCTTCGTTGTTCGCGCTGAATTTGAAGCCGACGTTCTCGCTCGAGAGGAAAAACAGTATGCTCCGTGACGTCACTCACCTTGCGATATATAGTTGGAAAGATTGGGCGTTTGAGTTTGCAGCTGGCTAAGACTGCGCGCGATGATATTATAAACTCGATTCGCGAGAATAAATTAACGTTTAAGAATCGAAATAATGGAATGCGTAGGTGAGATGCGCTTGACAAGTGACATAGTAGTTTGCGAAAATAAGTTCTCAAGGGGAAAGATTTGCTTTACTTTACTAAGTAAACCATAGTTACCGTAAAATAGCAGCACTATTTGACATTCAGAAGAACAGGGCTTCAGCTTCGCCGATCAGCGAGTTTCCTTTCAGCTTCGACGCTTCAAAGGGCACAACAAAGACGTTGAATGGCTAATTCGCTCGGAAAACTGAGATGACTCAGCATATGAAAAACCTCAGACAAGGGAAACTAGTGACTAGAATATTCCTCGGTTTGCAGGTCGATACAGCGAAGATATACCACTTTAGAGACAAGTACGCCCTCTCAACTCAACCGTACGGCAGCCATCGATGTTATGTTAAAATAAGTGATAACGTGATAAAAAGTCAGTGGGAACAAAGCCATGGTTGCCACCGACAAAGAATTTTGAAATTTGCAGACTTTTTTCCTGAGAAAGGTAAAATTTTCCTGACCAATTGAATTAGAAAAAAATTCAAATTAGTCCTGGTAATTGCCTCCAACCTCTCCTCACAACATTGGAAATGAAAGAAAACAATGAAAATAAAAGAATACGAAGTGCATGATTTCCGTCTCAAATCAACTCGAGCTTGTATTACAGCGGAATCTAGCAATTGTACTAAAGAACATACCAAAACAAAGCTTTAAGTGTTAGCATCTTTGATCCAGATAACGAATAGGCCACTGCAAGACACTTCTTAGCATTATCCGCTTCCTCTCTTTTCTGATATCCTTTAGCTCTTAACACATTTGCTTCTATGACCAGATTCCAATTGTGGCTTTTATTTTTCAGCTTTTGCACAGAGATTATCTGCCTTGCCTAACAATGCTGATGCCTCTGACTCTAGCCTTCTTCTGGGATTCCTTCAATTTAGAAAGCAAATTTTTGCCTATTTCTTTCAGCTTCACTTTCTTTTTTGGCTTTTTTTCTGATCCTCCAAAAAGGAAGAATACCTCTGGAGGAATTGCTTGCAGGATTTGAGCAATTCCTTGCTGAATGGGATGTCATGAATTTTACTTTCCATGTGCTTCACCCCATCATGGACAGTTCTAAATGGCTTCAGAATATCCTCTCCTATTTTGCAGGAAAGAATTTCTTTTTTCTTTGCCAAACCATGTTGAATGACAGCTTGGCCATGCGACAGCACTTCAACCAATTTCACTACTTTACACAGTACATTGAAGTGTGGCTTTTGAGCAAGGACATTGAAGAAGAACTTGTCTAGCCTCTGATAGGTGGTGTATGCCTCAAATTCGTCTTTGTGATACTTCTGAATTTGAGTCGAAAGAGCTTCAATCTATTGTTTTGCTGGATCACACTCATCTGCCTTGAATCGGTAGCACACTAGCAGTTTGGCTAACATTCTCTCGAATTTCCGAGAGGCATCATCAGGCTGAAGGGCCATATGTCTTGGTTCAAGACATCACTAGTTGGTACTTCAAGAGACATCTTTCCAAAAAGTTTCGGAAAATGAAAACCGAGGTGGAAATAAACAGAATAGAAGATGCCCCCCGAAATTGTTGTCGCTTCGTGTGTCTTACATGACATATTTCTGATTGCTGGGGATGACGTCTATGAATTCTTGGAAGATGGCTACGATGGTGATGATGATGGTGATGCTGTTGGCGATGATGAATTTCTCCCAGAGGCAGAAGGAAATGACAAAAGAAATCAAATAATGAGAAGTCTTCCATGAACTGTTAACGTTTATTGAAAAGAATCTAAATGAACTGCTAAGAGTAAATATTATTTTGTTGTAACGTATAAAGTTTACTTCTGAACTAGGGCGTACCTATCACATTACATCACTGGTCTTCTTACTGGTGGACTTGCTAAGTTGTGTGATTATCAAATTTATTTTTTCAGTGAGTATTCCTAACTCATCAGCAATTAATGAGGGCAAAGTAACAGAAGCTAGAACTTCTAGGGTGTCTAATAAACCACAGTTTAGTATCTAGCACAGCACAAACTTGCCAAGGATTATGGGAACTAAAAAACTGAGCTAATATAAATTCATGTTTGATGAAAAGTATCACTTGTCTTCAAAAATAACCCTGTCGGACAATACTATCATTATCTTAGCAAATCAAGCTAGTACAAGAACATATAATTGGCCCTCCCATTTTACTGAAATGTGAACTAGGGTAACGCAAAGAAGGATAACATGATTTTCTTACAATTAAAAAATGGCAACCTATATAAAAAAACCTCGTCTTGTTTTTAAGCATGTTGAAATCACTCTCATGGCTTTTGCTAAGTACACTGCAAAGATCTTTGATTTTTTTCAAGTGATTTCACAAAGACTTGTAAAAATCTTCCCATAAATGCCATTTTTTCAATGTGCATTTCTTCAATCTTTTTCAACTTTTCTCGCTTTCTTCGCGAGAATGGGTAAACACCTTAAACAACGAGACAAGATCCTGGGTATTTTCCTTTTGCTTAGCAACTGTCCTTTTTTTTCTTTATTTACATCCGACAGGAGATCAGAGGTGCCTGCTTCACTTTTACTTTCACGTGAGTCTACATCGACAGCGGAAGAATCTAGGGAACAATTTTGGTGTCTGGGAAACTGCCCACCTACCCCGCCCCAAACCCAACATTTTGCCCCAAGTAAGAAGTAAGTGTCAATGTTGACCTAGGGGAGGGGTAGGTGGGCCGTTTCCCAGAAACGCTAATTGATCCGAATCTAGATTTGCAGAAGGAATATCAGATCATTTTCGACTGCCCTTTTTGTTGCTAAAAAGAGCAACAGGTCTCATTGTATCATCGTCATGAAATATATCATGCATTTCATCGAAGTTTGCGCATTTTGCATTTTCGCATTTTTTGTTACCACTCTTTTTGTTATGATCAAGACAGGTCATGTAAGACCTTATTTAATTCTTAAACTTTGTTCCACAGGTTTTAGTTTCACATTTGTTAAAACTCTTTGAATACATTATTCCTGCAATTTCATCCCGAATGATTTTGGTTTTTTTTTAGGATCCTTGAAGCTTTCCCCTATTTTGGCCGTATATTTCCAACAACTGTAGAACCGCTGCCCTTGACCAAATTTGCACTGGATAGTGGAAGATCCTGTCTGTAAAATTTGGATTCGTCCTGTTACAGGGTTTTCAGGTCTATGGGCACCAACGGCTTGTTCTTCCGGAAAAGGACTGCAGCTGAGGACTTCTGAAGCCGGGCAAGGCTTCAGAAGAGGTATCTGGGTTCAATTTAATAAAACTTCTGCAAGTGCAATTCAAAGCGTAGCTATTGTTTTCTGACCCTAAAACAATGGGTACACCTGTAAATTGCACTTGTAAGAGTTTTATTTAATTGAACCCTGATATCTGTGTTGTGGAAGAGGTATCTGGTTTCCCAGAAGAAAATGGTACCATTGCTCTTGTATGTCGGGAGAATAAACAAAATTACAACTTTATCATTTCATGCTGAGACAACAAAGTTGTTATTTGCCGAACGTTAATCACTCAAAAGGTTACGATTATAGGCTTAAGCTTCATAGTACATCCTTCGGATTTCAAATCCAATGAATCCTATTTCAAAAAGGATTCACCAGATCAAAAATCTGGATTTGGATTTGCCGAAAGGAACTTGTAATCCTTTTTAAGATTTAAAATCCGTTTTTGGATTCACCGAAAGGAACACACCGTAAGATTGGAACTTTTAAGTTGCACAACTGCATATAGTGATCTATGACTCAATTTAACCTTAATTTGTCGACTGTCATCTAATGCCCCATTCACACCAATTAAACATGTTTAAATACAGACACGGACAACTGGAACACAGGTTTTTTTTACGGGGTTCAAATGAAATTCAATATCACTAAAATGGAATTAACGTAAGTCAGAAAGCAGCTTTTAAGAAGGAGACAATTTTAAACCGTGTTTAACTAAACAGCTCTTAAACATGTTTAAGCTTTGGTGTGAATGGGGCTTAAGACTTAATCCTGCTTGTAGGCTACAAAAACTCCAAAAAGGACCAGTTTCTTATTTGCTAAACACCAAGTTCTTTATTCAGTTTAAAACAGAAAATGTAAACGGCCGAGATGTTGATCTTCTAACGGGTAGTGTCCAGATGTCTGTCATAACAAAATGAGCACATAATAACAACACTTTTTGTGAATGTAGAAGGTTACTGTGATCTTATGGTAGCAAGGACGTAGAGGTTTTCCTTTTCGCGTGGAGAAAATTAAGACAAACCTCTGGGAACTCTGATATCTTATTTTTCCTCCGTTTTAGGCACGCTACCAGAACTTGTGAACAGAAATTAGTTTTTACCAGTCATTTTACTTCCAGAAAGCTGTAGGCCGTAGGTACAGTATGTGAGTAGATAGGCTTCATAATCACGTGGCCAGACGAAGATCGTACTGAAGCCAAAAAATGATATAGAGAACCTTTTTGTTTCCACTTTTTATGGATGGCATAAAGAATATTAGCAAGACACTTTTATCCAAGGTATCAACAAAAGGAATTAAACTAAGTTTTTACGAAGGCATTAGTGCCTTAGTTTGAATTGTCTCACACTCCCGTTTTTTAAAAAAGTATGCTTGATATCACGCTCAGTACATTGATGAAAACGTGAAAGTTGAGAGGGAAAGATAGAAACAAATAACCAATGAATTACATATTTTCCTTTTTGCAGATTTTAGAGGCCCCCGAGCAGCATAAAAACTGTTCAATGAAACTTAAATTCAGCATTTTTACTTTGAAGAGCCACTCAGTTTCCAGCTCAACTTCGCCGAGTAGGAGAGGACCCTGGGAACGAGGTTGTTTCCAGCTACGTACCTTCATCTGGCATTTCTAAAAAAGGAGAAGGAACATTTTTACATTCACAGTTGTATACTACAAGTCCGAAAAGTGTTCACATAAGACTGTAATTAAACATTCGGCATTGTTGTTTTGACGAGACACTTTTCTTCTTACGTTTATCGGACCCTTAATTCTAAGGAAAAGGGACATTTAATGTAAAATACCGTATTTCCTCGAATAATAGCCGTCCCTCGATTAATCGCCTCTCTCGAATAATCACCCCCCTTTGATAGAAATATTTAAAGTAATCGCCTCCCTCGAATAATCTCCCCCAACCCAAAACAATATTTTACGAACGAGCACAGCGAGTAGAATATTGTTTTTGCCACGAGAAAACAAAATTCATATCTTCAAGCCGCCGTGTAATGTTCTTTTTATTATATAGACATAAAGACATCGATAAAATAATTCTCTGTTTTCACTCACGTGGCCAGCATCTATGCAAATTTATTGGAACAAAAGAAAGCGTTTACATTAGCCTGTTCCAGGCTCCGAGATAGTGGTGAAAAGTCGTTCAGTAAAAAGAAATGCGAAAAACGCGCGGGGGCTGGGGAGATCGTTTTAATACGTCCGCACTATACTATCTGAGAGCCTAGCACAGGCCACGTTTACATAAGAAAAGAGTTCAACTCCCACAGGACTGGTTTGGGACACAAACATGGCCGCCGTTTTATTGTTTTGGGACACAAACATGGCCGCCATGACGTCATGTGAAAACACACAATAAAGGGAAATTACCGAAATTACGTCATCGACAAACTCACTTGTGAGATTATGGAAAATAAATCACTCGGGTCCCGGATGTAGTTTTTATGAATTTTACGAGTCGTATATTTTCCAGTAAAACACTCGTGTCTATATAATAAATGTATATATTTAGATATATAATTATGTAAATAAATCATTTGTGCACAGTAAATTCGTCTCCCTGTTCATTTGATCTCGTTCAGTGTTGTTAACTTTTGCTATCCTGCTACTCGTTCTCGGGGTGAAACTTTCCGAAGCCTTTTAGGTTCCTTCACATTTCCTGGCCACACCATTCTTCAGGTACCGAGCTGGTGCTTACTTGATAAGCACTGTAGAGGATCCAAGACTCCCCCTTTTTAAAAAAATAGTATAGGTGTTAGTGAGAGAAAAAGTCTTATAGTTGCCACAATTCCATTTCTAAGCCTTGGGATATGAGGAAGAAGAAGAAGATAGAAGAAGGAAGAAGAAGAAGTTACTCACCTATACGTGAATAATAACCGACCATATCATCCAAAGTTATATATTCTAAACGATGAAGACATTATTTACACCTAAACATGTACATCGCATTTGTAACCCCTGTCATGGATGTTAGAGACCGAAATCAGACCATAGATCTAAAAACTATGGGTGTAGGAAATAGAATTTTTGTCAGACTCAGGATTTGGAGAACCGGGCAACACCTCCACCAAGAATTTCTAGGAGTATTTATAAGTTAAACTCGCGTGTTGTGCTATTTAGCGATCTTTTGAACCAGACAGCGGGATATTAAGTAAAACTAATGCCAAGATACAGTGAAGCTACAGCTATACCGTACGGCAGATAACAAATAACCAATGTTACCTGCACCCACAGTGCACTGTACACTGCCTTTTTGTATCGAGCTATATTCAGTGTACTTACTTGGCTCGACTGCCCTTGAACAACATGGTTCTGACCATGAATTTGGTTATGACGGAGAGACATGAAGATTTTTGTGTAGGCACAGATTGTAGTGACTAAACAAAAAGCTATAACAATATATCCGTACAATGAAACTATAAGAGGATTCAGAAAGAATGTAGATGCACCGACAATGGACACAATCCAACCACCAATAGCAATTAAACGCGTTCTTTTCAAAGTTACAACTTGTCTGTATCTGAGACCTAGTAGCAAAGCGAGAAGTCTGTCCACGCTTACTGTAGTCAGTGTTATCAACGACACTCCACACAAAGTAACACCTGGGAAATATACTGTCGAATATGTGTAATAGCAACTGAGCTATGAAGCCACTGACGTTGGTTCATCTTCATTTCATTTCCGCAGTTCATATATGATTTATTTCATATATCATTAACACTCATTTCTTTCATGGGAACATATGAACCCACAAGTGACCTGCTCCCAACGTCAGTGGCTTCATAGCTCAGTTGGTAGAGCATCGCACCGGTAATCGCGAGGTCACAGGTTCAAACCCCGTTGAAGTCCTGAATTTTTTTCAGGCTTCTTTACGCAATTGCATAAATCGCGTTCACTGCGGCGATCATTTCTTCATCTTCATTTCATTTCCGCAGTTCATATATGATTTATTTCATATATCATGAACATAGTGGTTTTTGTTTGATAAACAGGTGCTATTTATGCTACTGTATTTTAAAGTACATTTCGCAGAACAGTACAATTCTCTGACGGTTTTCTGGCTGGTGTCTCTGTGACGTAACTGCGTGCAAATGAGCTGTTCTCTTTCTGTGGCTTATTCATAGCCTTCATTGGGTTTTCATTATCTGACAAGTAATTAGATAACTAGTGAGTATCCATTTTGTATTAAGATTACTCTGATTATTAACTTGCATGTTTAATATAAACAAATGAGTTTGCGGGCTGGATTTCCGCCGTTTCCCTGGTCCGGTCTTTGATCCTCCTCGAAGAGCTCTTTTGGGGGGAGGGGGAGAGGTTTTCGATCCTAATGAGTTTTGGTTTTGTCTAAATATAACCTGCAATGAGACTGAAAACAGTCTTAACGGTTCAATTCGGAAAGATACAGGACATTTGTGAAAGGTTTGAGCCCAGGAGTCATTTCAAAAGTAGGTTGAGTTTGATCGTCCGGGTGAACGTAGCCCTGAATAGGACTGTTGTTGTTTACAGTGACTGACGTTTCGACAACCTGTGCGGTAGTCATCTTCAGAGTCAAAGTAAGTTGTATCACGTCAGTTGATGGTATTATACTCTGGTTATTGATCTGATTGGTCAATTACGTCGCGATGTTATTGGTCGTCTGTCAGTTATACCGTGATGTTATTGGCTATGAAGACTCGTAATCAGTAATTGGTGCGTTTCGATCCGTCTATTGTCACAGTTAAACAGTCGTCTATTGTTAGTCAAACTGTCATTCTCTCGTAGTTAGTTTTGCTTGATCTCGTCAATAAGTCTTTTGTCTGATATTCTAAGTCGAGCTATGGCTAACTATTGAAAGGTAAAATGTATTTTCTCTGGGCTCCTCTCCATTCAGTCAAAAGCCAGGAAAGCTCTTCTTTTATGTTTGAGACATATTTAATTTGAATTTGGTGAAAACTAAATGACAAGCGAGGTGTGGTTCTACGTAAACTTAAAAAAGAATAAAGTCTAATTTTAAAGGTTATGGGAAGTACAGTATTATTTATTTTCTTTCATGTTTCATAGTTTCCTATCAAGTTCGTTTGTAGATGTTCTTTTAACAAGCCAAAAGTACACTTTCTGGTCGGCGGTTTACAACTGGTAGTCTTAATGCTATAAGTCTTAATCTAAGTCATAGTTGATACAGAAGTGTATTTGTTGTAATGTTTCTTTTACAGCTTGTCTCACTTCTGTGTTGGGGGCTTTTAAATGTTTCTATATTTTCTAGCTTCAAATTGCTTGTGCCGTTTTTCTATAATCAGCTTTGACTGACAATCACGTAGAAACCAGCAGTAATTTGGCTACATTTTCTTTGACGAGGAAGTCCTAACCGAGTCTGATTTTCCCAAACATGTCAAACTGTGTGGGCTATAACTTTTACATTTTGGGCAGTTTATTTGCAATTACTTAAATTGCTATTTCATTAGTCAAGATCATATCTTCATTTAAATTGTTTTTAAAGTTATTTCCCTCATTCACATCATCTCCCGGCGCGTCCAATTCGGATCTGTTATCAGAAAGGTAGAATAATAAAAATTAAATTAAAACGCCATGGTGACGTTCATTTCGATTGAGCATAGTAAACCCAAAATATTAACATGGAACTTGCACCATCATTTACCATCATATTTAGCTGTCCTCCTTTGTCTTAGAGAAAAATTAGCTCGCCATGTACCTCTCCTCGACTCTCCAGTGAATTTTGCAGAACAATACAGTTCTCTCATTGTTTGCTAGTTTGGCATTACCATGACGTTTCTCCGAAGCAAATATGTTCAAGCGAACCTTTTTTTAATACAGTAGATCTGTTTTTCTTTTATGATAGCTTCATTATGTCACAAACCAATTACACACAGTGGACGTTGGCTGTATTTTCATTTTATTAAACGACAACAGAGTTATTTGCAATCTTGTTGCTGCCGTGCAATTGGCAAAACAAGTAGCATAATAGTTTCCTATCAGTTTCCTATCAGGTTTGTTAGTAAAGGTTCCTTTGACAAGCTAAAACTATACTTTCTGGCTGGCTTTTTACAACTGGTAGTCTTAATTCCATAAGTCTTAGTTGATACGGAAGTGTAGTTGTAATGTTTCTTTTACAGCTTGTCTCACTTCTGTGATCTTCCAGCAGTACAGAAACGGGTTTAACGACGAGTTTAAATACAGTAAAGTAACTGTAAATTCCCTAGCAAGGTAGGTAGATATAAGCATCTTCCCTTGACGTGTTCTGAAAGCTACAGCTATACTGTACGGCAGATAACAAATAACCAATGTTACCTGCACCCACAGTGCACTGTATACTGCCTTTCTGCATCGAGCTTTATTCAGTGTATTTGCTTGGCTCGATTGTCCTTGAACAACATGGTTCTGAACATGAATTTGGTTATGACGCAGGGACATGAAAATTTTTATGTAGGCACAAATTGTAGTAACTAAACAAAAAGCTGTAGCAACATATTGATACAATAAAAGTATACGAAGATTAAGAAAGGAGATAGACGCACTCAGGTAAATTAAGGCATGGGTCCCCAATGATTTAGTCGGAAAGTGATGGGGGGTGGTCTATCTCTGAGCACTTAAGCAGGAAAAGGACGAGACTTTGCCAGATACATACATGCGTGGTTTCTGTCAATGAGGTGATTTTCAATTATGCAAATGTAGTCACGTGACTCCACACGGCCAGAAAACAATAAGAAGTCTTTAACCAAAAATGGCAACACTTTTTGTTGTGAGTTATTAAACTGGACTGGTTTAGGACAATGTTTAATGCAAGCATCTACAAAACTGTGCTTGGCCTTTTTTGAATTTTTTACTGTTTTAGAAAATAAACGGCTTTTTCAACTAGACCCAGTCCCCCAAAGCAATTGTATGCCCTCTTAATGCCTTCGATTTTAAATATCTAAAAAAGGCCAAGCACAGAAGTGATATATTAAGAGGTCTTAATATTATGCAACCGGTAAAATAATTGGGGACACACGAAAAAGTGTTGCCGTTTCAAGAACAAGCTTTTTCAGCCGATGGAGGTCACGTGACCTGATTTGCATAATTTTAAAGCACGAAATTGACACAGACTAAAAATGTGGGTAGCTGGCAAAGTTTTATGTCTCTTCATCTAAAGCTCTTAGATATAGACCACCCCCCCACTTTTGAACAGAGCAAATTAAGGCAAATTGAGGCCCAAGCCTTAATTTACCTGAGCACCGACAATGGACACAATCCAACCACTAATAGCAATTAAACATGTTCTTTTCAAAGTTACAACTTGTCTGTATCTGAGACCCAGTAGCAAAGCGAGAAGTCTGTCCACGCTTATTGCAGTCAGTGTTATCAACGACACTGAACACAAAGTAAGACTTGTGAAATATCCTGTCAAACTTGTGTAATAACAAATATCCCATCTTTTGTTCACTACAGAAATCATACAAGTAACATACAGAGGCTCCCCCATGCTACCAACACAAAGATCGGTTATCGCTAGGTTACGATACAGGAGTTTGGATGACGGATGAATTGATGTGTCCTTGCGAAGGGCAACTAGGATCAGAGTATTCCCGAAAAATGCTGTAATTGACAAACAAGTGTTAACGACAGAGAGAAAAATGAGCTCGCCATGTACCTCTCCAGTAAATTCTGCAGAGCAGAAGAATTCTACAGCTGTTTGCAGGTTTTCACCTCCACTGAAATTATTCATTTCCATGACTTTTCTGCGATTCGGCTGTCAACTGAACTCTTTTTTAATATATCTGTCTTCCTTATATGACTGCTACATGCACCTTGTCAGCAAACAATTAAATATTTGCTCTGTTTTTTCAGTTTATTGAACGACGGATTTATTGGTGCTGCCGTGCAATTGGCAAAACAAATAGCGGTAATGGGTCCAAATAGCACAATTGTCTGTTTTTTAGAAAACGAGCTAAACTGTCATGATCAGTGATACAAAGTTTATTAACCGAGTCTTGCTCGATATATCTGTAGAACAAAGATTGAAATTGATTAAAAATGGCTTTTTATTAATGTCCTACTAATCGTCTCATCGCAGACAGGAAGTATTAACAGTACACACATGTTCAAAAAATGGGCTAAATTTTGTACCATACTTACGAGATGAGAATTAAAGAGAAAAAATGCTTTACGTTCGTTTTTGCTGCTACTATCTCTCTTTTTAAATCCAGATTAAAAACATTTCTTCTTAGTTGATTATCCATTTGTAAATAATACTTGTTCTTTTGCTGCTTTTTTTCTGTTTTGTCCGTTTTGTTTTGCTTAGTTTTATCCCAATTATATTTCAGTATGATTTTGCCTTTTATTTATTCATTATGTTTAGTCTTAGTTTAGGGAGGGAGCTCATATAATAAGCCCCAAGGTTTCCATTTGAGCTTCAACGCCGGAAAAGTTTTTTTAAATTCTTTTACTTGCAATTTACGTCTCTTTATAATCTTTAAATAACATTTTTGTAATATATTGAATGTCTGTATGTATTTGTATTTTTTTTCTGGCAAAAAAAGAAAATAAAATCAAACTAAACTGAAAGTGAAACTGCTTCAGAACTTAGGGAATTATTTGAATCTGACCTGTTTTTCATCATAATAATAGACATGAAAAACAATTCTTAAATCTGAGGATTGGCTGAGAGCCATGTAGTTGTATTAAACAAAGAGCAAAAACGAGGAAATATAATGCAAAAACAAGGTAATAAAATGTAAATAATATATATCATAGAGTTGAGTCCGGTGATGAAAAGGCGCCGCCGAGCTTCACATCTCGGTAGATTTAATTTGTGGAATAACGGCCGCCGAGCTTCACAACTCGGTAGACCTTCCGAAAACAGATTCACCCTGAAGTCATGCTGAAGGGTATTTTTTCTAGTTCTGCAGTTTGCACTGGGGTGCCGTCAAGCAACTCAGCCAAGTTTTGTGGAACAGATGCAACTACTGCGGCAAAAGCAATTTTTAAGACTGCTTCTGAGAATTTTTGCGCGTGAAACGTGTTTCTTTTCCAAAGCTAAATGAAGAGGGTGGAGTTCAATGCGGGGTGTGGGAAACGAGTGTAAAATGATGGGTAGACCTCCGAACTTTAAAATTTCTGAATATGCCATTGCGAGAGGCTGGTGACGAGGCAGACGCAGAGTGATTGAAAACTTGGTAAATAGACACAAAGTTGACACGGAGGTATAGAGGCTCCCAAGGGTTTTTCGGCATCCGTGCGGTTTCGTTGCGTTGCGTTACGTTGTTCTAAAATTTCTGAGAGTGAATCTATTTCTGTAGGGGCATGAACTTGCAACTTCCTTTCTTTTGTTCAGAGTACATAGGTAATTTTTTACAAATGATAAAAATGTTTTCTTTCTGAGTACTTTCCCCTGCACGTGGAAGGATCTGTTGGCATCTTTGAGGGTCCACACCTGTTTGGACAGTTCCGTCTCGTTTCGTCTGTTCGCGTGTCGGAAGGATGTCAAGTGATTTCTGTACTGTTGTTTGAAGTTAGTGGCTACTGAGTCCAATGTATGATTCTGTTGTTGTTCCAGTCGTTACAGTCGCTTGGTAAATCACGTTTTGTCTGAGGCAATTACCGTCAAGAAACCGGAATGCCCTCTTGAAGGTAATTGCCTGCAACCAACTAACTTTAAAGAACGGTGCAGAAATCACTTGACATAATTAAAATTGTGACTCGTTGAAATACTTCTAGGGACCACTACTGACTTAGTGCCCGGCGTCAGATAAAGGCTTTTAATCGGCCTTTTAATGATTTTTGGTTGTTTTAAATTGCCAAGTAGTAGAGTGAGATAAAATTTTTGCTAAACCAAGTTCAAAAATACAGGTAAAACTATATTATTATTTAATATATATACTTTCCCCATATACAGCAACCTGTACATAGCACCTCCATCTGTTGTTCGATTAGTTTACAGCTTGTTGACTGTTGTTCTTCTTCTCTTTGTTGAAGTAAACTGAATTACGTAGGCTAGTAAGCAATCCATAATTCGAGGTAAACCTTTCTCAGTTTGCCGGACAGCTACCGATGGCTACGATTGATGCACTTACGTAAAATAATTATTCAAATTAAAGTTTATTTACAAATAAAGTGAAAACAACGAAAGACTACCATTTCTCCGAGAAGATAAGTTTTTATCATGAATCAATTGGCCAAATCAACGTGTTCCTGTTTTTCTGTGTGACGCGCAATTCAAATTACCAAGCACAGCCAACCTACTTTCAAATCGAAGCAGTTTTCTCGCCGCTTTTTTTCCCGAGATATGCTGTCTTGTCATGCAGACCCGTAGGAACGAATTTGAAAGTGAGAGGGGACAAAAGTTAGCAGTGCTGGTGGCGTTCTCAACTGTTATATGAACCCAAGGCCCATTTTTGTAAAGGAGGGGCTTTCGTGCCCTAGGGCCATGGGTGATGTTCCATCGTTTAAGCATTGTATATGAGTCTTCTTTGGCTCTTAGCTGAGAAAGTACTTCGCTTTTGCTACTAATTCCTGCAATAATTCGACCTCGCAACAGATTTTATTTTGGATAAAACAATCGATACGATGGCAAATAACAACAGTAGGTAACATTTAGTCATCTGAGCAATCCACCGATGAGGACTGATGACAGCCCCTTCTCCTCCACTGATATTACATTACCATGTGGATATTCTTAGTTTGCAACCACGTGACAAGGCGACCATGTTGGGGGTCAGTACAGTAGAATTGTTTCCTCGAATAATTTACATGAAAATAGAGGTTACTTCCCAGAGAAGAGAAATGCTTTTGTTCTTGACGACCAAGATGGCCGCTGTGACGTCACCTGCAAACCAGAAGTATAAGGTAATGGGTTCATGATAACCGTCACGAATATAGAGACATATTTAGTGATGACTTAATGTACTATGACAGAGTTGACGTTTGGTATAGTTAGTGTAGTTGCTGTAGTTGATGTAGTAGCTGTAGTTGGTGTAGTTGGTATAGTTTTGTGTAGTAGGTGTAGTTTGGTGTAGTTTTGTGTAGTTGTGTAGTTTGGTTTAGTAGGTGTAGTTTGGTATAGTTTGGTGTAGTTTTGTGCAGTTGGTGTAGTTTGGCGTAGTTTTGTGTAGTTGGTGTAGTTTGGTGTAGTAGGTGTAGTTTTGTGTAGTTGGTGTAGTTTGGTGTAGTTGGTGTGGTTTGCTGTAATTTGGTGTGGTTTGGAAGAGTTGGTGTAGTTTGGTGTAGTTACTGTAGTTGCTGTAGGAAATTAATTGTGGTGATTTGCTAACACCTGTGAAATCTAACGCAACTTTCTGAGGGTTGCTTCTTTGGGAGGCTCGTTACTTTCCGAAACTTTACGGTAATATACCGATGAGGTGTTTATAACTGCGATCATCTACCCAACATAATGCAGAAGAAATCTAAAAATAACTTTACCTGTTGAAAGCTTTATAAGAAGGTAAATCAATTATGATAATATTTCAAAATAAGCGAGTTAACAAAGCAACATTATTTCGTTAAACAAACAACAACAACAACACCCTCAACATAAAAAAAAAATATATTAAACAGAGAAAGAGCCGATGACACACACAACAGTTTTTTTGATGTTCACGTAAGTTAGGATTTACGTAATTTTGGTCATTATCAGTTAGAATAAATCTTGTATAACTACAACAACTACACCAAACTACACCAACCTACACTAAAATACACCAACTACGCCAAACTACAGTAACTACACCAACTGCACTAACTACAGTAACTACAGCAACCACACTAACTACAGCAACTACACATACTACACCAACTACACCAACTAGAGTAACTACAGTAACTACACCAACTACATCAACTACACTAGCTACACCAACTACACCAAACATTAACTTATCATACTACACCGAGCAACTACACCAACTACAGTAACTACAGCAACTACACGTGCTACACTCACTACAGTAACTACACCAACTACATGAACTACAGCAACTACACTAACTACACCAACTACACCAACTACAGCAACTACAGTAACTACACAAACTATAGTAACTACAGCAACTACACCAACTATACTAACTACTCAAACTACAGCAACTACACTAACTACACCAACTACACATACTATACATACTGCACCGACTACAGCAACTACACTAACTACACCAACTACACATACTACACTAACTACACCAACTTCACCAACTACACATACTACGCAAACTACAGCAACTACACGGAATACAGCAACTACAGTAACTACACAAACTATAGTAACTACAGCAACTACAGTAACCACAGCAACTGCACCAACTACAGCAACTACACATACTACACCAACTACTGTAACTACAGAAACTACAGCAACTACACGTGCTACACTCACTACAATAACTACACGAACTACAGCAACTACAGTAACTACAAAAAAACGACACTAACTACACCAACTACACCAAGTACATCACTAAACTAACTACACCAAGTCATCAACTTTGTTCTACTATACTAAATACATCTCTAGCTATATTCGTGACGGTTATCATGAATCCATTACCAAGTAAAAGGGTTCACTTTTCATTATACCTAAAACCAAAAGCCTTCGTATGCTCGCAAGCTTTTATTAAAATGACCTGTGTTAGGCAACAGAACAACGTTAATGTGTATTTATTGGCCATCAAATTATCCCACAATAAACATTGTTCGATTTTGAAAAAGCATTCGGAAAAGTAATATTTTTGCGCCCTGATTAGTTTTACCAAACTGAACTTATGACGTTTGTTAAACTTGATTATACTATGAACATAGAGGATTTTATGGTTATCAACAGCTGTTATTTATCCAATGTGTTTTCACGATAAGTTCGCCATTTACCTCTCCAGTAAATTCCGCAGAACAGTAAAGCTCTCTGATTGTCTTCTGGCTTTAAAAAGATTAGTCAAAAGAGTTTGTCGGTGTGATGTTGCGAGCAAGTGAGCTGTTCTTTTTAAGAATATGTGCCTGCTTCGTAGTCTTCATTGTCATAGAACTAACTAGTTAACTGAGTAGTTTTAGTGATATTTTCATTTTGTCTTATGATTATTAAACTTTTTAACATAAACAAATGATTTTGTTAGTGTCTTCACAACCTGCAATGAAACAGAAAACAATCTTAAAGGTGCAATTCGGACTAGAGCATTTGTCTGGTTTTCTTATATATTTTTTCTTATCAAGTTCGTTAGTAACTATGTTCTTAGCCTAAGTCTTAGTTGGTACAGAAGTATAGTTGTTGTACTGTTTCTTTTACAGCTTGTCTCACTTCTGTGATCTTCCAGCAGTACAGAAACGGGTTTAACGACGAGTTTAAAAACACTAAAGTAAGTGTAAATCCCCTAGCAAGAAACGAAGATAAAGACATCCCCCTTTGAGGTGTTAATGCTACAGCTATACCGTGCGGCAGATAACAAATAACCAATGTTACCTGCACCCACAGTGCACTGTACACTGCCTTTCTGTATCGAGCTATATTCAGTGTATTTGCTTGGCTTGATCGTCCTTGAAAAACATGGTTCTGAACATGAATTTGGTTATGACGCAGAGACATGAAAATTTTTGTGTAGGCACAAATTATAGTAACTAAACAAAAAGCTGTACCTATATATACGTACAATGAAACTATAAGAATATTAAGAAAGGAGGTAGATGCGCCGACAATGGACACAATCCAACCACCAATAACAATTGAACGTGTTCTTCTCAAAGTTACAACTTGTCTGTATCTGAGACCCAGTAGCAAAGCAAGAAGTCTGTCTACGCTTATTGCAGTTAATGTTACCAACGACACTGAACACAAAGTAATACTTGGGAAATATGCTGTCAAATATGTGTAATAGCAAATATCCCATACTTTGTTCACCACAGATGTCCAATGAGCCACATACAGAGGCTCGACAACGATACCAACACAAAGATCAGTTATCGCTAGGTTACGACACAGGAGTTTGGATGGCTGATGAATTGATGTGTCCTTGCGAAGGGCAACTAGGATCAGAGTATTCCCCAAAAGTGCTGTAATTGACAAAAAAGTGTTAACGACAGAGAGAAAAACGAGCACGCCATGTACCTCTCCAGTAAATTCCACAGAGCAGTAAAGTTCTGCAATTATTTGCAGGTTTTCACCTCCAGTAAAATTTTTCATTTCCATGACTTTTATGTGATGCGGCTACAGTCAACTTAACTCTTTTTTAATACATCTGTCCTCCTTATATGACTGCTACACTTTGTCAACAAACAATTTAAAATATTTGCTCTGTATTTTCAGTTTATTAAACCTTGGTGTTTATTAAATCTTGGTGTTGCCGTGCGATATGGAAGCAAATAGCCCAGTTGCCTGGGTTTTAGAAAACGAGTTAAACTGTTGGTAATAAAAAGTCTATTAACCAAGTCTTGATCGATAGTTCTGTTAAACATAGATTCAAATTGAGTAAAAAACGGTTTTCGTCAATTGCCAGAAGTTAAACTGACGCGCTTATAGGATGATCGCAGGCAGGTTGTCTCTGTCAGTAACTGTTGTACAAATGTTCAAAAAATGAGCTATAAAGTCTGGGTCAGGTACGAGAAGGGAATTAAAGAGAATAGAACTTTCTTTACGTTCGTTCGAGCTTCGGGAATTAGAATGAAACGTGTTATTACTACAAATATAATAAACATGAAAAAAATTCTTGAATCTGATTGGCATTGGCTGAGAGCAATGCAGTTTTAGTAAACAGAAAGCAAGAACGAGGAAATTTTGCTAACGTAGGTGTTAAGTTTGCAAGCCGAGCATATGATATGCGGTGTCGTAAACTGCCGCTTATAACTAAGCCCTGGGATTATACATCTTCGTAAGGGGACAGGAGGGCTTCTAAATGGAGGGGCTTATAACCGAGGGGGATTATAGACGGAATGGAAAAAGTGCTTCAAAACAAGCTAAGGCAGTGTTGATTTAAAATGCGTTTTTCATTTACCGGACTTTAATTCAGCTTACAAACTTCATAATATATCGAATTCATTTCAATACAAGTTAGAGGAGAGCTTATATTGTGGGGGTGGGGCTTACAATGATAGCACGTTTTTTTTTTTTGTTTCAGATTAATGGGCCTGTTACTGGTGGAGCTTATATTAATGTTGGGGGCTTTTAAATGTTTCTATATTTTGTAGCTTCAAATTGCTTGTGCCGTTTTTCTATAATCAACTTTGACTGACGTTCACATAGATACCAGCAGTAATTTGGCTACATTTTCTTTGACGAGAAAGTCTTAACCGAGTATATCCTCAAACATGTCAAACTGAGTGGGCTATAACTTTAACATTTTGGGCGGTTTATTTGCAATTGCTTAAATTGCTATTTCACTACGTCAGGATCATATCTTCATTTAAATTGTTTTTTTAATTTATTTCCGTTGTTCACATTATCTCCCGGCCCGTCCAATTCGATCTGTTATATGAAAGGCAAAATATCTAAAATTAAAAACGCCATAGTGACGTTCGTTTCGATTGAGTATAGTGAACCCAAAATATTAACATGGAACTTGCACCATCATTCACAATCATATTTAGCTGTCCTCTTTTGTCTTAGAGAAAAATTAGCTCGCCATGTACCTCTCCTCGACTCTCCAGTGAATTTTGCAGGACAATACGATTCTCTAATTGTTTGCTAGTTTGTCATTACCATGACTTTTCTCCGAAGCAACTACGTTCAAGCGAACCTTTTTTAAATATATCTGTCCTCCTTATATGATAGCTTCATCATGTCAAAAACCAATTAGATATATGTGGGCTGTATTTTCATTTGGCAGTGATTGAACGACAGAGTTATTGGCAATCTTGTTGCTGCCGTGATATTGGCAAAACCAATAGTACAATTGTCTTGTAGAAAACAAGCTAAACTGTCATGATCAGTCATCTGTTAAACAAAGATTCAAATTGATTAAAAATGGTTTGTTCAATTGCCAGAGGTTTAATTGACGCGCTCACAGGGTCAGTATACGTAGATTATTAATGTACTACTAATCGTCTCATCGCAACCAGGAAGTCTGAGCAGTATACACATGTTCAAAAACTGGCTAGGGTCAGTTTAGTTTACGAGATGAGAATTAAAGAGAAAAAAATGCTTTACGTTCGTTTAAGCATAGGGAATTTTTTAAATGTAACCTGTAGTAAACACAGAGAAAAAACGAGGAAATGTAATGCAAAAACAAGGTAATAAAATGTTAATATATCAGAAAATGGAGTCCTGTGATTGGCTAATAAGCAAAAGATATACATAAGAACCAATTAGTTGCCACAACTCACAGGAAAATAATCAACCGGTATGAGCGGGCAGTTTCTAGGGTGTGAAAAGTAGAGTTTTATTAACACATGTGAATATACACTTTCTCATTGTCGTCTTCGCTTGGCCATTGCATTCAGCTCAGTTACGCTCACATATATTGCCCTTCTCGTTTGGCTTTCCAATCTAATGTTCCTTGATGGCAATGGTCCGTCTTTTCTTTTTAATAAGGTTGATTGCTCCATGTAAAGGAATCCAAGACTGTCCTGGATTCTGGATTCCACGCCGCGGACTCCGGATTCCAGTCTTTGTCCAGTCAGTGGAACTTGGATTCTAGATTCCAAGTTGCGATTTAGTGCGATTCCGGATTCTTGAGCTGTATTCTGGATTCTGAAGCCCAGGATTCCGGATTCCATAAGCAAAAATTTCCCGGATTACAGAAACCAGATTCTCTGCTTACATTCGGTGAGGTTGAGGAAGGCCGTAAATAGCGCACTGCATGAAACTAGGGACTTTGAGATGCCACGACGGCGACGACAACGAGAACGTCAAAAAAGCAATTGGTTGAATAAGCAAAACAACAACTCTGCACGTGCATCTCGCTTTTTTGTACATTTCTTTACCGTCACTGTGCGACTACGACGGGAAAATGACTAATTTCACGTTTTATGGAGGACGTAAACAAGCGACGGCTAAATTTTCTGTCTCTTTCTGAACTTGAATATGATTCTTAGGAATTCGGCTCAAAAAGAGTTTGCTTGCATTTCACAAAGTAAGCGAGTTCGAGTTATGCGCATTTGATGATTTTTTTTTTAGAAAATGCGCCATATAATTATTAAATATTATTATTAGTAGTAATCACTATAGAGAATGAAAGAACGCAAATTCACTATTTAAGCGACGTTTTCGTGGCCGTGGCCATCGTGATATCTTACCTTGAAAGTGTTCGATAGCAATGGGAATTTTCATATGAGTGTAAGACCCCAATCTGAAACTACCTCGTACATCTATGATGTCGCCATTTCAGACGTGGACGATACGATCTATCTACTAGTGACACAGTTGATATGTCACCGAGAATCTCGTCACCAGAGAAGTTTGAAGTGCAAGTCTTTAACGAGACTCTTGACTTTCAGCTTAGGTTTCCTGCTGGGAAAGGGAGCAGTTTCAACAGACTGACCGTCAGCGGTAGCAAGGTGTTCATATTGAAGGAACATAAAGTGGTTGATCTATACCATGCAAGGAACGGTAGCTATGTTGGTTCGTTTGGTGAAGGGATAATCGAGTCTGCACGGGAAATCACTGCGTCTAAAGATGGGCGAGTTATGGTGTTGGACTCAGACCAATCCTGTCACTTGTTTAATGTAGATGGACTACATCTTGCCAACTTCAGTGTCAACATCCAAGGAGATCGCTATTACCGCATCGCCTGCCACCCAGCTGGTGAACACGTTGTAGTCGCTGGTGAAGAAAGAGAGACACACCTCCTGATAGTAGCAATATACACTGTCAATGGAGTCTTTGAACGAAAGATTCAGCTGAACGAAACTTTAAACCATACTTTTTTTGGAACGCAAAGCCCTGCATTAACAGTGTCCCAGCAGGGTCATATTACAGTGGCTTTTGGGGGAAAATGCGGTGGAAGAGTAATTGTGCTTTAAAACTATCGCACTTCTCGAGGAGACAACCAACTGTAAAGAGGGTATGGATGGGGGGTACAAATGTCAGTTGTCAGCTGTTAACAGTACCGGATCCAGACCTTGAGATAAGGGGAGCCCCGGTCATTCAGACCCTTAGATAAGGGGGGCGGGGAACCCGGCCCCCCTGGGCCCCTCCCCTGGGTCCGCCACTGGTTAAAATTTTAGGCTTTTTGTCAATTGTCAGTGAAATGATTATTAATAATTAACTATGAAACTTATTGGTATATTTTTTATCCGACTTGTAGCTAAAAGAGCACATATAATGTAAATTAAACATTAAATTCAAACACTGATGTAATAGTACGTTAATTTTTATCAGTTTTGTAATTGACAGGATTTCAAGTAGCCCTCCGTTTCTCAAGTCTAGTGTTACTCTCCTCCACACAAACTTTTTTACTAGCCAGAGGCCAACATTTCCAACCAATAAGCCAATCAAAATTTGTAGCTTCAGAAGATTTGGACGTAGATCGTAAGAAAGACCAAGAAACACCGCATCTGAATCATCTTGGTAAAAATTTACAACTGCTTTTATAACGCCCTCATTAGCAGCCATCGTGCATCCGTGCTGCTGCTAAGGTTACCCATATAAACGCACATTTGATTTGATTTGGAGATTAGATCGAGAAATGAGGAGGGGATTAATTCTACACGAAAAAGGATTTACTCGCTAAAGCCTTTTTACATGCTATTTTATCGACGTCGATCCTTTTTATTTGTTCCTGAACTGTTTTAGTACACGTGTTAGCGTCGACCAGAAATACGTCTGCGGTCGCAGGCTATACGCGTGTATAAATACACGAAAATTCAAGGGCCTTGATTCCAGAGAAATTACATCATTGCCAGAGACCAAAAAAGTGATTTACATGGCATGTCAATTCAATCATCGCCCAAAATAAGTCGCATGCTCATCACAATACCCATTTGTATACAATGAAAGTTTACAACACCCGACCATCGCAGTTTTGCTAGTTAAGAATCTTATGTTTTTGTTTTTAACCACTCAGTAGTGTTCACTTGTTTCAAAGTAATTCGTGTACCGACACGTTTCGGAAAAGCTCTAAATTTAATTTTTGCTAAGCTTTCTTCGCAAAACATGCGTGGCTTCGATCAGGTAACGATTCTTAGTCCCAGTTTCCACGGTCTCAGCAAGAACGCCTGACACAATGACCCACGCATTTGTGTTTAAAATACGACGAAAAACCCTGGGGAGTACTTCCAGAAAAGTTGGGTGGGGGTGTGCGGCACCCTTCCTGAAACCCTTACCTTATTTCAGAACAAAATCTGTGATTTTCCCTACCCTATTTCAGACCTGATCAAAAATTTGGTACCCTATTTCAGACCTGAGCCTTGGAGCCCGGCGCGTGACCGGAGCGCGTGACAAGCTGTTACGGCACGTACAAGGTTGGCGTAAACATTAAAAGGGAAATGGTCTTATCGCCAAATGATGAAGAAGTAGCTTCCCCTAAAAAACATACCCAATTCACATACCCTGTTTCAGACCAAAACGATTTAAAAACCATACCCTTTGGGCGCCGAACATACCTATACAGCCCATCCATATAAGGGAGTACCCCCCCGGGCGTAAAACGCGTTGCAGATTATGAGTCTCACTGCTTACGCACGCGATAGTAATAAAGGACAATCAGGTTCTTTGTCACTTGACAGTAAAACCCAAGGTAAATGTCAGTTTTCGGTTAAATTTTAGGCAATCACGTGTTCCCAAAGACCACTTAACAAGAAGTTTGGGCAACAAGTTTATTAAGTCCGATTCGACAACAAGTACACTAAGTAGCGAGTGACGTCGTAACTGAATCAATAGACTCCCTCGGGAGGGAGGACTGGGTATTGTGCTTGCCCTTCGAATTGAGCTTATGACGGACTGATTCATGCAGCGAGCCTTCAGATAAACTTTTCATGACGTCACTTATGATCGACAAGTAATTAATTAACCAAAATCAATTAATGTAATCATTGAACGAATTTTTTTGCCAGTTAATATCTTGGCTATTCGTCAGTTGTCAGTTAACCCCATCCAGACACTCTGAAAACAGATTCACCCTGAAGTCATGCTGAAGGGTTTTTTTTAGTTAATCTACAGTTTGCACTGTGTGTCGTTAAAGCAACTCCGCCAAGTTTTGTGGAACTACTTCGGAGAAAGCAATTTTAAGACTGCTTCTGAAAATTTATCGCGTGAAACGTGTTTCTTTTCTAAGGCTAAGTGAGGAGGGTGGAGTTCAATGCTGGGTGTGGGAAACGAGTGTAGATCAGCGATTGCGAGAGGCTGGTGACGAGGCAGACTCAGAGTGATTAAGAAGCGGTCCAGATAAGAACGATAGCAACAACGGCAACGAACATGTTGGAATGCAAAAAAGGTGCTATTTTTTCTATTGTCTGTACTTAGTTCTGATTGGCTTAAACAGCAAAAGTTAACAAAACTTCATTAAGCGGTACATATATTCATCCTTACTTTCTAACCATCTTCCATATAACAAAATCTGGTCTCAATTTGAATAACAAAGAAATCCTATGTGGGGAACATGTAAAATTGTAAACTTTTCTTGGCTATTGTTTTCAACTCTTGTGATTGGTCAAAATCTTTTAATACACAAAAAACACCCTTTCAAAGTGGAGTGTAAATGCATTTTATTGCATAAACGGCCTTGATGTAGGTTTATGCATTCTCTGTGTAAAAATGAGAACATTCCTATGTGGGGAAAGCACCGTTGCCGCATAACAAAAGAAATTGCTATCCACCTTACCCGGATCATTACTTAATATATAGATTTAGCCAGGGCTAAAAGCGAAGCTCCAATTAATAAATTTATAATTTAAATCAAAAAATAAACTTTTAATCCACAAATCATTTAACTTAAGGGCACATTCATGTGACTTTTGAGGGAAAGGCTAAGTTATTTTAGAGTGAAACATCTTACATCGAATTGATAACCTTATATGTACACCCAAAAAATAGCAAACATCCTCGATCACATTCAAGATCACAGTAGATTAGGCCCCGAAAACAAATTCTTGGAAAACAAATCACAACGAATTTTTTTGCATTCGACAGGTTTACTTTACAAATTCTTGCCAACAAATCTGGGGGTGTTTAAACCAACCTTTTATAATTTTTATACATCACATTTGAGGTGAAACAGTACTATTTATCATACAGACCTCGGACAGAATGCAGTATTTCACAATTTTTCAAGACAAATTGCACTCAGTCAATATTCAGGACGATCAATTGTAAAGCGAAACCGTTCAAAAATTTCCAAAATCACCCATATGGCCAGCCGGTTCTCGTTTCTATAGTGCGAGCTGTCAGCGTGGTCGAGTGTTTGAATGAACTTTAATAAAGTTAAGCTTCAGCATAATAGCGAATTTATTATTATTTTTTTTGTTATTTAATGGTTTCAGTTATAACGATGTGTAATCTTATAAAGCGTTTGATACGCGGGACATTTTTGAGTACTCCTGCAAGCGATGTTCATGAACGATGAAAACAAACGGCACGGACAAGCGATTAAAATTGCAAGAGAGACTACTAACAATCAAAAAAAGAAATATAATTCGGTGAAACATTTACAGAGATAACAATTTTCATTCATGAAGACAAGTATTAAAGTGTCTCTAAAAATCCTGAGTCTCGGCGTGAAGCTTTATAAGCCGGCTTCCCGGCGCGGGTGTTTACTGTTTACTGTTTTCCAAGGTGAACTCCTCGAAGCAAGAAAATCGCTCAAAGTTTTCTTTCTACAGCCAAATTTATAACTAAATATTCTTCGGAACGTTTTCTTTCTATCTGTGGTGAGCAAATATATCTGAAGGCTTTTTAAAGTTCTGTAAGCTTATATCAAACCGTTCAAACCTGATACAAGGTCAGATCATTGACTCAAACTACGGCTACAAACGTGCATAAACTTGCCGCATAAACTGTCAGCGTGAATGTGCAAGACTTCATGAAATTAGATATAACAAAAAACAAAGATCAAATACAATAGTTACTCAGGCTTACCATTCGAGATTCAGTTCCTGAAAGCTATCAAGGAAGGCCACAGTTGCTTGAGACTTTTAACCCCTCAAACGCATTAAGCAATGTGAAAAACGAAAACGATGCCATCCGAAATCGAATTACCAAATTTTGACAAGCGACGCGTTCCTCAACCAAAAACCCAGTAAACAAACCAGCCATGAATAACAGAAGACTCTTGATAGCAGCTGTATTTCATTTTGTACATCCAGAAGAAACAGACAGTTAAAAACATGACACGTTGACACAAAACTCTTCAGCTTCAGCTGTCAAAGTAAACAATTTTCAAGATGCTGCATAATTTTTTCGCATGAACTCACCTGTCAAATTTTGACCAATCAGAGTATAAAAATTGGACGTAGAGCGTGACCAACGCGTGACCATGGTAAGATAAGGTCTTCCCCGCCTGTACTTTTAAAAAAACTGGCTGAATTTTCATTTCCGAAGTCAGTTTGAAATCAAAATTCTAATACTGCGGGGCCATTGTGACATAAACACAACATATTTGATATGAATCCTTGGAAATAATAAACTTGAGCCTGCGATCATTCCAAACTGGTAATTTGTCAGCGGATAACTTCAAAAAAATACTCGACCTTCGATGGGTCGACACTTGAGCCCGCGCTACCGTCAGGTGATACTGGTCAGCGGATGCCCTGTTTTGACAGCTGTCAATTGATCACAACATTGATGTGAAATTAGTTTTCTCTTGGGCACCCAAACTAGCTAAAATGTGAGAGTAAACATTGGTTTTCCTGTGGTGCGGACGGACGGTCGGTCGGCGGTCGGCGGTCGGCGGTCGGTGTACGGTCACGTGATTACCAAATTTTCTGGGATGGGTAGATTTACTTAGCAATGGTGCTCCGCCCACGCGCGCGCGAAGCGCGCGCGAGGAGCTCCGCTAAAAACTTTTAAATAGACACAAAGTCGACACGGAGGTATAGAGGTTCCCCAATAGGTTTTTCGGGATCCGTGCGGTTTCGTTGCGTTGCGTTACGTTATTCTAAAATTTCTGAGAGTGAATCTATTTCTGAAGGAGCATGAACTTGCTAATTCGTTTCTTTTGTTCAGAGTAGATAAGTGTTTTTTACAAATGATAAAAATTTTTTCTCGGGGCACAGATTACAATTTTTGCTAGCCTTGTCATATGGTTCTGTATCGAGCTTTATTCAGTGTATTTACTTGGCTCGATTGTCCTTGAACAACATGGTTCTGACTATGAATTTGGTTATGACGCAGAGACATGAAAATTTTTGTGTAGGCACAGATTGTAGTGACTAAACAAAAAGCTATAACAATATATTGGTACAATGAAATAATAAGATCCTGATTCAGAAAGGAGGTAGATGCACGGACAACGGACACAATCCAAACACCAATAGCAATTAAACGCCTACTTTTCAAAGTAACAACTTGTCTGTAGCTGAGACCCAGTAGCAAAGCAAGAAGTCTGTCCACGCTTATTGCAGTCAGTGTTATCAATGACACTGAACACGAAGTAAGACTTGCGAAATATCCTGTCAAAATTGTGTAATAACAAATATCCCATCTTTTTGTTCACCACGGATGTCAAATATGCAACGCTTAGAGGCTCGACAATGATACCAACGCAAAGATCGGTTATCGCTAGGTTACGACACAGGAGTTTGGATGGCTGATGAATTGATGTGTCCTTGCGAAGGGCAACTAGGATCAGAGTATTCCCCCAAAATGCTGTAATTGACAAAAAAGTGTTAACGACAGAGAGAAAACGAGCTCGCCATGTACCTCTCCAGTAAATTCCACAGAGCAGTAACGTTCTGCAATTGTTTGCTGGTTTTCATCTCCAGTAAAATGTTTCATTTCCATGACTTTTCTGCGATGCGGCTACAGTCAGAAGGAACTCTTTTTTAATATATCTGTCCTCCTTATATGACTGCTACATGCACCTTGTCAGCAAACAATTTAATATTTGCTCTGTATTTTTAGTTTATTAAACGATTGAATTCGACAATCTTGGTGTTGCCTTTGTGTTGCCGTACGATTAGCGAGCAAATAGCACAATTGCCTGGCTCTTAGAAAACGAGTAAAACTGTTAGTAATAAAAAGTCTGTTAACCATGTCTTGATCGATATTTCTGTTAAGCATATATTCAAATTGAGTAAAAAACGGTTTTTGTCAATTGCTAGAAGTTAAACTGACGCGGACATAATGTCATCGCAGGCAGCTGTGAGGTCTCAGTATTAAACAGTGTACAAATGTTCAAATAATGGGCTCGAAAGTCTGAGCCATTTACGAGGTGGGAATTAAAGAAAATAAAACGTTCGTTCGAGCTTAGGAAATTAGAATGTAACCTGTTTTTATCATAATAAAAATCATGAAAAAAAAATTTTGAATTCGACGTTTAGCTGAGAGCAATCAGCAGTTTTAGTAAACATAGTGAGAACAAGAACGAGAAAATTTCGCTAAAGGAGGTGTTAAGTTTGTGAGCCGAACATATGATATGCGGTTCCGTAAACTGCCGCTTAAAAAAGCCTGGGATTATACATCCTTGTAAGGGGTTTTAGGAGGGGTTATAAATTTCACTGGGGGCCTCATTATATCCGAGGGGGATTATAACGGGAATGGAAAAAGCTGTTGGAAACAAGCTAAAGCAGTGCTGATTTAGATTTGTTTTGCTAGAATATTTAAAATTAAAAACGCCATGGTGATTGATGTTCATTTCGATTGAGTATAGTGAACCCAAAATATTAACATGGAACTTGCACCATCATTCACCATCATATTTAGCTATCCTCTTTTGGCTCAGAGAAAAATAAGCTTGCCATGTACCTCTCCTCGACTCTCCAGTGAATTTTGCCGAACAATACAGTTCTCTAATTGTTTGTTAGTTTGTCATTACCATGACTTTTCTCCGAAGCAACTACGTTCAAGCGCACCTTTTTTAAATATATCTGTTTTCCTTATGTGATAGCTTCATCCATTACAAACCAATTAGATATGTGGGTTGTATTTTTATTTTATTAAACGACAGAGTTATTGGCAATCTTGTTGCTGCCCTGCAGCTGGCAAAACAAACAGGAGTGCTCAGTGGAGCCGATATTCAAAAAAGCCGTTCCTCAGGCATCGTGATGCTGGCTGGGAAGTATAGCATCTTAGATGAAAAACTGGCTGGGAATTAGTTAATGAATAATAGCTTGCTGGCGATTTTTTCTACCCAAATTATTTTTGGCACAAATAGCCCAATTGTCTGGGTTTTACAAAACGAGCTAAACTGTCATGATGATGATGATGATAATGAAGATGATGATACCTTTATTAAAGTGTCAAAACTGTATTACCGGTGTATAACCACTAAGTGGGGACACTAAAATAAGTTAAAACGAATAAATCAATCAATTAATTAATTAATTAAAAATTAAAAAAAAAAGAACATAAGAATTAACAAATTAAGAAAAACTATGTACAGTATAAGCACATAAGAAATTCGGGAAAACTATACACAATATGTACAAATGTATCGATTATCTTATAAAAAATAAGAAATCAGTGATACAAAGTTTATTACATCTGGAGAACAAAGATTCAAATTGATTAAAAAAGGCCAAGTTTAACCAATTGCCAGAGGTTTAACTGACGCGCTCAGTAAATTATTAATGTACTACTAATCGTCTCATCGCAGCCAGGAAGTCTTAACGGTTATAATAATGTTCAAAAAATGGGCTAAATTATGTCTGGGTCAGTTTGTACCATATATATACTTACGAGATGAGAATTAAAGAGGAAAAAACGCTTTACGTTCGTTTTTGCTGCTACTATCTCTCTTTTTAAATCCAAATTAAAACATTTCTTCTTAGTTGATTAACCATTTGTAAATAATACTTGTTTTTTGCTGCTTTTTGTCTGTTTTGTCCGTTTTGTTTTGCTTGCTTTTTATGCTAATTATATTTCAGTATGACTTTGCCGTTTATAAATTCATTCTGTTTAGTCTTAGGTTAGGGAGGGAGCTCATATAGTAAGCCCCAAGGTTTCCATTTGAGTTTCCTCGCCAGAAAAATTTTGTTTAATTCTTTTCCTTACAATTTATGTCCCTTTAATCTTTAAATAACATTTTTGTAATATATTGAATGTCTGTATGTATGCATATGTTTTTTTTTTGGCCAAAAAAATAAACTTAAACTAAACTGAAGTGAAATTGTTTCAGAGCTTAGGGAATTATTTGTATGTAACCTGTTTTTCATCACAATAATAAACATGAAAAAAAAATTCTTGAATCTGAGGATTGGCTGAGAGCATAAGTCTGTTAAACATAGATTCAAACTGAGTGAAAAGCGGTTTTCGTCAATTGCCAGAAGTTAAACTGATCTCACGATAAACATTGTTGAATTTTGAAAAAGCAATATTTGGGAAAAGTACTTTCTTTGCGCCCTGATTAGTTTTTACCAACCTGAACTTATGACGTTTGTCTTAATTATAACATAGTGGTTCTTGTTTGATAAACAGCTGCTATTTATTCGACTATATTTTATAGTTTCCTGTCAAGTTCGGTCGGCGGTTTACAACTGGTAGTCTTAATGCCATAAGTCCTAATCTAAGTCATAATTGATACAGAAGTGTGTTTGTTGTAATGTTTCTTTTACAGCTTGTCTCACTTCTGTGTTGGGGGCTTTTAAATGTTTCTAGTTTATCACTTTTTTCCGAAACAACTACGTTCAAGCGCACCTTTTTTAAATATATCTGTTTTCCTTATGTGGTAGCTTCATCATGTCGAAAACCAATTAGATATACCGTGGGCTGTATTTTCATTTTATTAAGCGACGGAGTACCTGGCAATCTTGTTGCTGCCCTGCAGTTGGCAAAACAAATAGCCCAATTGTCTCGGGGTTTTAGAAAACGAGCTAAACTGTCATGATGATGATGAAGATGATACCTTTATTAAAGTGTCAAAACTGTAATAGCGGTGTATAACCACTAAGTGGGGACAATAAAATAAGTTTTAAAAAAATAATAATAATAAATTAATTAATTCAAAATAAAAAAAACAAAACAAAACAGAATATAAGAATTAAGAAATTAAGAAAAACTATGTACAGTATAAGCAAATAAGAAATTCGGGAGAACCATATACAATATGTACAAATGTATCCATTATCTTATAAAAAATAAGAAATCAGTGATACAAAGTTTATTAACCGATTCTTGATCGATACGTCTGTAGAACAAAGATTCAAATTGTTTAAAACAGGCCAAGTTTAATCAATTGCCAGAGGTTAACTGACGCGCTTATATAGGGTCAGTAAATTATTAATGTACTATTAATCGTCTCATCGCAGCCAGGAAGTCTTAACAGTATACACATGTTCAAAAAATGGGCTAAATTAAGTCTGGGTCAGCTTGTACCATATACTTACGAGATGAGAATTAAAGAGAAAAAAATGCTTTACGTTCGTTTTTGCTGCTACCATCTCTCTTTTTGAATCCAAATTAAAAACATTTCTCCTTAGTCGATTAACTACTTGTAAATAATAGTTGTTTTTTGCTGCTTTTTGTCTGTTTTGTCCGTTTTGTTTTGCTTGCTTTTTATCCTAATTATATTTCAGTATGACTTTGCCGTTTATAAATTCATTCTGTTTAGTCTTAGGTTAGGGAGGGAGCTCATATAGTAAGCCCCAAGGTTTCCATTTGAGTTTCCTCGCTAGAAAAATTTTGTTTAATTCTTTTCCTTACAATTTATGTCCCTTTAATCTTTAAATAACATTTTTGTAATATATTGAATGTCTGTATGTATGCATATGTTTTTTTTTTCTGGCCAAAAAAATAAACTTAAACTAAACTGAAGTGAAACTGTTTCAGAGCATAGGGAATTATTTGTATGTAACCTGTTTTTCATCATAGTCATAAACATGAAAAAAAAATTGTTGAATCTGAGGATTGGCTGAGAGCATAAGTCTGTTAAACATAGATTCAAACTGAGTGAAAAGCGGTTTTCGTCAATTGCCAGAAGTTAAACTGATCTCACAATAAACATTGTTGAATTTTGAAAAAGCAATATTTGGGAAAAGTACTTTCTTTGCGCCCTGATTAGTTTTTACCAACCTGAACTTATGACGTTTGTCTTAATTAATAATATAGTGGATCTTGTTTGATAAACAGCTGCTATTTATGCGACTATAGTTCTATATAAGTTCGGTCGGCGGTTTACAACTGGTAGTCTTAATGCCATAAGTCTTAGTCTAAGTCATAGTTGATACAGAAGTGTATTTGTTTTAATGTTTCTCTTACAGCTTGTCTTACTTCTGTGTTGGGGGCTTTTAAATGTTTCTATGTTTTGTAGCTTCAAATTGCGTGCACCGTTTTTCTATAATCAGCTTTGACTGACGTTCACATGGATAGCAGCAGTAATTTGGCTACATTTTCTTTGACTAGGAAGTCTTAACCGAGTCTGATGTTCCCAAACATGTCAAAATGTGTGGGCAATAACTTTTACATTTTGGGCGGTTTATTTGCAATTGCTTAAAAATTGCTATTTCACAAGTCAAGATTATATCTTCATTTAAATTGATTTTATATTTATTTCCCTCGTTCACATCATCTCCCGGTGTGTCCAATTCGGATCTGTTATATGAAAGGTAGAATATTAAAAATTGAAAACGCCATGGTGATGTTCATTTCGATTGAGTATAGTAAACCCAAAATATTAACATAGAACTTGCACCATCACTCACCATCATATTTAGCTGTCCTCCTTTGTCTTAGAGAAAAATTAGCTCGCCATGTACCTCTCCTCGACTCTGCAGTGAATTTTGCAGAACAATACAGTTCTCTAATTGTTTGCTAGTTTGGCATTACCATGACTTTTCTCCGAAGCAAATACGTTCAAGATAACCTTTTTTAATACAGTAGATCTGTTTTTCTTATATGATAGCTTCATCATGTCAAAAACCAATTAGATACAGTGTACGTGGGCTGTTTTTTCATTTTTATTTAACGACAACAGAGTTATTTGCAATCTTGTTGCTGCCGTGCAATTGGCAAAACAAATAGCATAATAGCTTCCTATCAGTTTCCTATCAGGTTTGTTAGTAAAGGTTCCTTTGGCAAGCTAAAACTATACTTTCTGGACGGCTTTTTACAACTGGTAGTCTTAATTCCATAAGTCTTAGTTGATACGGAAGTGTAGTTGTAATGTTTCTTTTACAGCTTGTCTCACTTCTGTGATCTTCCAGCAGTACAGAAACGGGTTTAACGACGAGTTTAAATACACTAAAGTAACTGTAAATTTCCTAGCAAGGTAGGTAGATATAAGCATCCCCCCTTGACGTGTTCTGAAAGCTACAGCTATACTGTACGGCAGATAACAAATAACCAATGTTACCTGCACCCACAGTGCACTGTATACTGCCTTTCTGTATCGAGCTATATTCAGTGTATTTGCTTGGCTTGATTGTCCTTGAACAACATGGTTCTGAACATGAATTTGGTTATGACGCAGAGACATGAAAATTTTTATGTAGGCACAAATTGTAGTAACTAAACAAAAAGCTGTAGAAATATATTGGTACAATGAAAGTATACGAAGATTAAGAAAGGAGATAGATGCACCGACAATGCACACAATCCAACCACTTATAGCAATTAAACATGTTCTTTTCAAAGTCACAACTTGTCTGTATCTGAGACCCAGTAGCAAAGCGAGAAGTCTGTCCACGCTTATTGCAGTCAGTGTTATCAACGACACTCCACACAAAGTAACACCTACGAAATATACTGTCAAAGATGCGTAATAGCAAATATCCCATCTTTTGTTCACCACAGAAATCATACAAGCAACATACAGAGGCTCCCCCATGATACCAACACAAAGATCAGTTATCGCTAGGTTACGATACAGGAGTTTGGATGGCGGATGAATTGATGTGTCCTTGTGTAGGGCAACCAGGATCAGAGCGTTCCCTAAAAATGCTGTAATGGACAAACAAGTGTTGATGACAGAGAGAAAAATGAACTCGCCATGTAACTCTCCAGTAAATTCTGCAGAGCAGAAGAATTCTACGGCTGTTTGCAGGTTTTCATCTCCAGTAAAATTTTTCATTTCCATGACTTTTCTGCGATTCGGCTACAGTCAACTGAACTCTTTTTTAATATATCTGTCCTCCTTACATGACTGCTACACCTTGTCAATAAACAATTAAATATGTGCTGTTTTTTCAGGTTATTAAACGACAGAATTCGACAATCTTGCTGTTGCCTTTGTTTTTCTGTGCGATTAGCGAGCAAATAGCACAATTACCTGGCTTTTAGAAAACGAGCTAAACTGTTAGTAATAAGAAGTCTATTAACCGTACCAAGTCTTGATCGATAGTTCTGTTAAGCATATATTCAAATTGAGTAGAAAACGGGTTTTCGTCAATTGCCAGAAGTTAAACTGACGCGCGAAGCGCGCTCCTAGGGTCATCGCAAGCAGGAAGTCTCAGTAACAATGTACAAATGTTCAAATAATGGGCTCTAAAGTCTGGGGCATTTAGGAGATGGGAATTAAAGAAAATAAAACGTTCGTTCTAGCTTAGGAAATTAGAATGTAACCTGTTTTTATCATAATAAAAATCATGAAAAAAAAATGTATATTGAATTCGACGATTAGCTGCGAGCAATCAGCAGTTTTAGTAAACATAGTGAGAGGAAGAACGAGAAAATTTCGCCAAAGGAGGTGTTAAGTTTGTGAGCCAAACATATGATATGCGGTGCCGTAAACTGCTGCTTGAAAAAGCCTGGGATTATACATCTTCGTAAGGGGTTTTAGGAGGGCTTATATCCAAGGGGGATTATAACAGGAATGGAAAAAGCTGTTGGAAACAAGCTAATGCAGTGATGATTAAAATATGTTTTGCAGTTACTGGTAAAAGCTTCAAAAAAACATAATAAATCAAATTCATTTCAATACAAGTTAGAGGGGAGCTTATATTGGCGAGCCTGTTACTGGTGGGGCTTATATTAAAGTGTTTCTGTATTTTCTAGCTTCAAATTGCTTGTGCCGTTTTTTGTCAACTTTGACTGACGTTGACATGGATACCAGCACTAAATTGGCTAGAAGAGGAAGTCTTAACCGAGTATATCCCCAAACATGTCAGACTGTCACAGTGTGCTACATTTTGGGCGGTTTATTTGCAATTGCTAAAATTGCTATTTCACTACGTCAAGATTATATCTTCATTTAAATTGTTTTTTAAATTTATTTTCCCCGTTCACATCATCTCCCGGCGCGTCTAATTCGGATCTGTTATACGAAAGGTAGAATATTTAAAATTAAAAACACCATGGTGACGTTCATTTCGATTGAGTATAGTGAACCCAAAATATTAACACGGAACTTGCACTATCATTCACCATCATATAGCTATCCTTTTTTGTCTTAGAGAAAAATTAGCTCGCCATGTACCTCTCCTCGACTCTCCAATGAATTTTGCAGAACAATACAGTTCTCTAATAGCTTGGTAGTTTGTCATTACCATGACTTTTCTCCGAAGCAACTACGTTCAAGCGAACCTTTTTTAAATATATCTGTTTTCCTTATGTGATAGCTTCATCATGTCACAAACCAATTAGATATGTGGGCTGTATTTTTATTTTATTAAACGACGGAGTTATTGGCAATCTTGTTACTGCCCTGCAGTTGGCAAAGCAAATAGCCCAATTGTCTGGGTTTTAGAAAACGAACTAAACTGTCATGATGATGATGATACCTTTATTTAAGTGTCAAAACTGTAATAGCGCTGTATAACCACTAAGTGGAGACAATAAAATAAGTTAAAACGAATAAATCAATTAATTAATTAATTAATTAAAAATTAAAAAAAAAAGAACATAAGAATTAACAAATTAAGAAAAACTATGTACAGTATAAGCACATAAGAAATTCGGGAAAACTATACACAATATGTACAAATGTATCGATTATCTTATAAAAAATAAGAAATCAGTGATACAAAGTTTATTACATCTGGAGAACAAAGATTCAAATTGATTAAAAAAGGCCAAGTTTAATCAATTGCCAGAGGTTTAACTGACGCGCTCAGTAAATTATTAATGTACTACTAATCGTCTCATCGCAGCCAGGAAGTCTTAACAGTTATACAAATGTTCAAAAAATGGGCTAAATTATGTCTGGGTCAGTTTGTACCATATACTTACGAGATGAGAATTAAAGAGAAAAAAACGCTTTACGTTCGTTTTTGCTGCTACTATCTCTCTTTTTAAATCCAAATGAAAAACATTTCTTCTTAGTTGATTAACCATTTGTAAATAATAGTTGTTTTTTGCTGCTTTTTGTCTGTTTTGTCCGTTTTGTTTTGCTTGCTTTTTATCCTAATTATATTTCAGTATGACTTTGCCGTTTATTTATTCATTCTGTTTAGTCTTAGGTTAGGGAGGGAGCTCATATAATAAGCCCCAAGGTTTCCATTTGAGCTTCTTCGCTAGAAAAATTTTGTTTAATCCTTTTCCTTACAATTTATGTCCCTTTAATCTTTAAATAACATTTTTGTAATATATTGAATGTCTGTATGTATGCATATATTTTTTTTTTCTGGCCAAAAAAATAAACTTAAACTAAACTGAAGTGAAACTGTTTCAGAGCTTAGGGAATTATTTGTATGTAACCTGTTTTTCATCATAATAATAAACATGAAAAAAAAAATTCTTGAATCTGAGGATTGGCTGAGAGCAATGCAGTTTTATTAAACAGAGAGCAAAAACGAGGAAATATAATGCAAAATTAAAACAAGGTAATAAATTGTAAATAATATATATCATAGAATTGAGTCCAGTAATTGGCTAGTAACCAAAAGATATACATATTTAAGAACCACAACTCACAAGAAAATAATCAACCGGTATGAGCCGGCAGTTCCTAGGATGTACTAGAAGTAGAGTTTTATCAACACAGGCGAAATACACTTTCTCATTATCGTTTTCGCCCTTTTATTGCATTCAGTTCAGTTGCACTCACATATATTGCCCTTCTCGTTTGGCTTTCAAATCTTATGTTCCTTGATGGCAATGGTCCCTCTTTTCTTGTTAATAAAGTTGATCGCCCCACAGTAAGGGAATGGTTAACTCTTGAAAGGTAAAAATGATTTGGGGGGGATTGAGGTCAATCCCCCTCGATTTTTTTTTTTCAGTTTTATCAAGTGTATTTTCTCTGGGCTCCTCTCCATTTCAACAGCAATGAATACTCTTCTTTTATGTTTGAGACATATTTGATTTGAATTTGTTGAAAAATAAAAGAAAAGCGAGGTGTGGTTTTACAAGCTTAAAAAAGAATGAAAGTTCTAATTAACATAACATAACATAACTTTATTATTTATATAGCGCAAAATACATGGGTATATGATCTAATGCGCTTTACATTACTATGCTTATAATACTACATTGAAATGGGAAAAAAATTACAGCTTTTCTAAATAGTTAATAAATGGATACTAGATAAAAATATTATATATGCGTGCAAAAAATCTATGTTAAAATATTATAGGTTATAAGCTAAAAGCTAATTTAAAATAATGAGTTTTTAACCGTGCCATAAAAGTTTTGAGACTGCCCAAAGCTCTCAACTCGTGTGGAAGGGCGTTCCACAGGGTCGGCTCGGCTGCAAAGATCGCCCTGTCTCCTGTTGTCTTCTTGGTCTTGTTGGGCAGATCGATCAGAGGGTCCTGAAGAGGGGGGTATCAGTTCCATTTCCCAGCCCATTTTTTCGAAATCCCACTTCCCAGTGTTCAAATCCCATTCCCACTAGCAGAATTTGGAAAAAATCCCAGTGTTATACATACCACGTCTATTCGCTTCGCATCCGCAAAATTACGGCTTCTGAATACGACCCAACAAAGACCCAAAAATTCACAAGGATTTGCAAAGATGTTCTGAAGATAACAGGATCATTTCAGACAGTAATAAAACTTTGAAATATGTATGTGTGTTTTCCGGCTAGATTTTTGCCTCTTCTGAATTTGTTTGCGATGACGTTACTCTATGGGCCAAATTGTCTGTTTATAAACAACAATTTGTAAAGTTTCGTCCTGATTTGTAGTATACGTAGAGTAAAATGTACGAAGCGTATGTCATTACTTAATCTTGCCAGTATCCCTATTATTTATTTTCTTTCACATTTTATAGTTTCTGATCAGGTTCGTTAGTAAATGTTCCTTTGACAAGCCAAAACTACATTTTCTGGACGGCTTTTTACAACTGGTAGTCTTAATGCCATAAGTCTTAGTCTAAGTCTTAGTTGATACAGAAGTGTAGTTGTTGTAATGTTTCTTTAACAGCTTGTCTCACTTCTGTGATCTTCCAGCAGTACAGAAACGGGTTTAACGACGAGTTTAAAAACACTAAAGTACCTGTATATTCCACAGCAAGGTAAGTAGATATAAGCATCCCCTTTTGACGTGTCCTGAAAGCTACAGCTATACCGTACGGCAGATAACAAATAACCAATGTTACCTGCACCCACAGTGCACTGTACACTGCCTTTCTGTATCGAACTATATTCAGTGTATTTACTTGGCTCGATTGCCCTTGAACAACATGGTTCTGAACATGAATTTGGTGGTGACGTAGAGACATGAAGATTTTTGTGTAGGCACAGATTGTAGTGACTGAACAAAAAGCTATAACAATATATTGGTACAATGAAACTGTATAGGATTCAGAAAGGATGTAGATGCACCGGCAACGGACACAATCCAACCACCAATAGCAATTAAATGTGTTCTTTTCAAAGTTACAACTTGTTTGTATCTGACACCCAGTAGCAAAGCAAGAAGTCTGTCCACGCTTATTGTAGTCAGTGTTATCAACGACACTGAACACAAAGTAACACCTAGGAAATATCCTGTCAAATCTGTGTAATAGCAAATATCCCATCTTTTGTTCACCACAGATATCCAATGTGCAACCTGTAGAGGCTCGACAATGATACCAACGCAAAGGTCAGTTATCGCTAGGTTACGATACAGGAGTTTGGACGGCGGATGAATTGATGTGTCCTTGCGAAGGGCAACTAGGATCAGAGTATTCCCCAAAAATGCTGTAATTGACAAAAAAGTGTTAATGACAGAGAGAAAAACGAGCTCGCCATGTACCTCCCCAGTAAATTCCACAGAGCAGGAACGTTCTGCAGTTGTTTGTGGGTTTTCACCTCCAGTAAAATTTTTCATTTCCATGACTTTTCTGCGATTCGGCTGTCAACTGAACTCTTTTTGAATACATCTGTCCTCCTTATATGACTGCTACATGCACCTTGTCAGCAAACAGTTAAATATTTGCTCTGTATTTTCATTTAATTAAGCGATGAACAATCGACAATCGATAATCTTGGTGTTGCCTTTGTGTTGCCGTGCGCCCATTAGCGAGCAAATAGCACAATTGCCTGGCTCTTAGAAAACGAGTTGTTAGTAATAAAAAGTCTATTAAGCAAGTCATGATCGATATTTCTGTTAAGCATATATTCAAATTGAGTAAAAATGGTTTTCGTCAATTGTTAGAAGTTAAACTGACGAGCTCATAATCTCATCGCAGGCAGTGAGGTCTTAGTAACAATATACAAATGTTCAAATAATGGGCTCGAAAGTTTGGGCCATTTACGAGGTGGGAATTAAAGAAAATAAAACGTTCGCTCGAGCTTAGGAAATTAGATTGTAACCTGTTTTTGTCATATCAAAATCATGAAAAAAAAAATTGAATTCGACGCTTAGCTGAGAGCAATCAGCAGTTTTAGTAAACATATAGTGAGAGCAAGAACGAGAAAATTTTGCTAACGGAGGTGTTACGTTTGTGAGCCAAACATATGATATGCAGCGCCGTAAACTGCCGCTTAAAAGCCCTGGGATTATACATCTTTGCAAGGGTTTTTAGAAGGGCTCTTGATAAATTAAACGGAGAGGCTTATATCCGAGGGGGATTATAACGGAATTGGAAAAAGCTGTTCGAAACAAGCTAACGCAGCGCTGATTTAAATATGTTTTGCAGTTACTGGTAAAAGCTTCAAAATATCATAATAAATCAAATTCATTTCAATGCAAGTTAGAGGGGAGCTTATATTGGCGAGCCTGTTACTGGTGGGGCTTATATTAAAGTGTTTCTGTATTTTGTAGCTTCAAATTACTTGTGCCGTTTTTCTTCAACTTTGACTCATGACGTTCACATGGATATCAGCACTAAATTGGCCACATTTTCTTTAGAAGAGGAAGTCTTAACCGAGTTTACCCCCAAACATGTCAAACGTTGTTGGCTATAACTTTAACATTTTGGGCGGTTTATTTGCAACTGCTTAAATTGCTATTTCACTACGTCAAGATTATATCTTCATTTAAATTGCTTTTTAAATTTATTTCCCCCGTTCACATCATCAGTCCCGGCGCGACCAATTCGGAATTTCTGTTATATGAAAGGTAAAATGTTTAAAATTAAAAACGCCAGGGAGACGTTCATTTCGATTGAGTATAGTGAACCCAAAATATTAACATGGAACTTGCACCATCATTCACCATCATATTTAGCTATCCTCTTTTGTTTTATTTAAGAGAAAAATTAGCCCGTCATGTACCTACTCCTCGACTCTCCAGTGAATTTTGCAGAACAATACAGTTCTCTAATTGCTTGGGAGTTTGTCATTACCATGACTTTTCTCCGAAGCAACTACGTTCAAGCGAACCTTTTTTTAATATATCTGTTTTCCTTATGTGAAAGCTTCATCATGTTGAAAACCAATTAGATATGCGGTGGGCTGTATTTTCATTTTATTAAACGACGGAGTTATTGGCAATCGTGTTGCTGCCGTGCAATTGGCAAAACAAATAGCGGTAATGGGTCCAAATAGCACAATTGTCTGGTTTTTAGAAAACGAGCTAAACTGTCATGATCAGTGATACAAAGTTTATTAACCGAGTCTTGATCGATACATCTGTAGAACAAAGATTGAAATTGATTAAAAATGGCTTTTTATTAATGTACTACTAATCGTCTCATCGCAGACAGGAAGTACTAACAGTACACACATGTTCAAAAAATGGGCTAAATTTTGTACCATACTTACGAGATGAGAATTAAAGAGAAAAAATGCTTTACGTTCGTTTTTGCTGCTACTATCTCTCTTTTTAAATCCAGATTAAAAACATTTCCTCTTAGTTGATTATCCATTTGTAAATAATACTTGTTTTTTTGCTGCTTTTTGTCTGTTTTGTCCGTTTTGTTTTGCTTAGTTTTATTCCAATTATATTTCAGTATGATTTTGCCTTTTATTTATTCATTATGTTTGGTCTTAGTTTAGGGAGGGAGCTCATATAATAAGCCCCAAGGTTTCCATTTGAGCTTCAACGCCGGAAAAGTTTTTTTAAATTCTTTTACTTGCAATTTACGTCTCTTTATAATCTTTAAATAACATTTCTGTAATATATTGAATGTCTGTATGTATTTGTATTTTTTTTCTGGCAAAAAAAATAATAAACTCAAACTAAACTGAAACTGAAACTGCTTCAGAACTTAGGGAATTATTTGAATCTAGCTTGTTTTTCATCATAATAATAGACATGAAAAACAATTCTTAAATCTGAGGATTGGCTGAGAGCCATGTAGTTGTATTAAACACAGAGCAAAAACGAGGAAATATAATGCAAAGACAAGGTAATAAAATGTAAATAATATATATCATAGAGTTGAGTCCAGTGATGAAAAGGCGCCGCCGAGCTTCACATCTCGGTAGATTTAATTTGTGGAATAACGGCCGCCGAGCTTCACAACTCGGTAGACCTTCCGAAAACAGATTCACACTGAAGTCATGCTGAAGGGTATTTTTTCTAGTTCTACAGTTTGCACTGGGGTGCCGTCAAGAAACTCAGCCAAGTTTTGTGGAACAAGATGCAACTACTGCGGCAAAAGCAATTTTTAAGACTGCTTCTGAGAATTTTTGCGCGTGAAACGTGTTTCTTTTCCAAAGCTAAGTGAAGAGGGTGGAGTTCAATGCGGGGTGTGGGAAACGAGTGTAAAACAGCGAGTGGGGGATGATGGGTAGGCCTCCGAACTTAAAAATTTCTGAATATACCATTGCGAGAGGCTGGTGACGAGGCATACGCAGAGTGATTAAAAACTTGGTAAATAGACACAAAGTTGACACGGAGGTATAGAGGCTCCCAATGGGTTTTTCGGCATCCGTGCGGTTTCGTTGCGTTGCGTTACGTTATTCTAAAATTTCTGAGAGTGAATCTATTTCTGTAGGGGCATGAACTTGCAACTTCCTTTCTTTTGTTCAGAGTACATAGGTAATTTTTTACAAATGATAAAAATGTTTTCTTTCTGAGTACTTTCCCCTGCACGTGGAAGGATCTGTAGGCATCTTTGAGGGTCTACATATGTTTGGACAGTTCCGTCTCGTTTCTTCTGTTCGCGTGTAGGAAGGATGTCAAGTGATTTCTGTACCGTTCTTTGAAGTTAGTGGCTACTGAGTCCAATGTATGATTCTGTTGTTGTCCCAGTCGTTACACTCGCTTGGTAAATCACGTTTTGTCTGAGGCAATTACCGTCAAGAAACCGGAATGCCCTCTTGAAAGTAATTGCCTGCAACCGACTAACTTCAAAAAACGGTGTAGAAATCACTTGACATCATTAAAATTGTGACTCGTTGAAATACTTCTAGGGACCACTGCTGACTTAGTGCCCGGCGTCAGATAAAGGCTTTTAATCGGCCTTTTAATGATTTTTCGTTGTTTTAAATTGCCAAGTAGTAGAGTGAGATAAAATTTTTGCTAAACCAAGTTCAAAAATACAGGTAAAACTATATTATTATTTAATATATATACTTTCCCCATATACAGCAACTTGTACATAGCACCTCCATCTGTTGTTCGATTAGTTTACAGCTTGTTGACTGTTGTTCTTCTTCTCTTTTTTAAAGTAAACTATATTACATAGGCTGGTAAGCAATCCATAATTCGAGGTAAAACTTTCTCAGTTTGCCGGACAGCTACCGATGGCTACGATTGATGCACTTACGTAAAATAATTATTCAAATTAAAGTTTAGTTACAAATAAAGTGAAAACAACGAAAGACTACCATTTCTCCGAGAAGATAAGTTTTTATCATGAATCAATTGGCCAAATCAACGTGTTCCTGTTTTTCTGTGTGACGCGCAATTCGAATTACCAAGCACAGCCAACCTACTTTCAAATCGAAGCAGTTTTCTCGCCGCTTTTTTTCCCGAGATATGCTGTCTTGTCATGCAGACCCGTAGGAACGAATTTGAAAGTGAGAGGGGACAAAAGTTAGCAGTGCTGGTGGCATACTCAACTATTATATGAATCCAAGGCTCATTTTTCTAAAGGAGGGGCTTTCGTGCCCTAGGGCCATGGGTGATGTTCCATCGTTTAAGCATTGTATATGAGTCTTCTTTGGCTCTTAGCTGAGAAAGTACTTCGCTTTTGCTACTAATTCCTGCAATAATTCGACCTCGCAACAGATTTTATTTTGGATAAAACAATCGATACGATGGCAAATAACAACAGTAGGTAACATTTAGTCATCTGAGCAATCCACCGATGAGGACTGATGACAGCCCCTTCTCCTCCACTGATATTACATTACCATGTGGATATTCTTAGTTTGCAACCACGTGACAAGGCGACCATGTTGGGGGTCAGTACATTAGAATTGTTTCCTCGAATAATTTACATGAAAATAGAGGTTACTTCCCAGAGAAGAGAAATGCTTTTGTTCTTGACGACCAAGATGGCCGCTGTGACGTCACCTGCAAACCAGAAGTATAAGGTAATGGGTTCATGATAACCGTCACGAATATCGAGACATATTTAGTGATGACTTAATGTACTATGACAGAGTTGACGTTTGGTATAGTTAGTGTAGTTGCTGTAGTTGATGTGGTAGCTGTAGTTGGTGTAGTTGGTATAGTTTTGTGTAGTAGGTGTAGTTTTGTGTAGTTGTGTAGTTTGGTTTAGTAGGTGTAGTTTGGTATAGTTTGGTATAGTTTTGTGCAGTTGGTGTAGTTTGGTGTAGTTTTGTGTAGTTGGTGTAGTTTGGTGTAGTTGGTGTAGTTTGGCGTAGTTTTGTGTAGTTGGTGTAGTTTGGTGTAGTAGGTGTAGTTTTGTGTAGTTGGTGTAGTTTGGTGTAGTTGGTGTGGTTTGCTGTAATTTGGTGTGGTTTGGTGTAGTTGGTGTAGTTTGGTGTAGTTACTGTAGTTGCTGTAGGAAATTAATTGTGGTGATTTGCTAACACCTGTGAAATCTAACGCAACTTTCTGAGGGTTGCTTCTTTGGGAGGCTCGTTACTTTCCGAAACTTTACGGTAATATACCGATGAGGTGTTTATAACTGCGATCATCTACCCAACATAATGCAGAAGAAATCTAAAAATAACTTCACCCGTTGAAAGCTTTATAAGAAGGTAAATCAGTTATGATAATATTTCAAAATAAGCGAGTTAACAAAGCAACATTATTTCGTTAAACAAACAACAACAACAACACCCTCAACATAAAAAAAAATATATTAAACAGAGAAAGAGCCGGTGACACACACAACAGTTTTTTTGATGTTCACGTAAGTTAGGATTTACGTAATTTTGGTTATTATCAGTTAGAATAAATCTTGTATAACTAGAACAACTACACCAAACTACACCAACCACACAAACTACACCAAAATACACCAACCTACACTAAAATACACCAACTGCGCCAAACTACAGTAACTACACCAACTGCACTAACTACAGTAACTACAGCAACCACACTAACTACAGCAACGACACATACTACACCAACTACACCAACTACAGTAACTACAGCAACTGCACGTGCTACACTCACTACAGTAACTACACCAACTACATCAACTACACTAGCTACACCAACTACACCAAACATTAACTTATCATACTACACCGAGCAACTACACCAACTACAGTAACTACAGCAACTACACGTGCTACACTCACTACAGTAACTACACCAACTACATGAACTACAGTAACTACAGTAACTACACCAACTACACCAACTACAGCAACTACAGTAACTACACAAACTATAGTAACTACACAAACTACAGTAACTTCAGCAACTACACCAACTATACTAACTACTCAAACTACAGCAACTACACTAACTACACCAACTACACATACTACACATACTGCACCGACTACAGCAACTACACTAACTACACCAACTACACCAACTACAGCAACTACAGTAACTACACAAACTATAGTAACTACAGCAACTACACCAACTATACTAACTACTCAAACTACAGCAACTACACTAACTACACCAACTACACATACTACACATATTGCACCGACTACAGCAACTACACTAACTACACCAACTACACATACTACACTAACTACACCAACTTCACCAACTACACATACTACGCAAACTACAGCAACTACACGGAATACAGCAACTACAGTAACTACACAAACTATAGTAACTACAGCAACTACAGTAACCACAGCAACTACACCAACTACACATACTACACCAACTACTGTAACTACAGCAACTACAGCTACTACAGCAACTACACGTGCTACACTCACTACAATAACTACACGAACTACAGCAACTACAGTAACTACAAAAAAACAACACCTAACTACACCAACTACACCAAGTACATCACTAAACTAACTACACCAAGTCATCAACTTTGTTCTACTATACTAAATACATCTCTAGCTATATTCGTGACGGTTATCATGAATCCATTACCAAGTAAAAGGGTTCACTTTTCATTATACCTAAAACCAAAAGCCTTCGTATGCTCGCAAGCTTTTATTAAAATGACCTGTGTTAGGCAACAGAACAACGTTAATGTGTATTTATTGGCCATCAAATTATCCCCAATAAACATTGTTCGATTTTGAAAAAGCATTCGGAAAAGTAATATTTTTGCGCCCTGATTAGTTTTACCAAACTGAACTTATGACGTTTGTTAAACTTGATTATACTATGAACATAGAGGATTTTATGGTTATCAACAGCTGTTATTTATCCAATGTGTTTTCACGATAAGTTCGCCATGTACCTCTCCAGTAAATTCCGCAGAACAGTAAAGCTCTCTGATTGTCTTCTGGCTTTAAAAAGATTAGTCAAAAGAGTTTGTCGGTGTGATGTTGCGAGCAAGTGAGCTGTTCTTTTTAAGAATATGTGCCTGCTTCGTAGTCTTCATTGCCATAGAACAAACTAGTTAACTGAGTAGTTTTAGTGATATTTTCATTTTGTTTTATGATTATTAAACTTTTTAACATAAACAAATGATTTTGTTAGTGTCTTTACAACCTGCAATGAAACAGAAAACAATCTTAAAGGTGCAATTCGGACTAGAGCATTTGTCTGGTTTTCTTATATATTTTTTCTTATCAAGTTCGTTAGTAACTATGTTCTTAGCCTAAGTCTTAGTTGGTACAGAAGTATAGTTGTTGTACTGTTTCTTTTACAGCTTGTCTCACTCCTGTGATCTTCCAGCAGTACAGAAACGGGTTTAACGACGAGTTTAAAAACACTAAAGTAAGTGTAAATCCCCTAGCAAGAAACGAAGATAAAGACATCCCCCTTTGAGGTGTTAATGCTACGGCTATACCGTGCGGCAGATAACAAATAACCAATGTTACCTGCACCCACAGTGCACTGTACACTGCCTTTCTGTATCGAGCTATATTCAGTGTATTTGCTTGGCTTGATCGTCCTTGAACAACATGGTTCTGAACATGAATTTGGTTATGACGCAGAGACATGAAAATTTTTGTGTAGGCACAAATTGTAGTAACTAAACAAAAAGCTGTACCTATATATACGTACAATGAAACTATAAGAATATTAAGAAAGGAGGTAGATGCGCCGACAATGGACACAATCCAACCATCAATAACAATTGAACGTGTTCTTCTCAAAGTTACAACTTGTCTGTATCTGAGACCCAGTAGCAAAGCAAGAAGTCTGTCTACGCTTATTGCAGTTAATGTTACCAACGACACTGAACACAAAGTAATACTTGGGAAATATGCTGTCAAATATGTGTAATAGCAAATATCCCATACTTTGTTCACCACAGATGTCCAATGAGCCTCATACAGAGGCTCGACAACGATACCAACACAAAGATCAGTTATCGCTAGGTTACGACACAGGAGTTTGGATGGCTGATGAATTGATGTGTCCTTGCGAAGGGCAACGAGGATCAGAGTATTCCCCAAAAGTGCTGTAATTGACAAAAAAGTGTTAACGACAGAGAGAAAAACGAGTTCGCCATGTACCTCTCCAGTAAATTCCACAGAGCAGTAAAGTTCTGCAATTATTTGCAGGTTTTCACCTCCAGTAAAATTTTTCATTTCCATGACTTTTATGTGATGCGGCTACAGTCAACTTAACTCTTTTTTAATACATCTGTCCTCCTTATATGACTGCTACACTTTGTCAACAAACAATTTAAAATATTTGCTCTGTATTTTCAGTTTATTAAACCTTGGTGTTTATTAAATCTTGGTGTTGCCGTGCGATATGGAAGCAAATAGCCCAGTTGCCTGGGTTTTAGAAAACGAGTTAAACTGTTGGTAATAAAAAGTCTATTAACCAAGTCTTGATCGATAGTTCTGTTAAACATAGATTCAAATTGAGTAAAAAACGGTTTTCGTCAATTGCCAGAAGTTAAACTGACGCGCTTATAGGATGATCGCAGGCAGGTTGTCTCTGTCAGTAACTGTTGTACAAATGTTCAAAAAATGAGCTATAAAGTCTGGGTCAGGTACGAGAAGGGAATTAAAGAGAATAGAACTTTCTTTACGTTCGTTCGAGCTTCGGGAATTAGAATGAAACGTGTTATTACTACAAATATAATAAACATGAAAAAAATTCTTGAATCTGATTGGCATTGGCTGAGAGCAATGCAGTTTTAGTAAACAGAAAGCAAGAACGAGGAAATTTTGCTAACGTAGGTGTTAAGTTTGCAAGCCGAGCATATGATATGCGGTGTCGTAAACTGCCGCTTATAACTAAGCCCTGGGATTATACATCTTCGTAAGGGGACAGGAGGGCTTCTAAATGGAGGGGCTTATAACCGAGGGGGATTATAGACGGAATGGAAAAAGTGCTTCAAAACAAGCTAAGGCAGTGTTGATTTAAAATGCGTTTTTCATTTACCGGACTTTAATTCAGCTTACAAACTTCATAATATATCGAATTCATTTCAATACAAGTTAGAGGAGAGCTTATATTGTGGGGGTGGGGCTTACAATGATAGCACGTTTTTTTTTTGTTTCATATTAATGGGCCTGTTACTGGTGGAGCTTATATTAATGTTGGGGGCTTTTAAATGTTTCTATATTTCGTAGCTTCAAATTGCTTGTGCCGTTTTTCTATAATCAACTTTGACTGACGTTCACATAGATACCAGCAGTAATTTGGCTACATTTTCTTTGACGAGAAAGTCTTAACCGAGTATATCCTCAAACATGTCAAACTGAGTGGGCTATAACTTTAACATTTTGGGCGGTTTATTTGCAATTGCTTAAATTGCTATTTCACTACGTCAGGATCATATCTTCATTTAAATTGTTTTTTTAATTTATTTCCGTTGTTCACATTATCTCCCGGCCCGTCCAATTCGATCTGTTATATGAAAGGCAAAATATCTAAAATTAAAAACGCCATGGTGACGTTCGTTTCGATTGAGTATAGTGAACCCAAAATATTAACATGGAACTTGCACCATCATTCACCATCATATTTAGCTGTCCTCTTTTGTCTCACAGAAAAATTAGCTCGCCATGTACCTCTCCTCGACTCTCCAGTGAATTTTGCAGGACAATACGATTCTCTAATTGTTTGCTAGTTTGTCATTACCATGACTTTTCTCCGAAGCAACTACGTTCAAGCGCACCTTTTTTAAATATATCTGTCCTCCTTATATGATAGCTTCATCATGTCAAAAACCAATTAGATATATGTGGGCTGTATTTTCATTTGGCAGTGATTGAACGACAGAGTTATTGGCAATCTTGTTGCTGCTGTGATATTGGCAAAACCAATAGTACAATTGTCTTGTAGAAAACAAGCTAAACTGTCATGATCAGTCATCTGTTAAACAAAGATTCAAATTGATTAAAAATGGTTTGTTCAATTGCCAGAGGTTTAATTGACGCGCTCACAGGGTCAGTATACGTAGATTATTAATGTACTACTAATCGTCTCATCGCAACCAGGAAGTCTGAGCAGTATACACATGTTCAAAAACTGGCTAGGGTCAGTTTAGTTTACGAGATGAGAATTAAAGAGAAAAAAATGCTTTACGTTCGTTTAAGCATAGGGAATTTTTTAAATGTAACCTGTAGTAAACACAGAGAAAAAACGAGGAAATGTAATGCAAAAACAAGGTAATAAAATGTTAATATATCAGAAAATGGAGTCCTGTGATTGGCTAATAAGCAAAAGATATACATAAGAACCAATTAGTTGCCACAACTCACAGGAAAACAATCAACCGGTATGAGCGGGCAGTTTCTAGGGTGTGAAAAGTAGAGTTTTATTAACACATGTGAATATACACTTTCTCATTGTCGTCTTCGCTTGGCCATTGCATTCAGCTCAGTTACGCTCACATATATTGCCCTTCTCGTTTGGCTTTCCAATCTAATGTTCCTTGATGGCAATGGTCCGTCTTTTCTTTTTAATAAGGTTGATTGCTCCATGTAAAGGAATCCAAGACTGTCCTGGATTCTGGATTCCACGCCGCGGACTCCGGATTCCAGTCTTTGTCCAGTCAGTGGAACTTGGATTCTAGATTCCAAGTTGCGATTTAGTGCGATTCCGGATTCTTGAGCTGTATTCTGGATTCTGAAGCCCAGGATTCCGGATTCCATAAGCAAAAATTTCCCGGATTACAGAAACCAGATTCTCTGCTTACATTCGGTGAGGTTGAGGAAGGCCGTAAATAGCGCACTGCATGAAACTAGGGACTTTGAGATGCCACGACGGCGACGACAACGAGAACGTCAAAAAAGCAATTGGTTGAATAAGCAAAACAACAACTCTGCACGTGCATCTCGCTTTTTTGTACATTTCTTTACCGTCACTGTGCGACTACGACGGGAAAATGCCCAATTTCACGTTTTATGGAGGACGTAAACAAGCGACGGCTAAATTTTCTGTCTCTTTCTGAACTTGAATATGATTCTTAGGAATTCGGCTCAAAAAGAGTTTGCTTGCATTTCACAAAGTAAGCGAGTTCGAGTTATGCGCATTTAATGATTTTTTTTTTAGAAAATGCGCCATATAATTATTAAATATTATTATTAGTAGTAATCACTATAGAGAATGAAAGAACGCAAATTCACTATTTAAGCGACGTTTTCGTGGCCGTGGCCATCGTGATATCTTACCTTGAAAGTGTTCGATAGCAATGGGAATTTTCATATGAGTGTAAGACCCCAATCTGAAACTACCTCGTACATCTATGATGTCGCCATTTCAGACGTGGACGATACGATCTATCTACTAGTGACACAGTTGATATGTCACCGAGAATCTCGTCACCAGAGAAGTTTGAAGTGCAAGTCTTTAACGAGACTCTTGACTTTCAGCTTAGGTTTCCTGCTGGGAAAGGGAGCAGTTTCAACAGACTGACCGTCAGCGGTAGCAAGGTGTTCATATTGAAGGAACATAAAGTGGTTGATCTATACCATGCAAGGAACGGTAGCTATGTTGGTTCGTTTGGTGAAGGGATAATCGAGTCTGCACGGGAAATCACTGCGTCTAAGGATGGGCGAGTTATGGTGTTGGACTCAGACCAATCCTGTCACTTGTTTAATGTAGATGGACTACATCTTGCCAACTTCAGTGTCAACATCCAAGGAGATCGCTATTACCGCATCGCCTGCCACCCAGCTGGTGAACACGTTGTAGTCGCTGGTGAAGAAAGAGAGACACACCTCCTGATAGTAGCAATATACACTGTCAATGGAGTCTTTGAACGAAAGATTCAGCTGAACGAAACTTTAAACCATACTTTTTTTGGAACGCAAAGCCCTGCATTAACAGTGTCCCAGCAGGGTCATATTACAGTGGCTTTTGGGGGAAAATGCGGTGGAAGAGTAATTGTGCTTTAAAACTATCGCACTTCTCGAGGAGACAACCAACTGTAAAGAGGGTATGGATGGGGGGTACAAATGTCAGTTGTCAGCTGTTAACAGTACCGGATCCAGACCTTGAGATAAGGGGAGCCCCGGTCATTCAGACCCTTAGATAAGGGGGGCGGGGAACCCGGCCCCCCTGGGCCCCTCCCCTGGGTCCGCCACTGATTAAAATTTTAGGCTTTTTGTCAATTGTCAGTTAAATGATTATTAATAATTAACTATGAAACTTATTGGTATATTTTTTATCCGACTTGTAGCTAAAAGAGCACATATAATGTAAATTAAACATTAAATTAAAACACTGATGTAATAGTACGTTAATTTTTATCAGTTTTGTAATTGACAGGATTTCAAGTAGCCCTCCGTTTCTCAAGTCTAGTGTTACTCTCCTCCACACAAACTTTTTTACTAGCCAGAGGCCAACATTTCCAACCAATAAGCCAATCAAAATTTGTAGCTTCAGAAGATTTGGACGTAGATCGTAAGAAAGACCAAGAAACACCGCATCTGAATCATCTTGGTAAAAATTTACAACTGCTTTTATAACGCCCTCATTAGCAGCCATCGTGCATCCGTGCTGCTGCTAAGGTTACCCATATAAACGCACATTTGATTTGATTTGGAGATTAGATCGAGAAATGAGGAGGGGATTAATTCTACACGAAAAAGGATTTACTCGCTAAAGCCTTTTTACATGCTATTTTATCGACGTCGATCCTTTTTATTTGTTCCTGAACTGTTTTAGTACACGTGTTAGCGTCGACCAGAAATACGTCTGCGGTCGCAGGCTATACGCGTGTATAAATACACGAAAATTCAAGGGCCTTGATTCCAGAGAAATTACATCATTGCCAGAGACCAAAAAAGTGATTTACATGGCATGTCAATTCAATCATCGCCCAAAATAAGTCGCATGCTCATCACAATATCCATTTGTATACAATGAAAGTTTACAACACCCGACCATCGCAGTTTTGCTAGTTAAGAATCTTATGTTTTTGTTTTTAACCACTCAGTAGTGTTCACTTGTTTCAAAGTAATTCGTGTACCGACACGTTTCGGAAAAGCTCTAAATTTAATTTTTGCTAAGCTTTCTTCGCAAAACATGCGTGGCTTCGATCAGGTAACGATTCTTAGTCCCAGTTTCCACGGTCTCAGCAAGAACGCCTGACACAATGATCCCCCATTTGTGTTTAAAATACGACGAAAAACCCTGGGGAGTACTTCCAGAAAAGTTGGGTGGGGGTGTGCGGCACCCTTCCTGAAACCCTTACCTTATTTCAGAACAAAATCTGTGATTTTCCCTACCCTATTTCAGACCTGATCAAAAATTTGGTACCCTATTTCAGACCTGAGCCTTGGAGCCCGGCGCGTGACCGGAGCGCGTGACAAGCTGTTACGGCACGTACAAGGTTGGCGTAAACATTAAAAGGGAAGTGGTCTTATCGCCAAATGATGAAGAAGTAGCTTCCCCTAAAAAACATACCCAATTCACATACCCTGTTTCAGACCAAAACGATTTAAAAACCATACCCTTTGGGCGCCGAACATACCTATACAGCTCATCCATATAAGGGAGTAGCCCCCCGGGCGTAAAACGCGTTGCAGATTATGAGTCTCACTGCTTACGCACGCGATAGTAATAAAGGACAATCAGGTTCTTTGTAACTTGACAGTAAAACCCAAGGTAAATGTCAGTTTTCGGTTAAAGTTTAGGCAATCACGTGTTCCCAAAGACCACTTAACAAGAAGTTTGGGCAACAAGTTTATTAAGTCCGATTCGACAACAAGTACACTAAGTAGCGAGTGACGTCGTAACTGAATCAATAGACTCCCTCGGGAGGGAGGACTGGGTATTATGCTTGCCCTTCGAATTGAGCTTATGACGGACTGATTCATGCAGCGAGCCTTCAGATAAACTTTTCATGACGTCACTTATGATCGACGCGTAATTAATTAACCAAAATCAATTAATGTAATCATTGAACGAATTTTTTTGCCAGTTAATATCTTGGCTATTCGTCAGTTGTCAGTTAACCCCATCCAGACACTCTGAAAACAGATTCACCCTGAAGTCATGCTGAAGGGTTTTTTTTAGTTAATCTACAGTTTGCACTGTGTGTCGTTAAAGCAACTCCGCCAAGTTTTGTGGAACTACTTCGGAGAAAGCAATTTTAAGACTGCTTCTGAAAATTTATGCGCGTGAAACGTGTTTCTTTTCTAAGGCTAAGTGAGGAGGGTGGAGTTCAATTGCTGGGTATGGGAAACGAGTGTAGATCAGCGATTGCGAGAGGCTGGTGACGAGGCAGACTCAGAGTGATTAAGAAGCGGTCCAGATAAGAACGATAGCAACAACGGCAACGAACATGTTGGAATGCAAAAAAGGTGCTAACTTTTCTATTGTCTGTACTTAGTTCTGATTGGCTTAAACAGCAAAAGTTAACAAAACTTCATAAAGCGGTACATATATTCATCCTTACTTTCTAACCATCTTCCATATAACAAAATCTGGTCTCAGTTTGAATAACAAAGAAATCCTATGTGGGGAACATGTAAAATTGTAAACTTTTCTTGGCTATTGTTTTCAACTCTTGTGATTGGTCAAAATCTTTTAATACACAAAAAACACCCTTTCAAAGTGGAGTGTAAATGCATTTTATTGCATAAACGGCCTTCATGTAGGTTTATGCATTCTCTGTGCATGTGTAAAAATGAGAACATTCCTATGTGGGGAAAGCACCGTTGCCGCATAACAAAAGAAATTGCTATCCACCTTACCCGGATCATTACTTAAAAACTTTTAAATAGACACAAAGTCGACACGGAGGTATAGAGGTTCCCCAATAGGTTTTTCGGGATCCGTGCGGTTTCGTTGCGTTGCGTTACGTTATTCTAAAATTTCTGAGAGTGAATCTATTTCTGAAGGAGCATGAACTTGCTAATTCGTTTCTTTTGTTCAGAGTAGATAAGTGTTTTTTACAAATGATAAAAATTTTTTCTTGGAGCACAGATTACAATTTTTGCTAGCCTTGTCATATGGTTCTGTATCGAGCTTTATTCAGTGTATTTACTTGGCTCGATTGTCCTTGAACAACATGGTTCTGACTATGAATTTGGTTATGACGCAGAGACATGAAAATTTTCGTGTAGGCACAGATTGTAGTGACTAAAAAAAAAGCTATAACAATATATTGGTACAATGAAATAATAAGATCCTGATTCAGAAAGGAGGTAGATGCACGGACAACCGACACAATCCAACCACCAATAGCAATTAAACGTGTTCTTTTCAAAGTTACAACTTGTCTGTATCTGAGACCCAGTAGCAAAGCAAGAAGTCTGTCCACGCTTATTGCAGTCAGTGTTATCAATGACACTGAACACAAAGTAAGACTTGCGAAATATCCTGTCAAAATTGTGTAATAACAAATATCCCATCTTTTGTTCACCACGGATGTCAAATATGCAACGCTTAGGGGCTCGACAATGATACCAACCCAAAGATCGGTTATCGCTAGGTTACGATACAGGAGTTTGGATGACGGATGAATTGATGTGTCCTTGCGAAGGGCAACTAGGATCAGAGTATTCCCCCAAAATGCTGTAATTGACAAAAAAGTGTTAACGACAGAGAGAAAAACGAGCTCACCATGTACCTCTCCAGTAAGTTCCGCAGAGCACCAAGGTCCTGCAAGTAGTTGAGGGTTTTCACCTCCAGTAAAATTTTTCATTTCCCTGACTTTTCTGCGATGCGGCTACAGTCAACTGAACTCTTTTTTAATATATCTGTCCTCCTTATATGACTGCTACATGCACCTTGTCAGCAAACAATTAAATATTTGCTCTGTATTTTCAGTTTATTAAACGATTGAATTCGACAATCCTGGTGTTGTCTTTGTGTTGCCGTACGATTAGCGAGCAAGTAGCACAATTGCCTGCTGGCTCTTAGAAAACGAGTTAAACTGTTAGTAATAAAAAGTCTGTTAACCATGTCTTGATCGATATTTCTGTTAAGCATATATTCAAATTGAGTAAAAAACGGTTTTTGTCAATTGCTAGAAGTTAAACTGGCGCGGTCATAATGTCATCGCAGGCAGCTGTGAGGTCTCAGTAACGGTGTACAAATGTTCAAATAATGGGCTCGAAAGTCTAAGCCATTTACGAGGTGGGAATTAAAGAAAATAAAACGTTCGTTCGAGCTTAGGAAATTAGAATGTAACCTGTTTTTATCATAATAAAAATCATGAAAAAAAATTTTGAATTCGACGCTTAGCTGAGAGCAATCAGCAGTTTTAGTAAACATAGTGAGAGCAAGAACGAGAAAATCTCGCTAAAGGAGGTGTTAAGTTTGTGAGCCAAACATATGATATGCGGTTCCGTAAACTGCCGCTTAAAAAAGCCTGAGATTATACATCCTTGTAAGGGGTTTTAGGAGGGGTTATAAATTAAACGGAGGGGCTTCGTTATATCCGAGGAGGATTATAACGGGAATGGAAAAAGCTGTTGGAAACAAGCTAAAGCAGTGCTGATTTAGATTTGTTTTGCTAGAATATTTAAAATTAAAAACGCCATGGTGATTGATGTTCATTTCGATTGAGTATAGTAAACCCAAAATATTAACATGGAACTTGCACCATCATTCACCATCATATTTAGCTGTCCTCTTTTGGCTCAGAGAAAAATTAGCTCGCCATGTACCTCTCCTCGATTCTCCAGTGAATTTTGCAGAACAATACAGTTCTCTAATTGTTTGGTAGTTTGTCATTACCATGACTTTTCTCCGAAGCAACTACGTTCAAGCGAACCTTTTTTTAATATATCTGTTTTCCTTATGTGGAAGCTTCATCATGTCAAAAACCAATTCGATATGCGGGCTGTATTTTTATTTTATTAAACGACAGAGTCATTGGCAATCTTGTTGCTGCCGTGCAGTTGGCAAAACAAATAGCCCAATGGTCTCGGGGTTTTAGAAAACGAGCTAAACTGTCATGATGATGATGATGATGATAAAGTGTCAAAACTGTAATAGCGGTGTATAACCACTAAGTGGGGACACTAAAATAAGTTAAAAAAGAATAAATCAATTAATTAATTAATTAATTAATTAAAAATCAAAAAAAAAAAAACAGAGTATAAGAATTAAGAAATTAAGGAAAACTATGTACAGTATAAGCATATAAGAAATTCGGGAGAACTGTACACAATATGTACAAATGTATCGATTATCTTATAAAAAATAAGAAATCAGTGATACAAAGTTTATTACATCTGGAGAACAAAGATTCAAATTGATTAAAAAAGGCCAAGTTTAATCAATTGCCAGAGGTTTAACTGACGCGCTCAGTAAATTATTAATGTACTACTAATCGTCTCATCGCAGCCAGGAAGTCTTAACAGTTATACAAATGTTCAAAAAATGGGCTAAATTATGTCTTGGTCAGTTTGTACCATATAAGTAAGTAAGTAATAACTTTATTTAACGAGGGTAAAGACATTGATTACTAGTCACCCAGTAGTTTTCATAATGGCCCTCTTACCATACCTCCTACCATACCATATATATACTTACGAGATGAGAATTAAAGAGAAAAAACGCTTTACGTTCGTTTTTGCTGCTACTATCTCTCTTTTAATATCCAAATTAAAAACATTTCTTCTTAGTTGATTAACCATTTGTAAATAATAGTTGTTTTTTGCTGCTTTTTGTCTGTTTTGTCCGTTTTGTTTTGCTTGCTTTTTATGCTAATTATATTTCAGTATGACTTTGCCGTTTATTTATATTCATTCGGTTTAGTCTTAGGTTAGCGAGCCAGCTCATATAATAAGCCCCAAGGTTTCAATTTGAGCTTCCTCGCCAGAAAAATTTTGTTTAATTCTTTTCCTTACAATTTATGTCCCTTTAATCTTTAAATAACATTTTTGTAATATATTGAATGTCTGTATGTATGGATATGTTTTTTTTTTTCTGGCCAAAAAAATAAACTTAAACTAAACTGAAGTGAAACTGTTTCAGAGCTTAGGGAATTATTTGTATGTATCCTGTTTTTCATCATAATAATAAACATGAAAAAAAAAATTCTTGAATCTGAGGATTGGCTGAGAGCATAAGTCTGTTAAACATAGATTCAAACTGAGTGAAAAGCGGTTTTCGTCAATTGCCAGAAGTTAAACTGATCTCACAATAAACATTGTTGAATTTTGAAAAAGCAATATTTAGGAAAAGTACTTTCTTTGCGCCCTGATTAGTTTTTACCAACCTGAACTTATGACGTTTGTCTTAATTAATAATATAGTGGATCTTGTTTGATAAACAGCTGCTATTTATGCTACTATATTTTATAGTTTCCTGTCAAGTTCGGTCGGCGGTTTACAACTGGTAGTCTTAATGCCATAAGTCCTAATCTAAGTCATAGTTGATACAGAAGTGTATTTGTTTTAATGTTTCTTTTACAGCTTGTCTCACTTCTGTGTTAGGGGCTTTTAAATGTTTCTAGTTTATCTCTTTTTTCCGAAGCAACTACGTTCAAGCGCACCTTTTTTAAATATATCTGTTTTCCTTATGTGATAGCTTCATCATGTCGAAAACCAATTAGATATGCCGTGGGCTGTATTTTCATTTTATTAAGCGACGGAGTTATTGGCAATCTTGTTGCTGCCCTGCAGTTGGCAAAACAAATAGCCCAATGGTCTCGGGCTTTTACAAAACGAGCTAAACTGTAATGATGATGATGATGATGATACCTTTATTAAAGTGTCAAAACTGTAATAGCGGTGTATAACCACTAAGTGGGGACACTAAATTAAGTTTTAAAAAAAAAAAATTAATTAATTAATTCAAAATTAAAAAAACAAAACAAAACACAATATAAGAATTAAGAAATTAAGAAAAACTATGTACAGTATTAGCAAATAAGAAATTCGGGAGAACTATATACAATATGTACAAATGTATCCATTATCTTATAAAAAATAAGAAAAAGTGATACAAAGTTTATTAACCGATTCTTGATCGATACATCTGTAGAACAAAGATTCAAATTGTTTAAAACAGGCCAAGTTTAATCAATTGCCAGAGGTTTAACTGACGCGCTCATATAGGGTCAGTAAATTATTAATGTACTACTAATCGTCTCATCGCAGCCAGGAAGTCTTAACAGTATACACATGTTAAAAAAATGGGCTAAATTATGTCTTGGTCAGTTTGTACCATATACTTACGAGATGAGAATTAAAGAGAAAAAAAATGCTTTACGTTCGTTTTTGCTGCTACTATCTCTCTTTTTAAATCCAGATTAAAAACATTTCTTCTTAGTCGATTAACCACTTGTAAATAATACTTGTTTTTTGCTGCTTTTTGTCTGTTTTGTCCGTTTCGTTTTGCTTGCTTTTTATGCTAATTATATTTCAGTATGACTTTGCCGTTTATTTATTCGTTCTGTTTAGTCTCAGGTTAGCGAGCCAGCTCATATAGTAAGCCCCAAGGTTTCCATTTGAGTTTCCTCGCTAGAAAAATTTTGTTTAATTCTTTTCCTTACAATTTATGTCCCTTTAATCTTTAAATAACATTTTTGTAATATATTGAATGTCTGTATGTATGGATATGTTTTTTTTTTCTGGCCAAAAAAATTTACTTAAACTAAACTGAAGTGAAACTGTTTCAGAACTTAGGGAATTATTTGTATGTATCCTGTTTTTCATCATAATAATAAACATGAAAAAAAAAATTCTTGAATCTGAGGATTGGCTGAGAGCATAAGTCTGTTAAACATAGATTCAAACTGAGTGAAAAGCGGTTTTCGTCAATTGCCAGAAGTTAAACTGATCTCACAATAAACATTGTTGAATTTTGAAAAAGCAATATTTAGGAAAAGTACTTTCTTTGCGCCCTGATTAGTTTTTACCAACCTGAACTTATGACGTTTGTCTTAATTAATAACATAGTGGATCTTGTTTGATAAACAGCTGCTATTTATGCGACTATAGTTCTATATAAGTTCGGTCGGCGGTTTACAACTGGTAGTCTTAATGCCATAAGTCTTAGTCTAAGTCATAGTTGATACAGAAGTGTATTTGTTTTAATGTTTCTCTTACAGCTTGTCTCACTTCTGTGTTGGGGGCTTTTAAATGTTTCTATGTTTTGTAGCTTCAAATTGCGTGTACCGTTTTTCTATAATCAGCTTTGACTGACGTTCACATGGATACCAGCAGTAATTTGGCTACATTTTCTTTGACGAGGAAGTCTTAACCGAGTCTGATATTCCCAAACATGTCAAACTGTGTGGGCAATAACTTTTACATTTTGGGCGGTTTATTTGCAATTGCTTAAAAATTGCTATTTCACAAGTCAAGATTATATCTTCCTTTAAATTGATTTTAAATTTATTTCCCTCGTTCACATCATCTCCCGGTGCGTCCAATTCGGATCTGTTATATGAAAGGTAGAATATTAAAAATTGAAAACGCTATGGTGACGTTCATTTCGATTGAGTATAGTAAACCCAAAATATTAACATGAAACTTGCACCATCATTCACCATCATATTTAGCTGTCCTCCTTTGTCTTAAAGAAAAATTAGCTCGCCATGTACCTCTCCTCGATTCTCCAGTGAATTTTGCAGAACAATACAGTTCTCTAATTGTTTGGTAGTTTGTCATTACCATGACTTTTCTCCGAAGCAAATACGTTCAAGATAACCTTTTTTAATACAGTAGATCTGTTTTTCTTATATGATAGCTTCATCATGTCAAAAACCAATTAGATACAGTGTACGTGGGCTGTTTTTTCATTTTTATTAAACGACAACAGAGTTATTTGCAATCTTGTTGCTGCCGAGCAATTGGCAAAACAAATAGCATAATAGCTTCCTATCAGTTTCCTATCAGGTTTGTTAGTAAAGGTTCCTTTGGCAAGCTAAAACTATACTTTCTGGACGGCTTTTTACAACTGGTAGTCTAATTCCACAAGTCTTAGTTGATACGGAAGTGTAGTTGTAATGTTTCTTTTACAGCTTGTCTCACTTCTGTGATCTTCCAGCAGTACAGAAACGGGTTTAACGACGAGTTTAAATACACTAAAGTAACTGTAAATTCCCTAGCAAGGTAGGTAGATATAAGCATCCCCCCTTGACGTGTTCTGAAAGCTACAGCTATACTGTACGGCAGATAACAAATAACCAATGTTACCTGCACCCACAGTGCACTGTATACTGCCTTTCTGTATCGAGCTATATTCAGTGTATTTGCTTGGCTTGATTGTCCTTGAACAACATGGCTCTGAACATGAATTTGGTTATGACGCAGAGACATGAAAATTTTTATGTAGGCACAAATTGTAGTAACTAAACAAAAAGCTGTAGCAATATATTGGTACAATGAAAGTATACGAAGATTAAGAAAGGAGATAGATGCACCGACAATGGACACAATCCAACCACTTATAGCAATTAAACATGTTCTTTTCAAAGTCACAACTTGTCTGTATCTGAGACCCAGTAGCAAAGCAAGAAGTCTGTCCACGCTTATTGCAGTCAGTGTTATCAACGACACTCCACACAAAGTAACACCTACGAAATATACTGTCAAAGATGCGTAATAGCAAATATCCCATCTTTTGTTCACCACAGAAATCATACAAGCAACATACAGAGGCTCCCCCATGATACCAACACAAAGATCAGTTATCGCTAGGTTACGATACAGGAGTTTGGATGGCGGATGAATTGATGTGTCCTTGTGTAGGGCAACCAGGATCAGAGCGTTCCCTAAAAATGCTGTAATGGACAAACAAGTGTTGATGACAGAGAGAAAAATGAACTCGCCATGTAACTCTCCAGTAAATTCTGCAGAGCAGAAGAATTCTACGGCTGTTTGCAGGTTTTCATCTCCAGTAAAATTTTTCATTTCCATGACTTTTCTGCGATTCGGCTACAGTCAACTGAACTCTTTTTTAATATATCTGTCCTCCTTACATGACTGCTACACCTTGTCAGTAAGCAATTAAATATGTGCTGTTTTTTCAGGTTATTAAACGACGGAATTCGACAATCTTGCTGTTGCCTTTGTTTTGCTGTGCGATTAGCGAGCAAATAGCACAATTACCTGGCTTTTAGAAAACGAGCTAAACTGTTAGTAATAAGAAGTCTATTAACCGTACCAAGTCTTGATCGATAGTTCTGTTAAGCATATATTCAAATCGAGTAGAAAACGGGTTTTCGTCAATTGCCAGAAGTTAAACTGACGCGCGAAGCGCGCTCCTAGGGTCATCGCAAGCAGGAAGTCTCAGTAACAATGTACAAATGTTCAAATAATGGGCTCTAAAGTCTGGGGCATTTAGGAGATGGGAATTAAAGAAAATAAAACGTTCGTTCTAGCTTAGGAAATTAGAATGTAACCTGTTTTTATCATAATAAAAATCATGAAAAAAAAATATATATTGAATTCGACGATTAGCTGCGAGCAATCAGCAGTTTTAGTAAACATAGTGAGAGGAAGAACGAGAAAATTTCGCCAAAGAAGGTGTTAAGTTTGTGAGACAAACATATGATATGCGGTGCCGTAAACTGCTGCTTGAAAAAGCCTGGGATTATACATCTTCGTAAGGGGTTTTAGGAGGGCTTATATCCAAGGGGGATTATAACAGGAATGGAAAAAGCTGTTGGAAACAAGCTAATGCAGTGATGATTAAAATATGTTTTGCAGTTACTGGTAAAAGCTTCAAAAAACCATAATAAATCAAATTCATTTCAATACAAGTTAGAGGGGAGCTTATATTGGCGAGCCTGTTACTGGTGGTGCTTATATTAAAGTGTTTCTGTATTTTGTAGCTTCAAATTGCTTGTGCCGTTTTTCGTCAACTTTGACTGACGTTCACATGGATACCAGCACTAAATTAGCTAGAAGAGGACGTCTTAACCGAGTATATCCCCAAACATGTCAGACTGTGTGGGCTACATTTTGGGCGGTTTATTTGCAATTGCTTAAATTGCTATTTCACTACGTCAAGATTATATCTTCATTTAAATTGTTTTTTAAATTTATTTTCCCCGTTCACATCATCTCCCGGCGCGTCTAGTTCGGATCTGTTATACGAAAGGTAGAATATTTAAAATTAAAAACACCATGGTGACGTTCATTTCGATTGAGTATAGTGAACCCAAAATATTAACACGGAACTTGCACTATCATTCACCATCATATAGCTATCCTCTTTTGTCTTAGAGAAAAATTAGCTCGCCATGTACCTCTCCTCGACTTTCCAATGAATTTTGCAGAACAATACAGTTCTCTAATAGCTTGGTAGTTTGTCATTACCATGACTTTTCTCCGAAGCAACTACGTTCAAGCGAACCTTTTTTAAATATATCTGTTTTCCTTATGTGATAGCTTCATCATGTCACAAACCGATTAGATATGTGGGCTGTATTTTTATTTTATTAAACGACGGAGTTATTGGCAATCTTGTTGCTGCCCTGCAGTTGGCAAAACAAATAGCCCAATTGTCTGGGTTTTAGAAAACGAACTAAACTGTCATGATGATGATGATACCTTTATTAAAGTGTCAAAACTGTAATAGCGGTGTATAACCACTAAGTGGGGACAATAAAATAAGTTAAAACGAATAAATCAATTAATTAATTAATTAATTAATTAAAAATAAAAAAAATAAAAAAAAAACAGAATATAAGAATTAAGAAATTAAGAAACACTATGTACAGTATAAGGATATAAGAAATTCGTGAGAACTATACACAATATGTACAAATGTATCGATTATCTTATAAAAAATAAGATCGAAATTAGTGATACAAAGTTTATTACATCTGGAGAACAAAGATTCAAATTGATTAAAAAAGGCCAAGTTTAATCAATTGCCAGAGGTTTAACTGACGCGCTCAGTAAATTATTAATGTACTACTAATCGTCTCATCGCAGCCAGGAAGTCTTAACAGTTATACAAATGTTCAAAAAATGGGCTAAATTATGTCTTGGTCAGTTTGTACCATATACTTACGAGATGAGAATTAAAGAGAAAAAAACGCTTTACGTTCGTTTTTGCTGCTACTATCTCTCTTTTTAAACCCAAATTAAAAACATTTCTTCTTAGTTGATTAACCATTTGTAAATAATAGTTGTTTTTTGCTGCTTTTTGTCTGTTTTGTCCGTTTTGTTTTGCTTGCTTTTTATGCTAATTATATTTCAGTATGACTTTGCCGTTTATTTATTCATTCGGTTTAGTCTTAGGTTAGGGAGGGAGCTCATATAATAAGCCCCAAGGTTTCCATTTGAGCTTCCTCGCTAGAAAAATTTTGTTTAATCCTTTTCCTTACAATTTATGTCCCTTTAATCTTTAAATAACATTTTTGTAATATATCGAATGTCTGTATGTATGCATATATTTTTTTTTTCTGGCCAAAAAAATAAACTTAAACTAAACTGAAGTGAAACTGTTTCAGAGCTTAGGGAATTATTTGTATGTAACCTGTTTTTCATCATAATAATAAACATGAAAAAAAAAATTCTTGAATCTGAGGATTGGCTGAGAGCAATGCAGTTTTATTAAACAGAGAGCAAAAACGAGGAAATATAATGCAAAATTAAAACAAGGTAATAAATTGTAAATAATATATATCATAGAATTGAGTCCAGTAATTGGCTAGTAACCAAAAGATATACATATTTAAGAACCACAACTCACAAGAAAATAATCAACCGGTATGAGCCGGCAGTTTCTAGGATGTACTAGAAGTAGAGTTTTATCAACACAGGCGAAATACACTTTCTCATTATCGTTTTCGCCCTTTTATTGCATTCAGTTCAGTTGCACTCACATATATTGCCCTTCTCGTTTGGCTTTCAAATCTTATGTTCCTTGATGGCAATGGTCCCTCTTTTCTTGTTAATAAAGTTGATCGCCCCACAGTAAGGGAATCTAAGACAGTCTTGGATTCTGGATTCCACGCCGGGGATTCGTGATTCCAGGTACTGGATTCCAGTCTTTGTCAGTGGAACTTGGATTCTAGATTCCAAGTGCGATTTAGTGCGATTCCGGAGCTGTATTCTGGATTCAGAAGCCCTGGATTTCGGATTCCACAAGCAAAAATTTCTCGATTCTAGAAACCAGATTCACCGTTTACATTCGGTGAGGTTGAGGAAGGCCTTAAATAGCGCACTGCATGAAACCAGGGACTTTGAGATGCCACGACGGCGACGACAACAAGAACGTCAAAAAAGCAATTGGTTGAATAAGGAAAACAGGGTTTTATTGCAATAAATAAAGAAGGGTCGGAACGGTCCTCGGAGCTCCTTGGCACAGGATGAAAATAGTGAAACACGAGACAATATATGGGGGAAGGGAAACTTGCCCCCATGGTTCTTTGCTTCATTTTTTTCACTATACGGTAAAACTATACTTTGCCCACAAAGTTTACATTACATAATATATATGGCCCTCGTTATCTCACAATTAACAATGTTAAAATTAGAAAAAACAATATTTGGGAAAAGTACTATCTTTGTGCCATGATTAGTTTTTACAAAATTGAATTGTTTGTCTTGATTATAACATAGTGGTTTTTGTTTGATAAACACCTGCTATTTATGCTACTGTATTTCAAATTTCGCAAAACAGTCAATTCTTTAACGGTTTTCTGGCTGGTGTCTCTGTGATGTAACTGCGGGCAAATGAGCTTTTCTCTCTCTGTGGTTTATTCGTAGTCTTGATTGAGTCTTCATTGTACCAGAGAACTAATTAGTGAGTAATATTTCCATTTTGTATTAAGATTACTCTGATTATTAACTTGCATGTTTAAAATAAACAAATGAGTTTGTGGGCTCGATTTCCGCCGTCTCCCTGTTCCGGTCTTTGATCCTCCCCGAAGAGCTCTTTCGGCGGTGGGGGGAGGGTGAAAGGGGGGAGGGGGGTATCTATCCTAATGAGTTTTGTTTTCGTCTTTTAACTGCAATGAGACAGAAAACAATCTTAATGGTTCAATTCGGAAACATACAGGACATTTGCATGGTTTTCTAAGTCGAGCTATGGTTAACTCTTGAAAGGTAAAAATGATTTGGGGGGGATTGAGGTCAATCCCCCTCGATTTTTTTTTTCAGTTTTATCAAGTGTATTTTCTCTGGGCTCCTCTCCATTTCAAAAGTTATGAATACTCTTCTTTTATGTTTGAGACATATTTGATTTGAATTTGTTGAAAAATAAAAGAAAAGCGAGGTGTGGTTTTACAAGCTTAAAAAAGAATGAAAGTTCTAATTAACATAACATAACATAACTTTATTATTTATATAGCGCAAAAAATACATGGGTATATGATCTAATGCGCTTTACATTACTATGCTTATAATACTACATTGAAATGGGAAAAAAATTACAGCTTTTCTAAATAGTTAATAAATGGATACTAGATAAAAATATTATAAATGCGTGCAAAAAATCTCTGTTAAAATATTATAGGTTATAAGCTAAAAGCTTATTTAAAATAATGAGTTTTTAACCGTGCCATAAACGTTTTGAGACTGCCCAAAGCTCTCAACTCGCGTGGAAGGGCGTTCCACAGGGTCGGCTCGGCTGCAAAGATCGCCCTGTCTCCTGTTGTCTTCTTGGTCTTGTTGGGCAGATCGAGCAGAGGGTCCTGAAGAGGGGGGTACCAGTCCCATTTCCCAGCCCATTTTTTTCGAAATCCCACTTCCCAGTGTTCAAATCCCATTCCCACTAGCAGAATTTGGAAAAAATCCCAGTGTTATACATACCACCTCTGTTCACTTCGCATCCGCAAAATTACGGCTTCTGAATACGACCCAACAAAGACCCAAAAATTCACAAGGATTTGCAAAGATGTTCTGAAGATAACAGGATCATTTCAGACAGTAATAAAACTTTGAAATATGTATCTGTGTTTTCCGGCTAGATTTTTGCCGCTGCTGAATTTGTGTGCGATGACGTGACTCTATGGGCCAAATTGTCTGTTTATAAACAACAATTTGTAAAGTTTCGTCCTGATTTGTAGTATACGTAGAGTAAAATGTACGAAGCGTATGTCATTACTTAATCTTGCCGTGACTCCCGCGCGCGTTCCTGATACCCTGTCGGGTCGAGACGAAATCATTTGTGTTGTGATCAATGCCGTTGCTTCGGATGTAATGGTTTCACAAGTATTATCAATAGTAGAAAAAGGATGGTAACACTAAGGTACAATGAAAATTGTTCTGGTAAATGGTTAACTTAAGCGAATTAAGTACTGCAGAGTAACACAGGGGACATACATTATTTTTTACATTGACTTGTGCCATTAGTGAAAGGACGTGCTATGCCGTATTCAATTCAGTTTGCAGTTTTCTGTGTGTATAACTACATTTTTAGTACAAAAGTACTTAATTTCTACGACAACAGTGCGAGTCGTCAATTCTGCTCCCGCCGTAGCTCCCGCCATGTTGTTTGTATCATTACACATGCCATGTAGACTTTTGGTTTTAAACGCACCGCTGTACACAAATATCGTTGACCGCAAATCGGGGCTATTCGGGGGAAACCCAGATAAAAATGCTAAAAATTGACTAGAACAAGGTGCATTAGCAATTTTCTTACGTTTCTTAACTCCAGGAAATAAGTGATGCCTCGACTGGTCATGGTTCCAAACTATTTATCCCTTTCCCATTTTTGACATTTTATTCCCATTCCCAGTGACCAAATCCCAGTCCCAGTGGCTTAAATCCCATTTTCCCAGGGCAAAAACCGGCCAATCCCAGTTCCCATTTTACCCCTTCAGGACCCTCCGAGCAGTAAGTGTTTTGTATTTGATCGCAGGTTATAATTTGACTGTGTCTTAAGTCTAATTAATTTTAAAGCTTATGGAAAGTGCAGTATCCCTATTATTTATTTTCTTTCATATTTTATAGTTTCTGATCAAGTTCGTTAGTAAATGTTCCTTTGACAAGCCAAAACTACATCTTCTGGACGACTTTTTACAACTGGTAGTCTTAATGCCATAAGTCTTAGTCTAAGTCTTAGTTAATACAGAAGTGTAGTTGTTGTAATGTTTCTTTTACAGCTTGTCTCACTTCTGTGATCTTCCAGCAGTACAGAAACGGGTTTAACGACGAGTTTAAAAACACTAAAGTACCTGTATATTCCACAGCAAGGTAAGTAGATATAAGCATCCCCTTTTGACGTGTTCTGAAAGCTACAGCTATACCGTACGGCAGATAACAAATAACCAATGTTACCTGCACCCACAGTGCACTGTACACTGCCTTTCTGTATCGAACTATATTCAGTGTATTTACTTGGCTCGATTGCCCTTGAACAACATGGCTCTGAACATGAATTTGGTGGTGACGTAGAGACATGAAGATTTTTGTGTAGGCACAGATTGTAGTGACTGAACAAAAAGCTATAACAATATATTGGTACAATGAAACTGTAAGAGGATTCAGAAAGGATGTAGATGCACCGGCAACGGACACAATCCAACCACCAATAGCAATTAAATGTGTTCTTTTCAAAGTTACAACTTGTCTGTATCTGAGACCCAGTAGCAAAGCAAGAAGTCTGTCCACGCTTATTGTAGTCAGTTTTATCAACGACACTGAACACAAAGTAACACTTAGGAAATATCCTGTCAAATCTGTGTAATAGCAAATATCCCATCTTTTGTTCACCACAGATATCCAATGTGCAACCTGTAGAGGCTCGACAAAGATACCAACACAAAGATCGGTTATCGCTAGGTTACGATACAGGAGTTTGGACGGCGGATGAATTGATGTGTCCTTGCGAAGGGCAACTAGGATCAGAGTATTCCCCAAAAATGCTGTAATTGACAAAAAAGTGTTAATGACAGAGAGAAAAACGAGCTCGCCATGTACCTCTCCAGTAAATTCCACAGAGCAGGAAAGTTCTGCAGTTGTTTGCGGGTTTTCACCTCCAGTAAAATTTGTCATTTCCATGACTTTTCTGCGATTCGGCTACAGTCAACTGAACTCTTTTTGAATACATCTGTCCTCCTTATATGACTGCTACATGCACCTTGTCAGCAAACAATTAAATATTTGCTCTGTATTTTCATTTAATTAAACGATGAACAATCGACAATCGATAATCTTGGTGTTGCCTTTGTGTTGCCGTGCGATTAGCGAGCAAATAGCACAATTGCCTGGCTCTTAGAAAACGAGTTAAAGTGTTAATAATAAAAAGTCTATTAAGCAAGTCTTGATCGATATTTCTGTTAAGCATATATTCAAATTGAGTAAAAATGGTTTTCGTCAATTGCTAGAAGTTAAACTGACGCGCTCATAATCTCATCGCAGGCAGTGAGGTCTTAGTAACAATATACAAATGTTCAAATAATGGGCTCGAAAGTCTGGGGCATTTACGAGGTGGGAATTAAAGAAAATAAAACGTTCGTTCGAGCCTAGGAAATTAGAATGTAACCTGTTTTTGTCATATAAAAATCATGAAAAAAAATTGAATTCGACGCTTAGCTGAGAGCAATCAGCAGTTTTAGTAAACATAGTGAGAGCAAGAACGAGAAAATTTTGCTAACGGAGGTGTTAAGTTTGTGAGCCGGCGAACATATGATATGCGGTGCCGTAAACTGCCGCTTAAAAGCCCTAGGATTATACATCTTTGTAAGGGTTTTTAGAAGGGCTCTTGATAAATTAAACGGAGGGGCTTATATCCGAGGGGGATTATAACGGAATTGGAAAAAGCTGTTCGAAACAAGCTAACGCAGCGCTGATTTAAATATGTTTTGCAGTTACTGGTAAACACTTCAAAATATCATAATAAATCAAATTCATTTCAATACAAGTTAGAGGGGAGCTTATATTGGCGAGCCTGTTACTGGTGGGGCTTATATTAAAGTGTTTCTGTATTTTGTAGGTTCAAATTGCTTGTGCCGTTTTTCTTCAACTTTGACTCATGACGTTCACATGGATATCAGCACTAAATTGGCCACATTTTCTTTAGAAGAGGAAGTCATAACCGAGTATATCCCCAAACATGTCAAACGTTGTTGGCTATAACTTTAACATTTTGGGCAGTTTATTTGCAATTGCTTAAATTGCTATTTCACTGCGTCAAGATTATATCTTCATTTAAATTGCTTTTTAAATTTATTTCCCCGTTTACATCATCAGTCCCGGCGCGTCCAATTCGGATCTACGTGGATCTGTTATATGAAAGGTAAAATATTTAAAATTAAAAACGCCAGGGAGACGTTCATTTCGATTGAGTATAGTGAACCCAAAATATTAACATGGAACTTGCACCATCATTCACCATCATATTTAGCTGTCCTCTTTTGTCAAAAAAATTAGCTCGCCATGTACCTCTCCTCGACTCTCCAGTGAATTTTGCAGAACAATACAGTTCTCTTCTTGTTTGGTAGTTTGTCACTTTTTTCCGAAGCAACTACGTTCAAGCGAAGCTTTTTTTAATATATCTGTTTTCCTTACGTGATAGCTTCATCATGTCACAAACCAATTAGATATGTGGGCGGTATTTTCATTTAATTAAACGTCAGAGTTATTTGCAATCTTGTTGCTGCCGTGCAATTGGCAAAACAAATAGCACATTGGTCTGGCTTTAGAAAACGAGCTAAACTGTCATGATCACTGATACAAAGTTTATTAACCGAGTCTTGATCGATACATCTGTAGAACAAAGATTCAAATTGATTAAAAAAGGCTTTTTATTAATGTACTACTAATCGTCTCATCGCAGCCAGCAAGTCTCAACAGTATACAGATGTTCAAAAAATGGGCTAAATTAGGTCTGGGTGAGTTTGTACCATTTACGAGATGAGAATTAAGGAAAAAAAAACATTCGTTCGAGCTTAGGAAATTAGAATGTAACCTGTTTTTGTCATATAAAAATCATGAAAAAAAATTGAATTCGACGCTTAGCTGAGAGCAATCAGCAGTTTTAGTAAACATAGTGAGAGCAAGAACGAGAAAATTTTGCTAACGGAGGTGTTACGTTTGTGAGCCGAACATATGATATGCGGTGCCTTAAACAACCGCTTAAAAGCCCTGGGATTATACATCTTTGTAAGGGTTTCTTAGAGGGGCTCTTGATAAATTAAACGGAGGGGCTTATATCCGAGGGGGATTATAACGGAATTGGAAAAAGCTGTTCGAAACAAGCTAAGAAGCTAATGCAGCGCTGATTTAAATATGTTTTGCAGTTACTGGTAAAAGCTTCAAAATATCATAATAAATCAAATTCCTTTCAATGCAAGTTAGAGGGGAGCTTATATTGGCGAGCCTTTTGCTGGTGGGGCTTATATTAAAGTGTCTCTGTATTGTGTAGCTTCAAATTGCTTGTGCCGTTTTTCGTCAACTTTGACTGACATTCACATGGATACCAGCACTAAATTGGCCACATTTTTTTTAGAAGAGGAAGTCTTAACCGAGTATATCCCCAAACATGTCAAACTTTGTTGGCTATAGCTTTAACATTTTGGGCGGTTTATTTGCAATTGCTTAAATTGCTATTTCACTGCGTCAAGATTATATCTTCATTTAAATTGCTTTTTAAATTATTTCCCCCGCGCACATTTTCTCCCGGCGCGTCCGTGTTATATAAAAGGTAAAATAATTAAAATTAAAAACGCCATGGAGACGTTCATTCGATTGAGTATAGTGTACCCAAAATATTAACATGGAACTTGTACTATCATTCACCATCATATTTAGCTTTCCTCTTTCAATTTTGGTGTTAGAGAAAAATTAGCTCGCCATGTACCTCTCCTCGACTCTCCAGTGAATTTTGCAGAACAATACAGTTCTCTAATTGTTTGGTAGTTTGTCACTTTTTTCCGAAGCAACTACGTTCAAGCGAAACTTTTTTTAATATATCTGTTTTCCTTATGTGATACCTTCATCATGTCGAAAACCAATTAGATATGCGGTGGGCTGTATTTTCATTTTATTAAACGACGGAGTTATTGGCAATCTTGTTGCTGCCCTGCAATTGGCAAAACAAATAGCCCAATTGTCTGGGTTTTAGAAAACGAGCTAAACTGTCATGATGATGATGATGATGATGATGATGATGATGGTACCTTTATTAAAGTGTCAAAACTGTAATAGCGGTGTATAACCTCTAAGTGGGGACAATAAAATAAGTTAAAACGAATAAATCAATTAATTAATTAATTAATTAAAAATAAAAAAAAACAGAATATAAGAATTCAGAAATTAAGAAAAACTATGTACAGTATAAGCAAATAAGAAATTCGGGAGAACTATATACAATATGTACAAATGTATCCATTACCCTAAAAAAAATAAGAAATCAGTGATACAAAGTTTGTTAACCGATTCTTCATCGATACATCTGTAGAACAAAGATTCAAATTGATTAAAAAAGGCCAAGTTTAATTAATTGCCAGAGGTTTAACTGACGCGCTCAGTATAGTAAATTATTAATGTGCTACTAATCGTCTTATCGCAGCCAGGAAGTCTTAACAGTTATCCACATGTTCAAAAAATTGGGCTAAATTATGTCTGGGTCAGTTTGTACCACAAACTTACGTGATGAGAATTAAAGAGAAACAAATGCTTTACGTTCGTAGTAGTAAGATAGGCTATACCACGAAGTAACCAATCACAGCGAAGCAGAAATTTGATCAACCAATCAGCATCGAGTATTTAGCCCATGTGACCATGATGACGTGTCATATGCCCATATTTGGGCATCCCGTTCACGTGACCCCATAGGAAAAAAAGAACACACACAGATCCACATTCTTCGCATAGTTTTATTGACCATACCGCGTAAAGCCTGGGTACAAGCGGGACGTGTGTGACGCCCTAATGACGTCACGCCCATTTTTTCTACAAATCTAATAACAAATCAAGTTCGTCCCCAATCCTCTCGTAACCATAAGGATAGCTCGACCGGGTGGTCACATCGATGACACGCTTGTCAAACACCAACCCATACTGCTTCACGCGCGGAACCACTTGAATTTGTTTCTTCTCTAGATCCCGTTTGAAATAATAAGGCGTGACAATGTTCAAATTCCGGCGAGAGTCTTGAGGCGAGTCTAATTCCGAGACAATGTTCTCTTTCATGGTGTGAAAATTAAGAATGGCTGACCCCCGAACATTCAGGGTGAAACCGCGGACCTTGCACACCACTTTGCCTGCACGGGTCGTGTACCCATAATTCTTGGCGCCCCCCGAAACAAACTCGGTGATGACATCTCCATCCAATTCATCCGTCATGTCCCCCAGAAAATCGCCCGTGGTGATCGAGGGTTGACCGGGACGCCACTTGTACACCACACTGTCGGTATCATAGTAAAGCACTTGCTGTTGAAGGGTGTCGAGGGACTCATAGAGCTTGAGCCGAGCATGGCACGTGGTGAACGCTGCCACAAAGATGTTGGTCTTGGTGCCTTTGACGGCATTGTCTTGGACACTGGTGTAAACGGCTTCCAAGATGTCATCGGTACAGAGACGGAGCGTACTGAGATCGAGGGCGGCATCAGAGATCAGCCTGAACAAATGGGCGGGGTCTCTGACAGTGACAGTGGTGGGTTTGTTGATCCGTTCCCCAAACTTGCCCCAGAAACTATTCAGCATGAGCTTGGCCGTGGCCTTGCGACCGGGATTTTTGGCAATGCTGGCAATGTCCAGTCGGATTCCCTCCCGCTCTTGGTAGCGGAGAATGTACTCTCGTTTCTGTTCGAGGGTCTGACACCAACTGGGCCATCCCGCGGATTCTTGTTTCAACTTGAGCCAAGTATTGACGTAATCGGCGAAAAGACCCGTCCTGCGTTGCTCGGGGGGAAAATGCCAGACTTCGTGGATCTTGATGAGGGTGTAACCCTTTTCGACGGCTTTGACCAATTCGGGCGTGCACCAGGTTCCACGTAGCATACGATCAGTGTCCGAATGAGGGCAATACTGGGTTCGGGTCAACATGGGTTGGGCTTGCTCTGTCTGGACACAAGCACGGCAGAGAGGAAAGGTGAGCTTTTGGCCACAGCGTACAGGCAAGACGGGGTGGAATAGACCCGCCGGGGGTAGAATATCCACCGTCGCCAATCCAAAATAAGACGCCAGGGACTGGTCAGCGGGTTGGGTGATGATCTTGGGATGGCCGATAGGGTAGGGGCAGTTCTTGTTCACCCATGGGTACAGGGAGGTCACATCCACATAGCGTATCTCCTCCCCCTCCCCAGCCACAGCATGCAACGCTACGGCACCGGTGCGACCCCCAAAAAAGGCCTCGCGAGGTTGCAGGGGTGGGGGGAGATCGAACGACTTTAGGAAACGTCGGACAGCTTCATCCGTGTCCACCAACTTGTCCCAGTCACATTCCCACATTTCAATCACCGTGTAACCCGCTCGGAGCAGAGCCATGCGTTTAGAGAGCGTGGCCTGATACAGTTCCTCGACGCTTCGATCTGGCACTGCATAATGTTTGACATCTCTTATGGGAAAACAAGTGGGACAGCCATGATAGAGACACCCGTGGAACTCGTAGACGGTTCGGGTTAGGGGATCGTAGCCATCGACGAAATAACTGTTGGCGACGGTCCGGACCGACTGTTCGCCTCCATTCCGGACGTGTCGAATACGGTCAGCACTAGCCCCCTCTTTAGGAAGAAGGTGTTCCTGATAATACAGCCATTGCAGGGCCTTGAGCGATTGATTGACTTGGGCGCCTCGCCATCCCCCGAGCGGTTCGACAGCAATAGTGTCGGGGGTCAAATGGTGCTTGCGCCAATAGAGATTGCAGGCACTGGCGATGGTGATGCACTTGGCCATGGGGTTGAAACCAGCCTGCCGTTCAAATTCTTGCTGAAAAGCTTCACACCCCGCTTTCAACAGCGTCACATCCGATTTGCAATAGTCTATCATGTCTTGACGGAAATCAAAGCGCACGTTACGACGGACTTGGTCGGCATGCCAACGCGTCAGTTCGTCTTTCTTTTTGACCATCATCCCCTCGGGATCGTAAAATTCCAAATCGGGGATGCGACCCACATACTGTTGATGATCCGGGGTATTGAACAAATGCGGAAAGAAGCCCTTCTTTAATTCGGTCAAATTGAAGGTGCTGGGGAACGAGGCCAATGGCATAGGTAGGAAACATAACGAGTCAATGAATTTGAGGGGTCCGCTCCTGAAGGATAACACTTTGGCACCCACCGTCAGTTGATCCACCACCTCGCGTTGTTGTTGATACAGTTCATGGAGAATAAACATGCCGTCAAACCCTTTCAAATTGTGAAACACGACCAGAATCTCCCGCTCGCCCTCGTTGTCTGGGATGTCCACGAGATCATCCAAATCGTGCAAAAATTGGAGGGCACAGTCTTCCCCCTCCAACACATGAATGGTCGTTTCTTCACTGGACGAATAACACAACAAATTGGCTACAAACACGCCTTCCGCATTCTGCATGGCTTCAAAATCGGCGTAAACAAACAGGGGAGGGGGTGGCGCCACCATGCTACCTCCCCCCTCCTCTGTGGGTTCAGTCTCCTCATTCTCGACCACGGGTTGAATGTAACACTTGTGGTAATGGATGGACACCCATTCATGACACACAGGACATTTGGCGTACCCACACTGATGACGTTGGTTAGGGAGGACGTTGTACTGGGCTTGACACTTGAGACACACTTTGATGGTCTGACATTGTTTGCTGATCACATGATGACGCATACATTCATCGCCGTAAAACTTGCGGTGACATAATGGGCAATTCTCGGTAGGGCGGGTACCACGCACATAGTCTTGACAATCAAAGCGCCCGCACGCTTTGCAGCGTCGCCCTTGACAGGTGTGACCGGTCCGATTGTTGTTGTTGAACCCCCGTTCACAGTCCAGGCAATAATAGGAGCGATTGACAAACGCAGGAAAGGACGTGCAGCCATCAAAATGATCATTGGATTTCAATAAACGAATGGGATGGGGGGCATCAGGGCCTTTGAAGATCAGAAAAAACGGTTTCATCCGGGTCATCACCAAGAGTTGATACTGAGACCCTAACGCTTGTTGAAATTGACGCAGCTCGGGTAAACCACAGGGACCCTCGGCGACGCCTGCTTGCTGATGGAGGGCCTGGGCTTGACGTAACTGCACAGGAAGCCCGCGTCTTAGATTGTCCCAGTCGCGACACCCGTCCACGCCTTGATCTTTATGGCAGTGGGCTCGCATAGTGACGATCGCGCGAGCACAGCATAAGGCATCTTTGTTTTTGATGGGGATGATACATTGTTTTTTCTTGTTGTCTCGATCCAGGCATCGACGACCCACATTGCGTTGTTTATGTCGACCAGACCCTGGGCCGGGCATCGAGACAAACACCACATCCACTTGGAAACCGCGATCGGGGTTGAAGGCTTCATTGCTGTTCAACTTGCCGGCCAAGGTGGCTAACATCTCATCCAAACGGGCCGTGCGTTGTAAAAACTCCCCCACGGTAAAATTGGCTGTTTGATACGCATGGGCGAACCCATGCGCTGTAATGGCAAAATTCACAAAATGATGGGCAGGTCGCTGCTCGCGGCCGAGTTCCGTTTCAATGGCTTGATGGAGCGCTTCGGTCAACGCCATGCCAATATTATCCCCAGGGCCAGGATCCCGCAATTGCCGTAACTGCGCATTGAATTGCGCCCGCTCCACCACATCACGCCAGCGGCGTCGTCGACCGATGGGTTGCATCGTGAATTGAAAGAGGGGGCCACGGGCGGCAGCCCCTCCCAACTGTTCCCACCGGTCATAGGCGCGGTCCAATAGAGCATCCCCTTCATCATCGTCACTGAAAGGATACGCCTCCGCCATGACAGCGGCCACTCATTTGAAATTTTCCCGCGCTGGAGGTGGACTTTTATAGACCCTCTCACGTGATCTCGCCTGCCCTGGGATTGGTCGACCCAGCTCAGGTGAGAGTCAGGTGAGGGGGTGACTCGACAGGAAGAAGATTGAGGGGGGTCCCCCCCATGGGTACAGACTCCTTCCATCTCCGCTAGGCCTGGACCGAGAGCGATGATTGGCGGAGACTCCCTTAGATAAAGTCAGTCCATCAGACCAGACGTCAGTTGCGTTCGAGAATGCCTAACAAAAATCCGGAGAAAGCAAGAGAGTTGAAACACGCGTGGTACATCAAGAACAAAGAGAGAGTGTTGCAGCAGAAACGGGAAAAGCGGGAGGCCCAGAAAAAGCTGAAACCGCCCAAACCACCCAAACCGCCCAAACCAGCACCCACCTCCGAACAGTTGGCGAAATCCCGAGAGTTCAACCGACTGGCCTGCCAACGTTATCGAACCAAAAACGCGGCCTTTGTACGCCTTTGTAACCGGGACTATTACCACCGGAACCGCGAGCACCTGACGCAGCTGCAGCGGGACCGACGTACCAAGCAGCGACAGGCCAGAGAGAGTCCCTTCCGGAAACTACGAGCGTTGGCAGACGTGTGTGCTACCCGTTTATTGGAGTTAAGCCATGGATACACCCCCATCGAACCGAAAACGGCGGGATCCCGAGGCTCATAAACGGAAGCAGAAACTCTACCGGCAACGGCAATATGCCAAAGTGAACGGCATCGAAAATGTCAAGTCCCTACACCGTCGACGCTACCACGAGCGCATGGCGCGTATGAAAGCGACAGGGGAGTATAAGGACTTTGCTGCGAAAAAAGCCCAACAAAGTTTAAAACGCTACCATGCCATGACCGAGGAAAAACGGGTTGAAATCCGACGCAGGAATGCGCAAAGCCAAAAGAACTGGATGCAGCGCATGAAAGAGGAGGGGACCTACAAGGCGTACAAACAACAAGTGAATGCACGGCGGCGGGCCTTGCAAGCCGAGAGAAAGCAAGCCATGGGCCCAGAGTTATGGAAAGCCTTACAGTCCCGAAAATACGAGCGGCGGCAACAACAACTACATTGGCGATGGTTAGAGGAGCACTTGGAGCGTCCCTTTCCCCTCCCGTGGTTACCCTTAGACTGGGCCGAGTCCGAGCCTGAAGAGGACACTGTACAGACGGTTCGTGCCAAGGCGTTACAGCAAATGGACCAATATTTGTAAGAAACAAAAAATGAGTTTTATTAAAACATGTATGGTTGCAATGTAACAAGAGTGTCTTTTTATGACTGTGTTAAGTAAATTTACATGCCCAATCTCAGTTTGGTTTTCATAATGCGTCGGACAATCCGTTCCGTCAGGGTTTTACTGCCAGGGAGTTGATCAATCTTGGCAATCATCTTGCGATCCGCCACCCATTTGTCTTTCAAGGTCTTGGCTTTATCATAATCTATGTCATGTGCTTTCGCAATCCTGTCTAACCGGTTGATGCCGGGATCCCCACGGGCCAATCGTTTTTTCAAATGGGTGCCAGGGCCCATGTACTGATAGCCGGGCCAATGAAATTCAATCCCCGTCTTGTTGAGGAGGTTTTGCACATCAAATAACTTGCCCCCGCGTTGCGAACGTCGTGGTCGTCGTCGCTTCGGTCGGGCCACACGGCGTCTCCGTCCCATCACGGGGTTTTCCAACTTTTCCAATCCAAGGCTTTCCTGGCGAACCCGGAGGCTTTCTTTTTGGCCACAGCAGCGGCTTTCTTTTTGGCAGAGTCGGTCGTGCGTTTACGAATATCACGGCTGACCGTTTTCGCGATCGAGTCCGCCCGTTCTTTAGGGGTTTCCCAGGGGGCTGTACCGTGCGAGTCTGAAAAAGGCAACTCCTGCGCCAACTCGGCACTGCTCAGTGGAGGCGTAAACTTGAGTTTCTTTTTAGCACTGGGGGTGATCTTGGGTTTAGGCGGGACAGGTGGTTTTCTGGGTCCACCCGGTGTGGCTCCTTGTTTTATACCCTGGGTGGCCTTGACCAATTGCGTGAACCAGGCTTGCATCGGCCCTGCTTCAAAGTCATCGTCCTCCCCAGGTGTCGCCGCTCCTGCCGCACTCACACCCCCCGCCGGGGCTCCAAACGGTTGACGCACTTTTTTGGTCCAATGGCGTAACTGCCGGCTCACGGCTTTGAGTTGAGGTCGTTTCCAAGCATCGGGGACCTCACTGGTCAGCAGCACATGTTGTTTGGCCGCCAAATCCGCGGCTTTACTCAAGCGCGTGTCTTCCACCAATTCTTGTTTGTACTTCTCTTTTAATTGTAAAAAGGCAGGGGCGTTGTCCACCGTGGTGCTCACCATCTCGGGTTCCATGATGCAACTGACGGGTCTCCTTTAGCGCATGCAACGTTTATAACATCGGTAGAGTTCAGGCCAGAGGGCACCCCCTTTTTGAGCCATCATGATAGCGCGCCGTCGTTTCACCGAATGCGCGGGTTTGGCCATGGCGCGTAAACTCTGGGCGTGGGGTTTGAGCAACGTAATGGTGTGTCGAGACCGGGGCACGGTGCCACGAAGCGTGTTCATCACCAATTCACTGATGGCATTGATCTGATCGGCATTGGTCATCCGTAACAATTCTTGTCGTTTATGTTGATTGGCTTCTTGTAAGACACTTTTCAAGAACGGGGCTTGACGTTCCATGCGCCACGCCATGCTGAAGGTTGAGGAATTGCCACGACCCCACTCTATTTATGGTAAATTGGGCCCCACACTGGCGACACAATTCCCCATGATAATGTTGTTGCATATGACGTCGACATCGCTGACACAACGCGGCCTCCATCTCCTCCGTCCACTCTAATGAAAACGTAATGGCCTTGCGGGAGGGTCTAGTCCGGTCGACGTAGACGGACCCTGGGTTTGTATTTCCTGAGCCACAAAGGCGAGAGAGCCATTGCCAACAACGGTAACTTAGCGCCGCGTTGCAAACCACGTCGTCGACGTCGTTTTCGGGGGACATAACGGTGTCGGCGTCCATTGGGTCCACGGACCATCGTTCAACTAACACCCATCCAGGTCCTTCCAGGTCTTTTTATACATTTTTCATTACATGATGGAACAATTAAACGATTCCCCCGCATAGCGTTTTCGTTTACCGGATTCCACGTCTCGTCGGCGTTTTTCGCCAAGTTCGATGGCACGTTTGGTTTGATACTCCCCGATGGCTTTCGTGCCCTTATAACCGGCTTTGAGAATCCCGATAGGCAGGCCAGGCGAGACACCCCCCACTTGACTGTAGGTCACACGCCGTGGTCGTTTGGCAGGGGATCGACGTCGGGTCGTGGTGCGTCGGCGTTTGCGTCGGGGTCCCATGACAGTTCTAAGCGCTGACCCCCGCCAGCCTCTTTTTATACAGTTTTTTTCACATCACACTGCACCCCGTTTTTTTGGCATACCCCTTCTTGACCAACCACGTGTTGTACGAATCTCTCGTACCACTGGCACGATACTGGCGTTTATAGTCGGCCACCCGTCGTTTGGCGGACTGGACTTCGGCTTTGGAAGGCGTCTTCCACATCTCCTTGTCCGTCAACAACTGAAACCCTTTCTTGAAATCCACCATGTACGGCACCGTCCCACCCTTCATCTTGCGCCGACGTCGGGTCGTGGTGCGTTTGCGTTTGCGTCGAGGGGCCATTCCGCTTCGACATCGGCCACACATGGTTTTGGAACAATGGAAGGAAGGTTCCCTGGTTTTATATCTTTTTACGGGCGTCGACCCCGTCCACGGGCTCGGCCACGGCCACGGCCTCGGCGGGGTGGCGGTGGACCCGAGGTGCGCGTCGAGGTGCGACGGACCGACGGTCTCCCTCCCTCTTCATACACGGTGGTCACCGTATTGGTATGCGTGATGTTACGAATACGTCTCCCTCGCGCCCGTTCTTGCGCATCTTCATTCAGCAAATCCAACCGTCGCCGTAAGCCTCGTCCTCGATCATCATCATCATCCTCATCTTCATCCTCGGACGGAGGGGAAGAATCTGGGGACGGTGGGGAGGGGACACGGGGACGTCGTCGCGGTTGTTTGGCGGCGACGGTGGGACGTCCCGTGGGGGTCGTCACGGTGGAGGTCGTGGTCCTGGTCCCGGCACCAGCACTGCGACGAGCGGTGGAGGGACGGGAAGGCGCGGTGGTGGTGGTGGCCGTGGTGACAGGGCGTGGTCTGGGTTGTCTGGAACTGGCGGTGGTCGTGGTGGCTGTAGGGCGGGTTCGGGTGGAGGTCACGGGTCGTGTTTGGGTGGCGGTGGTGGTGGGAGCGGTGGTGACAGAGGGTGGTGGTGGTGGTGGCGGTGCCGTGGTGGTGGCTGGGGTGGTGCCTGTACCTGCCACGGGGGGTAAGGTGAAGGCATTCAAAGCATCGTCCACATTGACCGGGTAGGTCAGGTTAAAATCCTCAATCTCTTGATCCAATCGGGCTCGATCCACCGGTCGGCTCAATTCGGTCACCATGTCCGTCATGCGGCTGATATCCGGGAAGGGAAGAGGTGGGGTGGTGGGCGAACCCACGCCCGCGGGCGAGAAGGTCGGTGTGTCCATGCGGGTCGATAACTCAGTATGTTGTCCGCCTTCTCTTCGCCGGCGGACCCTGGCGAGTTCTCGTTGCAGTTCGTTGTCGAACGGCAGGGACATCCGCGCGCAAGGTATGGACTTGCGCCTTGCCTTCGCGGGGCGTTAAATGACTCCACAAACGGTACCGATCATCCGAGGCCGGGTGCACATCCAACATCAAATAGCCAAAGGGACGAGACGTGACGCGTTTAAATAGGCGCAAGACTTGACGCCATCGCTCGGGAAAGGCTTGCAGTAACACGGTCCGTATGCCCGTTTGATCCCGGGGGTTCTTGAAGGCCACAATGTAATGCGCGTTGCGATTGATGGTCTTGGCAAATTTCCCCGGCGGGAATAAATCTTGCGTCAAATACAAGACGGTGATGTTCCGATGATGGGAATCTTTGGTGAACAAATCCAACACGCGCTTGTCCTGTCCCCCTTCTTCCATCAGATCGTCCAACACCAATACCCCGCCACGCGTCCGGCCAAACCATTGGGTCAAATGTTTAGGGTCCGGGACCCCGCGATAAAACTGAATCCCGTCCTTCTTTTGCATACGCTCGAACCGGGGTTGCCATCGGTCGTACGCATACACAATCTTCTTGGGTTTGACTTGAAACATCTTGAGGTCCCGTAACCATTGTTCCGCTAACTCGGTCTTGCCACTGCCGGACGGACCGGCGATGATCACGCTACTGGGGTGTCGGATCATGTTTCCCACGGTCGAGGGTGACGTCGATAATGACCCGTGGCCCCTTTAGCGCCCATCCGTTTATACCGTTTGTCCCGTCCCAATTTATCCCCGATTTTATAGGCTTTGGCCAACACGCTCATGAGGCCTCGGCCGTTTTGACGAAAGCAGGGTCGTCGGGTGGACGCGCGCTGTCGGCGGCGTCGTCGTCGTCTGTGGCTGGGCATGCTGTCCAATACTCGCGGTAGAGGCGTGGCGATTCGATCTGAATCAACTGTTCCATGCTCTCCCTTAAATGCGTTTCACGCATGGTGTCCATGTACTGTTTGAGGGCCACCCAATCTTGGTCTTGCGCTAGTTGGCGGGCCATGAGCCAATGATACCCATCCCAGGCATCCACCCCTTGGACAGTGTTCACCCGCTCAATGGGGTGTATCCACCAATACCAGCTTTCTTCTAGGAGGAAGGCCTCAATCACCCGCTGAACATCGCTTCGCGTAATCATGATGAAATGACCACTCGTACACCGTGTCTTTCGTTTTATGTTTTTATTTTAAGAAATCACAAGGATTACACGTCATAAAGGCCTGGCGGCTCACATTGGATTGCCCCCCTTCGGGTCGGGCATCCACTTCATCTTGGAGTTCTTGTTTAATCACCCGTTTCAACTGCTGGGCCACTTTCTGGTCATTCATCACTAAATTATCACAACTCCATTGCCCCAAAAAGTCTTGATACGACTGGCCTTGGGCTCGAGCTTTCAAGAAAAAGAGCGCATAATGACCACAGGTCTGACTATCCAGGGCTTGCAGGGTCATGTCACTGCGGGTCAGGTACTTCCATTGACTCCACCATTGGTGCAGGTCCGGGTTGGTGTACACGTGCAGGGGCAACCCATAACTGTCAAAGACCTCGCACTTGTTCTGGTCCGTCCACAGCCCCAACCAATGCTGTCCCGGTTCTCCTGCCGGATCGGTGTTGACAATGTAGGCTTGACGGACTGACGTGGGGGGTGCACGGGGTAACTGGTCCGCGGGGTACACGCCGTGAAACACGCGTCGTAATTGGGGATCTTCTAGGGCCAACGTGCGCAACACCCTATCGCTGAGCGCGACAAACTCCATGACCACTGTCTTCTGTCTTCTGAGATGACTTCAGCCGTTGATGTTGTACTTTATACCTCCCATATGATTGATCTCGTACATGTTTTCATACTCGCTCCAGATCAGCACAGTGATGTTGTGATTGACTGCGGCGGCAAAATCAATGATCAGTCGCACATTGCCCGATTGACGGGGGTTGCGATACTGAGGGTCATCTGTTTTGCCACTGGGCACATTGTTGAACAGGAACAACGTGCAGTTGTTGCCTTGTCCCCAATCACCAGGCAGCAGCATAGGCACCTTGTCTTCATCATAGACACCCATGGCTTGCAGAAATCGATCGTACCCCAGTAGATCTTCATAGGCTTCATCTCCTGTCAGTTGCAGGGTTCTGTAAGGGTATTCTTCTCCATTCAAGGTCTGACGTATCTGGGTGACCCCAAACTTTTGAAAGGCAAAGGGGTAGCGTTGTAGGTTTCCATTGAAGGCATCCGAATGCAATAACCCGACCATCACTCGATCAGGAAATCGACCGACAAACACATTATCTTGTTCCCACTGGGTGGTGCGTCCATCAAAGGAAAACGTACGGATTTCGCTTCGCACCACGGGGTAGCGGGCAATCTGTTTGCCCAGCTGTCTTTCTTTCTGCAGTCTCACATAGACACTGGCATTCAGGGTCACTTTTCTCATCAACAAGGTGACTTTGATGTCTTCTGGGTGAATGGCAGGAAATTTCTTGGCGACCAAGGTGCCTTTGTTGGGGGTGGCCATCAGGTAGACAGTATTGGGGTTGAGGAAGAGTTCAAAGTCCATCTGGACATTGGGGACCAATAATTTGCCTGTTCGGAGAGGTGGCAAGTGGGGACGAATGAGGAAGGTGTGCCAATGTTTGCTCAGCAACCGGCTGGTCAAGGCACGCAGTTCTGTATTGCCTTTCCATCCTGCGGCGGTGGGGATATCCGAATTGGCTCCTGTGGCGCCCATCACTTCCACCACATCCAGTTGATTGACCCATCCTTGGGGGGCTAACTTGGTGGCTCCTTCTTGTCGGTTGTAATTCAGGAGGGTTTCTAGGTAGGCTCTGTAATGGTAAGTGTTGCTCTGTTCTGTCATGAGGACCCCATTCATGCTCAGGGTGATATCTCGAAAGATAGAGTGCCCAAAATTGTTGACGCAGTAGGTGTTTCTGGAATTGTTCCCATCAGAATCGGCCAAATTGGCTTTCAACCCTTGATACCCAGCCGCTGGATCGTTCAGGCGGACCTTGATTTTGAAGCGGAGGGAATTGGTGTCGTAATAATCGTCGGAGCCCGGAATGGAGAAGGTGATGGGCTGGATACCTGTCAAGGCAGGTTGAAACTCCACCTCCCGCGAGGCTTCGTACCGATAATCCACCTCGGGCACGTCAAACAGTTGGAGCGACATGGTGCGGTCTGTTCCTGGGGTTTAACGTCGTCCTCTTTTTATACCTTTTCGCATCCTGTACCAATCATGGACGGGATGAGCGGAGGGAAAGGGACGGTGAGGAAAATCGATTTGGATGCGTTTTTTTAACTGGCTGAAGATATTGCCTCCTTTCATCCGTTGTTTCCTCGCTTTTCGTTGGTTGGCCCATAACACCTTTCTGAGATCCCCCGGACCAATCACCAACCCCCCTTTCATCCGTCAGCGTCTCTGTCTGGCTTTGTCTTGGTCGGCCGCGAGGACTTGCATGGGATTACGACTCCTACGTATGCGAGTGGACGTGCCAAAAATCGTGCCTCCTTTCATCTGGCGGCGTCGTCCCATTTGTTTGAGGATCATGGGATCCACCAGGCGAGAGGACGTATGCATCAACGGATAGCGCGCCGTCGTCGACTTGCCAAAGATGGTGCCCCCGACTTGGTACGGCGAGATGAACCGTCCACGGGCCCGTTGCCGTCGAATGCGATTTTGCGATTTGAGAAAGCCACCCACGCGTACCATTTTCACAGTCCAAAGATGTCCCGTACACGTTGCGTGGCTCTTTTATAGGTTTTTTGAGCCGTACGTTTGACCTTGTGTTTACCCGCCGCCCAGGCCATGGCAGGGGCTTTGCGTTTCAATCCACGGCTCAGTTGCGCACTTCGATCTGCCCACGTGTCCGCGGCACTCTTGCCTCGTTGAATATCTCGCAGTCCCGCTTGCGCTTGTTGCACGATCAGGGGGCCTGCTAGTTTGATCAACTCTTCGGCCAAGCCTTTCCCATCTTGCTTGGTGACCACGGGCGTGTGGTATCGCGTTAGACTCCCTCCACGCATGGTGCTGGTTTGGTCCCTCTCGTGATGGGATGGGGCTTTTTATAGCTGTTTGAGACCGATAGTCACCAGGGTTTTGCCTGGGGGTAAAATGGCGAGGGGTCCACTCGTACTGGCAATCTCCACTTCCAAGATATCCATCTGTTGGCCTCGCACTTTGATCCATTGATGGTGCAGGGGTTCCGCCGTGCTTTCTCCATCCCCGGTTCTCAACAATTGCACTTCCCTTAGCAAGGGATACTTGCCACTGCCCACCACAGTGGATTCCACCAGATCCGAATAGACCATGACGGTGCGTTTACGGGTCCCCACTGCTTTTTCAAAGGAAGTATTCAGGTTGTTAAAATGCCATTCCACTGATCTGGATAGATGAAGCCTCTTATTTTTCACTATAAACAACCGATCCATCGTCTCACGGGTCAAATCTGAGGGTTGCGTCCCCATATAATGCTCACCATTCCAGTTGAGCGACGAGCGAAACCTGGAACCGACTGGCGTGGACTGGTCAGTGTACGTCAGGGTAGGGCAATAAAATTGCAGATTGGGGCCCAGTATATGCCCTGACACACCTTGGGGTTCATAGACGAAGCCAAACGTTTCCGCTACCCCTAGATCCAGGGAAAAGGTGCTCGTGGCTCTGGTCTTGGTGCTGTCGAGCATCTCTGCTTTAGGCACGGCATGCAAAATCAGTGCATTGTTTTTCCAGCTCATCATGGGCATCCAATTCTTTTTCAAGCTGACGATAGGTTTGTCATCTCCATCATAGGTCTCGGCATAATCTTTTTCGTATATCAGTTTCCGCATGGACGTGTTGTACACTTCTTGCATCACGCGTTGCCAAAACTCATTGCCAGAGGTCACAGTATGACGGGCACTCATAATCTCTTCTAATTCCACAGTATACTCCTTGGGTTTAAAACTCACACGTAGATACCCCGAGGTGGATGGGTTGCCCGTATCGGTCCATTTGCGCGTCAAGTACGTGACGCCAAATTTGACGACTTCGGTATGAGGATCCGCGGCGATGACTGCATTGCTCTGGCCTTGATCTGGGACCGTCAACGACAACAACGCGGCATGCCACCCTGCGCCTGGTAACGACAGCCGTTCGGGCAGTCGGACCTTGAAACTGTTATTGGCATTGTTGGGAAACTCGTTGGTCGGATCGCTGACGAGCGTTAGGCGTTTGATCTCACCCATGATGATGAAGAGTGGTCTCCTCCCCACGGGGTCGGGGTCCTTTTATAGCCATTGAGCCACTTTCTGTTTGCTGCGAGGGACGCGTCCCACCACCGAATTGAAGGTCGATTGTTTGGGATGAAAACACACTTGCTGGGCAATGTTGGGAAAGGCCCGGGCGAGTTCCATCAGGGTCATGCACGTCTTGGCTTTGGGGGGTTTCTTCTTGCGCATAGGGGGATGACGGCCGGCGCGTCGGCGTTGTTTCTTGGTGGGGGACCGTAACGCCCCTCGTTTCTTGGCATACTCTTCGGCTCGATGGTAGGCATTGGCGTACGCCCATTGCTGCTTGGTGGGACTGGCCAACTTTTCCCACCACGGCTGGGTTTGCCGTTGTTCGGCGGCTTTCTTCTGGATGAATTTCAGAATGTCGGCGTCGGTGGTGGGCGAAGGGGTGTAACTGGCTCGCGGTCGACGGGCCTCGGCCTGCACCTCATCGAGAAACCGTACCCTTTTTTTTCTTTTTCGAGGGGTGATTTTGACGCGGACCATGCTGTGCGGGAATCCAACTATCGTACTTGGCCGGCCACCCTTTCCACCGCACCAACACTTGGCGTCCTTTCCGTTTCAACACTTTTTCGACCCGAAATAACGAATCATCCGACACTTGGACTTTTTGAACATCGGGTTCGTAAAACGTGCCTTTTATAGGCGTACCGTCCCATTCACTGAGTCGATAGGTGACGATCGGATGATGACGGACGTGTGTGACGATAAACACTTCTTCCGTCCACCCGGGTAAATACCCTTTTTTGAAGGGTCGATGTTTCTTATTGAGACGGACCCGGTCCCCCACGCGACATTTGGGTGGAGGCGGGGTTTGCTCCAAACGCGACCCGTAGAGTTTGTCCCACACTTCCGGGACTGTTTGGGGGGTGACTTGATGCGGGGCCAGCCCAATGCTGCGATGACGGGTGTGATTGTAGGTATGAATCAAGGGTTGTAACACGTCCACGTACCGTAACGTATTGTGGGCGGTGAAATATCGGTACATGCGTTGTTTCAATGTACGATGCCATCGTTCCACTATGGAGGCTTTGCTATCCCCAAACGTGTAAAAATGATGCCACCCTTGTTGCTTGAACCAGGCTTGCACTTTTTTATTCAAAAATTCTTGGCCTTGATCCGTCTGCACGCGGAGGGGTCGTCGCGGCGAGGCTTGTCGGCGAATCTGGTCCAACCCTCGGATCATGTTCGTGCTGCTTTTGGATTGGATGGGCACGGCCCAGGCATACTTGGACAGGCCGTCGATCACCGTCAACAAATACTTGTTCCCCCGATTCCATCGACTGAGTTTTTGCATGTCCACTAAATCCATCTGCCATTGTTCGTCTCGGTCAAAGACCAACGTGGGCGCAGTCGGAAACCGCGTCCGTCGGGGTTTGTGGAGGGTATAACTCAACACCGATTGGAGAATCTGTTGGGCTTGCGGGGATTTCAATTTATGGGCTTGGGCAAAGGGTTGGACCCCACCCAAGGCCCCCGGCTCATGGGGATCTTCGTAAACGCGTGGCCACGACATCAAGACACTGACACACATTTATAGCCAATCTCTCTTTAATAGTTTTTTTTACACATGTCAAAACAACACCACTCTAGCAGAGTTCTTAGACAGGACGCGTCCTCGCCCGCTCCCTCTCCTTGGCTTTGATGGCTTCCCCAAACTGATTCAACCAGGGCCTATTCTTCTCGATAAACTCCCTCTCTGGGCTGGGTCTTTTATAGATAGGATAGTACTCTTTGTAATGGATCTCACGGGGTGTGTCTCTCACCCATCGTCTCAGCGTAGGCTGCGTTGGGTCTCGGGGACACCATAGCGGGCCATGCAGCCATTGAAAGTAGCCACAGGGGTCTTGGCCTGAGAGAAAGCTCCCACAACTGAAAAACACTTTCTGGTAATTCTTGCTAGTCCGGCTCAATTTCATCCTGGGGACCAACCCACATTTACACTTGAGCTCCCCTCGTTGCAAGCGGGCACGGACTTGAGGGTGCGTGTCTTCTTTCATTTTCTCCATCATCACTTCCCGGCTATCTTCAAACAAATACACGGGACACCCTTCGTGGGGGCACTTGAACCTCAACTGACCAAATTGGGTCTGGGGGTTGACACAGTAGAGGTAATCACTAGGATGAAAGGGGCACGTTTCATACAGGAGCTCGTTCAACTGGGTGTCCATTTGGTCCAGGACGTAGTCTTCCTGGGCAGGATCTGCCTGAACCGTCCCTTCGTCTAGACACTCTTCCTCATAGTCTTTTAGGGTGCCCTCCATCAACTCGTCCACGGAACAGACAGGGGAAGGTGTCGGGGGTGTCAGTGGGTCTGCTCGGGGGATAGCGTTCATGGCCAACACGAGTCCACTAGTGGGGGTTAGGGTGGTATTCCTCTCTACCGCTTGCGCTTGAGCTTCCTCCGCGTCCGCTCGGGGCAAACCGTTCAATGCCATCTCAAGTTCACGGGTGGCTTTCTCTTCCCCTTTGGGTTTCTTACTAGAACTCACTCTGCGTCGTTTGCGTCCTGAGGGCACGGCGGCAGGTTGAGTGGCTTGACGTTCCATTGCTGGGGATGGAATGACTTGGGTGGCCGTCCGGCCTGCCTTTTATAGCCGCTCCCCTGACGTCTCGTGATCCTCATACGATCGTGGGTTCACCAATCCTGACGCTCTCGTGAGGGTGGTGTGATCCGACGGTCCACCAATCAGAACCTACGCTTTTCGCTATAAAACCCGAGGTGGTTTGCTGCGGTGTCATTCACGCTCAAGGAACTACCTAATGTAAGTAAATCATGGCGCTCCATGAAGTGGGTCTCTTGGTATACAGTCAGGGGTTTGCCCTTTCCCGAGACGAGTATATTATTCGAGAACTGGCGTTTTGTGATTGGACGGGGCATCATCATGCTCTCTTCAAATACCGGTTACCGCCTGGCGTGTCGTACCATGCCTTATCCGAGGAGGCCCAGGCCCGGGTCGATCGTCAGACCAAGACAGTGCATGGCTTGCCGTTTGAACCCAACACGGTATACAACCGCCAAGAATTCCATCCCTACTCTCAGCTCCAGGACGATCTCACTCGTTGGTGTCAACAACATCTCACCCCCCAACGACCTCGGGTTGGGGTGTTGACCCTGAATGGCTTGTATCGACTGTGCCAAGCGAGGTCGACCCCTCTCGTGGTCTTGGAAGGGCAGGGGTGTCGAGACTTGGCCCCTCTGCCTATCGCCACCGTCAATGTCATGGCCATCAACGATCATGGCCGCAATTGGTGCATGGATCATACGGACGGAGCCCGTGGGATTGGGATCTGGCACGATCGTTGCGCGCACGTCCGGGCTTGTCAAATGAGTGGGTGGTTACGTCGTCAAACCCATGTCCTGCCTACCCTCGATCAAGTCAATGCCCAACGCGTCTTATGGCAGAAACGGTGTGATCGGTTATTGGATAGATGTTTATGCGAGTTTTGCTGCGAGGAAAAAGATGATGCCTTTGCCCGAGGTCAAGGCTTGGATTGGATCCCCAACAATTGCAATGACTGTCGTCTAATACGTCGCATTTTCGAACAAACCGTCACCCAACCGGAATGGGATAGCCCCTTACTGTATGCCGATGATGAACCCCACACCATGTGGGCTTGGACACCAATCTCTTACCCTAAACAATGTGTTTCCTCTTTTGACAGACCATGCCGTTGACGATTTACACGGGAGGTGCTAAAGGCGTGGACACGCATGTGGAACATTTATGTCAACTGTATGGGCATAAGTGTGTGGTCTTCATCCCACCCTGCCATCCTCGAGCCAGATACCTCACGCCTTTAACGCAAAAGGAATTGGACGCCGCTACCCCCCTTGTCACCCAGGCCGCGTTTCGGTTGAGTCGACAAGTCCATCATCCTATCAGCCTCCAGTATATCCAGCGGAATGTGCACGTGATCCAGCCCGCGTCCTTAGTCTTGGCTGTAGGCCATTTCGATGAGATGCGCAAGCATCTATTGGGCGGAACAGGCTGGGGGGTAGTCATGGCCCAGCTGTTAGGCAAACCCCTCTATGTGTTTGATGTGGATAAGGAAGAATGGCTTCGGTGGAATCCCACCTCCCAAGCCTATCAACAATGCGAAGGCATGACGGAGGAATTCATGGCTCTCCCCACCCTCCAAGACAAGACCGCCATTATAGGCACGCGGGAAGAAGACCAAGCCATTTATCCCACCCTGGAGGCTTTATTCAAACGCAAATGAACATTAAAAAAGACACTGTTATAGAGCAAACCATTTTGTTTTTAATCACACTCTTAATGTATATCGATTACAATAAAATTCATGGCAGCAGTGACATCCATGATCAAGTCTATTCGTTTCATCACTTTATCCATCGTGTCGTACGAGGGCTTCCTCCGGCCAATCATCACGGGCAGTTGACCCACAGGACAGTGGGGGAGCTGATGCTTGAGGGTGCCGATCACGAACGCAATCCCTTCATTCATTAGGCGGTCGAGGTTGGGGGGTTGCCGCGCCATTTCCGACATCATGCCAATCTGAAAAACAAAAAAAATATCAATGTCAAGGTCATGAGAAGAAGAAGAAGATTCAATACCCTTTTTTTACTCACCGAGAGCCGGTGATCATGGAAGCGGTGGCAGTGGTGGCAGCCATTTTTTCGGGTGACGTGCAGCCGCGTCACCACTTGGTTCCAGGCATAATACTCTCCCAGGATTTTAGGATACCCCATCAGGTCAAACTTCGGTAGCCCCTTGAATTCACGCACCACTTTCTTCCGTTTGTCCATGGTGTAGAAACACTCCACCCAGAACATAATCTTCACTTGGACCTCCAAGGGGAGCACGCGGCCAAACGGCTTGTTGTTGGGGTCAACCAATCCTCGGCAGTCCATTCTGACACAGTGAACTTTAGGCGACTGACCTCTCGACGCGATGTTCCCCTTATTCATCTTGGGTGTCCACCAATCACAGACTCGCGCTAGACCCCTCTGGTCCAGGGGCTGACAAGGTGTACCCATGGGGGGGACCCCCTAGAGTCTCCTCTCGTGCCAAGCCTCCCACGTGAGGGTTCTCCACCAATCACGGTCTCGGAAAGAGTCTCTAAAGCCCGTTGCGCGCCCCGTGTGAGTTCATTCCAGTTTGATCCGTTCAGCTGATTCAAAATGGTGAGCTCTTTGCAGTCCATGGTTCTGTACTCGATGCCGATCGTGATGCTGTTTGAGGCTTTAAAGACTTTGTGGCACACGCCGTTGAGAAGCGACTGTCTGCGCGCCTTCTTCCGTCGTTGTACCCACGAGGAACTTCGGGATTGGGCGAAAACGCTACCCTGGGACCATCCCATCGCCCGAAAGTTGGATCACGAGGTGCATCGCCGCAGAATGGCGGGTGAGTGTTATGGCTTTCTTTTTTTCGGGTGTGGGTCCCTTGGCCTTATCCCTTTTTTGATTCCTAGACGTGTTCAAGGGGTTTGCGTTTCTACGCACGGTGCTGTGGCCTGTCCACCTATGTCTTTGCCCTCGACGTGCTCGACTCAATTGGGCCGCGCGGTTCTGGGTGCCAGCCTGTTCGTGTTAATTTTTTTTAATAGACTCTTGGGATTTTCTGGAAGACCAACCCGTGTGCCACATTTACCAGTGGGTTGCACACCCCACTCCTGGCAGCGTGTGCAACCATTGCGAGAGAATGATGGATGGATTGACATTAGATGACGTCATTGCCGGTAACCGGGAGGGGTCCCTTACTGAAGATGAGATTGTCCAATATGTGCAGGATGGGGACCCCAACCATCGGGACTGGGACGATTTTCCGCTGCGGATGACCTTCCGCATTAATTCGTTTCTCCGGGGCCATGGACCTGTGGGTGATGTGGATTTGGCTGCTTTAGGTTTTTTAGATGAGGATTAATTTTTAGTTTTAATTTTTTTCATAGCCACGCATTGTTTATTACGTCATCACACGCAATGGATCCGCCCTTTGCAATCTGGTTTCTTTCGTTCTAGTCTTCCCATTTTGATTCGACTTTCTACCTCTTTGTAGGCTTTCATTTTACGTTACATCACTATGGAAGTTGGGTTAGACCCATTCAATTGCGTCGTCATTATAGTACAGTGAAATGTATCATCCAACTTCATAAAACGTTTTTCAGATGTAACGGCTGTGTTTGAACGCTATGCGTGGATCATCCCATTGCAACATCGATGGAAGATTCATAGTGTTCAACCACTGATTCGATGCTGTAATGGTACTTTTTAGGGTCGCTTGCCCTCCTCAAAGACAACCCCTGGATCCAAGATCATATTGCTTATTTACTCATGGCTTTAGCCCATTATTATTAAATTTTTTTTTTTAGATGTGATTATTGCGATTGAAATCTATGGGTATAGATGCTGGATGCGAGACCGTCTTGTTTATTCACTGATGGACACATAAGAGTAATCATGATTCATTTTCTCGTAGATTCGCATACCATTCTCAGCACCCACAGGGTTCATGGTACTTCCGCTGCCTGGTGTTTTCTCGGCAGTATCGTGCAGTGGTACACTGGATCAGGGGTCCCACTTCCATTTCCGGGTCCCATTAAATTACTTTGTTGTCGTTGTTATTTGAGCTTTCGTCGTGCTAGTAACTTACACGTGCCCTGTTATTGGTGCGAGATGTTGCAAGGCATGGGCTATCCACCCCTTCCATAAAAACCTTTTTTATTTTTTTTCAGATTCTCGTTTTGTCATACGAGCCATTTATCTCCCTTCCCTTTTTCAGCCACTGCCCAGGTGATACACCAACACTCAAGATCCCTCCGAAATCTGACGGGAAGATTATTTTTTGTGTGCAATCGATGTTGGATTTATTTAAGGCACGTGACCACCCTCCATGAACCCTGTCGGGGCTGTGCGATGATGGATAGTATGGAATGGGAATTCTGAACACCCGGCAGGGGGAGGTCTGCATGGTGGCGCCACCCCTGCTGGATGTTCAGTCTTATTTTTTTTTAATTTTCATTAGATTCTCATTGGATTATGGATCATGTGATGATTTTTCAAAGCTGGCCCATCCCTCACAAACTTTGTATTGTCAATCATCAAGGATGGTCCAGCTTACTCTATTTGTTCAACCCTTTTTCCCAGAAACACTTCGGATCCTAGTCTATTCTGAGTTCCCGGAAGGCTGGATTTTAATAGTTTGAACCTTTTTCCCAGAAACGCTTTGGGTCCTAGAGCATTTTGACTTCACGCAAGACTGGATTTTAATAGAATTGTTTTGTATACAATCGTTCCAGGGCGTGACACCACGAGGGTGTCGCACACATACCATGTTGTAATAAAGTCTTTTTCGTTTTTCCAGTCAACCATTGGACAATACAACACCGCCTCGTGCGTAGCAATGGTCGACTGTTTCTCATTCAGTTTGCTTCTTGGCTCTAACCACCCTCCTTTCGTTTCAGACATCTTTTCTCTGTTTCGTTTCAGATATTTTCTCTACTTTTAATTTCCATTTGATCAAACCATGGTCATGGTTAAGTCACAACCATTACATTCGATGGCCGCATCCCTTGCTCATGACGACGGCCGCCAGGAAGCAAACACCTTACCTTCATTATGTATATTAATGTAAAAACATGGGCGTGACGTCATTAGGACGTCGCATACGTCCCACTTGTAACCAGGCTCTACGCGGTACGTTCATTAAACCAAGGCAGTGATTTGGTCCTCAATATAATGTGTGTTTTTATTGACTTCCGGGGATGCGAGGGGACTGGGGCTTCGTTTGAGTGTTTGCGCATGCGCTGTAGGTCTAGGCGGAAATAGGCTCCTATGAATGCGGGGGACCTGGGGGGTAGATGGGTGGTCTGCGCATGTGCTTACGATCCCATTCACGTGACTGCGCAGGGGAAAAAGCCTGGACTGAACTGCGCATGCGTCCCGCTTGTACCCAGGCTTTACGCGGTCATTAAAACTATGCCAAGTATGTGGATCAAACATGTTGTGTGTGTTCTTTTTCCCCATGGGGTCACGTGAATAAAATGACCATATATGGGCATATGACACGTCATCAGGGTCACGTGGGCTAAATACTCGATGCTGATTGGTTGATGACATTTCTGCTTCGCTGTGATTGGTTACTTCGTGGTACAGCCTATCTTACTACTGTTCGTTTTTGCTGCTACTCAGTCTCTCTTTTTAAATCCAGATTAAAAACATTTCTTCTTAGTCGATTAACCACTTGTAAATAATACTTGTTTTTTGCTGCTTTTTGTCTGTTTTGTCCGTTTTGTTTTGCTTGCTTTCTATCCTAATTATATTTCAGTATGATTTTGCCGTTTATTTATTCATTATGTTTAGTCCTAGTTTACGGAGCCATATAATAAGCCCCAAGGTTTCCATTTGAGCTTCCTCGCCAGAAAAATTTTGTTTAATTCTTTTCCTTACAATTTATGTCTCTTTAATCTTTAAATAACATTTTTGTAATATATTGAATGTCTGTATGCATATGTATGAAGTTTTGTTTTCTGGCCAAAAAAAAAAAAAACAAAAAAAACTCAAACTGTTTCAGAGCTTAGGGAATTATTTGAATGTAACCATTTTTTCATCATAATGATAAACATGAAAAAAAATTCTTAAATCTGAGGATTGGCTGAGAGCAATGCAGTTTTATTAAACACAGAGCAAAAACGACGAAATATAATGCAAAAACAAGGCAACAAAATGTAAATAATATATATCATAGAACTGAGTTCAGGGGTGAAAAGGCGCCGCTGAGCTTCACATCTCGGTAATACTTTGTGGAATAACGGCCGCCGAGCTACACAACTCGTTAGATTTACTCTGTGGCACTACGGGCGCCTAGCTACACAACTCAATAGATTTACTTTGTGGCACGACGGATGCCGAGCTTCACAACTCGCCGGTAAATTTACTTCGTGGCACAACGGACGCCGAGCTAAACAACCCGATTAGTAGCCTGAATTTCATCGGAGTACTTCGAGTCGTTATTACTCCCTCGAGAGGAGAAAACGACTCGAAGCAATCGGATGAATTTCAGGCTACGCGATCAGGAGTCGCACGCATTTTCCAAAGAAAAATATGAAGGCTTAATCAAAGGAAAATTTCGCTCAGGGTGTAAACTTTCAGCAAACTTTTGAAAGATGAACGCTTTGGAAGATTCATTAAACACAGATCGATAGTAGACCTTCAGCAAACTCTTAAATATGTATGCTTTACGAAGATTCAGCACTCTTTTAAAAGAAGAACGCTTTACGAAGACAGAATAGCAGACCTCAGCAAACGTTTGAGAGATGATCGAAGAGGACAGACGAATCACCACGTGAGTTAGCGCGTCAAAGAGAGACAAAACGTAAGCAAGCGCCTCAAAGCGAGGCAAATGTGTGTCTCGAAAAAACCTCCCTTATTAATTGCACAGGACACCCAATAATAAATAGGACACCCAACAGAAATTAGAGGTTGCATTCTCGTACCTCGAAACTAATGATTGAACTTTACCCCACATATAAGAACCTGCTTGATCTTGCTTGGCTAAACAGGTTCTTTTATGTTTGGGTAAATTAAAGTGGACATTTTCTGCCAGCAGGTTTTTAAACCACTAGGTTCTTATACGCGGGTGTTTTCTGTAACACATTTAATCAGTGTAAATTAAGCCAGTAACTGAGTCACGTGATATACCGCTAGCCTGAATGGAAAACTGAAATTCTCCAGTGAAATAAATTCTGCTCGCGGCTTTCCCCATTTTATTGGAGTATATGGGCTTTGTGTATCGCAATCTTCGCTTGTATAAAAAATGATTCAACTAAAACCGTTCATTTCTTTTCGGGAAGGATTTTTCCGTAAAGCAAGTTTTGGTTTGGAATGAATTTATAGCTAAAAAGTAGAGTAGACCATAGTAAACTAACCGCTCCACCGACGGACGAGTCGCCTTAATGTTTTTTTTACAGCTAATTTCACTTCTCTGATCTTCCAGCAATAAATAAAGGGGTTCAGTGATGAGTTTATATATACTAAAGTAATTGTAAATTGCCAAGCAAGGTAAGAGGATAAATGCATCCCTCTTTGATGTATTAAAGCTGTCGCTATGATGATAAGTGCCCGGGGGGGCCCCAGGGGATACGTGGCAGATAACAAACGACCAATGCTGCCTGCACCCACAGTGCACCGTACACTGCCTTTCTGTATCGAGCTATGTTCATTTGAATTGCTTGGCTTTCTCCTTGTAAGGGGTGGATCCGATGAATTTGGTTATGACGCAGACGGAAGAAAATTTTTGAGTAAGCGACGATTGTGATGGCTAAGCACAGCGCTGTACCTATGTAGTGAACATACTCTCGTATAGCTGTAGAAGCTGGTACGCCAACAACAGAAACAATCCAGAAGGCAAGTATAGCTATGTATGTCTTTTTCACAGTTACAACTTGTCTGTATCTGAGCCCTAGCAGCAAGGCAAGAAGTCTGTCCACACTTATTGCAGTCGGTGTTAATAAAGACACTCCACAAAAGGTATAAGCTGCCAAAGTAACCATCAAATGAGCCAGTGTCATTTTGTGTGCGTTGCAACTACGCCCAAGTGAGTGCTATATTAAGAGCCAATGTCTGTCATTTTCGAGAATAAGTTGACAGTCGTGAATTTTTGAATTTCTTCTTATTTTGCCCACATAATCTCTATAGTACACTTATTTCACAAATCACATTAAAACTTGTAACGGCTTTTTGTTTTTTCCTGAATCGGGCAAAGTTTGAAAAACGCTAAATCGGCGATCTTTCGAGTATGAAATTAGCGAAAATTAAGCATTTTCTTCGCGCTGTACATAAAAACGGGGTGATATCTCTAACTGAAATCAAGTCACAAAGCAAACACAGACTTGCACTTTATAATTCAGCAACTATCTTTAGATAGGTTGCCTAAATGTGGCTGTGTCGGCCGCAAGAAGAAACACGATTTCGGCTCTTTTCAAAAAATGGCAAATTTGGACCTAACTTCACCATTGAAAAAAACAATTCATACATGGAATTTCAACATGAAACAAACATTATTTTAAAGCACATCCTTTGCCGTTTCTTGTGTTAAAAAAATTTTGGGCGGCATTACAAAAAGTGCGTCGCTGAGACACCGAAACGTGCAGGGTAGTTTCGCACGTTGGAACTCTGAAACAAGCTAGCCGCGAGTGTAGGCACACAAAAGTTTTTGCAAACTTAGCTTCTTTTACAAGGGTCACATTACGGGAAGCTCTTAAAATCCTTTGAAAAACGCTTTTCAATTAGATGGTTATAAAAAAACACCAAGTACATTAACACTGCATTTGATTGCACGCAAGTAACTGAAAAAGACGACGCTCAGATTAAGTTCTCATTGAGTGTAAATATTGACCTCGAGTTTCTGCACCTAAAATAAAGCCGCTAGAAACGGCGTGCTAGCTCTAAATGGGATTCGAGATCTCTAAGAATTTACTTACCACAGTCATTTCAACTGCAAGTGGCCGCAGTTTACCTCGCTTGGCGTATAGACCTCTCTATCGATCACCTCTGTATGAATTGAGTGGTTTAGGCCTGCCTGTTTGACTGTCAAACGTCGTGCTACTGCAGTGCTAAGCTGGCTCGACTGTAGCACGGCAAGCCTTGCCGTGCTACACGGCAGTAGCATGCCGTGCTACACGGCAGTAGCACGACTTTTGTTTCAAAGGTCGCGCTGCTGCCGTGCTAAAGTCGAATTTAATTCGATCAATTGAGTTCAGCACGGCAGTAGCACGACGTTTGAAACGGGCCTCTTACCATGAAGGTAGAACAGGGAAATGGAAAAGAGTAAAACTGTTTAAAGAAAATTGGCCAATGCTCCGCAAAAGAACATTCCTGAAAAACCACAAATCGACAATGGAATGGACACATTTCATAAGCGAAATACAAGTATTTTGTTTACTGAAAGTAGTATTGCTTTGCTCCTCTGCAGCAAGGGCATCTTCTGGCGAGACCTCAACCTGCTGTTGACAAATTGTACATTATCTGATCCTCCGCCCCCCGAACAGAGGCCCTTAAAGGCCAGTCTACACAGTTTGGCGTTAGACCAGAATACACGTTCTGCTAGCTCCCGCCTAAAAATAGGAATAGTCACCTGACTCTGTCCGCCACCACCCCCCGGCACTTGTTCGCAGGCTAGAAAAAAACCAATTCACAGACAAGTTCTTTGTCATAACTTCAAAATCCGTCGGGTAAATGAAAAAAATGCTTCAAAATGCCTCAGCCATTTTACTTACTATCTTTTAACCAAATACGGTGAGGAGAAAAGAGAGAAAAGGCTGAAAATAGCCTTTCATTTCGATTTAAAATTTCAGATGGAGAATGCCTTTTTCCTAAGTCTGCACCTGCAGTGACTTGTGTGCTAAAACTCCTTCGTGGTGGTATCTCTCAGGCAAATACGACCGCCTAGCGGCAAGGAGCGAGGAAGGAAGTCCGTGGCCATTTTCGAAAAGAAAAAGAAGTGTAAAGGCAGCACCTTCGTCGCTCAGAAAACGTCTGCGTATATCATTTTCTTCAGGCCGCACAGAGTCATCAATTAATGTGCCTTTATGGATCCCTTTTAAGTGAGCAGCCAGCATGGCCAGTAGGCTGTTCTGGAACGGTACAACGTGATTTGTGCTCCGCCACCCGGAACTAAACATTTAGCGTTGGTGAGGAAAAACTTTTATTTTCATGCGCCAATTTTGTGGATCAAACAAAGTCTGCTGGCTCTAAATGTAGTGATAAAGACATGAATTTTTGTATGTGTGGGGTTGATCCTAATGGAGAACCCAATGCCAACCAACCCACCCATCTCTTCCTCCTGCCCTAAAGTAGACTTTTCATGACGTTAGCATAGTCACCTGAGACCTTTTGTAAAGTTCACTAAAATAATAGCAAGCACCTTCGTAGCTTGTTCACAGACCCTCTACTTTTTCTTTAGAGATCGTCGATTTCGCGTATGAAAATAAAAACCGCAGGGGATTTATTGACCATTAGCGCAAGGGGCTCTCTCTCGCGCGCTCGCTTCGCTCGCGTGCTCGTCTATTTTCGAAACGAAAAAGGAGTGTAAAAGCTGCACCTTCGTCGCTCAGAAAACGTCTGCGTAGTCGGCTCCTGTCTGCGTATATCATTTTCCTCAGGTCATACAGAGTCATCAATCAATGTGCCTTTATGGACCCCTCTATGAGCAGCCAGTAGGCTGATCTAGAACGGTACCACGTGACTTGGTGCACCGCCACCCGGAACCAAACATTTAGCGGTGGTGTGGAAAAACTCTTATTTTCACGCGCCAATTTTGTGGATCAAACAAAGATCACCTAACGTAAATGAAGAAAACCTTACTTTTATCATTAACATGGTAGGGTCGATGTTTGGTTATTGCTCTACATGCTCACGTGACTAACAAGTCAGGAGCATACCAAGTGACTCACGACATTTTTTCTATGATCGCAATACATTCAGCATTACTGGGGCCACAGGCGGCACAAATCAAGTTTGAATATGTGCGATATGCTATACGAACATACAACAAAGACTTGCACGGTAAAACACTTAGGGTCGGACCATTAGAAAACGTATGGAGGGGCGGGCGAAGTACAAAAAAATATTCGCGCAATGGAAAATTAAATGAAAAAAAATTCTTGCATGCCAATTAATCCTAAAAAATATTCATGCTATGGCCTAAATTCATACAAAGGATAGGCAAGCATGCGCTGTCAATGACACAATCAGCTGTTTCCAGTTGGGGAATACCAAAGCTCAAAGTCCTCAGCTAGGTGGAGGCGGGGTGGGGGGGGCGAAGGTTCCTGCAAGGGAACGGAAAATAAGGTAAGCTCTTTTTCTTCCGCTTTCACAAGCTGCGAGCTTCCTCTTTTCCCATTTTTTCTCTGCTCTTTCCTTTTCTTGATTCACATGTTGTGGACTTGGTGCTTATTTGATATGTTGCCTTACATTTTGGCATGACTCTGTCCAAGTCCTCAACAAGATGTAACACATCCTTTCCAGCGCTAGACTTGATATAACGTCGTTTCTTGTCTTTGCATCTGGTCAGCAAACTTTTATTCAGTTGTCTGTTTTGGTTCGTGCAGAAAACAATATCCATAACAAATTCAGTGCAAATTGACCAGTGATGCCATCACGATTCATCCATATCTTCCGATCAACTGACCGTTCAGGCGTAAGTTACAGAATGACTGTAACCTGAAATCTGATAGTTAGGAAACGCCTGGAAACGCAGCGGGCACCAAAATTACGCGGGTTTCGGAACACCGTATTTACTCAAATAAGCGCCCTCCCCCAAATAGTGCCAACACCCAAGGCCATAATATCAAATAAGAAGCTTCCCGCGGATAAGTGCGTTATCTCTTATTTTAATTTTTTCCTATTGCCGCGCTCTTGCTAAATGCCGTAAATTTCTCGAGAACAACTAGAAGTACTCTAGCCTCGGTTACTGGATCAACAAAAAAGTGGACCTCTGGGGTCTGTGGGGGGGGGGAGGGGGTGCGAGCGCACCTATCGGACCCCCCTCCCTACGGGCTTGTAATCATGATTTAAACAAAAAGTCAGAGAAACAATAAAAGAAACAAGAGAAAACTTCTGAAATCTAATTAACCTTTCCTTAGCCTTTGGCTGGCATATACCGTTTCATTGGTGTCAAAGATAATGATCGCTTGAATAAAGCCCGGGGGTAGATGAAATGTTTGCTGGGATGAGGATGGAGGAGTGTGGAGGTGTTAATACCCTTTTTAAGCGGTGGACCACCTATTCCTGGTTAACTTGCCAATTTAGCAAAGTACAATATGTCTTTTTAGGAAAGCTGAAGTTTATGGCAGCCCAATAATCGCCTCTGGTGGGGTCTCGTTTACACATAGTCTGACAAGTATTAAGATGATGTTACACGAGACGATTCGCAACGAAGATTTTTAGCGCAACACAGCGTTGCAACATTGTTTCGAATGGTTACAACATTGTTCCAGTATTGCAACGCTGTGTTGCGCTAAAAGTCGTCGTCGCTAATCGTCCCGTGTAAGATCACCTTTGAGACGGAATCCACCAGGAAACTGAGTAATTTTGATTTTCAGGGGACAAAAATCTTGTGCCAGAATAACTTAAACAATAAGCATTCTTTCTTACATTTTTCAAGGGCTAAAGATGTAATAAATCATCTGTAGTAACACCAAAAAATATCTCACGGGAGGCCGAGAAAATGAATGTCAAATTACACAGAATTACATCTTACACATGAAATTTTCAGAACTTTACCTGTGTTATCACAATTCTTGTGAAATTGGACTTTCATTTTCTCGGACTTCCATGAGAAATATTCTTTGGTGTTACTACAGATGATTTATTACATCTTAAGCCCTTGAAAAATGTAAAAAAGAATGCAATATTCTTTAAACTATTTTGGTACAAGGTTTTTGTCCACTGAAAATTAAATTTACTCAATTTCCTGAGGATTCCATCCTAAATATTAATGTGTTATAACCTCCTTTCCGCGCAGGAAGGAGGTTATATCGAGTTCCCGTGACTCCGTTGTTTAAATTAAACAGGGCGAGTCATTTGATTTAAACAACTACCGACCTCAACCTCGTCCCCAGGGCTTTTCCCTCCTTTTCCCGCCCCACCCATTTGGGAAAAGCCCTGGGGACGAGGTTGCTACCGACCTATCTCAGTCATTTCCCTAGTCGCCAAAGTGTTCGAGACGATTGTTTTCGATCAGTTATACAACTTCTTAAATAGTGAAGAAATCATCTCTAAACAACAATCTGGTTTCCGGTCTCTACACTCAATCGTTACTGCACTTCTAGAAGCCACTGACAGTTGGACATTTAATATCGATCGTGGCTACGTCAATGCCGTAGTGTTTCTTGAATTAAAAAAGGCATTTGTCACTGTTGATCATGAGATATTACTAACTAAAATGAATCGGTGTGGAATTCAAGGTAAAACTCTTGATTGGTTTAAATCGTATTTGACGAATCGCACACAACGGTGCTCAGTTAACGGTTTTCTCTCTGACTTCACCACTCTCAAATGTGGTGTGCCACAGGGAACGATCCTTTGCCCTCTTTTATTTCTAATTTATATTAACGCTTTGCCTAACTGTCTTTCGTTCAGCATACCTAGAATGTATGCTGATGACACCCACATTACATATGCTGGTTCTGATTTGCATTTCTAGTCTATCTCACGACCTTGAAAAGCTAAGCAAATGGCTTGTGTCTAACAGACTTACCTTGAGAGCTACAAAAGCTGAATTTATGTTGATCGGCTCCAGGCAAAGATTAAGTACTCTATCTGACTCATTCGAACTTTCCATTAATAATATTCCGATTGAAGAATTTCCCTCTGTGAAATCACTTGGAATGTATATCGATGAAAATTTAACGTGGCATTCCCACATTGATAAACTGTGTAAAAAGATCGCTTCTGCAATTGGAGCCATAAGGCGAGTTAAGCCATTTGTGCCTCAGTCCACCCTACTCAATGTATACAACTCACTAGTTCAATCTCACTTTGATCAATGCAGCCTCTGGGGTAATTGTGGCAAAACATTATCTAACAAGTTACAAAAACTGCAAAACCGTGCTGCACGAGTAATAACTTCATCAAACTTTAACGTAGATGTCGATTCCTTGTTTCACAAACTCAGTTGGAAAGACTTGAGAATGAAATCTCAAAGTCAGATTCAGAACGCCTTAATGGTTTTCAGGTCGTTAAACGGGCTGGTTCCCGGATATCTCTCGTCTAAATTTATAAAGCGGAATGAATAAAACTATTCTCTGAGGAACTCGGTAAACAAACTTGTTGTCCCCTTTCCAAGAACTAACTACATGAAAAATAGTTTTAATTACAGCGACGCAACCCTTTGGAACAGTCTGCCCTGTAACATTAGAGAGTCTGGTTCATTAAATCAATTTAAACGCCTTGTCTATCATAATTTTTAAACACGGCATTCATGGAAATCAGGTTTTTAAAGTAGCATATTGTTGTAAGTTAATATAATGTTAGTATTAGGATTTTTAGGTTTTAGAATGTTGGTTATTGTATTAGAATTTATTGTACCTGATGAATTTTTTACCGTGTATAAATAACGATTAAATAAAGATTAAAGGGACAAAAGGAACCATAAGACCCGACAACGGCAACGCCAGTAAAAACGCCCCTGAGAAATTGACTGATTCGGGTCATTTCAAACCATTTCTCGTTAATTCCAAATGTTCCAGTCCTTTTAAGGTTGGGAAGAAGAGAGGAAAAGTCGTTACGTCACGTTTCCATGGTAGCAAAATTATTTGGATGAGAACAAACCAAAAATTCACTTTAAAAGAGAATTCGCACTGTTTCAAACTTCATTGATCTTATTCAATTTCATTTAATTTGTCAAAAGTTCACGAAATTTTCTGGGGTTGAATTCGAAAGGACCGTATCGAAGTTTAGAACTTTGAATTATGTTCACCGTCTCTATGAAGCGGACGCGTGAAATTAGGAAGTTTCATGTCGCAGTCATGCAACGACGGCTAGAAAGCGTGATGCGCTTACAAAGTTGTCGTTTTGTTAATATAAACCTTTTTTTTGCCGTTCTCGTTGCCGTTGCCGTCGCCGTCGTCGTTGCTTAATCTCCCAATTATTGTGATCCATGGTAACGTGACTTCACAAGTCTTCTTCTTAGAAGATGAGAAACCAAAACATTGAAAATAGTGATTGAATCCTACAAATATCTTTGGTGATTCTGTCATTCTAGTCTGTTTTTCTTTTGCTTTTTACCTTTTGCTGTACCGTATTGAACTCGAATAAGCGCCCCGCGCTTATTAATTTTTCACGCCTCAAATGCGGGGCTTATTGGAGGGCAGCGATAATTTGAAAGTTAGACCAGGAAATGTTTTCACTAGGATTCTTTGTTTGGTGAAATTGTTCGAGTTTGTATTTTTTAATGATGCAATTATAATTTACTCTGAATGTCATTCGCCTAGGCTTTTTGCTAGCCTGCATTCAGTGAAGGCGTGTACCGTGTTTTCTCGAATAAGTGCCTGGGCGCTTACCCTGCGAGCGGAGGCCCTTCGATCTTCCGACTTATCTAGAAAGATCGAAAAGCCTCTGCTCGCAGGGTATCGGGCGCTTATGTCAAATTTCAGCTGAAAATGATGGGTGCTTATTCGAAGGAGGGTGGCTAATCGGGGGGACGGTTATTTTGTTTTCCTTTTTAATTTTCTTTAAAGAAAAGCGATATAAGCGCCCGGCCTATTGATTTTTGCCTACTTCTAATGAGAATCATTACGACTATTTAAAGTGAACTAATAGTATTTTTCTCTTTTAATTCACTGATTGTTTAGTAAAATTGAAAACACTGCGAAAGAGTTGACAAGCATGCCCCGACTAACGCTTTCCACAAAACATATTAGCCTTCATGTATAAAAAAAGGGGATTTGGTAATTGCCTACGTGGCCTTTTTTTCCTTGCTACGACGCTAACTCCTTCATTGGGAAAGTCTATTTTATAGGATTCGTACTGCGGATTAATTAAGAAAATGTTTTCTTCCACCTCCTTTTCTTTCACTGGGGGTCATGTGGTCTTCTTTTATTGTACAGTGGGCTGCTTGCGGTTTCCTATCTTTTCTCTATCAGAAATTGACCTCTGATTGCTGGCTGAATTTATTGTTTTCATAAGCGCTATCAGACCGTATCAAAAAACATTCTCGTTTTCAAATTGGCTGCTTAACAGCCAGTTACAAGGGACGGGTGGATCTCGGATCCTCTTGTGCTTGAAGGACCCAGAAGGTCTGTTTTTTTCCTTTTTTTGTGTAGCCTTTTGTCTTTGAGGATCATTTAAAATATCTGCTGTTCCACTAACCAAAAATTAAAAAGTAGTGTTGATGCGGCACAAGAAAAGCTCTCGTTACTGGCTATTATACACATCCACTATCCAACACGGCATTGATCTGAAAGTGTTGCTTGGCAGCACTATTGAAAGATCGTGATGATTCATAGAACTTGCAGCAAACCTAGCAAATAATTCCGATTATCAACTTATTTTTTTATTTTTTTATTTTAAATAGTGGCATTATCGTTCGCCAAAATTGTAAATCAAAAGGCTCGATTAAAAAAAATCGCTTTTGCAGTTTAAAAGATTGAGAAATACCAAGAGATCAGTAATATCCATGTTTTTCAAAGCGCTCGTGATGCGGTCTTAGACAACCCAGCTCAGGGCCTGTGATTATTTCTTTTTCTTTTCATCTATTCCAGTTCCGGTTACTATTCCCTTAAATAAGAACAAAATCCAAGTTAAAGTAAATTAATGGAAATGTTGTCCTTGCTTTTATATAGGTTCGTCTTCCCATTAGGGTTCCTATTCCGGTGGTCCCGTTCCGATTCTTACTCCTGTTCCTGTTCCCGTTCCGGATTCCAGATTTTCCACACACCCCTTGCCAGTCGCCATCTTGAGAAGAGGCTCCATGCGGAAGCCATGGCTCAAAAGTCTGGTAAGTCTGGTAAGTCCTTCGCTGCCAATAAAGTCCGACAATTTTCTGTCCCGTGGAAATCAAGTGACCTTGTTCTGAAAGTCGAAGACAGGAAATTTCATGTCCATCGGGGTGTTTTGATCGTGTGTTCGCCAGTCTTCGAGACCATGTTGTCTTCGGGTTTCAAAGAGAAAACTGCCAAAGAAATATCACTTCCGGGCAAAGATGCAACGGAGATAGAACAAATGCTTCAAGGTATTTATCCTGATCAGGATCTCTTTATCGCAAAGGAAAACTGTCTCGCTCTTTTGAAGCTCTCGACTGAATACCAAATCGATCGACTGAACACCCGCTGCCAGGAATACTTAGGCCACTGGTGCACAAAATATGACAACATGACTCCTGAAATGACTGTAGACGAAGCCTTGGAAGTGATAATTGTGAGTCAAAGATTTTTTGTTGAAGAATGGATAGTTAAAAGATGTATGCAATATTTTGTGGAGCATAAAAATCAGACGTGGGAGGAAATACAGGAACATAAGCGTTACTCTGAGCTAGAACCTGCTTCAGTTAAGCGGCTGACAGAGGAAAGAGTTGATTACTTGGAGAAAATTTTGCGAATTGGAGGCAAAGATTTCATGTACAATCAACGTACATTGAATAAAAATAACTACTTTAGAGTGTGAGGATAATCATTCACTTAACGCTACCGCGGTAGTTTACAGGCAAGGTATATATAAAGATATTTAACCTTCTTGTTATTTTGTTGTTTGCCTCATTTTCTTGAGATCCTTAATATAAAGCAACAAGAACGGAAAAGAAGAATAGGTCCTTGCAACTCGCAGTCACGTGACCTGCTTTACAGAAAAACAGGATGGAAAGGGCGTGAGTGGTTGTGACAATGTAACATCGACCCAGGGGAGGTTTTGTGTCCAGTGGTTGTAGTGAAAACAAGGGTTTGTGGTGGTTGATCAGTCTCGTGGGCTCACAAAACCTCCCTTAGGTTGATCTTATTTTGTGTTTGCCAAGGAAATAAGATAGCAAACCAGTTTTTAGGTGACTGACATATAAGACTAAAGCCACACTAAAACAGGCAAAAACTGAACATGCAACTTCAGGGTTTTCAGTAAGAATTCTAGCAGCAGGAGAAAGGTGTAACAATACAGGAGAATAGTGTGAAAGAGGCTCCATGTCTGAAAAGAAAATAGTCAGAGGCTGCCTAACATTTGCTGTAGAATTATGCGTAGTTAACGAAGAATTCTCCCATCTCCGATGCCTAATGAACACCCTGCAACTTGTTTTGCAACACTGCTGCAAAACGTGTTAAAAAGCGATGTTGTGCATTTTACCACCCATGCTTAAAGCTGCCTCTCAACAAATGAAACTTGCATCAACCTGATTTGTTGCAAAACATATTTGATTCACTGGTGGTTAAACATGCAGCACCTCTTTTCAACTCATCTTACAGCAGTTGCATGTTTCAGTTGCCCGTTTTACCATCGCTTAAGATTCAGTTATGGGTGCTGCAATGTGTGAAAAATTATAGGGTTTGTATGAGCAGGGTTAGGGGTTCCTGGCTGGAAAAAAATACTAGACTGCAAAGTAGTGGTCCAGTGACTTTTGACATTATTTTTTAAGGCACACCCCATTTAAATGGCATGAGTTTAAATAAACCAAAGCTACCATGTATGACCAAGATGTCTGGAAACTTTTTCCATTGATACATATGATTGTCTTTGTTGTTCAAACCACCACAAAATCTCACTGTTAAGAGATTAAAACCTAAATGTAAGCAGACCCACTAGCCTGTTCCAGGTGTTCAGATAGTGGAGTGTGGCATGAAGTCATGGAGCAAAGAAAAAAATAAGGAGGGAGAGGGAGAGAGGGAGGTAGGAAGGAATACCTGTCAGATTAGTTTTCAAAAGGTCATTCAGCCAAGTCATTTAGCCAAGCAGAAGTAGACCATTTATTCTCTTCCATAGTTCTACCTAATATTACTTATGCTTTATCTGTGTTTGAGGCCTCTGAATCAGAGCTAACTATAGCCCAGCAGTTTTGAGATCGATGTTTTAAACGCAGATACATATCCAAGAAATTAGAGATAGGTGAATTACTTAAAGTGCAAGATCATAGAATTTGTAGGAAGGTTTCTAGTACAATGTATCCCGAACCACCCTCTTAGAGCTAATTTCCCTGAGACTAAGATTACAAGATACAACTTAAGGAATAAATCTCCCGCAATGCCCGCCATTCACACGGACCGTTTTAAGAATACATTCTTTAATAGAATTGTCTTTAAGTATAATGTAGCTTTGTGAATAGTGTACTTTCTGTATTCGATTTTTGTATTTGTTTCTATGTATATACTAATCTTATTTAGAGACATACTTTAGCCCATTAACATTGTTATATTTAAATGTAACATAAGATAAGTAATTTTATCTTTTGAACAATAAAGACACTTTATTTATTTCTTTATTTAGTCCGCCCACTTTGTCATGTAGTAATCCGATCCGACCGTAGGTTTCAGTCTTAAAAGTTGTCAATCAAGCAACGGGTGACAGACCGCACTGTTTACTAAATTATTAAAAAAAAAAAAAAAAACAAGTATGTATTCATAAAAAATCTTTTATAGCCTGCCGTCGCCAAAATTTTCTTTGAACTCGCACAATTCACCCTCTGAGCATCAGATTTCACGTG